>CM030361.1:29294438-29942707 GCA_017893485.1 Hemerocallis citrina | reverse complement strand
TACCTATCATTGACCGTGTAGAAAACTGTCTTGCTGGATGGAAAGGTAAAGCTTTATCCTTGGGAGGAAGAGTCACGCTTATCAATGCGGTTCTCTCAAATCTTCCTACCTATTATTTGTCCTTGGAAGGGTTATCCAGAGAATTGACTGTACCCATAAATGTTTTCTTTGGAAGGGGGGCAAGTCCTGATAGAGGAGGATATCACCTAATCAAGGTGGAAAAAAAGCTTGCATAAAAAAGATACACGGAGGGACTATGTATTATTGATCTGAGAGATATGAACCTGGCCCGCTTAGGGAAAATGGTGGTGGAAAGTCTTCCTCCCTAATAGGAAAAGGATGACAGGATTTTGTTAAGGACATATCTGCATGGAAATGAGACGAGAAACCTGGGTTTCAGAGTAGGGGGCCCACGCGTTTTCTGGTTCTGGAGAGGGTATTGCCAAGGCTTACGATCCCTTTATTAGCTGGTAGACGTTGTCTATGCGGGAACGTGCAGATTAAACCAGAGTCTAGGGGGATAAGTGGTGTGGTGAACACACACTTAGACGCCATGTTCCCTGATTTGTATGACAATGCATCACAACCGCACTGCACTGTGGATGGCTGCTCAGAGAAGAGAGTTCCTGAAACCGGCCTTTTACATCCCCTTGACCCAGGATCCCCACATAGCTCAATGGAACTTCAGACTCTATATCGCCAACACGCCGTGGATTAATGTTCACCAGGTCCCGATAGAAATCTTGGGGACTGAAAAGAAATGACACAGTCACGTGTGACCCGATTCACTTTAGGATGTAGCCCGAGTTGGTCGGATGTAGTTTGGAAGGCGAAAATCCCGCTGCAGAAGATTAAGTTTTCATCTGGCTGGGTGCTCAATGATGCTACTAGTAACTAGAAGAACCGAGAGAAACCCCCTTACGAATTTGGACTCTACGCGTGTGTTAACCGCTAAATCTGGTGTGGGGCAAACAGATAGTAGTTGTGGAGGTTCTTGGTAACTTTGAATATAACAAACCTGTTACCGGTTTTTTGGTTAGGTTCTGCCCCCCGGAGTTGACCGTGTTGCTCCCCCGCCGTTCACCTGCATAAAGGTGCGAGACACCGGGTTGTTCCCGGTGACGCACCCTCCCGACGCTCAAGTCAGTAATCAGAAGTGATTATGAAAGAGCGTAAAACTGGTAAAAGATTGATTACCTCTTAATGGAGATGGATGGAGGGTATTTATAGGGCACCGCTGGGGTCAGATTAGGAATGTAATCCCTGTGGTTAGATAAGGAATGTAATCCCTAATCCCCAGTGAAAGGGATATATATGAATCAGGGCCGTTGATTAGGATTAATCAGAAACCCTAATTCTATCCTTTCTGGACCGGGTTTGCTACGGGTTGAAACCCGCACCCAGTTGAAATAGATCCGTTCGCGGGTTATTGGGTTTTTTGGGGGAAAAGACCCAGGACCCGCTTCAGACCTATTGGTAGGTGAATTACCATTTTACCCCCAGGCTTTAAGATTCGTTCCCGATTTGGACGGTTTCGATTTAACCCCATTTTTAGCCATATCACGAGCCCCCCACTCCCGAAGACTGAGCTTGATCAGCCTTTGAGGAGTAGTTTTACTGTTTTAATGGCTAGCGGAGTTGTATCGGAGTCCAAATGGAAGGTTTCGAATCTTCGCTGGAGGCAGTATGGTGATTTTCTAAGTTAGTTGCGTGCTCCGAGTTGTTCTCAAGCTCTTCTGGTTATCCGGTGATTTTTATCTATTTTTTCAGAATATTTACTTAATTTTGCGAAGTGTTGATTCGTCGTTCGGGGATCTTAATAAATGATCCTAGGCAATAATTACTTAGTCGGGGGTTCAAAAATATTTCCCCGACTTTATAATTATTTTTCAGGATTTTTAATTAATTTTCCCGAATTTTCAACCATTTTTTCGCAATTTTTAAATAAATAAAACGATTTTAATAAACAAAATACCGAATTATGGCATGGCGCGATCTGGACCGTTGATCCTGAGCGAGCGCGAATTTCTGAAAGATCGGATGGACCAAGTCGCTCGGCAGTAATTTCCTCGCTTTTGTGGGTCGGATGGGCACTTGCTCGGAATCCGAGCGAAGTGGCTCGGTTCTTCCCTCGCGCAAGTGGCTCGGATTGGCAGTCGCTCGGCTTGGAATTCCGAGCGACGTGGAGCGATCTGAGCCGTTGGATCTTGGCGCGAATCTTGAGGCAGGCACGATTCCCAAGAAAACACTATCTTGTCGTTTAGTGAACGTTGCGCAATCCGGGCCGTCCATCATCTCCGGCGTGAATTTCATAATGATTCAACGGTCGGGGACGCTCGGCAGCGTTTTTCTTCACTTTCGAGGGTCGGATTGGCACTTGCTCGGAATCCGAGCGATATGGCTCGGTTTTCCCCTCGCGCAAGTGGCTCGGATCGCTAGTCACTCAGTTCGGAATTCCGAGCGACGTGGAGCGATCTGAGCCGTTGGATCTTGGCGCGAATCTCGAGGCGGCACAGTTCCCAAGAAAATACTATCTTGTCGTTTAGTGGACGTGGCGCAATCTGGGCCGTCTGATCGAAATCTTATGCGAATCTTGAGGGAAAAGTCGTTTTTCTCCATTTCGTAGCTCGGATTGGCACTTGCTCGGAATCCGAGCGAAATGGCTCGGTTTTTCCCTCGCGCGGGTGGCTCGGATTGCTAGTCACTCAGTTCAGAATTCCGAGTGACGTGGAGCAATCCGGACCGTTGGATGATGGCACAGATCTCGATGCTGGCTCAGTTCCCAAGAAAACACTATCTTGTCGTGTAGTGGCGCTGGCAAGATCTGAGCCGTATGATCAAGATCCTACGCGAATTTTGAGGGGAAAGTCGTTTTTCTCCGTTTCGTAGCTCGGATTGGCACTTGCTCGGAATCCGAGCGAAATGGCTCGGATCGCCTGTCGCTCGGGTGTTGGATCCGAGGGACGTGGGGCGATCTAAGCCATCGGATGTGAAGTGCCGAGCTACTTTACTTGGGTTGAAACGTCGCTTCCTTTCCCAACAGTTGTGGCTCTTCGTTACTTAGCCATTTGGGCTTTTGTAACGCTTCATTTGAGGCCCAAGAGTTGCGGCCTTACGTTACAAAGCCCAAGAGGCATCTTTTTCACTATAAGTTTTCACCCCCACATCATTTCACCTCATTTCTCACTTTCACTTTCTCACTCTTGGTTTTTACTTCTTAGCGAAGTTTTTAGCTCTCGAGTGGCGCTGCTAGCTGTCGGGGCGAGGCGTTTCGAACTCCGGCAATCTTTTTCGGCCATACTAGTCATTTCGAGGTCAGTCCTTCTCCTCATCTTTGTAAAATGGTTAAGATTTCTTCCACGGATGAGACTCCCTCCTCGGACCTAGCATCAGCCAAGCAGTCAGGCCGAGCAAGGATAAGGGGAAAGAGGTAGTGGAGCCGACCGAAGAGACTACGGTCCGGCCGAGTACAGAAGTGGAGGTTGCCGAGCCTCTTCAGGAGGTGTTGGTCCGAGCTAGCAAGGGCAAGGGGGTGGAAATGATAATTGAGCACCCGAAGGCTGCAGGGGAGTTGGGTCGGCAGCCGATCATTCTATCGAGCGTTGGCGGTGTGCGGAGCTACTCCGGAGAACTGTTGGAGAGAGTGACACAGGGCACCGCCAAGTCGATCGAGGAGAACGAGCCGAGGGAAACGTCCGAGGTGGATCAGATCTCTTCGGTGCTGACCGAGGCGGATTTGCATCAGATCCGGAGCGGGTTCCAAATCCCTACGGAGTATGGGCTCCTTCTCTCTGGCCCTGGTTTCCGAGCGTGCACCTCGTCCTCGGCCGACTTATGCATATTTCCCGCGGACTCCCTGAATGCCGGTCTTCGACTGCCGCTGCACCCTTTCGTGGTCGAGGTGCTGCAGTGGTATGGCTTGTGTCCGGCTCAGCTAATGCCGAACACCTGGCGACACGTCATGGCGTTCATTTTTCAATGCCAGGAGGTCGGCGTAGAGCCCAACATGTTCATCCTTCGGAGTCTCTACCGACCCTGCCATCCATTAAAACAGTAAAACTACTCCTCAAAGGCTGATCAAGCTCAGTCTTCGGGAGTGGGGGGGCTCGTGATATGGCTAAAAATGGGGTTAAATCGGAACCTTCCAAATCGGGAATGAATCTTAAAGCCTGGGGGTAAAATGGTAATTTCACCTACCAATAGGTCTGAAGCGGGTCCTGGGTCTTTTCCCCAAAAAACCCAATAACCCGCGAATGGATCTATTTCAACTGGGTGTGGGTTTCAACCCGTAGCAAACCCGGTCCAGAAAGGATAGAATTAGGGAATCTGATTAATCCTAATCAACGGCCCCGATTCATATCTATCCTTTCACTGGGGATTAGGGATTACATTCCTTATCTAACCACAGGGATTACATTCCTAATCTGACCCCAGCGGCGCCTATAAATACCCCCCCATCCATCTCCATTAAGAGGTAATCAATCTTTTGCTAGTTTTACGCTCTTTCATAATCACTTCTGATTATTGACTTGAGCGTCGGAGGGTGCGTCGCTGGGAACAACCCCGGTGTCTCGCACTTTTTGCAGGTGAACGGCGGGAGCAACGGTCAAACTCCGGCGGAACAGGTAACAGGTTTGTTATTCAAAGTTATCCAAAATCCACAAATACTATCTGTTTGTCCCCACACTAGATTTAGCGGTAACAGCGTGGGTTCAGTAATGCTATCCATGAAACTAAAGACCATTTTTTTCTAGAATGTCCCAGGATCAAAGCAGTTATTGTGGAGGTACTTAGCGCCCTGGGGACGAATGAGTTCCCAAGTAAGTATGAAGATCTGGGGGTAGGACCAAAGTTCATTACTGAGAGACGAACGACGAGAGAAGCTTGGTTTATCGCTATTGCCGCTATGACCTGGGGCCTTTGGCTAGACAGGAATAATTGGTACTTCTGTGGGACATGTAATAGTATTTCTAGTAATTTGACTCACATTGTCACGCCTCGCTTTCCAAAAAGAATACGGAATACGGATACACGACAAAAGCCCAGCGAATGATTTTCATCATCCATAAGCTGTTCAAGAATCTTTACAACATCTCACAAAATAATACAACAGAGATTCAAAAAATCGGGGGGTTAGGTAGGGGCTCCTACCTAACCCCCACCCCCAGCCCTAGATCTCACACTGACTGCCCCCGTCCGTACCTTCAGCCACCGCCTCAGAACCCATGCCTCCGACTTATCCTCCTCCAACCGCCACACCCCATCCTCGTCTTCCTCCGATTGCTGTCAAACTCTTCCATCCCCAAAATCAACTCCAGATCTCCCAAATTTCTTACCCTAATTCCACCACTCAAATTAGGATTTCGATGCCGCCAAGTTGCAAAAGGGGCGCTAGGGCTGTAGCCGCCGGTTGCTCGGCAGCAGTGGAAAGACACCGATCTAGGCTTGGCCTGCCATGGTGAGCGAGCCGAAGAAATGGGCCTCCTTCGACAACCACATCCCCGACCGCGACATCCTCCGATCGCCGCACCACCGCCTCTCCAACCCCCATCATCACTCTCCTCAACAACCTCACTGCCTCTCATGGTCCTGTGAGAGAGAGGATAAGGTATGGTATTCAATGCTCTGTCTTTGGTTGTGGATTGGTTTAAGATTTGGTTGTGAGAGAGATAGAGAAGAGGAGAGAGAAGAAGATGGTCTTCACTACTCACTTTTTGGTGTGTGAGAGTGTTGACTATGTAAAAGAGTGAAAGCGAGAGGGAGTGTGAGAGAGGTGTAGGTATGCCCCTCACTGCTCTCTTTGGTTGTGGATTTGGTTGGAATTTTCTTGTGAGTGAGAGTGTTGATTGTGAGTGAGGGGGATGAGAGGTGAAGAAGTTTGGGTTTCGCATTTGGTTCAGAGTGAAAGTGAGAAGTGAGAAGGGAAGATTGAGTCTAAGTTAGAGATGGGGTCCCTCCATAATGGGCGGCGTCCACGATAATACCAGAGTTAGAGACGGCAGCGGGTTGATCTGGTTATTGTTTGTGTGGGGAGAGTGAAGGAGGTGCTTGGGATCGGTGTTGCACGGTTACAGGGCTAGGGCCCGAAGATGGGGTCCCCCCATAGGTGCGCACCTTTACAGCACAAGGTGGGGCTTGGGCTCGCAGATGGGGTCCCTCCATGAGGTGTCCTGTATAAATTGTTGAGGTGGAGATGTATCTGTTTTTGTTCGGTAGTGAGGTAGTCGTACCCTGAATTCGACACCCGTTAATCAACGGCCACAGTTTTCGCAACAACACTGCCACTACGCCCTCATCAATAAACCTGCAATCTACAACGTCCACCGTCCGTAGGGGCGAGAGGGGAAGGTGATGCTTCTGTTAGTTGTGGTTGTTTCGGGTTTTGCGTGAGAGAGAGAGTGAGAGAGTGAGAGAGCAAAGATGTTGCTTCTCTCTATTCTGTGTTGGTGTCTGTTAGTGTTTGTGAGAAATCACTAGAGAGAGTAGATGCGTGTGAGAGGCGAAGGTATCCTCTTCACGGATCTCTCCTTGTCGGTGTTCGTGGTTAGGGTGTCCGAGTGTTTTGTTTGGTGAGAAATTGCTGATGAGAGCTATAGTGTGACAGAGGTGAGTACCCTCTCCACGATTCTCCTTTTGGGTGCGACTCCGATTGGGCCATGTGTGAAGTTGCGTTGGTGAGGTAGAAGGAGGGGAGCGGCAAATTTTCAAATTCTACATGATTCGCTTCGGGTGGGTGGGCGCGTACCGTGGAGGTGGGTGCTCGAAGCTTGCTTGACGGACATACAATTAGTTGGTTCTCGTAGTTTAGCGCAGGAGCTGATTATATGTACTGGTCATGTCGCTTCATGTTTTTTTTTCCTGTTTGTAGGTTGTAACTTGCCCCAGTATGTTGGGGTTGTTTTGTTAATTTCTTATTAATGAAACAGGGTGGCCTCATTCCACCTTTTCCCTTAAAAAAAACATCTCATAAAATAATCAGAGTCGGAAGCAAAAGTATCAACCAACATGCACATATGAACCAAAATACCTGAATCCAAATATATAAATCTCAAATAGTCATGATCTGAATAACACAAATATTGTGGGTCACATTGCCCAAATACAAGAATAAATTCAAGTAATCAAATACAATATTGTTCAAGTAAGCTATTCTCCAAAATCTGCAATTTAACAATTGCAGGGAAGAGGAAAAGAGAAAACAAGTACCCGTCAATTGCAAGTTACGGGCCGCTTGTAATGCAAGATACAAGTACATGGGAAAAACTAATTAATAGCTTGGAATAAGCATGATGTCAAAATAAACAACAAACATGGTAAGGTGAACAAGTGTAAATGGCATGAATCAAGTGTCAAATGAAACAAGCATCACGTAAACAGGAACAAGTATCAAGAATCAAGTATCATGTAATCATGTACCAAGCGTCATGTATCAAGTATCATGTAAACAAGTATCATGTATCATGTAATCAAGTGTCAAGCAAGCATGTATCTTGTTCAAAGATTATGTATCAAGTCTTAAAGTGATTACTATCTAGGTAGTGTGCCCCATATTATAACACATGGTTGCTACAACAAACAGTTTCTCTTTAAATTTCATAGGGGACTATGCAGGGCAGTGTACTCGGGTATTCACAGAATCACAGAACTTTGTCGGTAAACTTGATCGGTAACGTGATCGGTAACTTGGTCGGTAACTTGATCAGTAACTTGATCGGTAAACTTGATCGGTAACATGTCATACAGGAAGCACAAGTCTCCTTCCGAGTACACGATTCTGCACTATCCATTACTAGATCTTTCCCATTAAACCCCGGCTTAGTTATTTGTTATTATTATCAAATAGGCATGTATAAGTATGAAACAGTATCAAACTAACATAGTATAATCAGTATCAGGTCTAGGGTAACAAATAAGCACGCATAAATGATAGACAGTCACATAAACGAGCAAAACAGTGTATGTTCATATTCAGGACAGCATGAAAGTGCAGTACTAAAACAGTGATTCCTGTTACTACTGAAATCCGAATCTGAATCCGTCGAAACGTCCAGAAAATAGACTCCCAACCGAATCCTGCGAGTATAAATAAGTCATATAGTGTTTCACAAAATCATAACTCAAAACAGGGTTGAATCCAGAAAACAAGTTCAGCCAGAAATCAGGAAATCGTATTCAAAGTCAGAAAAACAGCATCAAAATACCTCAAATAAATCCAGGAAAAATCTTAGGCAATCCCCTATATGTCTAGTATCAAAATATTCCAGTAAAATTAGATCAGTCATCAAAAATCAGGAAACATCAAGAAACGATAGTTTGACAAATCTGGAATTTCCAACACAGCTGTACGAAAACTGCAATATCTCGCAAACCGTGAAACGAAAACCAAATCCGCCAAAGGGAGATGAAAATATATAGAATAAACTAACTTTTATATTTCACAAACATTTTCATACAGTAGTAGGAATCAAAGTGAAAATATGATTCTTTACAGAACAGCGAGTAAAATACAGCAAGTACCGTCTTTATAAACAAGCATGAAACGGCATATAAAATTCATCAATAAAATCCACCAAAATTCTGGGTAATCCCTAAATAAGTATAGAAAAACTGACCAAAGTTCTAGATCAAAATAATATGTATAGCATAAGTATCAAAATAATTTAGTCATCAAAATCACCAAGAAACGAAATCTGAAAAAGATCTACACCTCTGTAGTAAAATAGTCATATCTCACACATACGAAAACGAAAGCGAGCAAGTTCAGAGGGGTTGGAAAGCAGACGAAATTCTATAAAAATCATGTTTTATACTGAAATTAAGATACTGACCTTAATATGGTCTAAATTACTGATCAAGACAGATTATCGGCAAAATACAGAATTTTCTTAAAAACAAAAATCAACATAGATCCAACGAAACTTAATCCATACGCAACCAAACATGAAATCGAGTCTACCAAGTGTCCAAACATCATGAAATAGGATAATTAACATATCCAAGCAAGTCTATCACATGTATCTCAACAGTTACTCAAATTCTCACCAAAAATTTCACATACATGATCAAATCAAGAAAGGGCAAAACCTAAGTTGTTTCATGTCAATTTTGTGTCGTGAGTCAACTATAGTCAAGTAGCACTATAGAGACAAAACCCATCAAAATAACACACACACGAGTTGTCTCTAGAACCCAACTACACTACAAGCGGTATTTTTGACTTGTATCATACAAAGAAATTTGAGTACAAGTTACTTGCCTGGAAGACGACGAGAACGATACCAAGCAAGAATAACGGGAATGGATTCCCGGGCACGAACACAACAAACGAACGGAACACGAACAAGATCACGAACAAGATGAATAACAGATCGCGAACACGATCGGACGGCTGAGATCAAAAGATCAAGAGATCAAGGCGATCGGATTAGATCGGACGACTCTGATCGAAGATCAAGATCAAGATCAAAATGTGATCAGTATCTTGATGATGATGATGATGATGATCTGGTCAGATCGACGATCAGACGACCACCAATCAAAGTGATCAAGAACTCCAAGATGATGATAATGCGATCCAATGGTCCATAATCAAAACCAAGGGGACATGATCATGATGATCAAGATGATCACGACGATCAACGACTCACAATCAAGGAGGATCAAAACCCCATGAACAAAACAAATATCAATAGCAATGTAATGGTAGCCGGGGGGAAAATGTGTGCTGTATGGGAAGGCGACGGCAGTCGGGGTCACGGCAGTGGGCGGCACCGGCGGCTAGGGGTGGAGGACAGCATGCCAGGGAGAGCGCTATCGTGGCGCTGCGTCGTCGCAGAGAAGCTATGATGCACTGCTGGCTGCGCTACAGCAGTCAGCTGCTACTGTCGAGTCGCCATGGAGACAGGGCGGGGCTGGCCGACGCTCAGGCTTCGGGTTGGTGGCTCGCGAGGAGGTCGCGACAGGAAGGCAGGGCGTGACTGGCGTCGCTCGGGAGGAGCACTGGGAAGCTAGTGGTCGCTGCAGCTGCTATAGTTGCGATCTAGTTTTTCGAGCAGGGGAGGGCGCTGCCGCGCTGGAGTAGAACGACGGGGGGTGCTTTCGCGGGGCGGCGCGATGCAGAGACAAGGGAT
Organism: Hemerocallis citrina; assembly: GCA_017893485.1. Lineage (NCBI taxonomy): Eukaryota > Viridiplantae > Streptophyta > Magnoliopsida > Asparagales > Asphodelaceae > Hemerocallis > Hemerocallis citrina. Next base: position 29,932,577 of record CM030361.1, on the reverse strand, counting down.
AGAGGAAGACGATGAGATCGGGAAATAAGTTGGAGGGTTGAAGGTCGGGGGGGGGGGGGGATGGAGGAGACGAAGCAGCGGCTGCATGAGTTGAGGAAGATGGAATTTTTTCCCAAACTGTCCCACTTTTTGAAAGTTTTTTCCAAACCGCTCTAGTTTTTTTTTAATTCCCAAACAATCCCACTCGGTATTTGAAAGACCGAGTTTAGTTAAAACTAACTCGATTTTTCAAAGACCGAGTGTTAGTCTTGGATTTTTCGAAGTCTAACACTCGGTCTTTCAAAGACCGGGTTAGTTTTAACTAAACTCGGTCTTTCAAAAACCGGATGGATTATTTTGGTAAATACTTTCAAAAGTGGGCTAGTTTGGTAAATACTTTCAAAAAGTGGATCATTTTGGTGACAAGTTCAATCTGGATTTAAATTGATGGAAATAATGAATAACAATACTTGAATTGCTAGGTAAAGAAAATTCAAAAAATACAGGGGACTAGAAAAATATAAAAGAAAAGAAAAGAAAAGAAAAGGGGGAAACTAATAAAATATAAACTAAGAAATATGGACACAGAGATGTGATACGACATACAATCACCATAAGGATTTTGAAAAACTAACGTACAACATTGTTTGTCATGCCGGATTGGTGTTTGCAACACAAGTGTTTGACACATGTGCGACACAACACAGCACAGGTAGCAAATAAAAAATGAAATATGAAAAAATATCGAATAAGAATTACAGAGGCAAAAGCCACTTGTTAAGAACCATGACAGGGCCTCTGGCATTACATCCTATACTTCCTCCTCTACAGGACCAAGACGAGATCAATTAATAATGTTTTTCTCTCTTAGGATTGAAGTTTTGTTGTCTATTTAAATTTTTTAAAGTAAATGATTGAATTTAAGTTGCCGATAAGTTGATGCACCACCAGGGGCGGATCTGAGCCCAAGCAGCACAAGCAACTGCTTTGAGCCCCCAATTTTATAAGGCCCCATATTTTTGAAGTATTTGCCTTGTTTTTTTTAAAAAAATGTAATTGTTTTCAGATACAATTATATTGTATTTTCTAAAATTTGAAACAACAGTTGGCCCATTAGCTCATGGGTCGTGCTAATAATGAGAAGGTTGTAGGTTCGAAATCTACATCGGCTAATTAATTTTTCAATCATTTTTTATTTTTAAAACCAATTATTTTTCACATAGCACACATGCCATTTTACCATTTGAATGTTGTAGGCTCCAAGTTTGTTGCATTTAAATAATTGTCATTTTTTATTTTGTCAACTTGCAGAAGGCCCTATTTAAGAACTTGCTTAGGGCCCTGTGAGAGTCAGATACGCCACGGTTTATGCTTGTCCATTAAAAAAAAAGTAAGATTGTAAAGTCTAGTATTGTCAATTTCTTCTTTTTTTATTTTCTGTAACAGCCCTCCCAATAGAAGAGAGATAATGATGAAAATAGAGAGTGCACGGTCCAACCAATTATCACCAAATGGTCCAAATTTGAAGAAATCATGACTCCATGCAAGAGGGTAATAAATTGAACAGTGGTTTGGATGGATGGTTGCAGGTTTAATGGCTTTTGTAGCAGTTGGGAGTTATAACCCCTAGATCTCTTTCAGTCTTTCTTCAAATAAATATTAGTAAATCAATTTTTTTCAAAGCTTTATACCAATCAAACATCAAAACTTGAATGCATTTTTCAACTTCTTAAAACCAAAAAATTTACAATGTTTATTATAGATACAAACCTAATACAACAGTGTATAAACCCGACTCTAATCAAGCTTTAGACCAGAGTATTAAACCCAGTAAAGTTTTGTTTTGTTTGATCTGATCTTAGTAAATGTGGATATAAAACTCAGTTTTATCCACTAAAAACCATTAAGTGAAAATGGGTAAATCACATCAGAATTTGTAAACTCCATCTTCTACATGGAACTTGCCCCAATATTTAAAAACGGGGATGTAAACTTTCTGGCATCGCTACTTTCTTCGATCGGTTTTGTAATGTGTTATGGTTTTGTTATTTAGGCTTCTCATTGTTATGTCTCTGAAATTTGAATTGGCTACTCTGTTGTTTTAGATGACTGCACCATTAGTACCCAGTTTGGATTGACCTTGTTACCCAAATGACCCACTTTTTAAAAGTATTTACCAAACTGACCCACTTTCAAAAGTATTTACCAAAACAATCTACTCGGTCTTTGAAAGGCCAAGTTTAGTTAAAACTAACTCGGTCTTTGAAAGACCGAGTGTTAGACTTCGAAAAATCCAAGACGAACACTTGGTCTTTGAAAAACCGAGTTAGTTTTAACTAAACTCGGTCTTTCAAAGATCGAGTGGGATTGTTTGGGAATTAAAAAAAACTAGGGTGGTTTGGGAAAAACTTTCAAAAAGTGGGACATTTTGAGAAAAAATTCAGGAAAATGAACAGGTGATGAAGGGTTTAATATATAGGGTTGAGAATAGGGTTTGGTGCAGATGGGTTGGGTAACGGGTAGTGGAGATTGGATATATGGGTAAGGTTTAAACCGGGTTTGGGTGTTTTAGGGTATTTAAATGGGTATTGCGTTTAGGGGTATTTAAAATGCAATGAGAAAACATACAATTAGATTTAGATTAAAAGTAAGTAATTTAATCAATTATAACAATTATAGTACAATAAATCAAATAGTATACATCGAGTTAATACTCAAATACTAGCAAATATAATAGGATTTTATAGAAATAAAAATAACAATAACAATAATAATAATACTAATAATAACTGAAAAACAAATAAAATTATTGATAGATTTTAATAGGAGATCCAATAATACTTTTTAACAAAAGAATTTGAAAACAGAAAAAAAAAATTACAAAAATTTTAAATACAGAAAAATACACATAAAATACGGATTTGGAGAAACAAGGGTTACACACATTATGCATCTTATTTCCTTTTGGGCAAATATTGTCGCAGCAGGTCCTAGAGGGAGGATCGCGAGCGTCTTCTAGGTGGAGGAGTACGATGATGATGATGTCGAGATTGGGCCGACGCTAGACTGAGGGACGTGCGCCCTGCCTGTCAGATATATACTGTTGATTGATCCCCACTACCCCAGGGTTTTGTTGGGGGGAGTAGATGCTTGGATGTACTTTGTTTGCTTGGATGCATGTATGTTTGTACCGTTTTGTGCCCCACCCCCCATGTTTGGTGGATGGATTTATATACTTTTGTGTCGTAGGTTCTTGTACTTGGTTCAGTACTCTGAGTTTTTTTTATTAACTTCTTATTAATGAAACAAGGTGGCCATACTCCACCTTTTCCTTCACCCAAAAAAAAAGTTCACTACTTCTCTAAGTAGTTGTTTAAAAATTTTTGTAACGCCCGTACGCACACAATTAATTAAATTCTAGCCACGCCCATCACAGGCTGCCTCAAAAGGGTGTCCGGACGTTGGGTACCCAATCTCATTGGATTTTCCTATATATTCCTCTTTCTTTCTTTCCTATCCACCGATATGGGACTATATTCCAAGGGGTCAACCGGTCCATATATACACCCACAGCACACTTCATTCATTCCTTCTCATTTATTCATTCCTTCCATCATTTATTCCACACAATGGTCAAACTAGTCAACTCCACATTCACACCACTTCTATCTTTTCCTTCCAAGCCACGTCACCACTCTTCCAATCTCATCCATTCTTTCTTTTCTTTTATACTACTTAGTATATATATATATATACCATATATATATACTATTCCACATACTATTATACGGAAATACGGGGTCTCACATTCACTCTCTCTTAAGAATTCAGCGTCCTCGATGAATACGGGACGTGCAATCTAGCACAGGATCGCCTTTCTAATCGAATGTAGATTTGTCTCCTAATCGCTCTCTCTTAAGAATATTCACTCTCTCTTAAGAATTCAGCGTCCTCGCTGAATACGGGACGTGCAATCTAGCACAGGATCGCCTTTCTAATCGAATGTAGATTTGTCTCCTAATCGCTCTCTCTTAAGAATTCAGCGTCCTCGCTAAACACGGGACGTGCAATCTAGCACAGGATCGCCTTTCTAATCGAATGTAGATTTGTCTCCTAATCGCTGCCCACACAGGGTCTTACGCATCTTCATACACATATCACTCACACTCACTTCCTATATACAAATCCTACATTCGATGTCGAAAGTTGGCTCTGATACCATCTGTAACGCCCCGCACTCAGTCCGTACGCACACAATTAATTAAATTCTAGCCACGCCCACCACAGGCTGCCTCAAAAGGGTGTCCGGACGTTGGGTACCCAATCTCATTGGCTTTTCCTATATATTCCTCTTTCTTTCTTTCCTATCCACCGATATGGGACTATATTCCAAGGGGTCAACCGGTCCATATATACACCCACAGCACACCCATATATACGGAAATACGGGGTCTCACAATCTTTTATCCTTATAACCCTACATACTTCACAGAATGCTACAATCATGTATTTTTTATTAAGAAAAGACATATCTGAATTGCACTTGCTAATAATTTAGTCACACAAGCAGGGGCGGAGCACTGTGAGGGCCCGAGGGGGCCCAGCCCCCCCCCCCCCCCCCCCCCCCCCCAAAAATTTTTTTTTAGAAAACCCCCTCTCTATATATCCCCTATCCGTTCATATCCCCAATCTGTGTGTGTTCATATCCCCAATCTGAAATCCAAACAATTTCCCCCAAATCTGAAATCCATCCGCCCTCGACCACCACATCGCCATCCCCGATTGCGGATCACCTTCCTCGCCATCCCCGATCGCCATCCCCGCTCATCCCTTCCTCGCCGCCCCGCTGCACCCTCTCATCGCCACCGTCGCTCGCCCCGCTGCACCACGGCAGCCCTCCGTCGCAGACTCGCAGCACTGCCTGCGCCACCGCAGGCGCTCCTCGCAGAGGAGGACAAGAGAATCAGAGGAAGCTCAAGAAGGTTAGAATCCACTCATTACTCATAAAATTATTCCTCAATTTAGTGACATAAAAATACTGCGAAAAATGGACAGAAGCCAATTTAGTGACATAATTGTTTTCAACTTAACTAAAGCCTACAGGCTACAAATACTTTTTGATTGATGTTTTTTACTTGAATTTTTTGGTGCAGTTTATGTCAATATTTTGAAATAATTCTCAAATTACGATTCATGCCTCCAACAATATAGTTTCCTTTTGTTTTGTCTTTCATGAACATAAAATGCTTCATTTTACTTAGCATGTCAAAAACTGGCAGCACAATTTCTGAATGAATTAAGTATAAAATTTTCCTGTTTACCAAGATCGCTCTGTTGACAATATTGAAGGCAAAAATGGAGAATTATTTAAGTCCTATTCAGTTATATTCTAAGAATATTTTAAATTTTAAAATATAGGTGATTTTAGGAATAAAAAACGAAAAATTTACCGAAATATAGGAGATTTAAGAAGCTGCAAGAGCTTCCTATCTCAGAAAGTACCCAAAGAGAACCAATTGCTTAAAAACAGAAAAGAATATGAATTGTTAGCCATTAAAATAGAAAATAGAAATTAACTTTACTGAAATAAAAGTGTAAGGATAAGGGGGAAAATCATTTACAATGAAAAAAAATCTTGAGATCCTCTCCATAAGCAACATGATGAAAGGATGATACGAACTGACTAAATTTAGCATGGAAAGTCGAAGCTACTTCTTTGAAAGAGTGCTCGGACAAGACGACTTCAGGATCTTGGGAGGTGATCTACAAGCAAGACGAGGCAAATCTACTAATAGCAATACAAATTAACTAAACATGAAAAAAAAAGTCTAAATTTCTTATAACAATCTTTCTTTCTTTTTTCCAGCGAATATATATGTTTAGTGTTAGAGATTAGAATGGTGACATGGGCTGTACACGAATTCTAGTCATTCTGTCTCCTCCTCTGCTTGTTTCATATGATTCGAGTTATGTCATGCACACGAGTCGAAGTCACTCACAACTTCATATGGTGCCAGCTAGAGTCTGGTTGCAGGATAAAGAGACAAACTGTTCGTTTACCTATATGCAACTTGGACTAACAACCCCAAATTGAACTCGGTCTACATAGAGTTCTAACAAATTTTATGGCTAGAAAACAAGCAACCTCGAAGTTTTATGTATCTTACAAGATTCTTACAATGAGTTTCAGCTTTTGAAGAATTTTAGAAAGAGTGATGAAAATATGAAAAACAGGGTTCCCTCATTTACACAAACCAAAACAAATTACTCAAACCCTTTGTGCGACATCTACTAAAACTGTTCGTTTACCTATATGAAGAAAGAATTACACAAACCAAAACAAATTACTCAACCCTATCGTCTGCTAGAACTGATTTCAGGAGCCTTCAGCAAATCTCTTATTGTATCTAAACAAAATCTGACCACTCCCTAGAAAAAACAAAAGTGAATGAAATGATGCAATGAAATCTTTTTAGATATACAAACATTGCTATATATTAAGCAATGATATCAATTAGTTTTGCTACAAGTAAAATAATATCGATTTCCATATAGAAATAATTTTGGTGCTTTACTAAAAGTTAAGTATTCATTATAAAATTAACAAGACCACTGACTCATATATATATTCTAATAATATCCTATGGTTTGTATTAATTAATATTCCTTTATCTTAGGATTTTCAAATTGTCATAGATACTTATTTGTTTCCATCAACTGTAAGCCTTTTTCTAGAAGCATTACTTTCGACATTTGTTAATATATATAATGAGTCTTATATTTCTTTGAATTTATTAATGTACAGGATCAGTTCGTTTTCTAAAATATCAATGGGGGAAAAGCCACCATTGATTCTTTTTTTAAAAGACAAAATGCTCAAGCTTTAGGAGGTGATACACAAACATCAACTCTTTTAGTTGAAGAACATCCTCTTAAATCTCCACGAGTTGATTCTACAAGACATGAAATTGAATGCGAAAGAGATTTGATTGGTTCTTTAGAGCGTGATCCGGGATTGCGTCGACAAATTTGTGATTATCCTTCTAATAAACAAGATGAAGTTCGTCGTGCTTATATCGAATTGGGGGCATACCATGGAAATGGTGATTTTCCATATTCAAAGAAAAAAAATGATCACAACCGATGATTTCAACCTTGGTTTGAAAAGTTTCCTTGGTTGGAGTATTCTCCCCATAGGAATGCGGTATTTTGCTTTCCATGTTATATATCTTTTTGATAGTCCAAATGACCGAGATGAATTTACTTCCAAAGGATTTGAGAAATGGAAAAGAGTTATGAGGGACCACGATGTTCACTTCGCAAGCATGAAGGGAGTACTTATACATCACCACATAAAAATGCTCTTCAAAATTATTTTGCTCTAACAGACCAATGTCAACATATTGAAATAGCTCTCTCTCAACAAAGTGTTCAACAAATTGTAAATAATCGTCTACGATTATATATCTCTATATATAGTGTTCGTATGTTGACACTTCAAGGATGTGCTTTGCATGGTCATGATGAAAGTGTTGATTCACTTAATCGTGGTAATTTTCTTCGAGCCATAAAGGGGTTTGCACACTTTTCTAAGTAAGTTGTTTTGGACAAAGCTCCACTTAATGCCTCATATACATCCCCCGATACTCAAAAAGAAATTTTTCAATGTCTCACTCTTCAAGTAAAGAGAACAATTCAAGAAGAAATTGGAGATGCAAAGTATGGTGTTCTTGTTGACGAGGCTCGAGATATTTCAAAGAAGGAGCAAATAGCACTTGTCTTGAGATTAGTTGATAAGGATGTATTCGTTCGAGAACGGTTTTTTGGACTTCTTCATGTTTCCAACACCACGACATTGACCCTAAAGGATGATATATATAAACTCCTTGCTTCTCATTACCTCAGCACAAAGAATATAAGAGGTCAAGGGTATGATGGAGCAAGCAACATGCAAGATGCATTGAATGGACTACAAGCCTTGATTTCCAGCGATTTTCCAAGTGCATATTATGTACATTGTATGGCTCATCGGCTTCAATTAGCATTAGTTGCATCATGTAGAGACGTGGGTCCAATTCACCATTTCTTTAACGATTTGACTTACATTATTAACATTCCTAGTGCTTCTTGCAAAAGAAATGATCAGTTGAAAGCAGCTAAAGCTTTTGAACTTGAGTTCTTAATTGCAATTGGAGAAATAGAAACAGGTACATGGCTAAATCAAATTGGCTCTTTGCAGAGAGCTGGAGATACTCGTTAGGGTTCTCATATAAAATCAATCACAAGCTTGTTGAATATGTTTAGCCCGACATATGAAGTTCTTATTAATCTCATTGATGATGGTGACTCTACTCAACGTGCAGATGCAGAGAAGGCTTATGAGCTTTTAACCTCTTTCCAATTTGTCTTTATATTGCACCTCATGAAAGAAGTTTTTGAAATCACTGATCTTCTTTGTCAAGCTTTGCAGCGCAAGTCTCAAGATATTGTAAATGCAATGCATCTTGTATCTTCTACAAAGAAGCTTCTTCAAAAATCTTAGGGAGACTGGTTGGGAAGCCTTACTTGATAAGATAAGATTATTTTGTGAGAAACGTCGGATGGATATACCGGATATGTCTGATCAATATAAAAGAAAATTTCCATCTCGACATCCACAACTGCATCTTACAGTTGAACATCATTATCGGGTTGACATATTTATTGCCACAATTGACTCTCAATTGCAAGAATTAAATATCTGATTTAATAAAAATACAGTTGATTTACTTGTGCTAAGTGGTCCTTTGGATCCAAGAGATGCATATACATCTTTTAATGTCGAGAAAATTTGCAAACTTGCAAGCCAATTCTATCCTGAAGATTTTTCTGAGCAAGATCAAACACATCTAAAGTATCAACAAGAACATTATATACTTGATATTCCTCTTCGTAGTGAATTCAAGAATTTATCATCTCTTTCCGAGTTATGTCAAGCATTAGCGAGATCTAGAAAGTCAATTATCTATCCTCTTGTTGATTGACTAATTAGGCTTGTGCTCACATTACCGGTTTCTACAGCAACTACTGAGAGGGCATTTTCAGCAAGAAGTTTTGTGAAAAATAGGCTTCGCAACAAGATGAGGATGATTATCTCTCAAACTATTTGATGATTATTATTGAAAGAGAAATAACAAAGGATTTGTGCATAGGTACAATTATTAAAGAGTTTGCTTCTATGAAAGAACGCAAATCACAGTTCTTTTAAGCTACACTTGTTTTTGTTTATTGGAATGAGACAAATATACTTTTTGGGATTTTGTAAGAAATCAAGACAATATTGAATTTTTTGTTTATTTTTGTTTAAAAGTATGATATGTGAACTATCTTTTTAAGACTAGATCTCTATGCCAAAAAATTATATTTACTTTATAAATTATTTTTCTTCTTAATTTTCTTTATTACTTGCCCCCGCGGCAAAATTGTCCTAGCTTCGCCCCTGCACGTTACGTCCCCTATATTTTGAGAATCCAAAAAAAAGTTTCTCAAACATGAGAAGTTATTCTGCTAACTTTCTCAAAATATAGCAAAAACAGCAAACAATGTGGATCTTAGAGCATCCACACCAACGGACCTCTCATTTGGGTTGCCATTTTCATTTTTGGCAATCTAGAAGACAACTTTGCCAAAGAATGAAGAGTTGTTCTACACCTATGATTACCATTTTTGTTGCCAAATATGTATAATAGTGTATAATAGTGTATAATAGTGTATATATACATAAATATATATGTATAATATATATATACACTATTATATATATATATATATATATATATATATATATATATATATATATATATATATATATATATATATATATATATATATATTAAGCAAAGCCCCATTTTGGCGGCTATTTACTATCATGCCCCCATATACATAAAAGGCTAAAAATAATATATGGTTAATTCTGTCAATTTTTGTCCCTAATTCCTCCACAATCAGAGGCCGGAAATGTAATTTTTACTCACATATTTAAACAACTCTCCTGCTTTTTCTCAATTTAAAAAGTTACTAATATTTAAAACACATCTTCATTTTAATTATTCCTCCGTTTTAGCTTGGTCACAGTTTCAGCATTCGTAAAAGTATGAGCTTATCTGCCTGGCGTATCAGCTTCTTGATTCAATAAATGACTTAAAAGAAGTCTTCAATTAATTTAAACATTGAAATCCTAAAGCCAATATGCAGTCCACATGTAGAGTACATTGATGCTTAACTGGATGCCCAAAATAGAAATTATTTGTAAAATGATTTTGATCTTTTTTTTTTTTTTAAACTTAGCAGTTGAGTGCACATTATCATTATTAATCTCGACATTAAATAAATACAGTACTAACCGTGGTACCTATATATCTCTAATTTCTAATATTATAATGGGGGAGTTGGGATTGTTATTTGTAGACAATCTGTAATTTGTAGACAACCATTCAACCAACCATTTAATCTCAACCATTTATTTTTAGGTGAGAGTTATATTAATCATTCATTTACTTAACTGCTGTTAGTTACCATAATACCCTTAAAGTTCAAATTTATTTCCGACATAATTATTTACAAAAGTGTCACATAAAATAAAAGTTGATACCACTATGGGTAATTTGTAAAGAGTATGTGATAAGTAAAGTGAGATCTCAGGTAGCACTGTCACATTTACCCGATACCCGGACCCGAACCGGACCCGGCATTGGACCGGAACCGATCCGACCTATACGGGTCCGAGTCCGGGTCCTAAAATAAGACCCGATACACTTTTGTGTCTGGGTCCGGGTCCGCTCAAAATAGAACCGACCCTGACCCGGACCCGGACCCGGACACGTTAAAAAATACCCCCAAACATATAGATTTTGAATAATAGGTTTATAGGAATATACATATAAAAATAATTGTTGAAGATAGATATGTAAATATAATATTAATTCATGTACTTAAGTGCAAAAATTGTTAGAATCGTAGGGTATCGGATGCAAAAATACTTAAGTGCAAATATTTATTCTTTACTATCGGACCCGACGGGTAATTTTTTTAAATTAGGACCCGGACCCGGACCCGGTTCTTGCAAGTCCGGGTCCGGGTCCAATTTTTGGACCCGTCAGGTACCGGGTCCGAGTCCGAGTAGTGGAGGACCTGACCCGATAGGATCCGATACCAGCTCTAATCTCAGGTTCGATGTTGTCTTAGTATTTACTTTTAAAAAAAAAATATTATGACGTGCATCACACGTGTAGATTACTAGTAATTATAATAGTGTGCATATATTCAAATTTAGTTGGAAAAGAGAAAAAAAGTGTGGTGATGGGACATATAGCAATGCCATATGGGTTGCCAAATTTGATAAAAGAAATTGCCATTTCTAAATCTGGCAATCCGAATGAGATGTTGGTGTGAGAGAGTTTTGTTATTTGAGTTGCCAAATTCAAAAAATGGCAATCTAAAATGACCGTTGGTGTGGATGCTCTTATTTTGCCAAAAAAAAAAATGCCAAAAATGCCAAAATAAGAAACTAATGTGGATGGTTTCTTTCCTATACAAACTATACCACTATATTACTTTAGTTTTCTTCATTTAGAACAACAAAGAAACAAAGAAATTAAACAAATACAGGCTTGACACGAGATCAAATGAACAATGATTGTTGGGCTAGAAAAGTTGCTGGAGTGTCTCTCTCTATCCGAGGGGTTAAGGTCAATGAGATGTCATGCGCATGCAATATGCGGTTAATAAATAAAAGTGATCAAAAGATCAAGAATTTGTGGGCACAAAATCTTGACAACGCCTGCTAAAGTGGTAGATACATATGGATCTTAGCAGCTAGCTCTGTAAAACTAATTGGGTTAAGGCAGTTAATTTGTCAAAGATCACAAACTCCAACGTAGACCAATTATTAATGAATCACTCTACATCCTGAATTTCAAGGTAAAAATGTAGATTGATCCAACAACCCCCTTGAAAAGTTGGCGTCCTATTACACCCAACTTCCACAAGTGAATCCAAATCCTGATGAAGAACTCACTGAAGCTAGCAGTACTTATAACCAATTCATGTTTCTTTCAACTTTCAATGGTCTTGTGCGTCAGTGTGCTGATGGTTCAGTAACCAAAATCTCACATCTCTTTAGTAATTAGCACATTGTACATGCGTATTAGGGCCAAATAATTATTTTTGTGAACCCCTAAATACCCAAATAATTATTTTTGTGAACCCCTAAATACAATATAATTTTTTTACGTACAGGCAAAATATGGGCCTATATTTATAAGGAAAATACAAATTTAAAGGCCCCTAAAATTGCAAAAAAAATGGGGAACCTAAGGCGTCTGCCTCACCCGCTTCAAGGTGGGGGCCGGCCCTGATGCGTATATCATGTCATTTTGGAAGGAGTTCGGATTAGAGTTTGTTGAAGCCTATTCGGATTTGGTTTAGACAGTCTCCTAACCAATGTATGCATGATGCCAATTGTATAATACATGTAAATAAACTATAAAACTTTAATTCGCTACAGGCTTTGTAGAACATGTACATGACATGCATGTTGATGAAAATGTTGCCGTACTGGCCCACTTTTTGAAAATATTTGGTGCCTTGACCCACTTCCAAAAATAATTAGCGATCTGCCTCTGTTTAGGACACGTCAGCAAGAAACGTTATTGGAAAAAATGACATAGGTTATTTTGATACCGTTCTTTCCAATAACGACATATGTTTGGAAAAAAAAGTTTCATGCCGTTATTCCAAATAACGGCATCTGTTACTTTTTGTCCAAAGATCTAACAGTCTCAATTGTGAGCTGAGAGAGAATTGTTAAAGTAAATTAACCTATGCCGTTCTCTGAGAGAATGACAACATTTATACTGATGCCGTTATTCAAAATAACAGCATCAGTTATTTTCTTTTTGCACAGTTACCTATATTCAGAAACCCTTATCCTTCCGCCTTTGTCTTTCGATCTTTTCGCTCTTTCTCTTCACTCCCGTAACCCTAGATCCGTAAATCATAAATTACTAAAATCCCAACTATTAGAGTGATTTGTTAGTTGCCAAACAACAATTAAACATAGATTGTAGTCTTGATTCTGTCATTTATTTTCGAAAGAATCCGGAATCCAAAATTGTGGTAAGTTTTCAAAATCCCTAATTTTTTGTACAATGTTGACGACGCAAGAGGAGGGAGGGGAAGGTAGGTATTGTGTAGGAGGTTAGGGTTTAGAGTTAGGGTTTAGATGAGGGAGGGATGCATTTATATGGGGGGATTAGGGTTAAGAAATACAAGTTGGGTTAATGGGTATTTGGGTTGTGGGTATAATAGGAGTAGTAATAGGATTTGTATTAATGAGTTTCAAATAGGATACAAATAGGATTGTGGATTTAATCTTGGCTTTGGTAAATCTTATTAGGGATCAAGCAATAGGATTGGAAATAGGATCACCACCAATCACCACCACACACCCAAGAACGAAAAAATAAAAAGGACTAGAACAAAAATGAAAGAAAGAACAAAATAATGAAGAACGAAACAAAAGAGACAACCAAATCAACACAAAGAGCTCAAAATGAAATAAAACGAATATATATCGAAAACAATTTCAATATACAGTTCAGAAAAATACAAGAGAGAAAAATACACCAAAACGAAAAATACACTAAAAAATACACAAAAATGAAAAACATGAGTTACACATAACACTAACAATCACATCAAAAGTCTTTTACCTTCTCTAATGTTTGGAGCTTCTCATAACATTAAACCTACTCATTATGAGAAGCTCCAAACATGTCTTTTCCTATCCCTAATTTTTTTTATCCAGTCACATGATCACACACGTAACTATTTTTAGGATAGAGTATAGCAAGCCATAATTATTTTAATCCGATAATATATACATATATATGTATGAACGTATATATGTGTGTGTGTGTATATATATGTATGTACGTATATGTGTGTGTGTGTGTGTGTGTGTGTGTGTGTGTATATAACTAATTTATTAAAAGATCGGTGTTTTTTTGTGTTTGTAAGTAGTAGGTATGATGGTTAGACTACGATTTTTCAGATCAACCATAACGACAGCAGAACCTTTTTTGCGTGATTCATGAAAGTTTGGACCTTCTCATAATGTTTATAGCTACTCATAACACTAACAATCACAACAAAAGTCTTTTACTATCCCTAATGTTTGGAGCTTCTCATAACATTAAACCTATTCATTATGAGAAGCTCCAAACATGTCTTTTACTATCCCTAATTTTTTAATCCAATTGATCTAGGAAGAAATTAGGGTTTCAATTTAACTCAAATCAAGGAAAAAATTTATACTTTAAATCGATTCGAGCTGGTGGAAGCGGTCTCCCAGTAGCGAAGGGGGAGCGATGAGATTCGCAACTAGGGATGGCAACCGGACCGGGCTGACCCGCGACCCGCTCGCCAAACCCGACGCGTTAAAAGATGGTTCGGGTCCGGGTCGAACCCGCGAGTCTAAGCGGGTCGACCCGGGTCGTCAAAAAATGGATTTTAACCCGTCAAACCCGATCCGTGAACCCGATGAACAGTGCCAGACCCGCTCGCCAACCCGCAGGTTTCGAACCGTTAGACCCGTACGGGTCAAATGTTTGACCCGCGTGGGTCGGCCGTTCGACTCGCGAGTCCAACGGTCAAATTCACAGCTTAACGGCTGTTATAGCCGTTTTTTTTTTGTTTTTTGTTTTTTCCCCTATAAATAACCCTTAAACCCAAACTAAAAATTCCACACCTTACTCTCTTACTCTCTCTACTACTACTCAATTCAATCTCCATTCATTCCAAATTTTGTGAACAAAGAAGCTAGCAACATAGAAACGATCAAACGACAAATTCCGATCGTATCGAATTCAACATTCAACTACGTCTTCAAGTCTTCAACTTCTCCAAGACTCCAACAAAGAAGCTCTCTTTCTATCTATATATGAGTCCGGACTTCTACTTCTACTTCAACTTTTATTTTCACTCTCATTTTATATACGATTATCTGCGAAGTACGGCATCAAAATTTCACAACCCTCTTATTGTCTTGATTTTTTTTTTTGTAGTAATATTTTTTTTATTATATTTTTTTGTTGATTTTTTGATCTTCTCTCTCACAACCCTCTTATTGTTTTCTAGATTTTTTAAACACATATCTCGCCTAGATTGTATTTAATTTTTTCACACACACTACTATATCAACATGTCTTGATCACGAGGTAGTGGCCGTAGCCAAAGTGGACAAGATTTCACCGGCACTTCTCGTAGGCCTCCAATTGTCCCACAAAATGAGCCTACCGAAGAGTACCCTATGACCCAACACATTGGTACACACGATGAGTTTGTAGGAGACATAGACATAGAAGAAAAATCACAAACACAAGCAACCGAAACAACACAACCGGGTAGTAGTAGGAAAACTAGAGGGAAAACTAGTGATTGACACAAATTTTATGAATATATTCCGGAGGAAGAAAATCCGGGTGTAGGCCTAAAAGTTTTTAAAACATGTTCGAAGCCATACAAATGGAAGAGGGGTGCGGGGACGGGTATAATAAGATGACGCATCCAAAATGTACATAAAGAACTTCTTGTAGACCTACCTGGCCAACAAAAAATCCACCCTAGGACCGGTGTAGTTGATAGCCATTCTTATTATCCCGAACTTGTTCGTCGGGAAATGGCCCGACTAGTAATCAAGGAAGAGTTACCATTTTCCAATTCCGAGAGCAGGGACTTAGAAAGTTTTAATGAAACCGCATTAAACCCCTATTTTAAAAGAATCCATAGGAATACTTGCAAATCTGATTGTTTTAAAATGTACAATGAAATGAGAGAAGCTTTGGTTGCCATTTTATAGAGTTTAACTTGTAGAGTTTGTTTAACTTTCGATTGTTGGACGGGTTGCAACAATATTCCAATGATGGGAATAACTTGTTATTAGATCAATAGTGATTGGATTATTCAAAAAAGGATCATATCACTTGCCGCGTTGCCCTATCCCCATAGAAGTATTGAAATTGCAAATCATATTTTAGAAATTTGTGATGTTTTTCATATTGGTGATAAAATTATGTGTATAAGTTTTGATGATGCATCTAACCACAATGCATCAATTAGTATATTAAAAACCGCATCAAACCCTCAATCTCACAATATTTTTCATGTTAGATGTGCATGTCATATTTTAAATTGATGTGTTCAAGATGAATTAAAAATAGCCGAACGATATATAGTTAACATTAGAAATTGTGTATATTATATTGCATTAAGTGGCACCATATTCCATGATTGGAAAGCTTGGTGTATGCTTAAAAATGTAAATCTTAGAAAATTTCCGAAGGATGTTAAACACCAATGAAACTCTACTTTTAATTTGCTACATGTTGTTACTGAATATAAAGAATGTATAAATGATTTTTGTATTGCAAAAAATATGCCAAATTTTGAAATAACTCCCCAAGCTTGGTTTTATGCCGAATCTTTATTGAAATTTTTAGAACCTTTAAAAACTGCAACTTTCAAAATTTCAAAATCTTATGAATTTACTTCTAGTAGCATTTTTATTTAAATAGTTACTATGATGCAAACTTTCAAAAAAATGATCGATGATATTTTTATTGGTCATATTTTGAAACCTGCATACACCAAAATTTTAAAGTATATTATTCCTCCTCCTATGACCAAAGGCGCCAGAGGGCCCCAGCGACGCTGGCGCTTGTGGCCTCCCTACCGAGGCTGCAATTCCGGTGGACACCGATCCAAATCCACATGATTTGTGTGTGTGTGTGGGGGGGGGGGGGGGGGGGGGGGGGGGGGGGGGGGGGGGGGGGGGGGGGGGGGGGGGGGGGGGGGGGGGGGGGGGGGGGGGGGGGGGGGGAGGGAGGTTCCAACGGCTGTGAAATCTCCGCAAGGTGATGGAAAATTTGAAAAGTTTCTTAATATTTCCAATATGGTGGATTCTAGCTTTAATGCAGGGATCCTTCCAAATCCGAAGATTGTTCTGCAATCTAAGGAGGCCCCTGCTCTGATTTCAAATCCTGACATGTTGCCCCCCCCCCCCCCCCCCCCCCCCCCCCCCCCCCCCCCCCCCCCCCCCCCCCCGGTGTTCAAATCACAGAATCCTCGGATAGTAGAAATAAAGCACCCTCACATGGTCCCACCAAATCTCCTTTTGCCCAGGCTGTTTCAACTGATGAAGAATCCCAAGAAGAAGTTTGTGAAATGTTCTGGAAAGGCAAGCTTGTCACCTTCCCAGTGTCACTTTTCGCCAAGATCCAACCAGCTGTCGAAGGAGCACTAAGAGAGTCTGATCAGGAAGATCTCATTCAATTGAATGCTGATGCGAAGGTAGTTTTCAAAGCAGGTGCATGCAATGCCAGAGGCGAAAGCTTCCGCACTCACTTACTCCTTAGAAGGCCAGTTCCAAAAGCTGCTAGGCCAGAGACATATGTCCGTTAACATATGTCTTTAATTTAGGTTTAATGTATAAGGCCAGAGACTTATTAAACTTTTATATATATATATGTGTGTGTGTGTGTGTGTGTGTGTGTTTAAGAATGGTAGAAAGAAAAAAAAATCCAAAACTTTTTTAAAAAATAAATTGTATTGCGGCCCCATTTCGAGAGTTCGCCTCGATCCCTGTAAACTCAGGGTCAGCCCTGCTTTAAGGTTTATCTAGTCAACGAAGTGGTTTACAAGTCTAGCTTCCATGAGCCTCTAGGCTGAGGACGGACTGACTACTTCTTCATGTTAGGCAGTGATCATGTTTCCGACTTCGGTTGGATGGCGTTCGCATTTATTTGATAACCAATCAAATTTTCAAAGCATTTTTTATGTTACTCCTGTTTGAGAGATCCCCGCCTTCTTTCAGTGATATCAGTGGATTTTTAAGGGCTCACTTATTTATTTTTTCTTTTTTTGTGAATACAACGTAGGATGAAATATGAAAAAGATGAACATATATAAAAATTATATAAATTTACATAATGCCTGTGAGTAATGAGTACTATTATCAGGGCCGACCCCACCCTTGAGGTCAGTGAGGCAGCCGGCTCAGGCCTGGATAATTTACAATTTTAGGGACCCCAAATTTGTACTCCCCTTGTAAATTGATATGGCTAAAAAGAGGGTTAAATCGGAACCGTCTAAATCGGGCACGAATCTTAAAGCTTAGGGGTAAAATGGTAATTTCACCTACAAAAGGGTCTGAAGCGGGTACGGGTTCCAACCCGCAACCAACCCGGTCCAGCAGGATAAAATTAGGGTTTCTGATTATGCTTAATCAACGATCCTGATTCGCTCTATCCTTTCACTAGGAATTAGGGATTTCATTCCTAATCTGGTCCCAAATGTGGCTATAAATACCCCCATCCACCAACATTAAGAGGTAATCAATCTTTTGCCAATTAACACTCATTCATAATCTTTTCTGATTACTGACTTGGGCGTCGGAGGGTGCGTCTCCGGGATCAACCCCGGTGTCTCGCACTTTTTGTAGGTGAACGACGGGAGTCAACGGTCAAACTCCGGTGGAAAGGCGTCAGGTTTGACTATTCAGTTTTCCTAAGAATCCACAAATACTATCTGTTTGTCCCCATACCAGATTTAGCGGTAACATAAATATAGACACATATTTAGCGCGTAAAAAAAATTATTATTAGGGGCTCTCAAAAATAAATATTTGGGCCTTTAAAATTTGTTTAAATTATTTGAGTTTAGGCTTGATTGAATTTGAGGGTTTAAATTTAGGTGATTTAAAAACAAATTCATTTAAATCAATAGAAACTCAAACCCAAAATCCTAACCCTCTTACCTCAAAACCCAAAACTTTACATTTAAAACAAATTCCCTTTGGCTCTTTCTTCTGAGTTAGAGTGTAGATGCATGGATGCATGGATAAGATTATTAGAGTGCCATCATACCCATCACTGCTCGTGTAGATGCAAGGATGCATGGATAATTTCGGGTATTAATAGAGTAATTAGTGCCATTAATATATCAACGATATTATAAGAAATTAAATGGTTATTTTATAGATACTAGGTTTGCCCGTTGACACGTGCCTACGGCACGTCTTCGGAACGGTACACCTTATTTGATCATATAAAATAGTTTTGGGGTTCCAGCAAATTAATTGAAGTAGCAAACACAGAGCAAATAACATATTATATAATTTTTTTAAATTATTTTTAATGTTTTTAATTTTTTTAATTTTTTTAGTTTTTTAATTTTTTTTATTTTTTTTAAATTTTATAAATTTTTATTTTCTTATTTTTTTTGAATAGAAAAGGGAGGGAGGGAGGGAGAGAGAGAGAAAAATAATTAAATAAATATAGGAGTTGTTTTGGATGGGAATTTGAATTTGAGTTTTGGGGGGAAACTTTTTGGGGGGAAAATATGTTTTGTGAGGTTAGATCTGATCCTTTGATTTTTTGGGGATTGAAGGAGAGCCACTTGATAGCTTTCTTTGTGTTTTATTATATAGATTACTATATTAGTCACTTTTAAAACATGTATTATCAAATTAGCCATTATTATCACATTAATTGCTATTAGGTTCCTTAATTAAACTTGATAGCTTTCTTTGTGTTTTATTACAAAGCTACATCTATATAATAAAGAGTAATGCTTAATCCACTACCAATTTCACTACCATTTTGTTTACTACATTAGGTGGCATATTTCTATCGGAGAGTTCTCCCACCTACTTTATCTTTCTCTACCTAGTGGAGTGTGCCACCTAAGGTAGTAAACAAAATTGGAGCGAAATTGGTAGCGGATGTAGCATTACTCTATAATAAAATACAGAGAAAGCTATCAAGTGGTTCTCCTTCAATCCCACCAAAATCAAATGCCCTGATCTAACCCACTCAATCCCTCCAAAATCAGATGGTCAATGTCAAAGCTAGGGTCACTTTCATTCCCTCACCCTGCTAATAGTCAGTACAACATATTATACAATCTATTTGCGAAATTTTATACCAACGCAAATAAGAAGAAACACACAATTAACGACATCAAAACCCATTTTCATTACATAATAGATATTACATAATTTAATTAAGTCAGGGCTGGCCCTGAGTTCCCGGGGCTCGAGGCGAACTATCGAAATGGGGCTTCCCATACACAAAAATAAAATAAAATAAAATGAATACAAAAAATTTGCACATTGTTAAAAGAAAAATATGCAAAATATATAAATTTGTTTCAAATCACTCAAATTTAAAGTCTCAAATTCAATTCAAGTCTTCAAGTATAAACCCAAATAATCTTCAAAAAAAATTTAAAGGCTAAAATAATTATTTTTTAGGGCCCCTAATAACAGTATTTTTCTTTTACGCGCAAAATACGTACCTATATTTACAAGCGAATTACAAATTTAGGGCCCCTAAAATTGTGAAAACGCCGGGGGCCTAAGGCGGTCGCCTTTCACCAGCCTCAAGGGTGGGGCCAGCCCTGATTTATGTACAATTGATCAAGAACATAAAAAATACCTAGGAAAGCTAGTAGTAGCTACTTCAACCGGCAGAGCTTAAAAGCTCGGTGGCGGAGGTGGCGGAGGGGGAAGAGTCCTCCTCCTCCTCAAATCACAGAGGCTTCCTGATTCCTCCCGCCCTGAAAGAAGAAGAAAAGGAAAATGATGAAAATTATCAAAAGCAGCACCGCCGCCGCCATGATCGAAACAGTTATAAGAACTGGTGGGATCCTAAATTTATAGACTATTAGGTCAAGGAATAAGTTAGCTCACATTGACCCTACGGGGGATTGAGTGGGTTAAGATCTGGCCGTTTGGTTTTGGCGGGATTGCTGGACAACCGCTCGATCTAACATGAAAACGACTTCTGAAAACGACTTCACGATACCTTAAATTACACTGAACATAATCCAACTACTAAACAACAAGGTGCTAAAAAGATCATTTGTGAATAAGAGAATTTTTTTCCAAGCAGCCCCCACTTTTTGAAATGCTTTGAATGCTAGGGGTTAAGTACCTATTGGATAGTTCTCCCACCTACTCTATCTTTCTCTACCTATTGGAGTGTGCCACCTAAGGTAGTGAACAAAATGGTAGTGAAATTGGTAGGGGATGTAGCATTACTCTATAATAAAATACAAAGAAAGCTATCAAGTGGTTCTCCTTCAATCCCACCAAAATCAAATGCCCTGATCTAACCCACTCAATCCCTCCAAAATCAGAGGGTCAATGTCAGAGCTAGGGTCACTTTCATTCCCTCACCCTGCTAATAGTCAGTACAACATATTATACAATCTTTATACAATCTATTTGTGAAATTTTATACCAACGCAAATAAGAAGAAACACACAATTAACGACATTAAAACCCATTTTCATTACATAATAGATATTACATAATTTATTTATGTCAGGGCCGGCCTTGAGTTCCCGGGGGCCCGAGGTGAACTCTCGAAATGGGGCTCCCCATACACAAAAATAAAATAAAATAAAATAAAATAAAATAAAATGTCTACAAAAGATTTGCACATTGTTAAAAGAAAAATATGCAAAATATATAAATTTGTTTCAAATCACACAAATT
Source organism: Hemerocallis citrina (assembly GCA_017893485.1). NCBI lineage: Eukaryota > Viridiplantae > Streptophyta > Magnoliopsida > Asparagales > Asphodelaceae > Hemerocallis > Hemerocallis citrina. The sequence goes on along the minus strand of CM030361.1, from coordinate 29,911,000 downwards.
TAAAGTCTCAAATTCAATTCAAGCCTTCAAGTATAAACCCAAATAATCTTTAAAAAAAGTTAAAGGCTCAAATAATTATTTTTTGGGGCCCCTAATAACAGTACTTTTTTTTTACGCGTAAAATACGTGCCTATATTTACAAGCGAATTACAAATTTGGGGCCCCTAAAATTGTGAAAACGCCGGGGGCCTAAGGCGGTCGCCTTTCACCTGCCTCAAGGGTGGGGCCGGCCCTGATTTATGTACAATTGATCAAGAACATAAAAAATACCTAGGAAAGCTAGTAGTAGCTACTTCAAGCTGCAGTGCTTAAAAGCTCGGTGGCAGAGGTGGCAGAGGGGGAAGAGTCATCCTCCTCCTCAAATCACAGAGGCTTCCTGATTCCTCCCGCCCTGAAAGAAGAAGAAAAGGAAAATGATGAAAACTATCAAAAGCAGCACCGCCGCCGCCATGATCGAAACAGTTATAAGAACTGGTGGGATCCTAAATTTATAGACTATTAGGTCATGAAATAAGTTAGCTCACATTGACAATACGGGGGATGGAGTGGGTTCAGATCTGGCAGTTTGGTTTTGGCGGGATTGCTGGACAACCGCTCGATCTAACATGACAACGACTTCTGAAAACGACTTCACGATACCTTAAATTACACTGAACATAATCCAACCACTAAACAACAAGGTGCTAAAAAGATCATTTGTGAATAAGAGAATTTTTTTCCAAACTGCCCCCACTTTTTGAAATGCTTTGAATGCTAGGGGTTAAGTACCTATTGGACAATTCTCCCACCTACTCTATCTTTCTCTACCTATTGGAGTGTGCCACCAAAGTTAGTGAACAAAATGGTAGTAAAATTGGTGGTGGATGTAGCATTACTCAATAATAAAATACAAAGAAAGCTATCAAGTGGTTCTTCTTCAATCCCACCAAAATCAAATGCCCTAATCTAACCCACTCAATCCCTCCAAAATCAGAGGGTCAATGTCAGAGCTAGGGTCACTTTCATTCCCTCACCCTGCTAATAGTCAGTACAACATATTATACAATCTTTATACAATCCATTTGTGAAATTTTATACGAACGCAAATAAGAAGAAACACACAATTAACGACATTAAAACCCATTTTCATTACATAATAGATATTACATAATTTATTTATGTCAGGGCCGGCCCTGAGTTCTCGGGGGCCCGAGGCGAACTCTCGAAATGGGGCTCCCCATACACAAAAATAAAATAAAATAAAATAAAATAAAATGTATACAAAAAATTTGCACATTGTCAAAAGAAAAATATGCAAAATATATAAATTTGTTTTAAATCACTCAAATTTAAAGTCTCAAATTCAATTCAAGTCTTCAAGTATAAACCCAAATAATCTTCAAAAAAAAAATTAAAGGCTCAAATAATTATTTTTTAGGGCCCCTAACAACAGTATTTTTCTTTTACGCGCAAAATACGTGCCTATATTTACAAGCGAATTACAAATTTGGGGCACCTAAAATTGTGAAAAGGCCGGGGGCCTAAGGCGGTCGCCTTTCACCCGCCTCAGGGGTGGGGCAGGCCCTGATTTATGTACAATTGATCAAGAACATAAAAAATACCTAGGAAAGCTAGTAGTAGCTACTTCAACCTGCAGAGCTTAAAAGCTCGGTGGCGGAGGGGGAAGAGTCCTCCTCCTCCTCAAATCACAGAGGCTTCCTGATTCCTCCCGCCCTGAAAGAAGAAGAAAAGGAAAATGATGAAAACTATCAAAAGCAGCACCGCCGCCGCCATGATCAAAACAGTTATAAGAACTGGTGGGATCCTAAATTTATAAACTATTAGGTCAAGGAATAAGTTAGCTCACATTGACCCTACGGGGGATTGAGTGGGTTAAGATCTGCCCGTTTGGTTTTGGCGGGATTGCTGGACAACCGCTCGATCTAACATGAAAACGACTTCTGAAAACGACTTCACGATACCTTAAATTACATTGAACATAATCCAACCACTAAACAACAAGGTGCTAAAGAGATCATTTGTGAATAAGAGAATTTTTTCCCAAACCGCCCCCACTTTTTGAAATGCTTTGAATGCTAGGGGTTAAGTACCTATTGGACAGTTCTCCCACCTACTCTATCTTTCTCTACCTATTGGAGTGTGCCACCTAAGGTGGTGAATAAAATGGTAGTGAAATTGGTAGTGGATGTAGCATTACACTATAATAAAATACAAAGAAAGCTATCAAGTGGTTCACCTTCAATCCCACCAAAATCAAATGCCCTGATCTAACCCACTCAATCCCTCCAAAATCAGAGGGTCAATGTCAGAGCTAGGGTCACTTTCATTCCCTCACCCTGCTAATAGTCAGTACAACATATAATACAATCTTTATACAATCTATTTGTGAAATTTTATACCAACGCAAATAAGAAGAAACACACAATTAACGACATTAAAACCCATTTTCATTACATAATAGATATTACATAATTTATTTATGTCAGGGCTGGCCCTGAGTTCCCGGGGGCCCGAGGCGAACTCTCGAAATGGGGCTCCCCATACACAAAAATAAAATAAAATAAAATAAAATAAAATGTATACAAAAAATTTGCACATTGTTAAAAGAAAAATATGCAAAATATATAAATTTGTTTTAAATCACTCAAATTTAAAGTCTCAAATTCAATTCAAGTCTTCAAGTATAAACCCAAATAATCTTCAAAAAAAAATTAAAGGCTCAAATAATTATTTTTTGGGCCCCTAATAACAGTATTTTTCTTTTACGCGCAAAATACGTGCCTATATTTACAAGCGAATTACAAATTTGGGGCACTTAAAATTGTGAAAAGGCCGGGGGCCTAAGGCGGTCGCCTTTCACCCGCCTTAGGGGTGGGGCAGGCCCTGATTTATGTACAATTGATCAAGAACATAAAAAATACCTAGGAAAGCTAGTAGTAGCTACTTCAACCTGCAGAGCTTAAAAGCTCGGTGGCGGAGGGGGAAGAGTCCTCCTCCTCCTCAAATCACAGAGGCTTCCTGATTCCTCCCGCCCTGAAAGAAGAAGAAAAGGAAAATGATGAAAACTATCAAAAGCAGCACCGCCGCCGCCATGATCGAAACAGTTATAAGAACTGGTGGGATCCTAAATTTATAGACTATTAGGTCAAGGAATAAGTTAGCTCACATTGACCCTACGGGGGATTGAGTGGGTTAAGATCTGGCCGTTTGGTTTTGGTGGGATTGCTGGACAACCGCTCGATCTAACATGAAAACGACTTCTGAAAACGACTTCACGATACCTTAAATTACACTGAACATAATCCAACTACTAAACAACAAGGTGCTAAAAAGATCATTTGTGAATAAGAGAATTTTTTTCCAAACTGCCCCCACTTTTTGAAATGCTTTGAATGCTAGGGGTTAAGTACCTATTGGATAGTTCTCCCACCTACTCTATCTTTCTCTACCTATTGGAGTGTGCCACCTAAGGTAGTGAACAAAATGGTAGTGAAATTGGTAGTGGATGTAGCATTACTCTATAATAAAATACAAAGAAAGTTATCAAGTGGTTCTCCTTCAATCCCACCAAAATCAAATGCCCTGATCTAACCCACTCAATCCCTCCAAAATCAGAGGGTCAATGTCAGAGCTAGGGTCACTTTAATTCCCTGACCCTGCTAATAGTCAGTACAACATATTATACAATCTTTATACAATCTATTTGTGAAATTTTATACCAACGCAAATAAGATAAAACACACAATTAACGACATTAAAACCCATTTTCATTACATAATAGATATTACATAATTTATTTATGTCAGGGCCGGCCCTGAGTTCCCGGGGGCCCGAGGCGAACTCTCGAAATGGGGCTCCCCATAACAAAAATAAAATAAAATAAAATAAAATAAAATGTATGCAAAAAATTTGCACATTGTTAAAAGAAAAATATGCAAAATATATAAATTTGTTTTAAATCACTCAAATTTAAAGTCTCAAATTCAATTCAAGTCTTCACGTATAAACCCAAATAATCTTCAAAAAAAAATTAAAGGCTCAAATAATTATTTTTCGGGGCCCCTAATAACAGTATTTTTCTTTTACGCGCAAAATACGTGCCTATATTTACAAGCGAATTACAAATTTGGGGCCCCTAAAATTGTGAAAACGCCAGGGGCCTAAGGCGGTCGCCTTTCACCCGCTTCAAGGGTGGGGCCGGCCCTGATTTATGTACAATTGATGAAGTACATAAAGAATACCTTGGAAAGCTAGTAGTAGCTACTTCAACCTGCAGAGCTTAAAAGCTCGGTGGCAAGGTGGCAGAAGGGGAAGAGTCCTCCTCCTCCTCAAATCACAGAGGCTTCCTGATTCCTCCCGCCCTGAAAGAAGAAGAAAAGGAAAATGATGAAAACTATCAAAAGCAGCACCGCCGCCGCCATGATCGAAACAGTTATAAGAACTGGTGGGATCTTAAATTTATAGACTATTAGGTCAAGGAATAAGTTAGCTCACATTGACCCTACGGGGGATTGAGTGGGTTCAGATCTGGCTGTTTGGTTTTGGCGAGATTGCTGGACAACCGCTCGATCTAACATGAAAACGACTTCTGAAAACGACTTCACGATACCTTAAATTACACTGAGCATAATCCAACCACGAAACAAGAAGGTGCTAAAAAGATCATTTGTGAATAAGAGAATTTTTTTCCAAACTGCCCCCACTTTTTGAAATGCTTTGAATGCTAGGGGTTAAGTACCTATTGGAGAGTTCTCCCACCTACTCTATCTTTCTCTATCTATTGGAGTGTGCCACCTAAGGTAGTGAACAAAATGGTAGTGAAATTGGTAGTGGATGTAGCATTACTCTATAATAAAATACAAAGAAAGCTATCAAGTGGTTCACCTTCAATCCCACCAAAATCAAATGCCCTGATCTAACCCACTCAATCCCTCCAAAATCAGAGGGTCAATGTCAGAGCTAGGGTCACTTTCATTCCCTCACCCTGCTAATAGTCAGTACAACATATAATACAATCTTTATACAATCTATTTGTGAAATTTTATACCAACGCAAATAAGAAGAAACACACAATTAACGACATTAAAACCCATTTTCATTACATAATAGATATTACATAATTTATTTATGTCAGGGCTGGCCCTGAGTTCCCGGGGGCCCGAGGCGAACTCTCGAAATGGGGCTCCCCATACACAAAAATAAAATAAAATAAAATAAAATAAAATGTATACAAAAAATTTGCACATTGTTAAAAGAAAAATATGCAAAATATATAAATTTGTTTTAAATCACTCAAATTTAAAGTCTCAAATTCAATTCAAGTCTTCAAGTATAAACCCAAATAATCTTCAAAAAAAAATTAAAGGCTCAAATAATTATTTTTTGGGCCCCTAATAACAGTATTTTTCTTTTACGCGCAAAATACGTGCCTATATTTACAAGCGAATTACAAATTTGGGGCCCCTAAAATTGTGAAAACGCTGGGGGCCTAAGGCGGTCGCCTTTCACCCGCCTCAAGGGTGGGGCCGGCCCTGATTTATGTACAATTGATCAAGAACATAAAAAATACCTCGGAAAGCTAGTAGTAGCTACTTCAACCTGCAGAGCTTAAAAGCTCGGTGGCGGAGGTGGCGGAGGGGGAAGAGTCCTCCTTCTCCTCAAATCACAGAGGCTTCCTGATTCCTCCCGCCCTGAAAGAAGAAGAAATGGAAAATGATGAAAACTATCAAAAGCAGCACCGCCGCCGCCATGATCGAAACAGTTATAAGAACTGGTGGGATCCTAAATTTATAGACTATAAGGTCAAGGAATAAGTTAGCTCACATTGACCCTACGGGGGATTGAGTGGGTTAAGATCTGGCCGTTTGGTTTTGGCGGGATTGCTGGACAACCGCACGATCTAACATGAAAATGACTTCTGAAAATGACTTCACGATACCTTAAATTACACTGAACATAATCCAACCACTAAACAACAAGGTGCTAAAAAGATCATTTGTGAATAAGAGAATTTTTTTCCAAACTGCCCCCACTTTTTGAAATGCTTTGAATGCTAGGGGTTAAGTACCTATTGGAGAGTTCTCCCATCTACTCTATCTTTCTCTACCTATTGGAGTGTGCCACCTAAGGTAGTGAACAAAATGGTAGTGAAATTGATAGTGGATGTAGCATTACTCTATAATAAAATACAGAGAAAGCTATCAAGTGGTTCTACTTCAGTCCCCCCAAAATCAAATGCCCTGATCTAACCCACTCAATCCCTCCAAAATCAGAGGGTCAATGTCAGAGCTAGGGTCACTTTCATTCCCTCACCCTGCTAATAGTCACTACAACAGATTATACAATCTTTATACAATCTATTTGTGAAATTTTATACCAACGCAAATAAGAAGAAACACACAATTAACGACATTAAAACCCATTTTCATTACATAACAGATATTACATAATTTATTTATGTCAGGCCGGCCCTGAGTTCCCGGGGGCCCGAGGCGAACTCTCGAAATGGGGCTCCCCATACACAAAAATAAAATAAAATAAAATAAAATAAAATAAAATGTATACAAAAAATTTGCACATTGTTAAAAGAAAAATATGCAAAATATATAAATTTGTTTTAAATCACTCAAATTTAAAGTCTCAAATTCAATTCAAGTCTTCAAGTATAAACCCAAATAATCTTCAAAAAAAAAAAAAATTAAAGGCTCAAATAATTATTTTTGAGGGCCCCTAATAACAGTATTTTTCTTTTACACGCAAAATACGTGCCTATATTTACAAGCGAATTACAAATTTGGGGCCCCTAAAATTGTGAAAACGCCGGGGTCCTGAGGCGGTCGCCTCACCCGCCTCAACGGTGGGGCCGGCTCTGATTTATGTACAACTGATCAAGAACATAAAAACTACCTAGGAAAGCTAGTAGTAGCTACTTTAACCTGCAGAGCTTAAAAGCTCGATGGCGGAGGTGGCGGAGGGGGAAGAGTCCTCCTCCTCCTCAGTTTCTCTGCCTTGAGATGGCAGTGAAACTTGTGGATGAACTCATCCGCATTCTTGTTAATGTCGGTGGAAATCACAGAGGCTTCCTGATTCCTCCCGCCCTGAAAGAAGAAGAAAAGGAAAAAGATGAAAACTATCAAACGCAGCACCGCCGCCGCCATGATCGAAACAGTTATAAGAACTGGTGGGATCCTAAATTTATAGACTATTTGGTCAAGGCATAAGTTAGCTCACATTAACCCTACGAGGGATTGAGTGGGTTAAGATCTGGCCGTTTGGTTTTGACGGGATTGCTGGACAACCGGTCGATCTAACATGAGAACGACTTCTGAAAACGACTTCACGATACCTTAAATTACACTGAACATAATCCAACCACTAAACAACAAGGTGCTAAAAAGATCCTCTGTGAATAAGAGAATTTTTTTCCAAACTGCTCCCACTTTTTGAAATGCTTTGAATGCTAGGGGTTAAGTACCATCCCACAAGCACTCTAACTCAAAAGATCGAGATTATTCTGAAAACCATTTTTATGTTATGATATTAGAACTAAGGAAATATATATTAAGCAGTATTTATTAGAAATGGTTATGAGAAGAGTATTTTATGAAGATATATTTTGTGCTGGGCTATTATTTGTGTGTTATGTGGGGGGTAGATTGTTTTGCTTGTTGGTTAGATTGAGCATTATGATTTTTTATTTTTGTATGTGCATCACTATGTACTATTCAGCATATTTGATTTTTTATTTTTGTACAGTAGTAAGTTACATCCATGTAGACAACCGTCATAGCTTATGAAGAAAATGATTTCAGCTAGATATAGACTTTTTCAGATCTTGCATATGGGAACATATGAATCGTATTCATTTTTATGATTAAAGAATAACTAAATGTACCTAGCAATCTATTGATTCACGACTATACCTTATGTCTTGCTAAGCTGTAATTTGGCGAAGTAGTAATATTAGAAGTGAGCTAGCTTTATCAGAAATTCAAAACTACTCCATGGTAAAGCCACTATCAAAGCTGCTAACAATATTAATGGAGACCTCTAATTTTTGAAAGAATCAAACTGTACTTTTGGCAAATAAAGTTTTATTTAATGCACCAGATTCTACTATTGTTAAAAATCCATCCTTTTAAAGCGAAAATTTTGCCGTACTACCCCACTTTTTGAAAATATTTAGCGCTCTGCCCCACTTCCCAAAACAATTAGCGATATGTCCTTGTTTAGGACACGTCAGCAAGAAACGTTATTGAAAAAAATGGAATAGGTTATTTCGATGCCGTTCTTCCCAATAACGGCATCTGTTTGAAAAAAAAAATGTCATGCCGTTATTTGGAATAACGGCATAGGTTATTTTGTTTTTCGACAGCTTGTAGTCTCCACTTAGAGGAAAAATTGTAAGTGTGAAAACCTTATAACAGATGCCGTTATTTCTTATTTCAAATAACGGCATTCTCAATACTGATGCCGTTATTTAGAATAATGACATCAGTTATAAATTTTTTTTACAAAAAAAGTAACTTATTATTCATCCTCTCTGGCGAATAAGTTAAAAAAATAAAATAAAATAAAATATTATAACTGATGCGATTATTCCAAATAACGGCATCATTTATAATTTTTTTTTAAAAACTTTTTATTCATTCTCTCTGTTTCCAAACAACGGCAAGAGTTCATATTTATATATAACTGATGCCGTTATCTCCAATAACGGTATCAGTTATTCGAATTCCGTTATTCAGGATAACGACATTATTTATAAGTTTTTTTCACACTTAGAACTTTTTAAAGTTAGAAGATTCACACTTGTAAGAGAAATATACTGATGCCGTTATTCCAAATAACGGCATGAAAAAAATGTAAAATAGATGCCGTTATTCTAAATAACGGCACACAAATAACCTATACCGTTATTTTCAATAACGTTTCTTGCTGACGTGTCCTAAACAAGGACATATCGATAATTGTTTTGGGAAGTCGGGCAGAGCGTTAAATATTTTCAAAGAGTGGGGTAGTACGGAAAAATTTTCTTTTAAAGCTGACTGCTGAGAAATGTGTTTCTTCTATATTTAGGATCTAATGCTAACTAGGACAAAGTCGTAAGCTCTGGCAAAAGAGCTTCAGGTAATTTTATCTTATGGTAAAACTTAAATTTAGTTAGTAAGCATATACTGCTTGAATTGTTTTCAATTACTGTATAATTCTATGTTTTTTTTAATTTGGGGAGGAAAATTCATCCTCTGTGGGGTACATCTCAACTTTTCATGCATCCTCTCTACATGCATGGAGCTGCTACCAGGCATTTTTCTTTTCAATTATCCCTTCAAAAGGATTTAGTTTTCTTAATCAGAATCTCCTTATTACTATAACATTCACATTTGTGGTTGAAATTTTTAACTCTGATGTCGGTGTTTATGCTTATGATGCAGCCCTGGTTAAGAAAGCCACAAGGGTAATAGAATGTATATTGCATAATTTTTTCATTGAATTTAATAGTAAAGATACTGTCAAAGCAATAACAAAATTTTTACAGGTAACCCATTATCGAGGAGGAGAAAATTTTATATTTTGGGGTGGACGAGAAGGGTACCATACTCTTTTGAACACTGACATGGAGAGAGAGCTTGATCACTTGGTAATAAGTGTCCTCTTTGGCCATTAAACTCTACTAGTTCAAACAAAGTTTGTTATCTTTATTTGATAAAAAAAAAACATCTACTAATATAGCGGTTTCCCATTGAAGGGAAGGTTCCTGCAAGCAGCTGTTCATTATAATTAGAAAAATATTGGATTCAATGGTACCAACTATGCACCATTGGTACACAACTATGCCTTAGCTTCTTTATGCTAAGGCATTGTGACTCTATATTTTGTAGTAAATATTGTACGGATTCAAGGTTATTGTATGGATTCAAGTTTATTGTACGGCTTTTTCTATGCTGCTAGGTTTTGATCTACTTGTAAACAAATTTTCAAAACTATTCGTAGTTTTAATGCTGTATTGGAATTTTCAATATATTAATTTTTATTTGCATCCAGAGATTTTTTTTGTATACTGGTAAAAATAAATAGCATTCCTAAAACGCATTAAAAATACATTGCTCTCAAAATAGTGTCAAAAGATAGCATTTTCAAAATGTTGTATATTTGAACGCGTTTTCAAACACTAAATTTTACGATGGCGTTTTGAAACCGTTGTCAAAATATAGCGTTTTGAAAATGCTGTCTTTTTTATAGCTTTTTCAAAATGCTGTCAAAAGATAGCGTTTCCAAAATGCTGTCTCTTTTAATAGCATTTTGAAAACGCTATCCAAGAGACAACATTTTTGAACACACTGTCAAAAGATAGCATTTCCAAAACGTTGTCTCTTTTGATAGTGTTTTGACAAAATGCTATATACATATTATAGCGGGGGTTTTGATAGTGTTTTGAAAACGCTGTCGTAGAGTTTTTATAGCATTTTACAAATGCTGTTAAATGTCATATATGTTGTAGTGAGTTCACAAATAGATTATAAAGATCACATTAAGTTCACAAAACCAAAATTATGGGGAAAAAATTTCGACCCATCTCCGCTATCCTCAACGTGTCCACCCCCGTATCTAGCGTGACGTTATCCCCGTGTGATGCAACGGTCAGATCGTACCTTGTCGTTCCCGCTCGTCGCCATCGTCGAGTTTCTAAAAGGCGGCGGTGCTGATTTTCCTATTCTTCATCTTTTTCATTTTTTTCTTCCTTCAAGGCTGGAGGAGGAAGGAGGACTCCACCGTTTCCACCGACATCAACGTCATTGCGGACGGATTCATCCACAAATTTCACTGCCACCTCAAGGCAGAGCAATTGAGGAGGAGGAAGACTCTTCCCCCTCTGCCACCTCCGAGCTTTTAAGCTCGGCTGCAGAACGGGTCCAGCAAAGGTTAAAAGTGGGTTACTAGGTACTAGCTAGGTGTTTCTGCAATTGTTGCTTCCGCAATTGTTAGGTAGTTTTTATGTTGTTATGCAGTTCTTCACAAATAGATTATGTATTACTAGTATAATGTACATGTGATGCACATCTAAAAAAAGTAAAGTTATAAAATTAAATAAATATATATTGAATAAGGAAAAAAATAGTTTATATTTGAATATTTTGATTTGGACTACACGTGCGATGCACATTTATATTTGTTGGATATAGTTTGGACGTGTATTATACGTATTTATATAGTTACAAAGTTAGGGTTTGTTTCTCTCCCATTAAAATAGTAGATATGTAATAAAAGTGGGTTTTTATGTCGTTTTGTGTGTTTCTTGTTTGTATATATTATTTTGTGGGTTTTGCGTGTTTCTTATTTGGGTTGGTATACATTTTACACTAAAGTTCACAAATAGATTATAAAGATCACATTAAGTTCACAAAACCAAAATTATGGGAATTTTTTTTGACCCGTCTCCGCTATCCTCGACGTGTCCACCCCCGTATCCAGCGTGACGTCATCCCCGTGCGACGCAAAGGTCAGATCGTACCTTGTCTTTCCCGCTCGTCGAGATCGTCCCGTCCGTACCCTTCAGCAACTCCTTGGGCTTGTTTTAGGGGATTTGCTTGTGAACGGACTTGGTGTAGTCGGAGGCAAGCTTGGAGTTGGGGGCGGAGGGGCCGAAGGCAACCTTACCGCCGCGGAGGTTGGTGATGTTGACGAAGCCGGAGTTGCCGGGGGCGTTTCCGGTGGTCTGGTAGAGGGTGGTGGAGAGGGTGGTGCCGGAGGGGAGGGAGTGGAGCTTGGTGGGGTCGTAGTAGTCGAAGAGGATGAGGAGGCGAATGGCGTTCTTGATGCCAGCGAGGGTGTGCTTGGCGGCGAGGGAGGACATGGCAGAGTTGGGGAGGGCGAGGACGGTGACGGTGGTGTGGGAGTTGACCTCGTCGGCGACCTTGGTCTGAGTCAGGTATGAGTTGAAGAGAGAGTAGTCGGGGAAGCCGTCAAGAATCGCCGTTATGTTGTGGGCGGTTGATGACGTGGCTAACGCCGTCAAGAAAAGAGAGAATCGCAAGAGTGAGGGAGCCATTGTTGGAATTTTTCCCCAAACTGTCCCACTTTTTGAATGTTTTTTCCAAACCGCCCTAATTTTTTTTTAATTCCCAAACAGTCCCACTCGGTCTTTGAAAGACTGAGTTTAGTTAAAACTAACTCGGTTTTCAAAGACCGAGTGTTAGTCTTGGATTTTTCAAAGTCTAACACCCGGTCTTTCAAAGACTGAGTTAGTTTTAACTAAACTCGATCTTTCAAAGACCGAGTGGGTCGTTTTGGTAAATACTTTCGAAAGTGGGTCAGTTTGGTTAATACTTTCAAAAAGTGGGTCATTTTGGTAACAAGTTCCAGATGTTGAAGGAGGGTGATTTCGAGCTTCATGTTCAGGAGCCTTACCTCTCGCAGCTTAGAGACAAATTGGCGATGTTTCTTTCAATTTTGTTGTTGATTGTGTATGATGTGGGTGGTTTTGTTTGTAGATGGAGAGAAGACGGTTGAAGGAAGGTGTGCCACAGCCAACTATAATTGGTGAGATTGTAATATTTTTTTCAGCATTGTTTACGGCAGTTTTTTGGTCATACTTCATTTTCACTCTAATTGAAAATGAGAAAGAAAAGATTGGCTATTGCAGTACACCTCATGGCCTTTAATTTTTCCATCTGCGCCATACTTCATTTTCACTCTAATTGATCTTGTTTGCATGTGTTTGCCAAGAGAAGACAAATACAATTAATTAAACATTATTCATATAAATAATGAGGAGACGTCACCTGAACTTCCAATAAAAGGCATTTGTTGAAGAGTAGTGATGCACCTGGTTGAATTCTGGTCAAGATCAACCAGGAAAAGCCGTAAGTTATGTGACAATACACCATGTAGAAGCCAATTTAATGATATAATTGCATTCAATGTTCTTCATAGAAAAATATGAACTAAAACCTTTACATCATTAGTAATCCTGTGTATTTTGTAAGATAATTAAGAATACTTGCTCCAAAATAAATATATGCAATTTCTTAAGTTCAGTTAGTATATAAGGATTATGCATTAAGAAACTAAACCTACAAACTAATTATCGAATAAGTACTCTATTAAATATCTCAAAACTATTTATAAGCATTAAGAAAAAGAAAAGAGAAAGAAAAACAAAAGTATGCGCATTTTAGTAAATTAAATTACATAGATAGACAATATAGCTTTGAAATATTATATTGTCTGCATCCTTCTAACGATTCCTCGGATAGTTTAGAGATTTTTTCACTTATGTAATTCATTTCATAATTATCCTAACTAAAGCCTTTGTAAAATATATTACCTATACAAAAACTTTTTTTTCACTACAAACAACCATCCAAGTATAAAGTATAAGTGTTTTTTTTTTTGATGAATCGGATAGGGTCTTACGACCCCAGCCATCACACAAAAATATTATTAATGATAATAAAAGGTTAATTTTACAAGCAAGTATAAAGTATAAGTGTTAATAATGAAATCCCTAATTCTTTCCCAAGTTCAATTTTGAATAACACTAACAACCAACCGAAAAACTGCCGTAAACAATGCTAAAAAAAATATTACAATCTCACCGATTATAGTTGCCTATGGCACACCTTCCTTCAACTGTCTTCTCTCCATTTACAAACAAAACCACCCACATCATACTCAATCAACAACAAAATTGAACGAATCATCGCCAGTTTACCTCTAAGCTGCGAGAGGTAAGGCTCCTGAACATGAAGCTCGAAATCAACCCCCTTCAACATCTGGAGCTTGTTACCAAAAAGACCCACTTTTTTTAAGTATTTACCAAACTGACCCACTTTCGAAAGTATTTACCAAAACAATCCACTTGGTCTTTGAAAGACCGAGTTTAGTTAAAACTAACTCGGTCTTTGAAAGACCGAGTGTTAGACTTCGAAAAATTCAAAACTAACACTCGGTCTTTGAAAAACCGAGTTAGTTTTAACTAAACTCGGTCTTTCCAAGACCGAGTGGTATTGTATGGGAATATAAAAAAACTAGGGCAGTTTGGAAAAAACTTTCAAAAAGTGGGACAGTTTGGGAAAAAATTCCCATTGTTGAGGAGAGAGAGAGAGAGTGAGAGTGGAAGTGAAGTGAGAGAGAAGGGGTGATAATAACGAGAAGGGACTGGGATTTGGGGTTGGGTTTTGACTCGGGTTAAATTAGCTATGGTTAGGGTTAACTAGGGTAGGGTTAAGAGAACAAGCTTTGGAAGGGTGTGAGCATGTGACGATTTTCAAGGGAAAGCGACGGTGGGTTACAGCTGGATACATATAAAGTGGAAAAATGAAAATAAAAGGAGATTTAACTGTGGTCAATTTAATATATAGAAAAAATGTTTACTACATGTTTATGGATATGGAAATGGGATTAATTTGGATTTGATTTGGAAGGGGGAAAGGGTTGTAAATTGTAATTTGGACCTACATGTTTAGGCAAAGTATTAAGGAGGCACTACAAGAAATTTGCCATATACCAACGGACACCTATAGTGACGGATCTCTAAAACTGTGGGTATAGGTATCATATACCTACAAATGAGATAAAACACTGTGGGTATAGTCCTAATTTATTTTCCCCCAAAATATTTCATTTTCCCTCTCTCTTCCCCCAAAATATTTCATTTTATCCCTCTAAAACTCCTAAATCCCTCTCTCCCCAAACCCAATCTCTAAATCCTCCTCGTCCCGCTGCCGTCGCCCCCCTCTTGCCTGCTGCCGTCGCCTCTTCCTGCTACCGTCGCCCCCCTCTTCCCACTGCCGTCGCCCCCTCTCCCCAAACACCAATGCAGAGACGTATCTCAACGATCGATTTGAGAGGTAGCTGTTTCCTTTTCGATGGAAGAAATTTGGTTATATTAGTAACTCCTAAAAAAAGTGGTCTATTTTTTAGTTAGATCTCCAGCATTATCGACTTTTGCTACCTGTTATTTTCCATTTGTAATGCAGGTTTGACATAGGAGAAGATGAAATTCAGATGAACGTCCACGAACAAGAGGAACCAACACTCAGACCACCTCCAAGAGAGGTTCGGCATCCAAAGGCTCCTTCATCACACATCTCATCTCCCGCTACAAATCATGAACCGACTCTTCAAGGTTTGTTCCAAATAGATACTCTTTATTTTCACTTTTACTTGTCTTGAAGAACAGTGATAAAAGAATTGATCCAACACTCCCAGTTTGTCTTTATGTTAAAAATTAGTAAATAGATATAGAATTTAGAAGTAACAATTTATAAATAAAATCTGTGACTACTTGTATTAAAAAGCGGTGAATCTCTCTTAAAAACAGCGTTTCTTAGCTTGAGTGTGTCAATTTTGACCTGTAAATTTCTCAGCAAATATGTATCAAAACCTTGTTCAACCTTTTATTATTATTATTTTTTAAGAAAAAAAAGCCCTTTTGAAAATTAAAAATTAACTGTTTCTGCTGCAGATGAACCTATGATGGAAGAACAAGATGTTCAACATCCAGATGTACATATGAATGCACCTAATGATGAAGTATAATAGCTATTGATTTACTTACTTATGCCGCTCTTCAACTACTTTATGGTATTTGCTAATTTGACAGACTGAGGGAACTGCAAGGAAGCAGCAGCATAAGAGAAGGAAACCACGTGAATGGGCCAATCAAATTATCATAGACGAGCAGGTTATGATTACTGGCAATGTTTATCAGTCATGGCTTCAGGATACTTCTAGCATTAAAAGAAGAAGAAGGACTAAGGTTCATATTTAACCACTTACATTTTTCTTTTCCTTCGCACAACCACTCCAAAACTATATGCATTCTGTAATTTTCTAAGGTTAATGTAATAAAAATATCACAGCCTCGACACCCGATTTTCACTACAAAAACAGACATCCTTTGGGATTTGCCACCAGTAGCTTTGTTGAATGGTCTAGAAAACTTTCCCACTGAACTCTACTACCCGTAACCTCTTCTCAAACTATGGAGGAAAGGTAACCAAGCTAGTCCTGCTCGCAGCTCACCTTCAGGTTGGTCCCACTGTGCAAAACTTAGTCCTTTGAATGTGACTATTGCTTACTCCCTTTTCTATTTTCTTTTGTACAATTTATACCACTTATTATCAATCGTATTCTTAATATTCCATGTATTATATGGAACATCCAACGAAATTTTTAACTCAAAAGCATTATCCCAATGAAACATACTAGTTTTCAGCATATCATACTGAATTTTTGAAAATTTACTTTTTTTGTAAAATTGTGATAAGTTTATTTTGAACATAGTATTTTTTGTTTACAGTGTTACTTTTCTCTTTGATTGGCAGTGTTTAATTCATCCAAAAGCATTAATCTAGTTTAGCTGGATTATTTAACGTGACAGATGTTTATAAATAGTTTGGACTGTAAGGGGTTTAAGCAACAGAGAGTCGAAAGAGCTAATAGAATGACATAGTCAAGTACAAAGTTTAAAACAAATGCCATTGTTAATTATTTGCAATACAATTACCATACAAATTAATAAGCTTAAAACTTTTATGTGAAGGAGTAACACCACCAGAGAGACAACAAAATCCAGCATCACACTCTCCTCCAACGGCACTATCTCATCGCAACAATATTCCTGAATACGTATGAGTCAATTTCTTAATGCCTACCATCAGCTGTTTGATTTATCATGTTTTTCGTTAGTTTAATTTGGATATATCTTGTTGTGCAGCCACCAGGAGATTTTCACAGTGAAGTAGGCTCACAACCTAGTTTATCAATAGAGAGAGGCATGGTCAATGAGTTCCAAGCTATTTTCGATGATGCTGATATAACACCAAGTGGTCACTTCAACACTTCAACGAGCCCTGGTAACTCCTTCAAAATTTCCCCCCTATCTTTCTGAATGTATTACATAGGGTGATACTGATATAAATGAGGCTTTCTGAACAGCTGGTGTGAGCTCTGGATCTATTCCGAGCTCAGGATCTGGACATTCGTTCCAACCATATGAACAGGAGGAAATATTACCACCTTCTACTAGGTCAGTTATCATTTTGTTGCTTTAAATTATTGAGACATCAACAATCTTTTGTACTACAGTTCACAGAAATTTGATTATTAACATCTAAGTCTTGTCACTATCGTTATATTTATCTTAATTTGAATAGTTATCAGTTTAATTCCATGTTTATTTGATAAAACTTGTTGATACAAAAATCTTGATGTCTAAGTCTTGGTAATATCTTAATAACAAATGCCGTTGTTATTTAGTTTTTATTTGTATGGTAATAGTATTGCAAAACTTGTAGATTTACCATAAATTTTTTCTTTTGTCCATTTCCAAAAATTACAGACTGATGTATCTTTCATAGGCAAACCTGTTAGAGGAAACAATGCCAACTCAGACCCCAATTCCAGTAGTTGCGGAGCCCTCGATTGACAAGATCACTCAATCAATTTGCAGGTTAGTGTCATAGCATTTACTTTTAGAACTCTGTTTTGTTGAAATTTACAATTCATTCAAATTCTTATCGAAGTGAAATAATCTGTATTACTATATAACTTCTTAAAATATATATCATATATTTCCTGTCTCAAAAGCCTTACACTAAATACCATTTCTCTCTCTCTCTCTCTTGTGCAGCCATCTTAAGTTACATTTTGATACCCCTGGCAATCCACAGTCCGAGTCACTCGATCAGCTATCTATTGGTATGACCAAGAAGAAGGCTGCCCAGCTTTTCTATCAGACTTGTGGTAATGCTCTAGTTTGCAAGCTCCATAATTTTCCTGATGAATATTCAATCTCTGTTTTGTATATGTATAAAAACAAAAGGCTGAGAATTTTCTCTCTTAGTTACACATATGAGTGGATAAATGAGCTTTTAATGGCAAGAATTTCAGGAAGCAACATTGAAAATTGATGATACACATTTAGGGATAACTGAGGTTTTCAATGGCTACTATTATAAGGAAAAACATGTGCATAACAACTCTCATGTTCCATTCTTTACTTGGATCTAAAACCTTGTCCATATAATATTTTGACCATACAAGCATGTAGTGGCTTTATTTTTGTTGGTGGTGTTGTTGGTTTCACTTTCAGATTTCCATGATTCAAGCTGATCTAAAATTTTCTGTTTTTTTCTGTCTCTACATACAGACTATTATTAGTCTTCAGGAAATTTGAAGGGTTGCTTCTTGATTGCCTAAGCCTAGAAGTTCGTCATCAATTAGGTAATTTCTAGTGTTGACATCAATCTGATAGTTGTAATTTGGTTCAATTTTTCTATAGAGGAGAATCTCAATTCAGATCTAGAGTACACTGTTCTCTTTTTGACTACGTACTAGTAGACTGGTTCCTATCAATCAGATCTAGAGTACACTATTCTCTTTTTGACTATTTGTTGATGACCAAAGTTGGATCTTTTTGCTTTGTTTTGTTTGTGAAGGGCTCTCAACAAGCTAGAAATGATTGAACTCGCTCAAAATGCAGCCGAGTTTGTGTTTGCCAACGATGAAGTGAAGAAGGTTGTAAAGAAGATTTGCAGGATGCTAAAAGAAGATTACTGCAAAGAGAATCAAGATCAATCAAGATCTGATTGCCGTAAAATAAGAAAATTGTTAGTGTCGTATCTCAAGTGAGGAGTTAATTGAATGTTATCTTATAATGTCATTGAATATGTTGATCGTAGTTTAAAGTATTGATTCTCATGTCTGCACACATGAATTCAATTGTGTACTTGGTTATTAACTATTTTGTAATTTGACATGCTTGTAATACTTTATTAATTTTTAATATGATTGAAGTTTATTTTTTTAAAATTTTGTTTCATAAACACATTTATCTATTTTATTGTGTATTTAGTTTATAATTGGATTAATATTATAAAAGAAATATTAAATTATTATAAGCGTAATTAATAAGAAAAAATTGTGTATAGAGCGATGAGTACATATTCAAATAATTAGATGCGAAAACCATCGCTAAAACCTATAGCAATGGAGTTTCAACAGTGGGTATAGGAAAGCAAAAGGTGTCTTTAAAACCTATACCAACGGATACGAAACCGTGGGTATAACACCGAGGTTTTGTCCAACGGGTGAAAAAACCGTCGCTATAGGCTATAGTGACGGCATTTTGCCGTGGGTATAGCTAATTAAAAACGACGGAAAAATATGTTCGTTGGTATAGGTTTTAAGGGCTATACCTACGGTTTTTTGCCTTTTACCCACGGATTTTTGCTGTCACTATATGTCAAATTCCTTGTAGTGAGGGCATCCCATATCATGCCATTAGAGAGAATAATGGGTGTTGGCGGTGCAATAATTAGTACGTCTCAACCAACTAAAACTCGTATGATTAATGTAATTAGAATATTTAGAAAGGGAAAACAAAAGGACAAGTACAGTGATGCTACTTATTTATATTGTGGGAGCAATATATAATGAGTTCTTGTATTTATGTGAAAAGTAGATAACACACCCGTCAATCAAATGTATATTAGAAGTTAGTATTTAATTGGATTTGTGGATCCGATGGCAGTTGCGTTGGTTATTGGGCGCCGGAAACCTGTAAAAAGCCTGAAATACCAGGACTTTTTCCTACGACAGGCTCTCCGATGATCAAGTCAATAATCAGGAAATGAGAAACACAATTTAGTGGCAAAATCTTGATTACTGGATAACTGATGAGAAGTGCCTATATTTATAGGCTTCTGGAGAATCAGTTAGGGAAAAAATTTCTAACTGCCTAATCAAATCTCTTGGATTAAATATCTAGTTAGTTAATTATATCCCTGATTTTATGGGATTTAATCATCAACCATAAATAGCTGGTCAACCCTCCCAGTTGAGTTGTCGTTTCTAAGCGTAGGCCTGAGGGCGGCCCATGTGTGAACTGTGGGCTTGTCGCAGCTGTGAGATCACTGTATCCCTATGAATCTCAAGATTTGCAAGATGATCAAACATCGCATATTGACTCAGTTTTTTATCCATATCATCTAGTCCTCTTTTTGCTAGAGAATGAGAGGTCGAAAGTTCTAATCTTCTTTGCATTATTTCTCATTATGGAACAAATGTGTGTGAGAATAGAAGGCCAAGAATTATCGGTTTTTCCAACAGGTATTTCCTGCTCCTTTTCCCCAATAACTGGCATTTGTCTTACAAATCAATAAAATTTTAAACAGACCCTAGTATATTTTTAGATTTTCCCCCAAACTGGTCCCATTTTTTGAAAGTTTTTCCCAAACTATCCTACTTTTTTTTTAATTACCAAACTGTTTCATTCGGTTTTCGAAAAACCGAGTTTGTTTGTCATTTTGGCTAAGTCCTTTCTCCACTACACGTTAGTGGTAACCCCCGGGCCACGCCCTTTAGTCCAGTTTTCTAGTATATATACTAGAAAAGATCTTTCCCAATTTCCGATATGGGACTATCGATTTTCTCCAAGTTGCCAAGTTAGTACATTTCAAGTACCCAACTTTGGACCAACATTTTTCATTCATACGGAATTCGTTTTTGGCAAGTGAGTACACCACAGAATAGTACTCGTCGAGAGGATCGCAATCCACTCATTTTCCGGCGCCGCCGGTGACCGGAGCTTGCCGGAATCCGGCCCAGAAAACTGCAAAAATTAATTCCTACAATCCCCCACATGAATGGAAATTACGAGACCATGTAATCCAGACACGACAGAAAAACAAAAAAACATGACAGAAAAATTCTGAGAGTAAAATCGGAAAATCACTGCATCAGGAATGGTAGTAATTTTTCAACTTTGAACCACCCTTAGTAAGTAGCTATCAGATTCACTTGACCAGGTAGTGATCACGATGTCTTGAACTACCCGGGCTTTGATGTGAACCTAAACAATAACTATCACACAGTTTCATCTGCTCACAGAACTAAGTTCTCTTGTTGTGTTCATTTTGGCCTTGAACATCCTTGGTCAATCGTGAGTGAACTTGGAGAATGCAGCCTCTCTTCATTCTTCTAGAAACGGCCCCATTTCACACTCACAAGGTGATTGCCCATAAAGAGTATCCTGCTATACCCCACTTTTATTTCAAAGCTATGAGAATCATTAAAAGCCAACTTATCCTAACTCTTTGCAGGCAGCACTGTTTTATCATCCTAAGAGTGGGTATGAGATTTTAATCTCTCAGTGCTCCCTTCGATTCAATAAGATTTAGTTATCCCTTTTGTTAGTGTAGGTGCCCTAGAGACAATACATTAGAGTTTTAGAAACGCTATTATGTCATTATGTTTTAGTGATTATTAAAATATAAGTTTATTATGTCTTTATTTACTGCGTTATAAATGTTAGCATAATAAATGTCCTTAGAATATGATACAAATTATATAGATTCAAATATGAGATTTGAACATGAGATTATATATGTTAAGAGTATCATATTTTTAAATGTCCCTAGTCGAGTATTATTATTATAAGGACAATAATAATACATCGAGACTAGTATGTTGATTGACTGATGACCATATCTCATTGGTCATTAGTATAGAGATGCTAAAGTCAATGCATAGGTACATGTAAGAGTACAGTGTACTGGACTGACCCACCGTGAGATTCTACATGGAAGATTATAAATAGTGTCATAAGAAATCTCACAGTGATAATGGTGTAATGATCCTTAGACCTGAAATCATTATAGTTCTACATGAGAATTAATATACATTGATTTCATCAAAAGTTATCTTTAACCGGGTAATGATAAAGATGGTTGTTGGGTATATTATGAATCATGTGAGAGATATGAATGATCTAGATAGGATTTAACCCTCCTATCTATAGGAGTGATATTATTGGCCTCTTGTTTGAGTGAGACTATGAAATGCATGGCCATGCTCAAATATTGATTTGTTTGAATAGTCTACTCATCGATCAAGAAAATAAAGATTAAATTATGAAGAGGATGACACAAACCATGCCTCAAGTTCAATCTATAATATCAAGGTTAAAAGGATTATATTACATGGAACATTAGTCACGAAAGGTTTAATCGAATCACCGATTTATTATTATTACTTGGGTAGCAATAATGTATTACTAGATGCCGCTCATTGTTTATAATTTTATTGAATAATAAAATTATTGCCAACGTAATAATAACCTACAGGGTCACACACAAGAACGCTTGAAGGAGATTTAATTTAAATTATGAATTTAAATTAAATAGTAATTCGATTTTATTTATAATATTAATTAAGTGAGACTTAATTAATTAATTAAATAGAATTTCAAATTTACTAATTATTAGAATTAGAATTATATTAGAATATTAATTAAGTTTGACTTAATTAATTATTTAATTAAGAATTCTAATTTTAATAAAAGCCCAATGGGATTGGGCTTTAGAAAACAGATTTTTCTCTCTATATAAACATCTTAAACTCTCAAAATTAGGGTTAGAGGTTCAAGAGAAAAAACCCTAGCCGTTTGAGAGATGAAGATGGAGATAGAGAGAAGTTGGTTTTCGGATGCTAGTACATCGCTCCTTCAAAGATCAAGCGTTCGTGTGGATACCTGGAGAGCGTAGATTGCGAGAGCGGGATGCGTGGTGATTCAAGAAGCTTGGACCTCTTTAATTCTCCCTTATTAAATTGTTAAAGCTTCTTAAGGTATTTATTCTTAATCTCCGAATTAAATCTTGTGTTTTCGCATGGATCCTGCGGAGGGTTTCGATTTTTATTTATTTTTCACGCTTATTCCGCTGCGTTTATGTGCTCGAAACCCTTCAATGGTATCAGAGCTACTTGCGAAAACGTTTTAATTCGTTTATTTGTTACAGTTTTGATATATATATGAGCATGCTTTGTGATTGTCAGTGTATGATGCGCTAAGTTTTGATATATATGCATAAACTGTAAGTTAATGATGATTGGGATGATCATATGATGATCTTATAATCTGTATGTATACTGATATGTATATGATTTATGTTTGTTCTAATTACGAGAATCGTATTCGATATGGATTCTGAAACGGCTGCTGCAGATTTGCTGAAATCTATTTCTAGTGTCCGATTTTTACAAATGAGTACCTTTTCGGAAATGGAAACGAGCGTCTGAACAAAACTGATAGCTTAAGCTATCACCGACTCGTCTGTAAGGCGTTTGACGCCGTTTAGGGCCTGAAATATGCAATTTTATGTTTTCAGATTTAATTTCAATTTTCTGAATTATGCCTTATATGATTTTTATGATTGGATCATGATGAAATATGATATGGTATAACATGATTAGATAATATATGATATTATTTGAATATTATATATTTGTTCTTATTGCGTAGATTGTATACGATAGGGTTTCTGCAAAGATGAGCAGATTTGGTGAAATCTATGTCCAGTGTCCGATTTTCGCAAATAAAATATGTTTTCTGACTGGAATCGGGTCACTGAGCAATACTGACTTTGTCACCGACGCGGATATAAGGCGTTTGACACCGTTTAGAACCTGAAAACTGCGATTTACTGTTTTCAGAATTTTGATTGCAATTTTCTGATTTTACCCTATTTAATTTTTGTGATTGGATCATGACAAATATGATGTGGTATGATGACATAATGAAATATGAGATATTCTTAATTGTTATATGAGCATGGTGTATGGTTATAGCCTTAAGACCCATAGGTTAGTGGTTTTGATTTATGGTTTGGTTTCTAAATACGACTTGCATGTCGTCTTCAATTTCTTGTAATTTATATTCTCGAATGTAACTCGAGTTCCTCTTGTAAGTTCATAAGAATATTTTTTTTTCCATTATTCAATGTAATGATCAATGAAGACATGGAAGCAAGGAGGCAAACCAATGAGCATTCCAAAGAAGGAGATATAAGATGAAGATGAAGAAGATAAAGACATGTAATAGTGTAGTATTTTAAACCACCCATAGATTGACCTTGATTTTTCCATTAGCTTGGAAAGATCATATAGGATGGGCCATAACCAAACACGTTTACTTTATGCACTTTACATATGTATGAATGTATGTGATACAATGTATGTGTAGAGATAATGATGCATGCTTAATTAGATTAAGATGTATGTATTAGATACGACACCCATGCCATGCATGCTTAACAAGATAAAATCTGTAACGATTTAAGATGAATTTTAAACAAACGATCATGAGATTCTGGTGTTTATGAAACACGGTAATTAAATGTGGATTTTCATTGTTCGCGATTGAATGATTTTGTCAACAACCGATTACGAATCTGTTAGAAAGGGGGTGTCCCTAATGCCGTCTGTGCGTTAACCTCTGATCTGGAAATCATTCATTCAACGAATTTTGATTTGAAATATTTAGTTCAAGGAAAAATTGAGAATCTCTTTATGATGGGATCATGATCGTTTATAAGTAAACCCCTTATCAAAATATTAAGTTAACTAGACGCTTTCCAATGAATTAACACTCATCAAGGCCTAGATCATAAGGGGTGTGTTTGCCAAAGTAGAGCACTCTTTTTAATCGTGGTTAGGTGCGAAAGAGTAAATGTGATACTCGTCATGTTAATCATTGGGTCTAACTTAACTAAGTCGTCGCAATAGGATTGCGAACTTAGAAGCATAGAGTTTGGCGAAAATTTTATTAGATAAATTAGAGCAATGGTTGTTCACCAAACTATCCAAGAGTTATATACGTGATATAATTGACAAATGTTGTCTACCTAAATAGTTGTGTTTTGGGAGTTTCGGCCAACAATGACTCAAGACATGATGAAATATGGATCTTGGCTCACTAGAAAGATATATAATAAATGCTTTCCGAATTAATAGTAAGGGCTATTAATTTGATCAAAATAGTGGGAGGTATATTAGATGAATGTACCATAATCACTTGAACATAATAGTTAATAGATGCAATCTAGTTCATTTTATGCAATTTAATATTGTAGATATCAAATGATAAAAAAAACACAAACAACTTCTCTATGCGATCAGTCCTTGAGAAGGACAATATGACAAGAACTAACTTCCTTGTCTGACATAGGAACTTGAGGATCGTCCTCATGTAATGCAAAAGCTATATGTCATTCATATCCCTCTCCTACTCCTTTAGATGAGAATGTAACATATGCTGAATAATATGCTTATTTGAAGCAAATTAATGATGCGACTGATGTTTCATGTCTCATGCTTGTAAGTGCTAAGCATATGGATGCATATGAGATGATAGAGTACCTTCAAAAGATGTTTTGAGGGATTGTTTATCAAGAAAGATTTGACAATAACTAAGCACTCTATAATTATAAGAAGGGAGAGTGAGATTCGGTTGGACCACATGTTTGAAAGATGATGAGTTATATTGAAATCTTTGAACAATAGCTATTCTCATTATGTTATGAACAGTAAGATGAATGAGATAGACTAGAACACCCACTTAGGTGTTGCTAAAGAGGCGATTGTCGCTTCTGTGGAAAACCGAGACACTGGAAGTTGAACTGTCATATTTTATTGGAAGATATGAAAAATGAAGAAGACCGATAAGGGTCAAGCTTCAAGTATCGAGTTTAATTTGGAGCAAAGGTTGTTGCTCTGGTTAGATGAACTCGTTACTTAATTTGCCCACAAGGCAAATTTTAGAACTTGATAATTGTTCTTACGTGCCTACAATAAGTAGAGACATTATATGATTTCTTGTTTGGACAAGAAAGGTTTTTTCTTTTTAATTAAATAACAATAGTTGTTCATTCTATTTCGATGATAAAACTTATAATGTTGCACAATTAGTTAATAATTTAGACGTTCTAAAATGACTCAAATTAAATATATCTCTGGCTTTATTGCATATGCCATTTAAATAAGAAGCGCATATCCAAATTTCATTAAGATGAACTGAGGATAAGTTTGATTTTGAATCATACGATGTTGCTAACCTTGTTTACTTGGAACGATGAATGATGCCCCTTTTATTGTATACGTAAAAGGGCTACCGAACGATTAGAATAATACATAATGATGTATGTGGTCTCATGCGTTCGATGGCAAGAGGTGGC
This sequence comes from Hemerocallis citrina, assembly GCA_017893485.1. Lineage (NCBI taxonomy): Eukaryota > Viridiplantae > Streptophyta > Magnoliopsida > Asparagales > Asphodelaceae > Hemerocallis > Hemerocallis citrina. Next base: position 29,884,982 of record CM030361.1, on the reverse strand, counting down.
TCTGATACCATAGACTAGAACACCCACTTAGGTGTTGCTAAAGAGGCGATTGTCGCTTCTGTGGAAAACCGAGACACTGGAAGTTGAACTGTCATATTTTATTGGAAGATATGAAAAATGAAGAAGACCGATAAGGGTCAAGTTTCAAGTATCGAGTTTAATTTGGAGCAAAGGTTGTTGCTCTGGTTAGATGAACTCGTTACTTAATTTGCCCACAAGGCAAATTTTAGAACTTAATAATTGTTCTTACGTGCCTACAATAAATAGAGACATTATATGATTTCTTGTTTGGACAAGAAAGGTTTTTTCATTTTAATTAAATAACAATAGTTGTTCATTCTATTTCGATGATAAAACTTATAATGTTGCACAATTAGTTAATAATTTAGACGTTCTAAAATGACTCAAATTAAATATATCTCTGGCTTTATTGCATATGCCATTTAAATAAGAAGCGCATATCCAAATTTCATTAAGATGAACTAAGGATAAGTTTGATTTTGAATCATACGATGTTGCTAACCTTGTTTACTTGGAACGATGAATGATGCCCCTTTTATTGTATACGTAAAAGGGCTACCGAACGATTAGAATAATACATAATGATGTATGTGGTCTCATGCGTTCGATGGCAAGAGGTGGCTATTACTACTTCATTAAATTCACTGATGATTTCAGTAGGTATGGATTTGTGTAACTTTTGAAGAACAAATCTGAATCTTTTGAAAAGTTCAAAGAATAAAGAATGAAGTAGAAAAGCAACTACGCGAAAATATAAAAGCTCTAAGATTTGATCAAAGAGATTAGTAATTAAGCCTTGGATTTTAAAGAGTGTGGTATTGTATCACAACTAACTCCACTTGGAACACCACAATGACATGGTGTGTCAAGAGGAGAAATCGCACCTTGTTGGACATGGTACGATTGATGACGAGTCATGCTAATCTTCCAATAAATTTATGAGGTTATACCTTGGAAACGGCTGCATATACACTTAACCGTGTTCATACTAAATTGGTTCAAAAGACACCATATGAGATATGGACTGAGAAACGTCAAAGCATGTCTTTTATGAAAGTATGGAGATGTGAAGCATTTGTGAAACGTCTGATCTCTGATAAGCTTGGACCATAATCAGATAAGTGTTATTTTGTGGGGTACCCAAAGGAAACTAAGGGACATTACTTCTATAATCCTACAGAGAACAAAGTGGTTGTTTCTCGAACTGCTGTGTTTCTAGAACGAGAACTGGTCTCCAAAAGAAATAGTGGGAGGAAAATAGATCTCGATGAAACTCGAGAACCATAAGATAACGTTGAACCAGAAGTGGAACATGAGCAGGATATTCAAATTAATGATGATGGTAATATTGCTCAAGAAACACAGGTTGTCCGTAGATCTAGTAGGATTCACCATGAGTTTGAGAGATATTATGGATTTCTCTTAACTCGTAATGGTGATTTGATGCTCATAGATTAAGATGAGCCCCTCACCTACAAGGATGCTATGAACAGTCCAGACTCTAAGAGATGGCTTGAAGCCATGAAATCTGAAATGGATTCCATGTATGATAACCAAGTATGGACTTTGGTTGATCCACCTTAAGGGGTAAAACCTAAAAGGTACAAATGGGTTTTTTAGAAGAAAAACCGACATGGAAGGTAATGTACAGACCTATAAAGCTAGTCTGGTTAAAATAAAGATTTCAAACAAATTCATGGTATTGACTATGATGAAACTTTTTCCACTAGTGCCAATGGTCAAATCCATTAGATTTTGCTTGCAATAGCGGCTTATTATGACTATGAAATCTGGCAGATGGATGTCAAGATAGCCTTCCTTAATGGAAGCCTTGATAAGGATGTGTACGTGACACAGCCTGAAGGTTTTGTCAATCCAAAGGATGCTAGAAAGATATGTGAGCTGCACTGATCTATTTATGGACTTAAGCGGGCCTCAAGAAGATGGAATGTTCACTTTGATGAGACAGTCAAAGAGTTTGGCTTTATTCAAAATGAAGATGAACCGTGTGTTTACAAGAAGGTTAGTGGGAGCCATATGGCCTTCCTAGTATTTTATGTTGATGATATAGGAATGACATTTCTTATCTACAGACTGTTAAGACTTGGTTGAGAAATAGTTTCTCTATATAGGACTTAGATGATGCGACCCACATATTAGGGATCAGAATCTATTGAGATAGATCAGGAAGATTGATCGATCTAAGTCAGAGTACATACATTGATAAAGTTCTGCATCATTTTAGGATGCAAGATACTAAAGGGGATTCGTCCCCATGTCTCATGAGATATCGATCTCAAGTGAAAATTTGTTTTCAATCATTAGATGATACGGATCACATGAGTAAGATTTGGATCTATCATGTGTACAATAAAATGTACTTGTCCTGATGTGTCGTATGCTTTTAGCATGACGAACAGATACCAGTCTAATCCATGTGAAGGTCACTGTACAGCGGTCAAGAATATTCTTAAGTACAAGACTGAAGAACATTCTTGGTGTATGGAGAAAATGAGAAACTAGTAGTAAAATGTTACACTGGTACTAGTTTTAGATAGACAAGGACAATGTAATGTCTAAGTTTGGTTTTGTGTTTTTGTCCAAATAGAGATGCTATAAGTTGGAATGGTTCACAACAAGAGATAGTACATGATTCTACAATGAATATATGTAAAGTGCATATAAATGATAATTTTGCAGACCCACGGACAAAAGCCTTTATCGCAGTAAAAGCTTTAATGTCACACTAGTCCAATGGGTATTGGATACATGATGATTGGCTCTAGTGCAAGTGGGAGATTGTTAGTGTAGGTGCCCTAGAGACAATACATTGGAGTTTTAGAAACGCTATTATGTCATTATGTTTTAGTGATTATTAAAATATAAGTTTATTATGTCTTTATTTACTGCGTTATAAATGTTAGCATAATAAATGTCCTTAGAATATGATACAAATTATATAGATTCAAATATGAGATTTGAACATGAGATTATATATGTTAAGAGTATCATATTTTTAAATGTCCCTAGTCGAGTATTATTATTATAAGGACAATAATAATACATCGAGACTAGTATGTTGATTGACTGATGACCATATCTCATTGGTCATTAGTATAGAGATGCTAAAGTCAATGCATAGGTACATGTAAGAGTACAGTGTACTGGACTGACCCACCGTGAGATTCTACATGGAAGATTATAAATAGTGTCATAAGAAATCTCACAGTGATAATGGTGTAATGATCCTTAGACCTGAAATCATTATAGTTCTACATGAGAATTAATATACTTTGATTTCATCAAAAGTTATCTTTAACCGGGTAATGATAAAGATGGTTGTTGGGTATATTATGAATCATGTAAGAGATATGAATGATCTAGATGGGATTTAACCCTCCTATCTATAGGAGTGATATTATTGGCCTCTTGTTTGAGTGAGACTATGAAATGCATGGCCATGCTCAAATATTGATTTGTTTGAATAGTCTACTCATCGATCAAGAAAATAAAGATTAAATTATGAAGAGGATGACACAAACCATGCCTCAAGTTCAATCTATAATATCAAGGTTAAAAGGATTATATTACATGGAACATTAGTCACGAAAGGTTTAATCGAATCACCGATTTATTATTATTACTTGGGTAGCAATGATGTATTACTAGATGCCGCTCATTGTTTATAATTTTATTGAATAATAAAATTATTGCCAACGTAATAATAACCTACAGGGCCACACACAAGAACGCTTGAAGGAGATTTAATTTAAATTATGAATTTAAATTAAATAGTAATTCGATTTTATTTATAATATTAATTAAGTGAGACTTAATTAATTAATTAAATAGAATTTCAAATTTACTAATTATTAGAATTAGAATTATATTAGAATATTAATTAAGTTTGACTTAATTAATTATTTAATTAAGAATTCTAATTTTAATAAAAGCCCAATGGGATTGGGCTTTAGAAAACAGATTTTTCTCTCTATATAAACATCTTAAACTCTCAAAATTAGGGTTAGAGGTTCAAGAGAAAAAACCCTAGCCATTTGAGAGATGAAGATGGAGATAGAGAGAAGTTGGTTTTCGGATGCTAGTACATCGCTCCTTCAAAGATCAAGCGTTCGTGTGGATACCTGGAGAGCGTAGATTGCGAGAGCGGGATGCGTGGTGATTCAAGAAGCTTGGACCTCTTTAATTCTCCCTTATTAAATTGTTAAAGCTTCTTAAGTATTCTTAATCTCCGAATTAAATCTTGTGTTTTCGCATGGATCCTGCGGAGGGTTTCGATTTTTATTTATTTTTCACGCTTATTCCGCTGCGTTTATGTGCTCGAAACCCTTCACCTTTGAACCTAGATCTTGGGATCTCCAATTCCTAGGTAGGGTTTCCATCAAGTATCCTCTTTCGTCATAGGCTTTAAACTCATTCCTCTTGATGATCTCACAACCTGCTCTCGCGACAGACCTTTAGTAAATGGATCCGCTAGGTTGTCGGCCGATTTTATATATTCTATAGGGATTACTCCATTTGAGAGCAGTTGTCTAATGGTTTTGTGTCGCCTTCTGATATGACGAGACTTACCATTATACATACAACTCAGTACCCGTGCTATAGCCGATTGGCTATCACAGTGTAAACATAAAGCAGGAACTGGTTTTTCCCATATAGGAATATCCTCTAAAAAGTTTCGAAGCCATTTTGCCTCCTCTGCCGCTTTTTCTAAAGCAATAAACTCAGATTCCACGGTGGATCTAGCCAATAGTGTTTGTTTAGAGGATTTTCATGACACAACTGCACCACCAAGTGTGAAGACATATCCACTTGTGGATTTTGAGTTCTTGGAGTCCGATATCCAGTTGGCATCACTGTAGCCTTCTAGTTGTAACACCCCGAATTTCAAATAAGGATAAATTCGAGATTTCACAGGATCTTTACTTCACTTCGTACAATTTTACAAGGAAATTTTAAAACTTTTTCAATAGTACATCAGAGTTCATTTACACTTGGTTTTTACACAGCGGAAGAAACAAAGATTACAACACTTGAAAACAAAAATATAACTTATACAACTTTATAAATTGAACCATCGATTGCATCATATTATCCTTTCTCCTTCAAGAATAGTCCATTACCTGCATGTCAATCTGTGGGCACGTCAGTTACTTACAACTGACGAAATGTTATACACGGCTATCCTCTCTATGCCGGGAATAGTATAACGATCTCATACTTTAACAAATCACAAAAAGATTGAATGAACAAGTAAAGTGTCAAAAGTTATTATTCTAAACATAAGTGTATGTCATGTCTTAATGCCTAATGCATACCATTCTACGCTAGGATGACACTAATGCACACTTGTTCGGATTCTATGCATCCCATACTACATAGGTCCGAGGGCAAGTGCCTACGTTCTTCACAATACAGGGCTCGATCCCTCGCCATAAAAACTACCCGGTAGCAAAACAAAGTTCAGACCATTCCACAAATTTGAATCCCAGCCTTGGAGTCCACCGCCGGCTGTTATAACAGATTCCACATCGTGCGAACGTCCCGTATGTGACCTTCTAGCCCAGTATATATATATATATATATATATATATATATATATATATATATATATATATATATACATTGGGGACGGTAAACACAAAAATCCATCCGTCCGACTACTCAAGATCCCGGAGTCCACCGCTGACCCGTCCTTATAATCCCGAATTAAAATATAATAATCCGTCTCCCACAGGGCAACCTCAGTCCACCAACTGGGTCTATAGTCTTGGAGTCCACCGCCGACTATATAGAGCACCCACTTACGTTTTCCTAAGTTTACTACATCTTCACTTATGTGCCTAAATTTTCTTAAGTTCAAGACATGAATAATTTCCATTCAAAGAATTAGTTTTACCTCCTACCGGACTTAATCAACAAATGCGAGATAGCCCCATGGCCATATCTCCAAATCATATCTCAAATATTTCTTTCAATAATGCCGGTATCAAGGTCTTACTAACTCTAAATCATAAACTTTCATGTACAAGAAGCATGGGTATTCACACCCTTTCATAATCATGTATTAAACTTAAATAATTTTTTCTTTCAACTTAATCACAAGTAATCATAGTCTCATCATTATTCATGATTTATTCATTCATAATCTTGGAAGCGAATAACTTTTCTTCAAGAACACAATGAAATATTATTAACAAATTCAAGCTCTTACAATGTCTCAGTTCGCTACAAATTATTCTTTAACACAATAAGAGTATAAACTCTTCAAGAGAAATTACTTCACAACTAATATTTTATTCTTTTTCACAAGGAAAATTTCTATTCTCAAAATAATAAATTTTTAAAGTCACATTACATTTTTTTCTATCTCGAATATTCATTTTTATATCTCAAATGGACTTGAAAAATTCTACAACTATTTTAATAACTCTATTTCATTTTATAAGAATTTTAGAAAATTTACCTAAATTTTAATTGCATTAAAACTCAAAAATCAACTAAAAAAATCCCAAAAAGTTAAAAGTCACTATAGGGTTTTGAACCCATGACTGACTAGGCAGCGACCAAAGCAACCAACGCCAACCACTCAGTCCATATGGACTTGTTGTTAAAAGTCCTCATCAAATTCATTTTAACTTGGAGTCTAGGGTCTTAGATGGATAAAAACAAAACAGAAAAATATTTTGAGCCTATCGTGTTTCGAATCCAGGCCACAGAGATGGCAGCGCCACCACCGACCACTAGACCAGGTGCACTAGACGTCACAAAGATCGTCTACATATTTTTATTCCGTTTTCTGTTATTTTCTTTTCTTTCAAGAAAAACTCAATTCCTTTCTTTGTTCAAATCTCTTGTTCGATTGAATTTGTTCATAACATCTGAGTTTACTTTTTCAATAGTAAATTATCATACTTTAGATAAAAATAGCTTCCAAATATTTTCTTTTTCACTAATAAACATTAAATTCCTACTTTTCCAAGTAGCACAAATCTATGTTTTGTCTATAAATTCAATGGTACTAATTTTACAAAAAATAATATATTCATTTGCTTATCAAAGAAAAAATCTCCAACCATTAATCATACAATCAATAATTTCTTCATTCAAGATTATTAGGAAAAAGGCAAAATGGTTGATTACTTCTTTCCTCATTAACTACTACTGATACAATGTTAATTCATCAAAACATAGCATGATTCACTATTAATCTCACCACATTCATAGTATAGTTATTTTATTTTATCACCTCCAAAACTACTCTTTTGATCATTAACGTGCACATTCTAAGAATTAGAAAGTAGGAGAACACCCACTTTTTCATAGTATGTTTATTAACATGAAAATTTCCTACATATCAATATCATCTCACAAAACTAATTTATAATTTCTAGCATGGTATTTCTACATCTAGAAAGTAAGAAACCATCCACTTTACTATACAAAACTCCTTTTTAACCATAATGAAATCTCTTCCAATAATTTCATAATTACTAGTTTCTACATTTGTAAATTAACCAGCTAATGAAGGTTTCTCCTTACTTTTTGTTCTCATTTCTAAGCAACATGACAATACTTTGTTTCTTAATCAATAGTAATATTCCTACAATTTGGCATACATAAAAGCATGAATTCAAATTATCATATCAAATTTATACTACTCATAAAGCATGCAATCCCTACAATTAGAAAGCATATGATCACCCACCTTAGTTTGAAGGTTGAAAAACTACAAGGAACGGGTTCCTTCTTACTCCTAACTTCACAAGCACTTCTAGCTCATCTTCTCCTCCTAGCAATAGCCTCCAAGCACAAGAACACTACTTCTCTTATTCTTTTTCTTTTCCTTTCCCTTATTTCTTGATTACTTTTTGGTGTGAGAAGAGAGTAGAATGGTGGGCTATTTATAGGTCTTCGCTGGGGTTCCAATTGCATAATTTCACACCTAATAAATTACTAAATTTAATTTACCAACTCTTCATATACATAACTCCCCTAACTCCTCACTTTTCACCTCCCCACCTCTTCAAAAACCCAACTCCCATAACCCCTTACCTTTCTCATCCCAAACCGGCCCCATCCATATGCTCCACGTCACTGTGAAGCAACAGCAAAGAACCAAATTTTGCTGTTGTTTCCTTCATGAGTGGGCCCCTATTCACAAATACCATTCTAATTATATATTCCCAAGTCCAAACCTGTTGTTCTACTCCAAACAGTGGGCCCCTAACACTACCAATTTACCCAATATATCCTACCATACATACTTTACCAATCTGCATAACCATATAATTCCTTTTAACATACACATATATATATCAACTATATTTACTATCACTATATTATTAAAAATCACGGTGTTACACAATCCAGAATTTATTTTGAAAACAAATATGTCCAAATACATTTACCGAAAACACGTGCGTCACACGTAAAACATGAAAATGCAAAAAATCGACTTTATTAATGAAAAACTATTAAATTTAATCGAAAATAATATAAGCAAAATTAAATTTACTAATTTACATATATTTCATGATGAAATCACAACACGTAGAAAATATGTGCAATATACGTGCAGAAAATCGAAAAATGCATTTTAATCAAAATAGGGGGAAGATGAATTTCCTTTTTTATAAAAATATATTTGAAAACATAAATAATTGAAACCCAGAAATTACCACCCGTAGCGGCGGAAAAATATGTAATTAATACGTGCATTGAAAACACGTAGAAAGCACGTAGAATACAAATATTGAAATATTATATTTTTGTTGACTCAAAATAGGGAAAAATTAATACTGAAAATATATAAATAGTCGGTAATCAAAATACGTGGTGAAAACACGTTACAGAATACACGTGCGTAACACACAGGGGCAAAATTATAATTTCCAATTTTGCGGGGTGTTACACTAGTACTGCTGGATATCTGGTGTGATGCAGCGCATAACTCTGAGTATGTCGCAAGTAGTTCAATACTTTATTTATTTCTTTCCAGTGACTTCGTCCTGGATTACTCGTGTATCGGCTCAGTACATTTACCGAATGTGCTAGGTCCGGTCTTGTACAATTTGTTAGGTACATCAGACTACCGATTATACGTGCATATTCCAGTTGTGATATGCTTTCGCCTGTGTTTTTGAACAGGTGTAGACTGGGATCGACGGGACCGTTTGCTGTCCCATTGGAGTAATTCTTGAATCTTTCAAGTACTTTCTCAGTATAATGGGCTTGAGACAAAGTAATTCCTTCAGGTGTCCTGAAAACTTTGATTCCTAGTATGACATCTGCAACTCCCAAATCTTTCATGTCAAACTTGCCACTAAGCATGCTCTTAGTTTGTTTGATAATGTCGTTATTGTTTCCAATAATGAGCATGTCGTCTACATACAGACAGACCAGAATGTATCCATTTGGAGTATCTTTGATGTAGATACACTTATCACATTCATTTATTTTGAAACCATTTGACATCATAACATTGTCAAATTTTGCATGCCACTGCTTTGGAGCTTGTTTCAGTCCGTACAGGGATTTTACAAACCTGCACACCTTGTTTTCCTATCCAGGAACTACGTAACCCTTAGATTGTTTCATATATATTCCTTCTTCTAATTTTCCATTTAGAAATGCAGTTTTAACATCCATTTGATATATTTCCAGGTTACGTAGAGGTTCAATAGCTATCAACATTCTTATGGATGTTATTCTTGTAATTGGAGAATATGTATCAAAGAAATCTAGACCTTCCTTTTGCCTAAATCCTTGTACCACAAGTCTTGCCTCATGCTTCTCTATTGAACCATCTGGTTTCAATTTTTGTTTGAAAATCCATTTGCATCCTAAAGCTTTACATCCAGAAGGCAAGTCGACTAACTCCCATGTATAATTTTGTATAATAGAGTCTATTTCACTTTTGATTGCTTCCTTCCACATAGGAGCATCAGGCATAGACATAACTTCCTTAAAAGTTCTGGGCTCATTCTCTAACAGAAAGGCCGTCACAAAGTCAGGACCAAATGATTTTGATGTTCTAGCCCGTTTACTTCGTCTAGGCTCATCAGTATCATGTTCTGGTTCATCAACTGAAGTGCTTGCATTTCCTTGTTCACGTGTACATTTGGGGTACGTAGTATCTTTGTACGGAAATACGTATTCAAAGAAGGAAGCATTCCTTGATTCCATTATTATATTCACATGGATATCCGGTATATCTGATTTGTATACCAAGAACCGATATGCACTACAGTTGTGTGCATAGCCTATGAATATGCAATCAATCGTCTTAGATCCGATGGTGACCTGTTTCGGGTTAGATACTGCCACTTTTGCTAGATACCCCCACACTTTGAGGTATTTATACGAAGGTACGTTACCTTTTCATAGTTCGTATGGTGTCTTGTCGGTTTTCTTGTGAGATATTTTATTGAGAATATAGTTGGCAGTCAGCAACGCTTCCCCCCACATATTTTGGGGTAAGCCAGAATTCAACAACAAGGCATTCATCATCTTCTTTAGAGTTCGGTTCTTGCACTGGGCAATACCGTTTGATTCGGGTGAGTAAGGAGCAGTTGTCTGATGAACTATTCCATGTTCTGAGCAGAACATATTAAATGGTGCATCATATTCTCCTCTATCAATCCTAACGATTTTAATCATTTTGCCAAGTTGATTCTCAACCTCAAGTTTATATTATTTGAATTTATCCAAAGCCTCATTTTTGCTATGTAACAAGTATACATAACAGAATTTTGTGTAATCGTCTATGAATGTCACAAAGTACTTTTTGTCACATCTGGTCTGCACATATTTTAAATCACACAGATCTGTGTGAATTAGACCTAGAGTTTCTGTTTCTTTCTACATAACGTGGTGGAGTTTTAGTGAGTTTGGCCTCCGTGCAAACTTCACATTTTTCGGAGTTATCTACCTTAAATTTTGGTAGCAAAATCATGTTAATTAATCTACGCATAGAATTGACATTAACATGGCCTTGTCTTTCATGCCAAACAGAAGAAGACTCAACAACATAGGCAATAGGAGTTATTTCATTAACATTGGGAACAACATGAACAATAGTTTTAGGGATGACTGTCATTACATTAAACTTGAACAATCCATTCTTTACATATCCTTTACCTAAGTATACCTTAGACAATACAAAATTATCAGAAATAAGAACAACCTTAAACCCATTCTTGCTTAGCAAAGAACCTGATATCAAGTTCTTTCTAATATCTGGAACATGCAGTACATTTGTAAGTGTTAGTTCTTTGCCTGATGTCATTTTCAGCACTATCTTTCCTGTTCCTGCAATTTTGGAGGTGGAAGAGTTTTCCATGAACAGCTGTTCATCTTTGTTGCACTTCTGGTATGAAGTGAATATTTCCTTGTCCGAGCAGATATGCATGGTGGCCCCGGTATCGTACCACCATTCACGATGGTTGCTCCCCACAAGATTTACCTCTGATACTACAACACAGAGGTTCAGGTCAGAGAGACCAGTGGACAAGTTCTCAGCTATGTGTGCGTGGAATTTTTCATTCCCTTTTGCATGTCTTGTTCCTGAACGATTGTTGTCCTTGCTGCGGCACTCAGAAATTTTGTTTCCCAGCTTACCACACTTGTGGCATTTCCCAGCAAACCTCTTTGCAAGAGATTTTTTGTTGGAGGTCTGTGGCAGAAACTTTCTCTTCTTGCCCTTCTGTTCGTACTCCACCACGTTGGCCTTTTCTATGGACTGATTTCCATAGGACCTGTTAGTCTTACGATTCTCCTCTTCGATCCGGAACCTGACAATTAGGTCTTCCAGAGACATCTCCTTTCACTTTTGTTTGAGATAGTTCTTGAAGTCTTTCCATCCAGGTGGAAGCTTTTCGATAAATGCTGCAACCTGGAATGATTCGCACAGTGTCATGTTCTCTGCAGCGATGTCATGCATTATGACCTGCAGTTTTTGGACTTGACTCACAACAGTTTTGGAGTCAATCATCTTGTAGTCCAGAAATTTGCCGACTACAAACTTCTTGGACCCGGCGTCTTCTGTTTTGTACTTCTTTTCCAAAGACCCCCACATGAGTTTGGACGTCTTGAAGACACAGTAGACGTTGTACAGGGGGTCTACCAAGCCATTCAGGATGTAGTTCTTGCAGAGATAGTCGTCCTGAGTCCATGCATCAACTGCAGCAACGGAGTGTGCATCCATTAGCGCCAGCATCGGGGCAGATTCAGTGAGAAATCTGTCCAGCTTCAAGGTGGTCCGGTAGAACTGCATCTTCCCTTGCCACTTCTTGAATCCAGTTCCATTGAACTTCTCCGGTTTTTCTCCCACGGTTATGTGTGTGGGCAGAACGGCCGAATGTGCCACAACCGATTGTGCAGTCACATTTTGGATCACCGGTGTTTCGGTACTGATAAGCCCACTGGCAATATCACTTTGTGTGTTCTCCATGTTCTTATCTGAAATAGTTTGAAACAGAACTGTTAGTTGTTGTTGTTTTTTCCGAATTGACAACAGTACCTGTAAATAAACTTCAAAAAAAACTGTTAGAATCAGTGAGGAAAAAATTCTGCTTTAAGATTGTTAGAACCAGATTTTATAATATGAAAAAGTACCAACAGCAATTGTGAAGAACTGAAATACAGAAAATAAAAATAGTAAACTAAAGGTTTTGCACAGAGTCGAGATGAGAAATCTCTCTCCTTAAAGCAGAATTCACCCCGTAGTGTGACGGTGGCTGGCGAATTGCTTTCCAGGATACAACTGTACCTTTTCTGAAGAGCAGTACCCTTGCTTCAGAGATTCCAGCGAACTGCTGTCTGTGATGTACTCTCAGTTGACACAGAGAAGAAGAAGAAGAAGAAGAATAAAACTTGGACTGTCTAAAAAACTCTGTCTGGATTCAGTAGCCAGTTACCGAATCTGAAAAGCCTCATCAGTTCAGTAGGGGAAAAGTTTTTGTCTGAGAAGAAAAAAATTCAAGCCAAGGCTGAGGCCGGGCCGGGCGCGCGCGCGTGTTTGTCGTTTTGGCTAAGTCCTCTCTCCACTACACGTTAGTGGTAACCCCCGGACCACGCCCTTTAGTCCAGTTTTCTAGTATATATACTAGAAAAGATCTTTCCCAATTTCCAATATCGGACTATCCATTTTCGCCAAGTTGCCAAGTTAGTACATTTCAAGTACCCAACTTTGGACCAATATTTCTCATTCATACGGAATTCGTTTTTGGCAAGTGAGTACACCACGGAATAGTACTCGTCGAGAGGATTGCAATCCACTCATTTTCCGGCACCGCCAGTGGCCGGAGCTTGCCGGAATCCAGCCCGGAAAACTGCAAAAATTAACTCCAACAATTAGCACATTGTACATGCGTATCAGGGCCGGCCCTGAGTTCCCGGGAGCTTAAGGCGAAAGGCCCAAATAATTATTTTTGGGAACCCTTAATTATAATATATTTTTTACGCGCAAAATGTGTGCCTATATTTATAAGAAAAATACAAATTTAAAGGCACCTAAAATTGCAAAAAAAACGGGGATCCGAGGCGTCCGCCTCACCCTCCTCAAGATGGGGGCCGGCCCTGATGCGTAAATCATGTCATTTTGGAAGGAGTTTGGATTAGAATTTGTTGTCGCCCATTCGGATTAGGTTTACAGAGTCTCCTAATCAATGTATGCATGATGCCAATTGTATAATACATGTAAATAAACTATAAAACTTTAATTCGCTACAGGCTTTGTAGAACATGTACATGACATGCACGTTGATAGAGTTTGTTTAGCTTGTTAATGTAATCGGAATTTTATATATGACAATGTTGCACTTTGTCCTCTGTTGTTTCATCGATCTACTAATCTATATCGAACAAGAAGAGAAGAACTAAAAAAGAATAATGCTTCATCCAGAGAGTTCTCCCACGTGTACTGGAGTACGATGTCTCATAATATAATTTAGAAAAAAGAGAGGAAGGCCATGTTGGGGTTGATAATGACATTCCTAGTTCCTACGCAATGCTGCTATCTACTCTGCTTTAAGAAATAGTTTAAGAAAAAGTTTAGCCTCCTAATCCTTAATTATGACGATTTCTTTCTTCCTGGATTCGAATTTATCCATATATAACACACTTGGTTTGATGACTTCATATCGTGTACTTAATTAAAGAATCATCCTTACTTAAATCCTTAAGTGATCTTCTGATCTTCTCTCAGCTTATTCTAACTGATCAAACCGGTGCTTTAAATCCCGACCGACCACTTTAATTCAACAGCTAGCTTAATCAACTAATATTTAAGCATATTTAATCAACACTCAAATCCCTCGCCTTCATGCACTTAATTATGCTTAATTAATTATTCTAATGCATATGCTTAATTTATGCCTTTATATATACGTACATACAAACTCCTTACTCTATGCTAGTTATATTACTAGATAAGTCATAAGAGTCCTTAACTACTACATACCATGTCACTTCTCAATAATCCTTCTCTACTTATTATTCCACTGAAAACTCACCACGTCAAAAACCAGACATTATATACAACTACCACGCTGAAACTGCCTTACACCGACAAACCTAACCCTAAAACCAGCTTATCTACCATGTGGAGAGAGATCCAAGGCTCCTCCAACTGGAAAAACCTCCTTGATCCCCAACCCCATCCCCTTCTCCAATCCGAACTCATTCGATATGCCCAACTTGTCTCTGCCTGCTACAAAGCCTTCAACCTCTACCTCAACTACAAATATGACGAGAAGTCCATGTTCAGGCAACTCGGAATAGATGACCCGGGCTACGACGTCACCAAGTACATTTACTCCACCACTCCCAACAACTGCAGCCGGTGGATTGGCTACGTGGCAGTCTCCACCGATGACCAAGTCAAGAAACTAGGCCGGAGGGATATTTTGGTAGCTTTCCGAGGTACGATTACTAAGGCCGAGTGGATAGCTAATCTCATGAGCTCCTTGACACCTCCTAGGTTTAACCCTAGCAACCCACAACGTGAGGTTAAGGTTGAATCAGGGTTTCTCACCCTCTACACTTGTAGTGACAACACACATGGGAGTTGTAGAGATCAAGTGCTTAAAGAGTTGGTGAGAATTATAGATAGCTATAAGAGCAGTGGTGAAAAGTTGAGTATCACATTGGGTGGGCATAGCATGGGGAGTTCTTTAGCTATACTACTAGGGTATGACCTAGCTGAGCTAGGGTTGAATGGGGAAGTACCGATCACGGTGTACTCGTTCGGTGGGCCCCGGGTGGGGAACTTAGGGTTTAAGAGGAGGTTGGAGGAGGTGGGGGTGAAGGTTTTGAGGGTGGTGAATGTGAATGATCCGGTTACGAAGATGCCGGGGGTATTGTTGAATAGTGATGGGAAGTTTTGTAGAGATGATTGGTATGCGCATGTAGGGGTGGAGGTGGGTCTTGATTTCTTTAAGGTGGGCAACCCTACATGGGTTCATGACATGGAAGGTTACATCAATGGATTTGAGGTTGGTAATGTTAAGTGTAGAAAGGTGGTGGAGTTGGATGAGACAGGGGGAGATGATGGAGCTGAGAGGGTAGGGGAAATGGTGATGATGAGTATTGGACACAAGTTTGATACATGGGGATGGAAGATGGCTGCTAGGGTTTGTGAACTCACTAGGGCTTTGACATGTATATGATCTCGTCTTCTTTGTTTATCAATTTTTTGTTACTAAAAATTTGTATATTGTAGAAATATATAATAATTCTAAGTTTGTAAGTTCTACTAAAAATTTGTATATTGTAGAAATATATAATAATTCTAAGTTTGTAAGTTCATCTGAAAGAAACATGGGCGTTCATTGTGTGAAAGAAACATGGGCGTTCGTTTTGTGTGTGTGTGTGTGTGGGTGGGTGGGTGGGGGGGGGGGGGGGGGGGGGGGGGCGCTCCTACTTTTTTTTATTTTACATCTAAAATTCATGTGCTAAATATGACGGAATGTAGAAGATATGATATGGATTTTCTTTATTCAACGCAATAAAACTCCCCAAGTTATGACGGAATGTAGGAGATATGATATGGATTTTCTTTATTCAACGCAAGAAAACTCCCCAAGTTTCGCTATAAAAAAATTATAAAATTTAAATCATACTAATGATGCACGTGTTATCACGTGCTCGCCTGAACACATGCTTCCTTTTATCGTTCCGAAAACCCCCTCACCCATTATCTCTCTCTTTCAAACCTCCCTTCACAAAATGGAGAAGAAGAAGAGGGTCCCATTGACTTTACTGCTGTGTTCATGAAAGACCGGGTTGCTTGCAATATGCAATACATTCCGGTTATCACAATAAAGTGGAGTAGCTCCTGTGAGAGCAACACCCATATCTGATAACAACCAACGAACATGAACAATCTCTCTAGTAGTAGCTGCCATTGCTCTGTACTCAGCCTCGGTGGAAGAACATGCAACAACTGTCTGTTTCTTGCTTCGCCATGAAATCAGCAAATCACCAAGAAATAGGCAGAAACCTGTGGTAGACCTTCTGGTAGTCGGATCCCCTGCCCAATCTGAATCAGAATATGCACTGAGCTCTAGTTTGGATGTAGAAGGCATGAATAATGAGCGAGTGATAGTGCCCCGAAGATATCTGAGGATCCGAAGAAGAGCACCGTAGTGAACTGATGTAGGAGCAGAAACAAACTGGCTTACAATACTAACTGCATGAGCAATGCATAAATAGACAAGCTGTCCAACAATCTGCCTGTATCTAGTGGGATCAGGAAGGAGCTCACCATCTGTGGGACGAAGCTTCACATGAAGCTCTAAGGGTGTATCAGCTGATCGACTGTTAGAGAGGCATGCAGCGAAAATAATATCTGATGTGTATTTCCGCTGAGAAATGAATATCCCCTGAAATCCATGAGCAATCTCTAAACCCAGAAAGTAACGTAGCTTACCAAGGTCTTTCATATGAAACTGCTAGTGAAGATATTTCTGGGTGGATGCAATGCCGGCAGAGTCATCCCCAGTAATGATCATATCATCAACATATAGTAGTAGAATTACCCTCCCCTGTGGTGATGACCGCACAAATATAGAATGGTCCTGAGAACTCTGACTAAAATCAGCCTTGGTAATGATAAGGCGAAAACACTCAAACCAGGCTCGAGAGGCCTGCTTCAAACCATATATAGCCCGACGCAGCCGGCAAACATGACGAGGAGGAGTAGGGAGGCCAGGAGGAGGATCCATATAAACAACTTCGGATAAGGTACCATGAAGAAAAGCATTCTTCACGTCCATCTGGTATAATGACCAATGACGGATGGCTGCAACAGCAAGAAGAGTGCGAATAGTAGTCATCTGTGCAACGGAAGCAAATGTCTCATTATAGTCAATGCCATGTTCCTGAGTAAACCCTCGGGCTACTAGACGGGCCTTGTGCCGCTCAATAGATCCATCAGGTTGATATTTGATCTTGAAGATCCACTTGCAGCTAATAGGCTGAACGCCCTCTGGTAGAGGAACAACATCCCAAGGGCCAGTCTGATCAAATGCACTGAATTCCTCTGCAATGGCTTTCCTCCATTCAGGATATTGAATTGCGTCTTGATAGGTTCTGGGCTCACGTGTAGAGTGTATAGCAGTGAGATATGCATGAAACTGTGGTGAGTAGGAAGCTAGGGTGGCAAAACTAAATTGGTCAGAAGGACCAGTGGCATCAGGTGTATAACGTGCTGGAGGAATACCAGAAGTGGAACGGGTAGACTGACGAAGAGGTGGTGGACTGACAGGGTGTGGGGGTGAGGACGGTGGAATGGGTGCATGTGTCAGTGGAAAAGTAGGTGGGATGGGTGCTGGCCATTGTGGGGATGCAGGTGGAGGTTCGGTAGGGGAACAGCAGGTGTAAGGACTGCAGGAGATGTGAATGGAGCCAGAGGAGTGGGATCAAAAGGAATGCGGGAAGATAAAGTCGGGGGGCTAGCAACAACTAGGGAATCAAAAAATCTAGTATCCTCGGGGCGGGAGGGGGGGTCAGGTAGTAAGGGGAGTTTTCCACAAAGGAGACATGTCGAGAAATGCAGACACGACCGCCGGATGGATCAAAACAACGATAACCTTTGTGTTCAGGACTGAGACCTAAGTGAACTGTAGAACCCCGTATTTTCAAATATTATTTTAATATTTGAAAATGAATTAAAATGATTTACTGGAAATTTAATAAAATATTTTCTAAAAAATTTATCTTTTTACACGTGCGAAACACGTGCGAATAATTTTGGTGTACATATACAATTTTTATATTTTTAATAAGTTCTCATACTTATTATGGAGTGTATTCTAAATTTTGGGATTTTTCTGAATAAAGAAACTATTTTTACAAATATCTCGAAAGAGAGGGGCTTTTATGTAAAAAGTCGTTTGGATCTCAAATAAACTATGAAAATTCTTTTTTACTGATATTTTGGTTCTCCATGGTCATCATTTGAATTTAAATATATTTGAAATTTATTTAAAGTCGATTTGGTGAAGATTTAAACAAAAAGGGTGTTTTTGCAAATATAGAATTTATGTTGGATCTTTGTGCAAATGTTTTTCTGGAAGGTTAAAGTTAAATATTTTTATTGGAAACTATAATATGTATTACCATATATTATTTCGGATTTTTCTGGATTTTTATGAATATTTTATGAGGTATTTGCAAATATTGCAAAAGGGAGGGCTTTTGTGCAAAATTGCCACCCTGAGTGTAAATCCGGGATTTTCTTATCTCTGGACCGTGCTGGGTTGTTGGAAAACTTATTGGTAAAAAGATTTTATTTATTTTTGACTTATTTAACATATTTTAACTAAGAAAGGTTATATATGTGAAGTAATAAATTGAAAAAGGACTATTTTGCAAAAGTACTTCAAAACCCTAATTCCTTTCAATCCCGGCCTGTATAAAAGAGGTGTGCAGCCGTCATTCGCTGCACAACTTCAGATTTATTATAATATTGTTTTCTTGGTGATCGGAAGGAGGATTTTTGGATCTAGCAAAAGGAAGATTTTTCGTGTATTCTTCTAAAAACCAAAGGTGAGTGACATTGTTTGTGTTGTTGTTTGATTTTGCAAATGATATGAAATTGGTTGTTTTGATTTATGTGAAAGACATCATTTGCTTTGTTTCATTATATGAATGATATGATCCTTGTATTGTGATGTGAATGAACCATTGTTATTGCTTGGACCATGTTTGTGAAACTCATGAATATTGATAGATCTTGAATTATGAGATTATATTGTTAGAAAGCATGTTAAGAATTGATTATGTTGAGATTGGATGACGAACATCTGGATCTCATGGTTATAAATCAGACTTTGATCATGGTTGTGAAAGATATTTAGTATTGAGAAATCCTAATGGAAGAATTAGGAGATTAGAACATGAGAATTAAGTTTTGAGATAACGGTTGATTTGAGGAAATGTATCCATAATGGAGATTATTTGAGATTGTCGATTTTACCTAAATACAAATTATTTTAGTAAACAACAATTGCTTTTGGAAAACCCTAATTTTGATTATCATGAACAACCAAACCTTGCAGACTGAAGGCCGACAGTCGACTGGTATACTAATCAGTCGACTGGTACGATCCAGCTGCTGTATCTTTAGTTTTCTTGAAAATCCGCTCTGGACAGTCAACTTAGACCCCTTTTCAGTCGACTGGTACACTTAGAAGTTATTTTTCAAAGTTATCTTAGATTTTCTCTGGTAAGTCGACTTATGACCTTTTAAGTCGACTTATATTGTATTTTAAGTCGACTTATGACTTTGCAAGTCGACTTATAACACTTGGAATATTTTCTTAAAGAATTTCTGGAATTTCTCTCTGGTAAGTCGACTTATGTTTTTATAAGTCGACTTATGTTCTTATAAGTCGACTTATGTCTCCCTTAAGTCGACTTATGTTTTTATAAGTCTACTTATGATCTGGTAAGTCAACTTATGATTTTAGTAAGTCATCTTATATTGTTGGTAAGTCAACTTATGATTTTTATAAGTCATCTTATATTGTTGATAAGTCTACTTATGATTTTTATAAGTCATCTTATATTGTTGATAAGTCTACTTATGATTTTTATAAGTCATCTTATATTGTTGATAAGTCTACTTATGAACTTTATAAGTCAACTTATGTTTTTGGTAAGTCACCTTATGTTTTTATAAGTCTACTTATATTTTTGGTAAGTCACCTTATGTTTTTATAAGTCTACTTATGTTTTTGGTAAGTCACCTTATGTTTCTATAAGCCATCTTATATTGTTAGTAAGTTAACTTATGACTCTTATAAGTCAACTTACGTTACTTAGTTTATTTTCGTAAAAATTATAGATATTCTCCTCTGGACAGTCGACTTACTACAGTATAAGTCGACTGGTGTCCTGAGGTCTTTACTTTGTAAAATTTTGTTCTGGACAGTCGACCTAGACTGCTGTCAGTCGACTGGTCTGTTGAGAGATTATTTTGTTCAGTCCCTTCTGGTCAGTCGACCGATTCTCTTTTAAGTTGACTGATATAACTTAGTCTATTTTGTGAAATTTTGGATATTGTCCTCTGGACAGTCGACTTACCAAAGTATAAGTCGACTGGTACTGAAGGATTCTTTGTATCTTTAGTGTTATTTCGAGTGATTGGTTTCAGATAAATCAGTCTATACCATATTCAGTTCAGTATTTGATCATAAGATATTCAGTTGAGCCACTCTTGTTAGTGGAAATTTGTTTAGACTTTTGAGTCTCTAGAGGTACGTGACCCTAGTATACCGGTGTTGAGATATTTGTTAAGTTATTTTGTTGAGGCCCATTGAGGCATTTTCAGTTATTCAGTTTTGATTTTAGTCCGGTAGGGTACACTACTCTAGGAGATTTGTTCAGTAACCAAAAATAATAAGGACAGGCACTAGTGGTGATATGATGAACGGGAACATGAGTTATGCACCTCATTACGGCTTTAGATGAGAGATTTGATCTCCTGAATTATCCAAGTAACTATCTTGAGATGAGGGATTTATCTCCTGAATTATCCAGGTAAATTACCTGAGATGAGAGATATATCTCCTGAATTATCCAAGTGGTTTGCTTAAGATATGGGATTGAACTCCTGAATTATCAAGGTCGAGGCGACGCACATGGGGTAATCATGTGATGATGTGTCTATGTCTAGATGTGGGATGATCTCCTGAATTATCCAGGTAAAATACCTGAGATGTGGGATCCATCTCCTGAATTATTAGGCATGGGCTAATTCTCACAGTTTATCTTTATCTCGTAGTAGTCATTGTGTTAAGATTAGTTGTATAGCGGGGATTGAACCCATATGAAGTGGAGACGTTAAGGGCTTGCACCGAACCTATGTAGAATGGGATGCATAGACTTCGACAAGTATGCATTAGAGAGTCTGCATATAGAAATTGTGTTTTCTTGACTTGGTTTTATGCATGAGTTTTCCAGTTTTCCTACACTTGACCTTTATACTAGATGCACTTGTTGTTTTCATCCTATGATGTTTTCATGCTTTACATCTCGTCTTTTCCTTATTCATTTATCATTGTGGTTAATACATGTTGTTGATGACCTTATGTTTAACAATTAAATTATGTTGATTGTTTTATGTCACTCACACCATTTATGGCTGACCCCTTTAGTTTTGGGGGTTAGAGATCATCTCTAGCCTCACATGTTGCAGGTTGTTGCTTAGAGTTTGGAGGTTTGGATGCTTGGGCATAATTGAGATAAATTTGATTTATAAGAGTTTGGTGTAAATTTGTAAAAGCAGTTTTGAGATAATTTGAGTTGTAAATGACAGAAAATATTGTTTGAGTTGTTTTGATTTCCGCTGTGATTTGTAAAAGTTTGTTGTAATAAAAGTTGAAAAATTTAGTGGTGTTGGTTGTGTTTATTGTTACATTGAAGTGGATGCTGGGATTGTGCCACGTATTTTCTAAGTTATCATATTAGAAATTCGAGGCGCTACATGAACACACTTAGCATCACGAGCGGAGAGCTTCGTGCGCTCAGTAGGAGGGAGAAGGACGTAACAGGTGCATCCAAAGGTATGAAGCATACTGTAGTCGGGAGGTGAATGATAAAGAGCCTCGTAAGGCGTCGCACCAGCTAGGGCAGACGAGGGAGTAATGTTGATGAGACTAACAGAGGTCATGATAGCTTCAGCCCAGAAGGAACGAAGAGCAGAAGAGGAGAGTAAAAGAGCGTGAGCCGTCTCAAGGATGTGACGATGCTTGCGTTCAGCTACACCATTCTGCTCATGTGTGTGAGGGCATGATTGCTGAAACAGGGTGTTGTGAGACTGAATGATTGTTCTCATAGTGGTAGAAGTGTACTCACGTGCACCGTCCGATCGAAAATTCTTAATGCGTACACCGAACTGAGTGTGAATCATGGTTGTAAAGACCCAGTAAATATCAGGTATCTCAGATCGCTGATGCATAAGAAAAACCCATGTATGTCTAGTGAAGTCATCGATGAAGGTAACCTAATAGAGATAGCCTTTCCACGATGGTACGGGAGAGGGTCCCTATATGTCGGAATGAACAAGTTGAAAATGGTGAGTGGTTTCAGAAGTTCTTTTGTGACTAAAGGGTAGGGCAATGTGTTTGGCCAAATGACAACCCTGACAATCAGATAAATGTTTAAAAGTGAGAGAACCAAGGGCACCATTACGAGCTATAGTCTGAAGTCGTGATGCGCTAATATGACCTAAATGTCTGTGCCACAGATCAGCATCAGAGGAAACAATACCGGCAAAACTAGAAGGAGAGGGATGTGTACGAAGAAAATCTAGATAATATAGACGACCCTGATGACTAGCGCACCCAAACTCTTTACCGGTGGAGGAATCAGTAATAGAACAACCTAAAGAGTCAAAAGTAACGACAAGACTACTATCGCACAACACACTAATAGAAATAAGGTTTATTGATAAATGAGGAGCATAGAGAACATATGGTAATGTGAGAGTGGGAGAGTTAATTGTCTCTGAGTGTGTAATAAGAAGTGGTGAGCCATCAGCTGTGTATAGAGATGGAGAGTGAGAGAAAAGTGTTATGCAGGTGGTGAATAGTGTCTGATTACTAGTGAGATGATGTGATACACCAGAATCTAAAATCCAGAACGAATTCATACCGGAAGTGGCAGAAAGTGCAGGGGCAGAGGAGCCAGCATTGATAGACTGACCCATGAGCTGTAGTTCCAGCTGAGTGAGGCATTGCTGAGTATTAGCCTAAGCAGCAGGAGACGACAAGGCCGCGAAGATGTGAGGGAAGAAGCATTGCGAGGAGAAATAAGACTATCGCTGCTATGACTGAGAGCACAATGTGGAGGGAGATGTTGCTGGTGCCTGGATCGGGGTAGGGGGTAGGGCGGTGCTACCGGTGGCGGAAGTAGAGATGGAGTATGGTGATGAGTGATGTAATGAGAAGGTAGAAGGCCAGAGGAAGACTGAAAATGGCGCTGCTGCTTGTTGAATCTGGAGGAGGAATGAGTGGTGGTTGCATCGGGGAAGTCAGTGGAGCCAGAAATATGTGGGAGAGACTGAGATGCCATCAAGTTGTAGGACCTGTATATATAATAATAATAATAATAATAATAATAATAATAATAATAATAATAATAATAATAATAATAATAATAATAATAATATATTTTTTTCGACTTTTTTTTGACTTTTTTTTCGACTTTTTTTTATTTTACAATGCGGATCTGACGATCAGATGTAAAAAAAACAGTAAAGAAAAAGAAAAAAAGAGTTAGGGTTTGAAGAAAGAGGGAAGAACGGCGAGGATGACTTGATGATGGAGGACGACTTGATGATGGAGGACGGCTGATGGCAGCTTGAAGATCTGGACGATCGGCAGTTGAAGATCTGGACGATGACGACTTGAGGATGAAGATGACGACTTGAGGATGAAGATGACGATTTCTGTTTGAGGATGAAGATGACTTTCTCAGCCTGATTGACTTGAGGATGAAGATGACGATTTCTGAGGATGAAGATAACGACTTGAGGAGTGATAGTGCCCCGAAGATATCTGAGGATCCGAAGAAGAGCACCATAGTGAACTGATGTAGGAGCGGAAATAAACTGACTAACAATACTAACTGCATAAGCAATATCGGGTCTGGTCATGCATAAATAGACAAGCTGTCCAACAATCTGCATGTATCTAGTGGGATCTGGAAGGAGCTCACCATCTGTGGGACGAAGCTTCACATGAAGCTCTAAGGGTGTATCAGCTAATCGACTGTCAGAGAGGCATGCAGCGGAAATAATATCTGATATATGTGTAATTTTGCTGAGAAATGAGTATCCCCTGAGATCCATGAGCAATCTCTAAACTCAGAAAGTAACGTAGCTTACCAAGGTATTTCATGTGAAACTGCTGGTGAAGGTATTTCTGGGTGGATGCAATGCCGGCGGAGTCATCCCCAGTAATGATCATATCATCAACATATAGTAGTAGAAGAACCCTCCCCTGCGGTAATGACCGTATAAACATAGAGTGGTCCTGTGAACTCTGACGGAAGCCAGCCTTGGTGATGACAAGCCGAAAGCACTCAAACCAGGCTCGAGGGGCCTGTTTCAGACCATATATAGCACGGCGAAGTCTACAAACATGACGAGGAGGAGTAGTAAGGCTAGGAGGAGGATGCATATAAACTACTTCAGATAAGGTACCATGAAGAAAAGCATTCTTCACGTCCAACTGGTATAGTGGCCACTGACGAACGGCGGCAACAGCAAGAAGAGTGCGAACTGTAGTCATCTGAGCCACTGGGGCAAAAGTCTCATCATAATCAATGCCGTGCTCCTGAATAAATCCCCGGGCAACTAGATGTGCCTTGTGCCGCTCAATGGAGCCATCAGGTTGATATTTGACCTTAAAGATCCACTTGCAGCTAACAGGCTGAACACCCACAGGTAGTGGAACAACATCCCAAGTACCAGTCTGATCAAAGGCACTGAACTCCTCTGCAATAGCTTCCCGCCACTCGGGGTATTGAATAGCTTCCTTATAGGTTCTGGGCTCACGTGTAGAGTGTATAGCAGTAAGATATGCATGAAAATGGGGTGAGTAAGAAGCTAATGTGGCAAAACCAAATTGGTCAGAGGGACCAGTGGCATCAGGTGTGTAGCGGGGTGGTGGGACGCTCGCAGTAGAACGTGCAGACTGACGCACTGGTGGTGGAGGGGCAGTATGTGGAGGTGAGGTAGGTGGTGTAGGTGTAGGTAACTGTGGGGATGCAGGTGGTGGAGAAACAGGGGGTGTCTCTGTAGGAATAATGGGGGGACTGTCTATAGCGGGAGTGAAAGGTGCCAAAGGAGTGGGATTAAAAGGAATAGGTGGAGTGGAAGCAGGCCCAATAGGTGAAGGATCGAGAAAACTAGTGTCCTGAGGAGAGGTTAAGTAGTAGTGAAATTCTTCTACAAAGGAGACATGTCGAGAAATACGAATACGACCTGTCGCAGGATCATAACAACAATAACCTTTATGTTCAGGACTAAGACCTAGATGAACACACTTAGCGGCGTGAGTAGTGAGTTTCGTGCGCTCAGTGGGAGGGAGAAGGACATAACATGTGCAACCAAAAATACGGAGCATGTTGTAGTCAGGGGGTGAGTGATAGAGTGCCTCATAAGGAGTGATGCCAGAGAGGGTAGACGAAGGAGTAATGTTAATGAGGCTGACGGAAATCATGACAGCTTCAGCCCAAAAAGAGCGAGGAACAGAAGAGGAGAGTAGAAGAGCGCGAGCCATCTCAAGGATGTGACGATGCTTGCGTTCAGCTACACCATTTTGCTCATGGGTGTGGGGGCATGATTGCTGAAAAAGAGTGCCATGGGACTGAAGAATCGATCGCATAGTAGCAGAGGTGTACTCACGAGCACCATCTGAGCGAAAAGTTTTGATATGAACCCCAAACTGGGTGTGAACCATGGTCGTAAAGAATCGGTAAATGTCAGGTATCTCAGAACGTTGGCGCATAAGAAATACCCATGTGTGTCTAGTGAAATCATTAATAAAACTAACATAATAGAGATAACCTTTTTGAGAAGGTGTGGGAGATGGACCCCATATGTCAGAGTGAATAAGTTGGAAAGCATGAGTAGAATGAGAAGTGCTTTTATTATTAAAAGGGAGGGCTAAGTGTTTTGCCAACTTACAACCCTGACAAACAGATAATGAAGTAAAATTAAAACGACCAAGAGCACCACTACGAGCCAGATCTTTCAAACGAGATGCACTAATGTGACCTAAGCGTCTGTGCCACAAATCAGCATCAGAACTGACAACACCAGCAAAACTAGAAGTGGAATCATTAGCATGAAGAAAATCTAGATGATATAGACGTCCATGTCTGCTAGCGCGTCCAATCATATGACCAGTCCGAGGATCCTGTATGGTACAGTCCAAAGAAGTAAAGGTAACGGTAAGGCCACTATCACATAAAGCACCAATGGAAATAAGATTCGTAGATAAAAGAGGGGCATAAAGGACGAAAGGTAAAGTGAGAGTTGGAGTGTTAATAGATCCAGAGTGGGTAGTGAGAAGTAGTAAACCATCGGCAGTGTAAAGAGACGGTGAATGAGAGGTAAGTGGAGTGCGAGTGGTGAGTAGTGTACAATTGCTAGTGAGATGATGTGAAGCACCAGAATCTAAAAGCCAGGAAGAAGACATACCAGGAGTGACCGAGAAAACAGGTGCAGATGAACCAGCACTGATAGACTGATCCGAGTTCTGAAGATCCAGCTGAGCTAGACGATGTTATGGAATATCATAGGGAGCAGGAGAAGGCATGGCTGGAGTGACGACCATCGCACCAGGTGTGCAGAGAGGAGGTAAACCCTGTTGCTGTCTGCGCTGCTGTGCCTGAGCTAGGAGCTGAGGATGAAGAATAAAGCAGTTACTATGAGTATGACCATCCCGCTGACAGTGGGTGCAATGGGAACGACGATCAGGAACACTGCGATGAACAGGAGGAGTAGGTGTAGAGCTGGGGCGAGGCTTGCGTGAGAAGGATGGACGATGAGCAACGGCAAGAACACTTTCACTGGTAGAGGATGAGTGAGAAGTAGGAGTTGGGAGAGCACGTAACCAGGTTTCTTCAGCAACAAGCTCAGTAATAGCAGCTTCAAGACGAGGGACTGGATCCCGATGAATCAATTGACTGCATAAAGACTGATATTTTGGTCGAAGACCCATCATGAAGAACATAAACTGACGACGTTCACGAGTGACTACACCTCACTATTCTCTAGTTGCTGTAATTCGCACCAGATATTGCGCACGGCTGTGTAATGTTCCTGAATACTGCGATCACCATGCCGATCAAGAACGAACTGAACAAGAAGCTAATACTCACGAGCCCCACTATTCTGAACATATTGGGTAACCAAGTGTTTCCAAAGAGCCGTGGCAGGACGAACTCGAAGAAGATCAACACGAAGACTACGGTCAATAGAGGATATGAGGAAGGAAATTACTCGACGATCATGATCATCCCAAGTGGTTTGAGATGTATGAATCAATTGCTTATCGGCAGCGGAAGCGGTAGTATCGGGATCTTTGGGGCGAACCGTGGAACCATCAATGTAACCCTATAAAGAATGGCCGAGAAGAGTAACCTCAACAGAAGCAGACCAATCAGTCCAATCCTTAGCAGAGGAAAGAAGGAAATCAGTGGAGACTGGAAGGTACTGACGAAATTGAGGCTCCATGAGAGATTCAAGTACCTGCAAAAAGGTTTTTTTTTTCGTTTTTTTAAAGAAGAGAAGAGAAGAAGAATAAGAGAAAAAAATTAAAAAAAATTACACGGAAGAGTAGAAGAAAATGGAGAAGGAAAATAAAATAAAATAAAAAAATTTAACAGAAACTTAACGGTGGCGGCGGCGGCCGATTGGGAGATGCGAGGTCTGGGAGTGGCGAGGTCGGCGAGGTCTGGGAGCGGCGGCGGCGGCCAGAAGATGACGATGCTGGGGGTTGTGATCTGGACTGGTGACGATGGCAAGGGATGACGATGCTTGGGTTTGTGATCTGGATCTGGACTGGTGACGAGGTCTGGGAGCGACGGCGGCGGATTGTGATCTCGAACGAAGCATATGACTTCGATGCTTGGGGTTGTGATCTCGAACGAAGCAGATGACTTTTTTTTTTTGGGATTTTGGGAAGAAATTTGTATAACTTTTGCAGTTGGAATTTGAGGATTTTGGATGGGAAAATTTTTAAGAAAAGAAAATTTGAGTAATTGGCTTTGATACCATGTTAAGATAAATCAGAGAGAATGAATACAATACTGAATATTGAATTGAGTTTAACCAAGTACAATACCACCTATATATAGGAGGTGAACAAATATCAAAACAACTCTACCACCAATATGGGACTATAATATCTAACAACTGCTACTGAAGAAAATCCAAGGAGGGGGAGGCGAATAGGAAGATGATGAGGAAGAGGAGGTGGTGGTGGAGGAGGATGATTTGTGAGAGAATGTTTGGTTTGGATTTGGGTTATGGATAACAAATTAGAGGAGATGAAAGAGTTCGAAAAAGAAGAGGAGGGAGGTGAAGAGGAGGAAGGGGTGAAGGAGGAGTGACGCGCGGCAGCGTTGGTGGGGGAGGAGTGGGAGGAGGAGATGAAGGAGATGAGGTGGAGAAAGATATGAAGACGATGATGGTACTTTTCAAAAATTAGGTTTATAATTAATCACATACAACTCCCGTGTATTATTAACACCCCTTAATTACCAATTACAAATTTTGGAAATAAATTGTAACTTGGGGTTTCTTGCATTGAAATCCACTTGGGGTAAGTTTATCACAAAAGACAAAAAGATTATACAGGTTTTGAGCAATTTGCCCCTTTAAGTTATCACTTATAGTAAGAACAATTTATAAAGTTCATAACTACACGGACGGCTAATAATATACCCTTGAAAAGAAATTTATTAGAAGGAAAAGGTTATATTATAAATCACAACTGACGTAGAAATTATGATTGAGAAAGGGGACCTGCGTTCATAATATTCTTTCCTATGCTTCTTGTCAATTCAAATAAAAGCCAGATAAAGAAAAAGAATAAGAAGAATTTTTTTTTGATAGGTAAAGTGACCAACTAGTCACTAGTTTCATTAATAAGAAATTAAAGAAACAACATGAAATAAAATATTACAACTTCCATAGTTCCAATCTAGCTCAACACTGTCTAGACGCAAAATACATCAAAATAAAGTCACCCACAAACGAGAACAGAACCATCCCCAATATGCCGAAAGTTCCAAAAGCACAGACCAATCGCTCTTCCCCCAATCCCCATAGTGACTATTCTTAAAGATCCGGTTGCAGCCTCCTCCTGACCCCTGTCCTGCCTGACCAAGCATAAATAAGACTCAGAATTTTGTACAGCATAATGTTAAAAGTACTTCTAGAGTTACGAAAACATGCATTGTTTCTATCTAGCCACAGGGTCCAACAACTAGCCGCTACCGTAGTATCCCACAAGACCTTAAATTCCGTTCTAACCCATTTATCTCGCCAGCCCCCCAGAAATCCTCAACCCGTGTTCGAGTTTCCCCCAACCCAAAACTCAGAACCAGAATTTCCTATCACACTTTCGTCCTAGGGCAATCTAAAAAAATATGGTTGACGTCCTCCACCCTTTGGTTACATCTCGGACAAGCACTATCGATCTGTAGCTTTCGTTTTATGAGATTCGCCTTTGAGAGAATAGCGTTGTTCATAACTAACCACAAGAAAGCTTTCACTTTGTTCGGAGCTCCCGATTTTCAGATAATGGTCGCCTCTTGACACCTAACACCCCCATCATTCAGTTGACGATACATTGACGCGACCGTGAAGGTCCTATTAGCTTGTCGACTCCACTCCCTGGTATCCGTATCCGTGTTATATAAGTGACCCCTTTCCCTCACCAACGTTTCGAGACTTTGATACCCTATAATATTATTACCCAAGAAACCTCCTTGGAACTCGATTGCTAGTCTACCGTTTTGCCAGATATCGTGCACCATCAGATTGTCGTTACTCGCTTCTTTAGCCAGTAGAGGAAATAGTGATTGTAGCGTGTTATCCCCACACCATTTTTCCTTCCAGAATCTAGTTTCTTTACCGTCTCCAACCCTCGATCTAGTGTTTGCGTGAAAACACTCTCACCCCTTGGCAATTCCTTTCCACATTTGTGATGTCTTCCCCTCTCTGCTCCTTCCGCCAAATCTGTATTTCTTCCTTCTTCTATACAAGTCAAATGATTTGCCCCACCATGAATTCCGATGCTTATTCATCTTCCACCACCATT
The DNA here is from genome assembly GCA_017893485.1 of Hemerocallis citrina. Lineage (NCBI taxonomy): Eukaryota > Viridiplantae > Streptophyta > Magnoliopsida > Asparagales > Asphodelaceae > Hemerocallis > Hemerocallis citrina. The sequence goes on along the minus strand of CM030361.1, from coordinate 29,854,593 downwards.
TGCTCAGGAGAGCTCTGTTCATATCCCGTAAATTGACAATTCCCAGCCCTCCAAATTCCTTCTTCTTACAAACCCTTCCCCATTTGACAAGGTGAAACCCTTTGCTGTTATCTTGGTTACCTTTCCACAATAAGTGTCTCCTACACTTATCTGTTCGCTCGATGACCCAGCCCGGTAATTCATAGATAGCCATTAAGTAAGTCGGAATATTACTCAACACTGCATTAATGAGGGTAATTCTTCCTCCCAGGTAATTTCAATCCTTTCCATCATGCTAATTTCTTTTCAATCCTTTCCACAACGGGATCCAATCCTCTTTTCGTAATCTCCCTGATCTGATAGGCATCCCTAGGTATCGGATGGGAAATTCTCCCTTAGCACATTCCATTGCGCTTGCTACTCCATGTACACACTCCCCTGATACCGGACTCAGTGTCGTGACACATCTCTTGTGTAAGTTTACAGCCAATCCCGATCAGTATTCGAAGCATCTTAGCATAACCCGCAACGCTATGATTTCCTCCCAATTTGCATTTCCAAAAATGAGGGTGTCATCAGCATATTGTAATATTGCCAATGGTTCCGAAACACCTCTAACCTTTACCCCTTTAATAACTTGGGTCTGTCTACCTTTTTTAATCATTTCTGCTAGGTCGTCCCCAATCAGAGTGAAAACTAGTGGTGAAAGTGGTTCTCCTTGCCTCAGGCCTCTTCAACATCAAATTTCTTTTCCATATAATCCATTAACTTGGATGGAAGACTTCCCGTCTCTGACACACTTCCTCATCCATATTCTCCATTTCGGCCCCAAACCTCTTAACTCTAACGCTTCATCTATACAATCTCATTCTACCGTGTCATATGCCTTTTCAAAATCCAGCTTAAACAAGAAGCTATTAACCTAGTCCCTGTTAGCTCTGAACACCATCTCATGGGTCGAAGTAATACTATTCATGATATCCCTTCCTTTTACAAAACCACTTTGTGAGTCATCTATGATCTCGCTAAGAAGAGGAGCTAGTCTCAATGCTAGCACATTCGTTATAATTTTGAACGATCCATTTAAAAGGCTAATGGGTCTGAGGTCAGACACTCTCTGTATCACCGCCGATTTTGGAATAAGGATAACATTTGCGTAGTTTAGTTGTTCCAGTTGCGCCTCTCCCCGATCCAACTCTTGGAAAATGTCTATGAGGTCCTTCTTGATAACGTTCCAATATATTTTATAAAAAATATTGGGAATCCATCTGGTCCAGGCAGTTTATCCTGACCCAATGCCTTTATAGCTTTGAGAATCTCTTCTTTTGTAAAATGACCCTCTAAAACTTCGCTGTTCTCTACTCTCGACTGCCCACACATATCACGGTTAAGGCCACACTGTTTCCTTCTTGACTTTCCCAACAACTCCTTAAACGACGCATCAATATGCTGGCTGATTAATGCACTGTCTTCTGTCCAAGTATCCCCCACATACAAACCGGCTATAAAATTGTTCCTTCTTCTACCGCTTGCGACTTTGTGAAAGAAATCCGTGTTAGAATCCCCCTCCTTCAGCCATTTGATCCTTTGCTCTTTGACTCTAGTATACTTCTTCCATTTCACCCAATCTATGTAATTCTAGTATACTCGAAGCCAATTCTTCATACTCTATGTTGTCTAGGTTTTGACCTTCTTCTAATTTCTCCAATTCTTGAACTCTATTTCCTAATCTTTCCTTATTTCTTTTACACTCCCCGATCTCGCTTTTTGCCCAGGCTTTTAGGTGACCGCGAAGTCGTGTAAGTTTCAAAATCCACTTTGATATCGCATTATCTGCCCTGATTGGATTATTCCAAGACTCTTTTATAACCCTTGTGATATTGTCACTCTTTAGCCAAGCCTTTTTGAATTTAAATTTGCGCGGTTCCTTCCAGGTCTCATTCCCGCACTCCAGAATAAACGGTATGTGATCCGATGTGAATATGGGAATTGTCTTTGTTCTAGCTAGGGGGAAAAGACTTTCCCAATCTGAGGAGACCAGAATCCTATCCAGCTTAGCTAAAATAGAACCGGCCTGCATGTCAGTCCACGTAAATCATCGGTCGTTGGCCTCTACCTCCACTAGATTTACCACATTAATAACTCTATTGAACTCTAGCCTGTCAATCTCGGACGCCCCTCTACCTCTATGTTCGTACCTAAATCTAGTAATGTTGAAATCTCCTCCCACAACCCACGGTCCATCCCATCTTTCAAGAATTGATATTAGCTCAGTCCAAAATCGGCCCCTCCTCTCCCTCAAGTATGGACCATACACCGACGTGATCACTTGTTCCCAACCATTACATTTTCTTTTAACCCTAATGGTGACTGTGAAACTCCCACTGTAGTGTTCGATACACTGAAACAAAATTGAGTCAAAACCTAATGCAATTCCCCCAAGAAACTTGTAGCCGATAGAAAATGCCACTCGAAAGACCCTAGAGATCTGATATATACCAGTCTCCTACCCAGTGGATTCACAATTCTAGTATCTAGGAAAGCACACAATGATGGCTTCCTCTTAGCAATCGTATCGCCAACAAGTCTTTTTTTTACTTTAGACCCCATCCCTCTCACATTTCAAAATATGTATAACATGGATATACTGGGTCTTCTAAGTTCCTCTAATCCTACCCAATAAGTTCCTCTACATGCTTAATTTGTACGCCTCACCTCTCAAAGCCCTCACTTTTTCAGTTTGCTCATCTCTCGTGGACCCCATGGCTAGACTAAACATGGACGCGTAATACACCAGCATATTATCGGAAATAACATTTAAAATATACATATTAATAGTGAAATTAACTCCGCATGCCGACGCCTTAGCTTTAGCCTCCGATTTAATAAAATCCTCTTCGCTCGGTCCAGTCGACCCCCATCGATCTAGTTGCCTCTTACCTTTTCTTGTAGATTCTTCCAATCCCCATGCTCTACCACTGACTTTATCCCCCGTGAGAGACCTGACCTGCCTCTTAAATCTTGCCTCGTCACTATCGGAATCTGACCCCTCTTGGTTGTCCTCTAGATCTTCAATCCTTCCTTCCTCATCTTCTTCCTCGACCCCTTGCCCCCGGTCTGTACCAACCTGCAGCATTTCTCCCTCCTCTTGAAACTCCTCATAGATCTCTGTGTCGAGACGACCTTCTTTACGCTCCTCCTCTATTCCAGTACTGAAGATTAAGTTGTTATCAGTTGTAGCGTAGTGAGTAGGTCCAGTACGACTCAACTGGTTTGTTGAGTCCACTTGCCCCGCAACTTTAGTAGATTCCCCAATCTGGTTGGCATTGCTTGGTCCTGAACCTCCCACATCAATTCCTGGGCCCACAAGCCCGAAAGAGCTCGAGTTTTTTGTTAGTACAGATACAACACGCTGTACTGCCTCATCAAACTCTCTTTTAGTCAGAGTCATCAAATCCGACTTTTCGTTGACAACACAGTGACCCCTCCTAACCTCGTCACCCCCTATCTTGTCCCCTTTTACTCCTGTCACACCAACCTTCTCCCCTTTTCGAGGCGTCCCCTTGGAATCGTCACCCTCCTTCCCATTCCTAGTTGCTTCCTCAACCTGCGCCGCATATGCGTCACCTCCCGAAGTATGATCCACAAGACTCTTCTTCCATTACCAGCTACTTTCCCAACCTGCGCCGCATACGCGTCACCTCCCGAAGTACGACCCACAAGACCCCCTTTCCTCTTAATTTGCGAAATGTGACGTGCTTCCTAACCAGTTTCCCCAAATCCCTCTTTCAGATCGGCTGCATGCACCTTCGGAGTTTGCTGTAAAGGATGGGAGTACATCACTGTGGGACGATTGAATGGTAAAAAATCCGCTTCCTTTTTACTGTCAATCTTTTTCAATGGACGACTCTGATCATCCGATTTTTTGATGTGTGGCTCGATTGCATCTTCAACCTCCAATTGCTTCAAGGTCGACCGAACCTCCATTCCGTCGGAATCGCACTTCGGTGAATCTGGGAAAGACACTCACTTCTTCCTTTCCACAATTACTTTAACCTCATAGCACATATCTTCAAATCTAACTTGTATAATCGCTGGGATAGAAGCCAAGCACTACGTACCCACTTGAAGTCTAGCATATTCTCTTCTCGTTTGACGATTGGTATTTTGATCTATAGCGAGAACATGTCCGAATCTAGCAACGACATTGTTGAAACCTGACCTAACCCAAAGGTGAAAAGGAAGATTGAAGAGGCGAATCCAAGTTGCAGGAAGCTGATTGGTCTTCACTTCTCCGAAGTAATGATTCCATCTACTGAAAGTGAAGTAAAAATCGTCGCCTTCAATCCCTCCCAAGAGTAGAACAACTTTCATTCTCTCCTCGTTCTCGCAGTGAACGAGTAAAACGTATTGTTTAATCTTTTATACTACCCACTCCCACTTCAGATCAATCGCTGTGTTGGAGAGGAGGAGCTCCTTAATTTCCGCGATCGACAGATTTCCAATGTGAACTTTGATGAGAATACCGTTCTTGAACCTGCTATCCATCTCCGCCACAACGGTGTTGAGGAGATCGTAGCTCTGATAGTGCATCCGCGCTCATCACCGCTGTCCTCTGACTCCACCCTCTTCTCTGAGTTGGACGCCTCTTTATCCAGCCCCACTGCCGCCTCCGCTTTCTCCTTGACATTCGTCGTCACCCTCAGTGTAGGACAAGCCTTCGAGATGTGCCCGTTCTTCTTACAAACATAGCAAAACCAGACATTTACACAATCATGAATTGTATGCCCTCTGCCAGCGTATTTATGACACTGCGACAGCTTAGTTGCCATGCATGCCGACCCTGAAGAAGACGTCTTCCTCTTCTTCGCCGATTTTTCTGCTTTTTTAATACATTTTGGTTTAAACAAAATCCACTCGCCCTCCTCATCCTCTTTTTTCATCCCCACTTCCAACTCCGACAAACCTCTATTTCGCCTAAGAAGGTCTTTTTCGAGATCCTCTGTTTTGCCTCTAGTTACATCCACGCAGGTTCTTCTATTCGCAGTTGGAGTGTGGAGATCTATTCTCCCTCTCGTCGGCGAACCAACATGCTCTAGTTCCCCCTTGAGTCCTCTTGTTTACCTCCCTGTTCTGCCTAAGCTCCTGACCTCTATAGCCAGGGTGCCAGCCCCTGCTTCCTCGGTGAGTGCCGACCCTCTGTTGATAGGCCATTTTATTATCGTCGTTGGTTCCCTGGTACTCCTGTCGCAGATCAGACTCCTCTTTGCCACGCTTTGCCATTGATCTTCGAGAGTTCCCTTCCAGAATGCCTTGTTTCTTTCCTCGAAAGTTCACTCCTCTAGAATTCTTGGTTGGATGCTTCATTCTTCGAAAGCGGCTATAGCTATTGGACAAGGTTTTTTTAATATTGGGAAGAAGTATCGGTAAGAATAAGAAGATTATAAAATATACTTATAGGGCCCTAATTAACTTTTGGACCCAAGCCCGATAAAACTATAAAACCCATGAATCTATCCAATATTCCAACCCACTAGCTTTCTTCTATATAACTCGAATCCAGCATCCTTTTATTAAAAAAAAAACAAAAGAAAAGAAGAAAAGACAACCAAAGAATCCAATTTCCATTATCCTTTTCTTCCACGCGCAATACAAAAGTATACAACACCTCAAATATATATTTATAATTTTTGGATGAACCCAATGTCGTGACACAGTTGAAGACCTTATTGGTTGAGAAGCTCGAACAACCTCTTTCTCCCTCTTTCCTCTTCCTTCACCAAATCCCAACCAACCAATCAATATCCCTCTTCCCTCTCTCTCCGCCCCTTAAAATTACAGTTGTATCCCTTCCCTTCACTGTATCATCTCCTTATCAGCAAATGTCCAAATCCGTCAATTGCTAAATTCCGCCTAACAACCTCACCCCCCCTTCCACCTCAAAACAAAATGCCCCCGGAATCAAACCCACTCTTGAGCCAGCGGGCCCCACCAAATCCAGCATCATCAAAAACCATGGTGACGTCATCAATGAGGGTCCGGTTGGCCACCCTCTTCGCGGCCGCCCTCAACCTCGCCGTCGCCATCCTCGGCCCCTCCCTCCACCGCCTCGTCCTCCGCACGTGCGGCAGAAGGGAGAAGATTGCGGTCATCGCCGCCTCGTCGGTGGCGTTTCTGAGGATCGGGCTGATGATCGGAGCGGGGATGGCGCAGGCTTCGACGGCGGCTGCGATCGCCGCCGGCGCTTTGGCCGAGGGCGGCAGAGCTGAGGATGATGGTTGCCGCCGCGTTGTTAGGGTAAATTTTTTTGCTCTCGTAATTCTGATTTTGTGCTTATTCGTTAAAATTTGTTTGCACGTGCAATGCACGTGTGTTCATTGCCGTGCATTTGCCGGAGTCAGAATTTTCGAGCGGGAGCGAAATCACAGAACCACAAATTTATAAAAAATTTTAAATATCCACATCACAATCATATTATAAAAGCAATTAAACAAACATTGTTATATTACAAAACTCCCTACGCGACCAAAATCTCTAAAATTCATGACGGACAAACAAGCTCTCTAAAATTCAATTATCTGGTTTATTTTAAAAGTGAGTTCAAATACTTGCAACTTGCAAGTTGGAACTCAAATTTCCCTACATATAGCAAATTGTTTTCTTCTTTTTTTCCCATTCTCATCTTTCCTACATGTTTTCCAAGTTGCAGTTTGCCCAAAAATATATAGCAACTAAAACAAGCTAGAGATTCAAAAGAACTAAAAAAGCTAACTAGTTCACATTCATGCTCAAAGTGGGTGCATTAGATGACAAGGCACGACTGTACTGCAATGCCCATGAACTGTACTGCAAAAAGAACCTGCACCTGCAGTGGATTTTGCCCAAAATAATCTACTAGTTCATGATGATGTCAAGGGATCAAGCAAGTGTTTTGCAGACAAAACTGAGAGTCACCCAAACCCACCACCACCAACACAGAGTACTTAAGTTAAATCTTGTACATCAGATTATATGATCAATCATTGCATTAAGTAATTCAAACACAAAAAATAACATTGTATCTATTTCCTTCTTAAAAAATCCAGTCAGCAACTGTATTCTTTAGACGATATGAGATAGAAAAAAATGCAGTCTTCATGATTATATGATAGGAAACTATTTTTGGTTTTGATAAATAGGCATAAATCAGGAAAATATGAGATAAATTACCTTTCTTACTTGAACTCCTTCAAATCCTCTTAGAAGCCATCACTCACCAACCAAAATTCCTAATTTCTCAAACACAACAAAATTGATCTTTACTTACATTGTAAAACAACTAAACAAACCATGGTCAAACAACACAACAAAATTTCTCAAAAACATTTTTTTTTATCACAGATCACTCACCAAGTCACCATCGAGTCATCGACATTTGTGATTTGACGACTAACGTCAAGTTAGGGGAGGGGACTATGGGAGAGATTCGGGCTTTGGAGGTAGTCTTGATTCTTGAAGATTTGGACTTTGGAAGTTTCGAAATTGTTGAGAAAAGGAGTCTGGACTCGAGCTAGGGTTTCGGTGGAAAGAGAGACTACCACAACAAAATCTCAAGAAGAAAGAAGAGAGAGAGCGGGGGTTTTGGTGGAGGTTAGACTGGAGCATGGAAAGAAAGAAAGAAAAGAAGAAAGGAGAGGGAGCTAGCCAGCTAGGGTTTTGCTATTTCGGGGTGGAGGCTGGAGCGAAAAGAAAGAAAGAAAAGAAGAAAGAAACGGAGCGGTTTGGCCCAAAAGAAAGAAGAGGAGTGGGCCAAAAGAAAGAAGAGCAATTTGGGCCAAGAGAAGGGGAGCGGTTTGGGCCAGTTGAGGGGGAGCGGACCTTTTATGCACGTGGGCCTACTAGGGGCCTCCAAAATTCTAGGGGGAGCGGCTGCTCCCCCTGAGGCTTTACTGCCTCCTGCCCCGGCTAACAATTGAAGGACTTAAAGGGTGACGAAAGAGGGAGGAGGCGAATAACATCTCGTTCCATTATATTGTTGTGTAGATAATCAACTGAATATTTAAAATTATTTATGTTAATGTTGGCAAAATTTATTGAACTAGTATAGATAATCAACCCAATTATCATTAGCATTATGGTTTTACTCAATGATTGTGTAAGATATAGTGCGGCTGTGCAAGAGGGGAGGTTCGAATCTATAACATCCACTGAGCTAAGCTCCTTTGGTGCAGTGAAGTTGCTAATAAGTAATAACTGTGAGATTATTCAAACATTTATTTATTTTAGAATTGTATGCAATTATGTTGTATAACTTTGAGCTAGAGCTTGTGTATGAAGTTATTTTCAATACATAATCTGCCTTGTGTGTTTGTTTCCGTTATCAATAGAGGCAAGATTGTTCTATTTCCTAATGTCATATCTTAAAGTGAACTAGAATAAGGGACTATGTTAATGCCACATTTACATTTGTTCTGAAATCATTATAGGGAGGGTGAGATGAGGAAAAAAATATATTTATTCTACGAAGGATGAACATTTAATAATTTATCACTGTGCAAACCATATTTTAGCTTAAGGGCATAGTTGCAAACTTTAATGCCGGCAGCAATTGGTGAGTTTTCTTACCTTAGTTTCTGTTCCATACACCACATTCAGAAAAGAATAATAAAGTGGTTTATTCTGCAAGCATGGTATTGGCCATGAGCATGACCTTTCGGGATATGATTTTTTAATGAAGCGGTTAGTTAAACTGTTCTTTTAGACATAGTATAAATAGTATTAGATGGATATGTAGTCCATCACACGGAACAATAAAGTTAAAGCATTTTTTAATTTCGTGTGTTGATGGTGTCAGTTGACCTTGCAAATTTACTCAACAGCAACAAATTAGAAACAAGTCCTGAATATAAATGAGTAAACTAGAAACGATATCAATTAGGTCTTTTTTTAAATGGTTTGGGTATTCATGTCTGAACAGTTCGATCTAGACGACCAATTTATAAAGTATGTCAAATAAAATGATGAATTTGCAGCCAAATCAAAGGGCATAAGCTTGATTAGTGAGATAAACAGATTATCTGTCTAATCGATTATAACTATAAAAATGCCAACTCTTACATGTTCGGAAAGAGTTTTGTACATCACTTCTATAAAAGTTTTTATACCCTTACAAATTCCAGCCAATCCAAGTCCTGCCCACAGCAAAAATTACAGAGAATAGAAGTGATGAAAAACTTAGTCTAGCTGCAAACTTAGGGGTTTGATGAGAAATGCTAAATTAGTAAATGTGGGATTTCAAATCCAGAGGTTAATCGTACTCTGGCAACTTTACGTAATGCAGAGTTTGGTTTTTTGGGGGTGATAGTGAAAAAGTTAGTAAATGGATGATTTTATAAATGAGAGGTGGTATAGAGAAATTTCTGTAATAATATCTAATTTATGCTAAATAAATTACTTCAAATGTCATGGTGGGCTGTCGTTTAGGTGAACAAAATGAAAGCAAGTGAATGTGTTCTACTTTGGAGAGGAAGCAAATAAGATTTGGAGGACACAACTTTTTTTATGAAGAAGAATGAAGGGTTATGTTTTTAGGTTATTCTCTTTTTATATGATTAGTTAGGGTTCCCAATTAGGTTTGTGTTTGAACTGGAACCTTAATCTAAACCTAGCCTCAAAGGAGTAGGAAAGGAGAATTCCCTTAAATTAGACAAATATTGAATATTTGCCAATATATTGGTTAACAAAGATTGGACGATATATTTGTTTTGACCGTTGTGTTGGCCAAAATTGGAAGATACGTTGTGAGTTTCAAAACTATAGTATCGGTAATGGTAAGCCATTCAAAATGTTATACTGACTGATATAACGGCTTCAACAACTGATATTTAAAATAATGCCTATAGATTGATGTGCATACATGGACACATCTCGTACAAATCACTTTTGACCTAGCGAATGCTTCGTAAAAAACAAAAATTTTCTACTTAACTCACTCATATATTCCCCATATTTCTCTTTATCCTCTTCTCATCTCACAATTTCCTTTCAAGGAGCCTTCCCATATTTCCCGATGGCCCTTTTCTCAATTCCTTTAAATCCCAAAACTAATTTTAAACTAAATTTTGGAACCCCGATTCGTCAATTTGATTGGTCTTCTGCATTCTTGTATGATCCATAAATAGACTCTTTTGGTGTCACTGGTCTGTGCTGTACAATATATGTTGCCTTTGGGCATCTTCTCTCTTGTTGCTAGAATTTTGTTTAAGCAAGAGAGGCCAGGCTATTGCAATCACCATTCTTTGGAGATTTTGAGTTTGTAATTGGCACCAACATGATTATCTGTCAAGAGAAGGGTAGTCATTCAGAATTATCAATATGGGTATTTAATATTACTTCGGTGAGAGTGAAATTGTGGCTTCATATTTGTAATTTCAATTTTTTTTTTGGTTCAATTGAAATTGTGACTAGCATTGTTTTTTTAACACTTGTGGATAATTTATATAATGTATCTATGTTTTTTATGACTAGACAAGGTATAAGAAATGGCTCTGGTGGACTCGGTTTGGCATGGTGATCATTGCATTACAATTTATGATGGCACTTTACGTGATGTTCATCATAGCGAAAGATTTGTCTTATAGCGGAGGTGACATAGCATGCTTTCTAGGTAAGTTGAAGCTTTTTTATGCATTTAATGTTGGTTTTTGTGATGTATTCATTTCCTTAGGCGAGCTCCTGACATAGGAATGCACCTTTTTTACAAGCTTACTTCTATCGTAGAAAACGATTCGTGGATTGTTCTGTTTTAGCTAGTGATCCATTATATTGTCCGGGTGATACTTTTATTAGTTGTAATAGAAGTATCACTTCTATTACAAGCTTATTTTTATCTTAGATTAAGCATACCTCTATCTTATTTCTATCTTAGTGTTGTAGCTCAGATGGTAAAGGGTTGGGATGGGTAAAGGAAGGTCTGAGGTTTGTGACTCGGCTACGACGTAACCCTTTATTAAAAAAAAGAAAGATCCATTGATTGATTTATTTTAGCTAGTGCTCCATTATTGCTAAGGCTATACTTTTATTTGTTGTAATAGAAGTATGGTGGTGGGATTCATGATCAGAGAATTAATATATGTTCTTTACTTTGTAAACTGTGGTTTTGTATCTTCAGAATTTTCACATACAATTAATGAAACCATTGGGAAAACTATCTTGGTAGTTGTTTAGAAATTTGTTATTAAAGCACTAATTTTTAGAAAACCAGAAGAATAAGAAGGGTTGTTACTTTTTAATAAGTATCCCTGTTACATGGGTGGATAAGCATTTTTTGTAAAAGACTTCAATAAATTGGAGAATGAAATAATATGATTTTTTAGTTGCATGTAATTTCATATGTAATCTGCCTTAATGATCCTTTTTAAGCATGCAAATTTATCCTACCTAAGCCAGCTCATATACCTTAATCAAGTGCAATAACACAATACAGAATATCCAAGAAACCATGCACACTTATTTCTGCCATCTCCGTCAATCTCAGTTACACAAATTTATATAAATAAAGAATCCTAGTGAATATTCGTACTTTAACCAAAAGTGACGGGGTTATTTACAATTTCTAGACAAACCAGGTAGACGTAGTTGCTAGTGTTTTCATGAATCAAAAGTACATAATTTGAATGTTATGGGTGAGCATATAATTGCACTATCTAATATTTGGTCATGGAAAATAAATATGATGTATTCACCATCTTTTGTATTCGATATATATAATCACAAGATTAGCGCGACAATAGATTTGTTTACTAATTCTCATATTCAAAACCCTCTACTGCTGTTTGGAATTTACATTTTAATAAGAATCATAACCTTGAAGATGACGCAAACATAACTTCTTGTGTATTGCTAAATATTTCTACTATTACAATATAAAAAGGAGTGTTGTGGGGTTGAAGGTGTGTGGGCACCATTGTAACGACACTATCATTTTTCCAAAACACAATAATTTACTAATTCCTAATGTGATAAATGATTTAGGGATAAGAACTAATGAAGAAAAAACATGTGTAGTTAACATCCCGCACTACAAATCATTGGTACCTCATGAATTATACAAGCTAAAATCTAGTGTAATCAATGAGAAAGCATCAAACTTCCCATATATGACAAATATCTTCTTTTACCTGAACCTAAAGTACTTTTTCTTATATACAATAAACATTTCATTTGCCAAATACTAACATATTTAAATTTAAATTTGAGTTATGTATTTGTTAGCTTCGGTAGGTCAGGGAGAGACTAAGTTTAGTTCTCAATTTGTTTCATTACTGGCACATCACCAGTCTAGGGATGAATACATGGTATGTAACTGCACCTTTAAAAAGCGCCATAAAGCTCCTCAAAGCTCCATTTGTCCCCACTTTTGGCACTGTTGCTGATGGGACTGATTTCTTCTACTCTTATTGGCATGTTAGACCTGTGGGTTACTTTGGGTTCTAAGGGGCTTCATACCTGCTTCTGGTAACATTAGATGATTTATGTTTTAGCATGGCAAGTGTCAATTTACTGGTACATAACTCTGAGCAAGTCCATCTGATTTGAACTTGATTGAAGTTTCAACGATAAGCATATACTTCCACCTTTTTCCTCTCTCTATCATCTCTCTTACATCTCAGCAATGGTCAACAATTGTAAGACGACAAAGGTTTCAATAAGTCCTTGAAGGGTTAATTTTTCATGATCAATAACCCTTCCTGCCGGTGGCCCCACAAATACATTTTTAAAATTCTTATATCAGTGTCACCTCTATACACTTCATATTTATCATTGTCACCACCAATATTATCGGTTGATATACTGGACAGGTCCATGCATCTGTTTTCATGAATTATTTGTAGTTGACTCACCGGGAACTTCCTTTTCAATGGAATTATTTAGTTTCATGCTGTTAGCAATATCTCCTATTTGTGCATTATCATGTCTATCTTCAGTGATCCCACAACACTGACAGAAAGGTGTGGAATAGTCGCCTGTTCATTTGTTGAACTAAAGGAGCGTGTGACGGAGAGAAAGTTTTAAACCTTACAAGAACTCTGCTATAATTGTAAACTTAAAGTCTTAAACTATACACTAATATATAGCATTTATTTTGTGGTTTATACGGTTTCAATTTCATGTTTCACGAATAAAAGGTAATGTGATGTAAAATGTAATCCTAAATAGAGAATTTCCAAGAATCTTAAAGGATTAATTTTACCAATATGTAGTGCGGATCAAAGTTAGAATTTTGGATTTTCAAGAATTGAATCAAGTTTAACAAGCCTAATTAATAATTCAGTTTTAACAATCAATAATTAAATCCCTAAGCGTTCTTAGCAAGTAAAAGATGCAATATTGATTTGTACTCTAATTAGGCAAGTGGAACGCTCAATCTCAATATTTGTGGACGACCGATAAATTAGATAATAATCTAGAGATAATAAAGCGGTAACACAAATATTTGAGAAAAGGAAAGAGTTTACCGAGGTTGCAAACAAGGGTAGGCGGCAGCGAAGAGTCACGAACAACAAACTGCGACACAGCAACAGCGGATCAATCCAACAACAAACAGCGAAACCTCCAAATAGCAAACACCGCAAGAACAGCGACAGCCAGGTATTGTGGCGGCGGCGGCGGTGATCTACAGTGGGGTTAGATGAGGATGGGGAGAAGGCTCGGGATGTGGTGGGTGGAGGTGATGGCGGGCGGTGCTGACGTTGGTGGCTGCGGGATGCAATCGAGGGTGGGGTTCGGTGAGAGGTGAGAAGGTTGAAGTGGTGGTACGGCGAGGCGGTGGCTGAGGGGCTTCGGGGATGGGTTCGGAGAAGAGGGCATTTGGTTAGGGTTTCGACGTGGGAGAAGGGGGTCGACGGAGGCGTTGAGGTGGTGTGGGATTGGGGCGAGTCGATTTGGTGGTGGGGGTGAGAGGGTGGTCGACGGGGATGACGACGGAGGAGGGAGGATTTGTGTGGTGTCGGGGGAGGAGATGGGGAAGAAGAAACGAAGGAGAGACAAGGGGATAGGTGACGGCAGTGGAGGGTTAGGGTTTGCTTTTTTTAATTTGGAAAATTAGGGTTATGAATTTGCATTGGATTTGGGAATTTGGGGGTAGTTTTAGAGTTTATCACAAACCCTAAAATTTTATTAGGACTTATCACAAACCCTAATAATTGGATCTCAATTGTATCACACAAAAAGAAAGAGGAAGAGCAAAACTCAACACAATAAATTTTTAAATCAAGAATAACATACATTCTCATTAATCTCAAGGCCTATATATAGGCTCAAAACAAATCTTGATACAAATCTCGAAATATTCTAAAATCTCAGAAATATTCTAATACATAAAAAAAAGATTTCATATGGCTATAATTGCCAAAAATAAATATTGTACTGAAATAAAATACTAAACTAAATAGAATGGATGTCCTCATCATAATGGCTTTGACTTAGTGTGTCTATGTATCGAAGATGCTCTTGTTTGCATTTAAGAAAATCTCCACCCGATCTCCACCTTATACTGCCTGTAGAATATTATAAGTTAAGGTAGCTAGGCAATCCTGTATTGTGAACCATGATTACAAAAATTGATATCAGTTTCAGCATGGGCTTCTAATTTTGGTATTGGTTCTGGCACTCTCGGAAGCATTGGTCATATTGACTCATTATATGGGAATTTCGATGTAGACCTCTTTACGTGTCTCAATTTTTTTTAAATAGTTAAATATTAAATTTGAAATGAACAATTCATTGTATAATTTTGTTAAACTATAAGGATATATCATATATTTTTTGGGTTGTTTTCATTTTTCATTTACAAAAGGGCAATTTATTTAAATAATACTGATTTAATACATAATCATAAGAACAAACATAATTAAGAAATATTTATAGAATAAGACTCCATGATTGCCACATCATCAGTTTTGCTACTTAAAGCACCATTGGCTGGTAAAACCAACAGCCAATTATCCAATAATTTTGCACTTAAACCCTTTTTGTTTCCAATAATTTCAATTTACAAATTTTCAAGTACTTGAAATACTTTCTTTAGAAAAATGTTAAATAGAAATTCGTGGGGCACATGGAACGGTATAATTAGAAAGATAAGTTACTTGGTGTTAAATGTTGGCATTAATCATACAAACATACAAAACAAATCCTAAATAAGTTTGGCTTCAATCAAACTAATGGATCTTAGAATATAGGGGGTGGTCAAAGCATATAAAGGCATTCTGATTGTAGTTGCAACCAATGAAGTTAAACTCAGAGAACAAATTTACTCAAAACTTCTTTATATTCAAAAGGAATTAGATAGCTCAAAATTGGCCCCTTACTGACCACATTATCCATATGATTAAACTTTGACAGAGGGTTATATGCGAACCTTCATAACAAACAACAAGAAAAGAGAAAAAGGCTCTAGAAATAATGAATGGATCCGTTAGTTAAATTATTAAATGCCCCAAAAAGAATAAGTTTTAGTTTTTCTCGATGCATACACTGTAATTGACATAGTTGTCAAAGCTCATTAGTCATTGTAATTAGAACCTTCCTAGATTCTGTAATAGGGAATTGGAAGAGTTAATCATTCGATAAGTAGCCAGTTGCATTATTTCCAGTTCTTTTTAAGCCTGACCTATAAAAGCATTAAGATTAACTTCCATGCCCTCATGTAGTTTATGTGAATACTTCCATGGTAGCTCTTGTAGATCCTGATGGTTGAGCCATTGAACTACCGTTTGAGCAGTTCCCAGTTTGTCAACTGATGCTTCAAAACTGCAAGTGCACCATATGTCTCTGAAAAGCAAGGATAGTGGTCTGAACTTAACCTAGTGCAATGAGATACATCTTTGTTAATCTTTATGAAGAAACTGACACTGGAGATACGAGAGGATTTAGCATGGTCTGTGCATCATATTATTTGTAAAGTATTACTATCAGAGGAACAAAATTTATTTTAAAAGACTAAAAACAACAAAAATATACCGGTGGCAAACAAGCAAACAAGACAATGAGGAAGCAAGCACTTTTGATCAACTTATACAAGCATGATTCACAATCAAACTGAGCTTCCTTCAACTACAATAAAATCATATATTTATAATTTATCCTTTTTCACTAACTGATATCTAAGTTTTCAATTAGATTAATTTTCCTTTAAATTAGAAACTTAAAAGGGTTTAAGTGCAAATTATTGGATAAAGGGCTGTTGGTTTTACCAGCTGATGGTGCGTTTAAGTTGGAAAATTGATGATGGGGCAACAATGTAGTCCTATTCAATAAATACTTCTTAATCATGTTTGATTATATGATTATTTAGCAAATTAGTATTATTTAAATAAATTTCCCTTTACAAAATATTTTTAAAATACAGTATAGAATGAAATATGAAATTAAGTTGTAAAACTATATTATAAAACGTAAAATTTTTAACCTATAAAAGATATACCTGCAGAATTTACTTAAAATAATTTTTTACTGCACTCACTCAATCATGTTCCTTCCTTTACACTCTCATTCTTGTTATATCTACTCATCCATGATAGCACCAAAACATAGGTTCTGTGGTCTTCGGTTTCAATTGCTTATCCTCCTCTTTGTTTTTCTCTGTTAACTTAACTATCAATGAATACCAAGTTGTAGGCAAATACCGTATCAGGTAGACAAAAAATGAAGACATAATTTGGACTATCATCTCTGTTTCGGCCGATATTTGATACCATGTTATGATCACCTACTCATTTATTTGTTGAATGACCGCCTTTCTGGTGTCACCAGGACAGGATGTAGAAGATAGAGGCTGGAAGCGCATCTTGATGGTTTCTTTCCTTGTTCTTCTGTGGCTTGTGGTTATTATTCAGTGTGTTATGGGATCTGATATATTACGTTGGAGGTCCTATTATGCAACTCATGATACTGCATGGAAAGCTCATTACAGGGAGGTGTTTGATCATGGTATTCGTGAAGCTTTGTGCTGTATGGGACGCCACAAATACTTGTATGTCACATTCTGTATATATGCAATATATTTTTGCCCTTGTTTGTTTGTTTATTTATTTTTTGTTTAATTCAGGAGTGTCTTGGAAGAAGATGAAGTTTATTCTGTGGCAAGATTACTGGGTGATCTTGTTGCATACAGAGCATCAGGAACCGGACATCTGGAGTTCTTGGCAGGTTCATTTTCTTATCATTCATTAATCTTTTGTTTTTCTGCTTCTCTTACAGATTCTAAGTTCTGCATTTTCCTTTTCATTGTAGCAAACTAATGTTTCGGTAATGCTTATCATTGGCATGCTTTATGTGTGCCTAAAAATGAATCAAATTTAGCAACCTATCGTTGTTTTTCTTCTCCTATATGTTATAATGTGGTCTAGGAGAATTTGGAGGATAACAACATAGACAGAATTTGTCATTTAGGACTATGGTCTATGGGTAATCCCTTATTGGGCCATACTTTTGGTTAGTAGAGGGCTTACCTAAGGTGGACCAGGCAAAATTTTGTCATGCCTTTCATCAGGCCTTCTGTTCTATGTCTGTTGTGATGCATAAGCTTAGTAATAGGCTGTGACGAAGCTTGGTTTTTATGTTTTAAAATTTTCCTATACCACTTGCTACCCTAGTCATATTCCATATAATATCATTGTAAACTTATTAGTATTCTAACAGCAGGAAGTAAGAATTATTTTAAATCTAAATTATTGCCCATATCAAATGACTTTTGAGCTGTTTGAGTTTGAGTTTCTTTTTTTGGGTAATGATGTTGAACTATCTATACCATTATATAATTTACAAGTAGTGGAATATTCTAAACAGATATATCTGTCTGATTTTCCCAATTTAAAAAACGAATTCTGTTATGATTATGTTTTTTTAATTTTACATTTAACTTTATTAAATAGATAGTTAGGTTTTGGTCAATAACTTCTTGAATAAATTAAATAGTACATGGGTATGAGTTTGATCATGATATAAAATATCATATGAAAGGCTTATGCAGTATGCTTTCCATAATCTTGTTCAGAAGCTTGTTTGTCGTTGCTTCCTAGTTCTACTTCTACCTTATGTCTTTCTCCTATCTGCTATCAATAAAAGGTAGCAAATTAGGTTTTAGAATAATTTCCCGCTTTAATATTATTGTTCTTCTGTTCAGGGCTTGCTCTTTTACAGAGGCAGAAGAGATCTCCAAAGCCACCCTGTGATCTTGTAGAGGCACCTGAAGCACTCTTGCAAGAGGCTGTATCGTTCCATCAATTTTCTGAAGCTGCATATACAGTTAAGTCAGGCACTATTTATGTTTTTTATGAGATGCCAGTCTTAGAGTTCTACTTAACCTTGACTTTATGTAGGGACCACTACTTGATATTGGAAGGAATCCAGTACTCTTTCCGTGTGCATGGCTCCATAGACAAGCAGTTTTGACTCCTTGGACTCGTAGCAGGTTTAGTTTCCCCTTTATTTATTTCCTTGCCAAGGTTTGTTGTAACACTTAAACAGTTGCAATAAATTGGACACATTTTTATGTTAACAAACTGTTAGATGAAGGCATTTTTGTTATTGTTTGATATGTAGTTTTCTTAATATTTTGTTTTTTGTATTTTAACAATCTCCTTCATTCTTCTGCATTGTGAAGTTAACACTCCTATTATGGGTTATAGGCGTCCTATTCTTGAAGGGGATAATTGGTGGAGAGGACATGCAGCTGCCTTTATAAAGTGTGTTAATTTACCTCCAGAAGCCCTTCATCGGGGTCGTGTGATACAAGTAAGCCCATCTTTTACCATGCTTTCCTTTTTGAAAACTTATTAGTAGGAAATTGTGATTTGAGCAGAAAGAAGGCTTAAAATACAACAATACGAGTTTAACCTTTTCTGCCGCATTTATTCACTTTATAATACTTGATCACTCTAGTTTGATATTTTGTAAATTTCATGCTTTACAATTATATTGTTTTCCTTATCCTCATTTACAGATGCAGTACATCGACATTTTTCGACCCATTCAATGAATTATTATTATTATTATTATTTTTTTTTTTTTGAGAAAAAGGTGACCACGTCACCGCTTCATTAATAAAATATTAACGAAATAAGTATTACAAAAACATACATCAATGTTCCTAAGTCGGAACACCGGAAAACAATTACATAGCTCACTCTACAATATAAACTAGTCTCTCCTCTAGCCACTCCTGTAGACGAAAGCATCTGCACATGTTCTCCCACCCATCAAAACTAGATGAAATTCGAATTTCAACCAATTAAATATTCAAATTCCATTCCACCCCATAGACTCACCCTACCTTCCTCCGAACGTCCGCCTTGGCCACAACCACAATCGCTATCTAAGAGCGGCATGCTTCCATCACACCCGACGAGCCCACCCATCCATCCCCACCGCGATGCCATCTTCCGATTGCGTCAAATCCAGCCCTCAACAGTAGTCATTATTCTCGACCGACATGCCAACGCTCTTGACGAACTTCCTTCCGACGTTCGCTTCCGCCTTGGCAGCTCATCTTTGGGGATCCCCCTCTTAGCCCATCGCTTCTCCCACACGATTAGAATTTCAAACAATCTAATTACAAATTCACAAGACAAACCAGCGATCCTCTCTCCACCATCCACATAAGTTTTGAATTTCAACAATCTAAATTGAAATTCTAAACGGCTCTATATCTCCTCTTCTAAATATATTTTGACTTTCAAAAGTCTATATTGAAATTCAAAGTACAAATAAGCCTCCACTTCCACACCTATTCAAAATTCGAAAATAATATTTTGAATTTCAAACACTCTAAATTGAAATCCAATATTCAAATTAACCTCCTCCTCCGCCTCTATATGAAATTCAAACCACTACTTTGAATTTCAAAATAGACCCAAATCTCCCCCTCCTTATGTGTGTTGAATTTCAAAATCTAAATTTGAAATTCAAAAATCAATCAAATCTTTTCCAAATCTAATTTTGAATTTCGAACCTCTAATTTGAAATTCAAAAATCAAATTTCAACCCCATCTCCCATTCCTCATCACAATCCGGCTCCTCTTCTCCACCTCGACACCTCCCACAGTTGTTGTCACCATCCTCCTTCCGTTGCTCCCGTCGCACACGTCGTCGATTCGCCATCCACATACCGCTCTGATGATGCTCACACCACCGCGCAGCGCCGAGCCCCACCACGCCGCGGCGCTCTCTGTGCCCGCCGCCGAGCGAAGCCCCGCTCCAGATCTAAATGTCCCAAATCCTAATTGGAAACACGACGAACGACTTATGCACCACTCCGGCGAATGCTGGTAGGAGTCTTGATGAGCCCAACCACATCCCTCCGAACCTCCCCGTCCCCTCGCCGACAGCCGTCTGTCGACGAGTCACAACTCCCCTACCGAAACCGAAGACCATCATCGTCTCCGATCATCTCTCTCACTTCTCCTCTACAGCGGCGCCACTCTACCGTCGTCCTAGTCCTCGTAGAGGCGACCATCCTCGCAGTGCCGCTCCGCATCTATTCGACCGACCAACACCCTATGTCGGAGGCACCATCGCTTCTCTGTTGATGGGCGAAAGGGGGTGGGGGGAAGGGAGAGGAGGTTAGGGAGGATGAGGGAGTCCTCCCCCCTCCCCGACTGGATTGATTTAGGAGTTTTTCTTTTTTGTGATTTTTTTGGGGGAGAGCTTCTCTCTCTAGGATTCTAGAGAGAGAAGCTCAGGGGTTGGAACTTTTTATTCAATGAATTATTCTAAAGAGTTAAGTTTCTGATTGTAAATATTACTATATATATTATATAAACGGGAGATGTGCATGCTTTGCATGAAACTATATGAGCTATTTGGATCAGTATTTCTTTGTATAACTCATCAAATAATCTGTATCATTGCATATTGATGCGTAGCTTTACCAGTCATTCAGTTACCCCATTACTGACACCGGGGAGGAAAGTTTTGTTCGAGCATGAAAATCTTTATCTGAATGGTGTGAGCAAGTTGCTCCCATTTAATGGTAAACTGGCAGATAAAATATAGTGAACAAGTGAATAAATTAAAGGCAGAAAGAAAATAGGATGCAAAAGATCAAGTTTGTTTGTGAATGTATTACATATGGATTTTGTTTTGATTTTGCCTCGTTTAGTCTATTACATGTTCTTGAGTGATATACAAATATTATTAGTCTAATTGTTTTATTTTGTGTATAATCCTCCAAGATCTTAGTACATGGATTACAAGTCAGACTTCCTCTGAGCCAAAAAAGTGTCACAATAGGACTAAGTTATTGTAATTTAATCTTAATATCATGGGAATCACAATTATTCAGTAATTGGAACATCGGAACCTCATCAAATTTTAAGGACAGACCAAGATAAGTTCTTTTTGACCTAAATCATCTGCAAGAGTTATATCTCAGACATGCAAATCCACGCCGATAGCAATAGTTGGTTGATCAGATTACTGAACAATCTGGAAATTTGAATATAAGTCATAGGGTAATGCTACACCTACAACCTTTTCTTACAACCTTTTTTTTTACAACCTTAGGTGGCACAATCTCATTGGAATGTATTGTAGAGTTGGTTGTAGTGGGTTGTACACATCTCCAATGAGATTGTGTCATCTAAGGTTGTAAGGTTGTAAAGGTTGTAGGTGTAGCATTACCCATAAGTCATATGGACGAGTGATTATTGAAGAGTGATGATTTAATAATTCCCTTTTGGAAAATTATAACCTTGATACTATTGAACTAGTCATCAGATATCTGTGGGTGCAATGATCTGGCCAAGCTTCTTTTATTTCTTGATTGGCACAGATCTCTTTGACTAGTTGATTATTTTGGTTCATTTTAATTACTATTTTTCACTTGAGTTCTGCATCTTATTTGAACTTAAAAAAATTAAGGAAGATATATGCACACAATTTGCATGGTGATTACTGTGGTGAGAAATTAGTGATCTAGAGGTGTCTTGTCTCAGTCACCAAATCATTTTTGTTTTTCTCTAAGTTTGTTTAACGATGACAACTTCACTTTGAGCATTCTTCTTAGTTAACTAGTCAGGTTTTCAAATTTGGAATTCTGTTAATTGCTAGTGATTCAAATACAAATTTCTAAGTTTAGCTCTTACAAGTTTAGCAAGGTTTCTTATCCAAAATAATATGTACAATTTGTTAAATGTGAAGTTAACTTCGGACTTGGGATTCCCAATCCTTTTCTTTGTCTACCTGCAGAGAAAGCGTGAGGCAGCTTACTTTATTGTGGTTCTTCACGATTTAAGCTCTGTAGTCATTGCTGTACGCGGCACCGAGACACCTGAAGACCTTCTAACTGATGCTTTATGTAGGGAGTGCAGCCTTTCTATCGATGATTTGGATGGTTTGATCAAGAAAGTCTCTTTTCCTCTCTCTCTCTCTCTCTCTCTCTCTCTCTCTCTCATGCTCCTGTGCATACTCGCAACTGGTGTGCTTACATTGCTTTGGATATACAAAATTATGAAGTTTACGTTTATGCAGAGTGCATACTATCTGTTAGGTTAAATATTTGCTGTTTTCTGCTTAAAGTTAAAATGCTGATTCCTTTTTTACCAAAAGAGAATCATTAGATATTTATAATGTCATATTATCCCTGTATGTAGGTACATTTGCTTTTACTCCATTTGGTATGATTTTACATTTGTTTTTTTTTCCAGGAAACGGTTGTTTACAAAACAACTTTGATTAACCTCCAATTTAGGTTAAAATTCAGAGATTAGAATTACTGAGAAGAGAAAAGACAAATTTGATGATTTATATTGAGGCCACTTGGTGCTAAGATTATATAAGAGTGCCATGCATGGTAAGAAGCAAAATAAAACAAAACTATTGTTTTAGATATAAAACACAGTCATCAACATATATGGTAGACCCCATTAAGAATATTGGATATTTCTTACCGTATTATATTTATCTTATGTATCCTACAATATATCTACCATTTATATTATGAATCCCTCCATATATGATAATACTCGCCTTCAAGCTGGAGAACATGGATCTACTATGCTCATCTTGTTGTGAGACGAGTGGAATATTGTTGTTAGCTAAGCTTCACAAATTAGGTTTACCAGGTTTGCACGTTCCGGTTCATGGTACTGGTACACGATTGCGGTATGATACCTTGAGTACTACGTGGTTTGGAGGGGGTAGGATTAGTCGGGATTTCATTTGAGTTATCTATAAAATAAATTTATTGGTTACCTGCAATTCTTAAGAGTATAATCATATTGAACTCCATGCAGAGATTCAGGAGATTTTTAAGAGAAGTTGATGGGTCAATGAATAAAGATGATAATTTCGAAGATATGGGATACACCCTAATGCAGATCGTTAGTTTAGGAGATATGGGTTGCAAACCAACTTGAATCTGATATTGTGATGCAGGCAGCTATCTCCTTTGAGAGTGGAAGTAGGAATTCATTGAGCATCATTCTTAACCTCCATATCACATGAAATAGATAAGAGTACGCCGCGAAGAAATGCCGTGAAGAAAAGGATGAATAAGCTTGGGCAGTTGGACTGACAAAGTAAACAATAGAAATGAATGATAAGAGGAGGAATCCGTGCCCACTGCACGTAGAGAGGATTAAAAAGTGGAAAGGAAAAAAGAAAAGAAAAAAAGGATTGGCAAATTACTCATGTTGGTGAATCTGATTTGTTTTTCAAATTGAACAATAACCAAATTACGACGAAGAACAGGCCAGTAGACTGGTAAATCTAGTGGAAGGTTCACATTATCAGCACTGAAAAGAAGAACCGTTGGAGGGGAGGTGCGGGAGAATGGTGGATCTGGTTCAAGGCGTCGAAAGAGTATTCATGGATTTGGAGTGATGATTGACATCATAGAAAAAGAAAGAGGAGATGAGGATATTTTGGATGTTTTTCCTTTTTCATTTCCTCTGTTTTGTGTATGTGTGTGTGGAAGGAGGAAGGGGGGTGGGTGTGGGAATGGGTATTGGAGTGATCAGGGAGGATGAACCTGGCTGGTGATACCATATTCGACTGAATTATTGAGAAAGAAGAGTGAAATGAGATGATTGTTACTGAGGCCTATTGGAGGGATAATTATATCCTGCAATTTATTTTGCATCATCATGTATCTCTATGGTATAGCCTATAATAACTTCGTCCTGAGACTCTTGACAGATGCTAACAATAATATGTTGTATTGTTAGTGATGAGGAATTCAATAAGTCCAAAATAAAGTCATTTGAAGTCATGGAGCTAAGAAGCATGGGCATGCTGCAATACGACACACCAACACAAGAAACCTTTGAAAGACTACATTGGAATTGCTAGTGTTGTGTCAGAACATGTGTCCGATGTATTGAAGTATCTGTTGTTCGAATGGAGTTGTGAATTGCATTCATAGTCGTTACTTGATTCTTAGTTTTATGGAGTTGTTATATGTAACTATAGGTGTCATTTTACACTTGATTTTTCTAAGGGTCATAGAGTATCATAAGTAAATTGTAATACACGAATTACTGTAACAGTAGTTTGCATCTTTCTTTATTTGGCGTGTGATGTGTCTTTAATATGAATTTGTCTTGTGATGTGCATTGTATGAGGTGGAGATCTCCAGGGTTACTGGCCCCTTGTTTGTACATCTCTACCCCTTTTTCGTTTGATTTCATTTTCTTCATTTTTCTTGCAAACCTATCGCTCTCGAGTGTCCACTTCATCAGTCCTTCAGCATGAGCTGTTCTTATGCATATTCAATCAAATTTAAGCGTTTCTCACTCTTTTCTTCTCCAAATAGCCAACAACCTGAACTTTCCACTCTTGTCAAAATTATCCATTTTATCTTTTTCTAAAGT
Source organism: Hemerocallis citrina (assembly GCA_017893485.1). Classification (NCBI taxonomy): domain Eukaryota; kingdom Viridiplantae; phylum Streptophyta; class Magnoliopsida; order Asparagales; family Asphodelaceae; genus Hemerocallis; species Hemerocallis citrina. The sequence continues at coordinate 29,829,760 of CM030361.1, read as the reverse complement.
AGTTCTACATTAGTTAGCCAATGCGTATGTGTGTTTCTGCATACATAGATGTGTATAAGCACACCTCCAGTGCACATAGAGAAAATGATCTTGAAAGATAGATAATTTAGAGTATTTGGCTTTTGTAGGGAATAAGGATAGAAGAGCTCATATGTCTGAACAAGATCCAAATTGAAAGAAATTTCCAAAATATACAAATCTTAGGCTTGCAGTCTCTTCTTATTTGTCATATATAACGTGTGAAGTAGTTAACAACTTAGAAAAGCTAACAATTGTAACTTCATCTCCCTGTTCTTTGTGCATGTGGAGCAGCTCCCTGGTCTATATTATGTATATATTTGCATGTGTTTGGTAGGTGTGCAGTTAACTTATCTATTGTAGGTTTCAGGTTATGTTTCACTGCTTCCAGGTTTGCATCTGATGATTTATCATCTGCCATGAGGCATGAATATTTTCATGTCTTTTGTCTTAATGTCTTTTGTCTTATGCCATATTGCAGCCTGTAATTTTATCCAAAAGCTAGAAGTAATCTTTCTAATTTACATTGTGTGATGGTTATCTGTGAAGGTGGTGTCTTTTTTTCATTATTCTAAGTAACTTTCCATTTCTATTTTATCGTCATTCCATTCTTTAATAAAATGCTGAACAGGAACTTCTCAATGTGCAGTACTGATCAACTTCCTCTGGGCATCAAGGAGACTGTACTCTCCACCTTTCCACATTATGGCCATTCAGGGATTGTTGAATCTGCACGTGAACTTTTCGAGCAAATTGATGGACACCCTATTGGAAAAGGTTGAGATTTAGTCCTTTTGTGCTTGTATTTCATGATGGTTTCTGCTAGATGTCTTATTTAGGTGCAGACCAGGTTTTTATGAGTTTACGATTTGGAAAGTGTGTTATTTGCAGATGAATCTTCATCTGAAAAGCCTGGATTCCTTTCTTCTTTGATGGGAAATGGACGTGAATGTGGGGGATACAAACTTATCATCGTAGGACATTCATTGGGAGGAGCTGTTGCCACTTTTCTTGGTATTAGGGTAAGCATGTTGCAACTAGTGCAAGCATTCTAGGTGTATCATGTATTTTTTAGATTATTTCCTTGTTTCTTCTTTCTGGAACATCACATCTGATGACTGCATGTGTACACCCTGGTTCTATTTTTATCTATTTTAGCCATTCTGCTTCTTACTCGACCATACTTTTGCATAAAGGGGAATATGCCCATTAGGGGGCTAATCATTTTTAGTAAAACTACAAATATGTATACATTTATTTGGTGCCCCATTCTACCTACAGCAAAATTTATCAGTCTTATTTAGCGAGTATGTAATAATTGGCCATTGTGCCATTGTTGTCTTTCAACCTGTTCAGCTTATGTCCATGTTAAAGGGGTTTGTTGACAATGATATCTTTTTCTCCCCATGGTAAAGGGGTTTGCTGACACACACACATACACACTCCCACACCCACGCACACTCGCTGAGCTACTTCTGAGAGTACGGCTTTTGATTATTGTTTTGATGCCAGATTTAGGATAGAGAGCACAATATGGAAATCCACTTCGTTGGATGTGATCTACATTGCAAAGAGTATGTAGGGAATTCATTTTACTTGATTTAAACAAGTTTTAAATGTGTATCTTGCCGCCTCAAAATCAACTTTAGAAAAAGAGTAAAATTACACAATTTCGCGGTTGAATGGTGTACTGCTAAAATTCATCGAAATTGTTCGAAGTCTGGTTTGCTTATAGTATTTATAATGTAGATCACATATAGTAGAAGTGATTTTCATTTTGGGTTTGTCCATTCCAAAAACAAAACCGAGTCTCAATAGTAGCCAGCCCAACTCTCTCTCTCTCTCTCTCTCTCCCCCCATCTATGTATATACTAGTAATGTACACGTGCGATGCACGTCTTAATAAATATATATATATTTTAAAGTAAAAATTTCGACGTAGTCTAACCTTGAACCTAAGACCTCTTTTATATTAGTTATGCACGGACAATGCACGTCTTAATAATTTAAAAAAAAAAAAACTCTGACGTAGTGAGGACTCGAACCTGAAACCTCATTCATATTAGTTATGTACGTGCATTACACACGTTGATAGATTTACAAATGACACTAAGACATTCTCCTATTATAATATTAGAGATATACAGGTGATGTAAAACTAATCCTAAATAGAGAATTTCCAAGATTCTTAATGAATTAATTTTACCAACACGTAGTGCGGATTAAAGTTAGAAATTTTAAACAGTTAATTGGTTTGAGAGATTTTCAAGAACTGAGTCACGTTTAACATTCCCAATTAATAATTCAATCATAACAATCAATAATTAAATCCCAAAGTGTTCTTAGTACGTAAAAGATTCAATATTGATTCGTACTCTAATCAAGCAAGTGGTACACTCAATCTCAATATTTGTGGTCGACAGTTAAACTAGATAATATGATAGAGATAACAGGGCAGTATAACACAAATACTTTAAAGTGGAAAGAGTATACCGAGGGTTCGAAGAACAATTGGGACGACGAAGATGAAGCCACTGTTGAAGGGACTGGCTGCTGGATCTGGCAATGGCTGGAGCTGCTACAATCGGGGCTGACGGCGGTAGGGGGAGGGGCTAGAGGCGGCGCAAGGGCAGCGCGACTGCCTGGCGTCACTGAAGCCTCGCGACGCGGCTAGCGCTACTGGCTGTTGTTGCGTCGGGGTGCAAACGGCAGGAGGTTGGGGTTTGGTGGGGTTGGGGAGTGAGGTCGACGGCGGGGGAGGGAAAGAGGGGGCGATGGGGAGGACGACGATGATGCCGTCTGGGTTGATTTGTGGGAGATGGTTGTGGGACGATGATGGGGTGAGGAGGCAGGTGTGGGGTATTGTAGAGGTCGCGAAGTGGGGGCGGGCTAGGATTTCGGTCGGGTCGAGAGTAGGGGGGAAGAAGACGATGGGAGAGAGGAGGGTTTTGGATTTGGGGATTAGGGTTTGGGTAATTTTATTTTGGGGGATTTTAATTTGGGGTAGATTTTAGAGTTAATCACTAACCCTAAAATTGTATTAAGATTTATCACAAACCCTAATCAGTTGGATCTTAATTGTATCACACAAAGGAGAGAAGAAGAGTAAAACTCAACACAATAATTTTTAATCAAGAATAGCATATCTTTCTCATTAATCTCAAGGCCTATATATAGGCTCAAAACAAATCTTGATACAAATCTTAAAATATTCTCAAAATCTTAAAAATATTCTAATGCATAAAAGAAAGATTACGTATGGTTATAATTGTCAAAAACAAATATGGTACTCAAATAAAATACTAAACTAATTAGAATTGATGTCCTCATCAACAGGTCAATGATCGAGTGATAACTCATTTTGTGAGAACCACATAAGAAAAAAAATTTGTTGGTAATATTGCAAAATTCGAACCGTTAATTTTGTTCGACATAACTAACTTAGCTTAAGGATGGAAGATCAAGTCATTTAAGATTCATTTGCTCATGCATTAAAGTGATAGAAATTGTATGGCTGAATATCGTCAATTCTTTATATTAACATGTTGCATGAACAAATGAATTTCGAATGACTTGATTTAACATTTCTAGACTAATTTAATCATGTTAATCAGTGCGAACGATTTAGATCATCTATGTATATATAAGCCAATGATCCGTTGAGATTTAGAATAACTCTCACTAATCGCTCCTTATATATAAGCCAATGATCCAGTGAGAACTTCGTTGGTGAGAAAACTTTTTTGGGACATTAGTTGAATAATTTGAGCTGTTAATTTTGATCTACATGATTAACTTTGTTATGGAAGATCAAGTCATTTAAGATTGGTTTGCCCATGTACAAAATTCGGATGACTAACTTCGCCTGAGGATGAAAGGTAAGTCATTTAAGATTCAATATAATATAGACAATATATATAAAGGGAGAGAAAGGGGGTGTCATGTGGCATAGGCACTCCTAAATCCTACCCCCTCCCAAATACATGATCCACACCGTTTAAAGTGTTCAACATGTAATAAAATATAAGAGGTTGAAATACCATCGAACATGGACACTATGGCATAGGAGGAAATTTAATTCTATGGCACCCCTAAAAATCCTACCCCTTCCTACCAGATGCATGATTCACATTGTTAAAAGTGTTAAACATGTCATAAATCATAAGAGGTTAGAAATATCATCAAAGTTGGTGTCCTATGGCAAATGAGAAAATATCCTCCAATGGCACCCTTAAAAATCCCATTCCCTCCTAAATGCTTGATCCGCACTGTTCAAAATGGTCAACATGTCACAAAACAGTTGAAATATCATCAATTTTGAACATGTCTTGCTCATGTATTAAGTAGTCACAATTGTTCGATTGCTTAATAACCGTTCATTTTGCAATTCATGATGAATGAGCAGAACATGTTCAAAAATAGTGATTTTACATAAATATATGTTTTATGGTATGAAGATCAACTAGAACAGTGCAGATAGTGAATTTTGGTTGCGGAGATTGGATATTTAGCGTGTCATATGAGTAAATTTCTTCCTATGGACTTGACCTCCCAATCCTCATATTTATATTTATATTTATATAGATATATATTTAGAGGGGATTAACGTTGCTCCCGATATCTAGCTCACTAGTAAAGAGGCTTACCATTAGGCCTTAGTGGCACTAGCAGGACACCAATAAAGTTAATATGTTATCAATATCTTAATTTTTAGCATAGTTGTTTCATAAAAGATTCAGTAGTTTCAGTTCACAAATTTTTTCGTTACTTATGAAATTTCACATTTACTTACTATGTAATTGAGGAACTCAAGTTTGTTTACAATATTATTGAACTTATTGATATTCTGAGATACATAATGGAAAACATAAACCTATGAAAAAGCTTACAAAACTTTTGCACATAAAGAAAATGTTCTATTATCCCACATATGGATAATATCGACCAACATATAAAATCTGTCTAACCACGTACGGATTATTAATAAAATCTGAAATATCTTCACATATTTTAATACTCCCCCGCAAGTTGGATGTAAACGAAGTTTAAGCTCAACTTGAACAGAGCTGAGATCTAGATCAGGCAAAGAAAGCTTCAGGAAATTCAACTATATAAGTCAATACTTCCTTCGATCTGCATAGAGGAATTGAGCGCATTGCGGATGAAACTGGATACGCATAGGAAATCTCAATGTAGATGAGATTGGATATGAAAATCGGAATTCGGAAGAAGATCAGATATATAAGTCCGAATCCGGAAAATGATTGGATATGAAAATCCACATCATGGGGAGGGTCATATTACATTATGAGATACATAATGAAAAACATATATGCGTATAAATAGGCTTACAAAATTTGGGCATATAGAAATCCCTCTATCATCCCACATATGGATAATATCAACAAACATATAAAATCTATCTAACCACATACAAACTACTAACTAAATCTGAATATCTTTTCACATATTCCAATAGTTTTGTTGTTCTATATATGTCATTATGAAGTTGTTTTAATTTATTAATACAGAAGATAAAGGTAATAGATTGCCATTGAAATAAATTGGTGGTGGAATGAAGAGCCATAATAAATAAAGTCCCACCTTTGGTACCTATTCTACTATTTGTCAAGAGAAAGAAGATGATACGAAGTCGTGCCGAATATATGGAAACCAACAATATGCCTCACAAAATTCGGAATTGTAACTGAACAAATATAGAGCACAAACCAACTCATTTAAAAGTTAATTTGGTTTAACGCAGGGGAAGCTATTTTTTGATTGGTGGAAAGATTCAAGGAGATATGAAAAGGTATTTGCATATTATTTGCACAAATTTCAGAGAGGCTTATGATAGAATCTCCAGAAAAATTATGTGGTGGATTAAATGAAAAGATAAGTGTTGAGTGTTTAGATATGAGAATGTTGTAGTAACTAGGTTTGGACAACTGATATAGAGAAGCATTCCTTATCTTTTGACATTGGGTATCCATGATTTTACTAGGAATTGTTAGATATGGGTAATATAGTGGTAACTGATAAAGATATACAATCAAGTTGAGCAAGTCAATAGAGAAAATGAAGGAATTTGCCACAATTCAAGGAATTTTTATTCAGTTTGTTTTTCTGTTTCCTTCTGTTATGTAATCAGTTTCCTCTTTATGTGCTTATGAAATTTGTATATATACTTACTGGATCAATAAAAACAAACAAGCCATTGTCTCTTTAATCTCTCTCCCTTTCAAAACTCCTTTATGGTATCAGAGCAAAGGTTTGCTCCTTAATATATACCTTTATGGTATCAATAAACCGTTCATCTCTTAATTCCAATGGCCAACGAGAATACCCAACTTCCCAGTACCTATGAACCCACATCCACTCAAAGTATCACAAGAAGTTCTCCCACCACAATCGATACAACCATCCTCCTACTCGTCCATTCTTTGGTCGTTGCCAATGGTGTAGTACTCAAGGTCATGTGGTCTCACATTGTCCTCTTTTCCGACAGCAATTTCCACATATACAACCACCTCCTCGTCCGGGTAGTTCACAGCAAAATCGACCGCTGACTCCCTGGCACACTCAAGCAAATGTTGCAACCACCATTTCCCCAAATACCACATGGCTACTTGATAGTGGAGCCTCACATCATGTCACCACTGACTTTTGCAACCTTGCTCTTCACAATCCTTATGATGGCACAGATGAAATTATGATCGGTGATGGCTCTGGACTGCCCATATCTCACACCGGTTCCACCTCTCCTACCACTCCATCTAATGTCTTATGTGTTCCCACCATGAAAAAAAATCTTATTTCTATTTCTCAATTTTGCAAATCTAATAACACTTTAATTGAGTTCTTACCCTCCTCGTTTCATGTGAAGGATCTTCGCACGGGGACAATCCTTTTGCAGGGTTGGACTAAGGATGGTGTGTACGAATGGCCGCTTTCCACTACTCAGTCACCTTTAATCGCATTTTCCAGTGTCAAAGCCACTTTGTTCGACTGGGCACCATAGGTTAGGCCATCTTTCTTTGTCAACCTTCAAAAATATTATGTCTTCTTTCGATTCCGATGTCTCTCGTTCGTCCAATTTCAATTTTAATTGCAATTCGTGTCAATGTAACAAAAGCCATAAATTACAATTTTTTACCTATACTCTTTCTACTTCGCTTCTTGAGGTTATATTTACTGATGTATGGACATCATCAGTTTACTCTGTCGATAACTTTAAATAATACATCATTTTTGTCGACCATTTTACAAAATATATATGGCTTTATCCCCTCAAACACAAATCTGACATGCATGATGTCTTCGTGCGCTTTAAGGCCCTATTAGAGAAATTCTTTAAACGTCCAATCACAACTCTCTACTCTGACAATGGGGGGGGGGGGGAAATATCAAGCTCTCTTCATTCTTAACAATAAATGGGATCTCACATCTTACTTCTCCACCCCACACTCCTGAACACAATGGGTATTCTGAACGTCGTCATTGTCACATTGTCGAAATGGGTCTTTCTCTCCTTACTCATGCATCCATGCCTCTATCATATTGGCATTTTGCCTTTTCTACTGCTGTCTATCTTATCAGTCACCTACCCATACCGACATTGCACTACCTCTCACCATATTTCAAACTATTTGGCACATTGCCCAACTACTCCAAACTTCGAAGCTTTGGATGTCTCTGTTATCCTTGGCTTCACCCATACACATCCCATAAACTTGAGTCTCGTTCCTCTTCCTGTGTGTTTGTCGGTTATTCTCCTACTCAAAGTGCCTATCTCTGTCTTGACACATCTACCGCTCGTCTATACACTTCCCGTCACGTTGTTTTGTTGAGTCAATTTTTCCATTTGCCACTTCTCATACTTCTCATCCTCGCACCACCTCATCCACCATCTCTGAGTGGTGCTCTATGACTTTACCAGTCATGGCACACCATCCGTAAATGCCGGCTCTGCTCCCCCATCGCGTCAGCTCGCTTCTACCACCCAAAACCAAACCCAAAATCCCACTCAAAATAATGTCACACCTACCCCAGATCTCGACACCCATACCTGTACGCCCGTGCCAGAAACCGACTGCAATCATACCACTGATCCATCACCTCCACCTACTCAAAACGACACCACTCCATTACCCGACCTCTCATCCTCACCTTGTGTCGTAGTCACTCGCTCCAAACACATGTATAAACCCATTCAAAAGCTTAACCTCACTGCCCAACTCCAACAAACAATCCTTGAACTCACCACTGTTACCTAAGCCCTCAAGGATCTTAAGGGGCGGCAAGCTATGTCTGCAGAATTTGATGCTTTACTATATAATGGGACATGGGACATAGTTTCATCTCAACCTACTCAAAATTTGGTTGGTTGTAAGTGGATCTTTCGCACTAAATATTTACCTAATGGCTCTATAGACATGTACAAAGCTCGATTGGTTGCTAAAGGCTTCCATCAATGCCCTGGAGTTGACTACTCTAAATCCTTCAGTCCAGTCATCAAACCTGCCACCGTTCGTCATGTTCTCAACCTTGCGGTCAGCCAGGGTTGGTCACTCAGACAACTTGATATCAACAATGCATTCCTTCAGGGTACTCTCACTGAGGATGTGTTTATGTCTCAATCCTCGGGATTCATTGATCGTGATCATCCTCATCATGTATGCAAGCTACGAAAGGCTCTCTATTGTCTCAAACAATCCCACCGTGCCTGGTATCATGAGTTGGGCCAATTTCTTCTCCATTCTGGCTTCACCAATTCCGTTGCAGACACATCCTTGTTCATCTTCAATGCCGTGATACCATCATTTACCTTTTGGTTTATGTAGATGATATCATTATAACTGGGAATAATGTTGAAGCTGCACAGACTTTCATTCAACAACTTTCTCAATGCTTCTCTCAAAGACCTTGGTCCTCTCACCTACTTCCTCGGAGTGGAAGTCACCTCCCACAACAATGGTCTTTTCCTCAGTCAACGCAAGTACATTGCTAATCTGCTTACCAGAACTCACATGACTGAGGTCAAGCCTGTTCCAACCCCATTCGCAACCAGTCCAGTTCTCACTTTACAATCCGGACCTCCACTATCCGATCCGACTGAGTATCGGATGGTTGTCAGTCGCCTCCAGTATCTCTCCCTCACTCGACCGGACATTGCTTATATTATGAACAAACTCTCTTAGTTCATGCACCAACCAACCAGTGCTCACTGGAATGCGATTAAACGTTTACTACGATATCTCTGTGGCATCTTAGATCATGGTATCACACTTCGTCGGACCTCCCCGATAGCACTTCATGCTTTTTCAGATGCTGATTGGGCAGGTAACAAGGATGATTTCACCTCAACTAGTGCATACATAGTCTATCTGGGTCACAATCCTATTTCTTGGAGCTCCAAGAAACAACGAACTGTGGCTCGCTCGTCCACTGAGGTTGAGTATCGATTGGTGGCCTCTATTGCTGCAGAAATTTGCTGGATTTGTTCTCCTCACAGAACTCGGCGTCTCTCTTCCTCAACAACCAGTTATTTATTGTGACAATGTTGGCGCAACAAATCTCTGTTCCAATCCAGTCATTCACTCGCGCATGAAACATGTTGCTCTCGACTATCACTTTATCAGGGAACAAGTTCAAAATGGTTTGCTACGAGTGTCACATGTCTTTGCCCCTGATCAACTAGCCGACGCTCTTACAAAACCTCTTGCTCTTCCTCAGTTTGACTCTCTCAAGACCAAGATTGGACTTGCTTCACCGCCGTCCATCTTGCGGGGGCATGATAAAAATATACAATCAAGTTGAGCAAGTTAATAGAGAAAATGAAGGAATCTGCCGCAATTCAAGGGATTTTTATTCAGTTTGTTTTCCTGTTTTCTTCTTTTATGTAATCAGTTTGCTCTTTATGTGCTCATGAAACTTGTATATATACTACCTGGATCAATGAAATCAAACAAGCCATTGTCTCTTTTATCTCCCTCCCTTTCAAAACTCCTTTAAGGTTTGAACGATTGATGTCAAGATAACCATTCCTCATCTATTTCCATTGGTATCTATGATTTTACTAGGAATGCAGTCCCATTGTCTATGTCGTTTGCCAATAAAAATTTATTGGGTGATGAAGGTATTAAATTTAAAAGTAGAATGTGGAAAAATGCTTTAGAACCTGAAGGTGATAGTTCTAATAAACATGTAACTTTGATTGATGACATACTTTACATTAATGGTCACTTTATTTAATGCACCTAATATTAACAATGCCTTGAGAGCTATGAAGCACGGATACGGGTACGACACGACACGGGTACGGAGATACGTGATTTTACAAAAAAGTAGGATACAGGTGCGTTGGTGGGTACGTTAAATATAAAATAATTTATATTGTATTTATAGATATAAAATATTTTTCTTGTTAAAAAAGCAAATATTTAAACCATTTCATAGAACTATAAGAATACATTATAATTATGAACATTTTAGAGAAAAGAAATGATAATCTAACTATCAAATCTTTGGGTAGTCTTGTTTTATGTTTGAGCATAATTGTAAACGACAAACTTTTGAAATTACTCTAGGACCCCATGCATTTATTTAAATATAATTGTGTCTAAAAGTTGTGAAAAATGCAATTAAAAAATTGGGTGCTTCTTGGGTACGCACCTGGGAGTACCCAAGGAGTGTCGGCACCCGATACGCACCCGACACGGGTACGTCGGCCATTTGAAAGTATCCGTGCTTCCTAGCTTGAGAGTGGTATTACAAAAAACTAATGAGTGCTTTGATGGTGGACCACGAACTAAAATCTTGAATACTTTTACCATTTATTTATTTCCCAAAATACTCATTAAGAATTTTTTTTTATTAATATTTTTTATTTTATTATTTTATTATATTTTATTTTTGCGTCCACTTTCACGTGGTAAGGATCTTGTTTGTTATAAATGTATTTCTTGATGTTGTTTTTACTTTACAGAGCAGAGGGTCTTGTCTCCCCATCCTATTTTATATACTCTTTTTCTATTTAGTACTTTGAGCAATTGAATGTGCCAGACGTCCAACATCTAACTTGTAGTGCTAATCGTACTACTGACTTTAGTGTACTAGTTTCTCACTGTAAGTGAGTGTGTGGTGTCCACAAGCAAACAATGCAAACATGTTTTTCATGGGCTCCCATTCTTGAGTCTAGTAGAGTGTAAGTAGTACACTAAACATAGTGCACTTGACATTTTCCGACTTGAAAGCATGGAAATTAAGTGTCCTACAGTACCATATATTCAGTTGAGAAATGGAAATTATTTAACTTGGCAAAGTACTCTTGATTATGGAACTCTTAATTTGTGTGTACATTCTATATGGTTGCAGCTGCATGCACGATATCCAAATCTGCATGTTTACGCCTACGGACCACTGCCTTGTGTGGATTCAGTTATAGCTGAAGCATGCTCAGGTTTTGTCACTTGGTGTGTACTGATTATTTAAAGATTGTGTTTCATGTTGGCTACATTTCACTGAGTACCTCGGCATTAACTAACCTTTATAAACTTTTCACAGTATTGTACATAATGACGAATTCTCTTCAAGACTTTCAATTAACTCGATCCATAGGCTTCGTGCAGCTGCAATTACTGCTCTTTCAGATGAGTCCGCAGCAGATTCTGCAATAATAAGCAAATTCACTAGGAGAATTCTATATTCACGAGACAAGCAAGAAACAGGAGAAATCCAAAGGTCTCCTCCCACTTCCACTCAGCATAGTCCTAATGTGGTAGAGGAAGATGGTGCCCATATCTATCAAAGAAGGCACATGAAATACAGTATTAGAGGCGGTGCATTTCTTTGTGGTCATACATTCTCCTGTGTTACGCCCCCCAACTATTGTCCATCATCACGAGTAATGGATGTCAGTACAATTGAAATAGGGGATATCTCCGAAAATGCATCATATGACAATTCTGATTCCGAATCCACATTTGTCAATGTCAACTTTAGGGAAGAGAGACATTATGAAAGTGAGAGTTCTGAGGATTTGTCAACATGCAAGGGTCATGAATCGTCATGTTTAATGGATACCTCGTCATCACCAAATGAAGTAGTGTCGGTGGCTGAATTACCACCGGTATTTCTAGCAGGACTCATTGTTCATATAGTGCCAGAAGAGAAGAAGGCCTCCCCCTATTGGAAAAGCTGGCTTGATGAGAATTCGGTGGGTTATAAAGCATTTATTTCAAATAGGGAATTCTTCAAGGATATCGTTGTGTCGCCGTACATGTTTCTTGATCATTTACCTTGGAGGTAACTTTTCTTTGTTTGCATTTTAACGAGTCCATATTCTCTCAATTTATCATAGCTGATGTATTTTTTTTCTGACAACAATGTTTCCAGGTGCCATTATGCCCTGCAGAGAGTAATACAAACCCGAAGATATCAAGCCCAACTTCGTAGCGATTTAATGAATGGAGAGGTTCTGGTGTGAAATATGAATTGGGAATCCTCTCATCAGACAGAATCGATGCGGGGTAAGCTTTCAAATTAATGCTACTCGAAGCATTGAAGGGCTGCATCAGGTAAAATGGCAAGATTGTACAATAGCATCCGCAATTGCTGCACTGATTGATCCTTTTTCCATCCCAGTTGCCTACATACCAGAGCAGCACCTGCATGAAACAGTACGCTGACAGGTCCCTAGCCGAAAAATTGTGCATGTTATGTAATTATTTATTTATAATTGATTCACAATCCCGCTGTCCTAATTTCGATGTAAAATGTCCAGATTATCTAATGTTCTCTCATATTGAATGAATGAAATCTGGACTGCAACATCAATTGGTTCTTGTTGACTATCTATTGATCTTGGAGGGGTATTTGCACGGTCAAACATTTTCTACGGTGTGCAGGGAATTTTTTTTCTTCAAAATATGCCACTATCTGAAACTATTTTCATTTATAGGATGTTTGCCAAATTTATTGCAGGTGTGGACAAAACTCAACAAGATTCGCAATTTCCAACTGCAAGTTTAGTTCGTTTGAACCCGCAGTTTTCAACTGCGAGTTTTAAGTTTGGCAAATGTCTTATAGTTGCAGATAGCTTCAAAAGAGGCATATTTTGAAGAAAAAAAATAAAATTCCCTTGCAGGTACCATGTGATAAAATCTTTGCTTTTCATTGTGTGGAACTTTCCAAATCTTTGAAGATAGATTGGGCAGTCTAATTATAGTCTGAGTCACTTGTGAAAGTTTCAAGTTGTGTTTTGTGTTTCTTGTCTATTTTTGTTTGTATAAATGAGGTGAAAATCAAAGGTTTATGGTATTGCTCGTGGAATTTTTTTTTAATATATGCATTTTTTTGAAACTATTTGCAGAAAGAGGAGAATTGTCAAATTATTTGCGCTCGGGGATTCAACAACTAGACTCGCCGTTCCCAACAGTGAGTTTAGTTATTATGTGCTCGCTGTTGGGAACGACGGGCCCAGTTTTTTTTTTTTTTTTTTTTTTTTTTTTTTTTTTTTTTCTTTTCTGGGAGAAACTCGTTGTTGGGAACGACAAGTTTAGTTTAAAACTATCAAACAAGACTCGCCGTTGGGAACGACGATGTTCTTTATACTAGTTTCGCTTTTGAGAACGGCGATGATATATATGAAATTTCACAGAGATTGGACTTATTGAATTTTCGAAAAAGAACTTAATACAAAATATTTTTGAACTAAACTCGCCGTTCCCAACAATGAGTTTAGTATAAATCTCATCACCATTGGAAACAAATAGTCTTGTTTGAAAATTTTGAACTAAACTCGCTGCTGGGAACGAGGAGTTTCTCACAAAAAAAACTATGCTCTTCGTGTCCCAACGGAGAGCATGCAATAACTAAGCTCGCCGTTAGGAGCGGCGAATCAAGTTGTTGAGTCTCCAAGTTCAAGTAGTTTGGCAGTTGTCATCTTTCTGTAAATAATTTCAAAAAACGGTATACATTAAAAAAAAAAAAAATTATTGCTTGTGTCACTTGCAGAATTTGAAGCCTCTTAATATGCAACAAATATTACAGGACAGCAGTTGGTTCCATCATTTGCAGTCGACGAAGAGATCTATAATCAATGATTTTTTCAATTAATTTTGTATTAGTGTTTAGTATTTGACTATGATTTATGCCATTAATTTTCTTTCTTTGTTTGATAATCAATTAATTTGGTAGTTGATTGAATGATTTAATATGCAAGTAGTGAAGACCAAATCTGATTTTGCTTTCCAGATATAAAAGTCAACAGGTTGGTTTATTTTATGAATTATGGTAAAGATTAGTATTATTATCATTATATTTGCGATGATTGTGAAAGTCAACCTATTTTAGTTTCTTGGGGATAAAACATTGGTTGAAAAGGGAATTTACATAATCACAGAAAAACCCTGTTACATTTTTGTATCATGTTAACCAATGATAAAGTGTTTGAGGGACAGATGATAAATGTTTTATTATAATTATTAGACTAAATTTGACAAAAAAAAAAAAAAAAAAAAAAAAAAAAAAAACCTTGATCTTTTCTAATGCACAAAACCTTACTGAACTTTTTTTTATCTAGAACCCCTGAAGTATAGTTGAAAAAAATCCTCATGAAATATATTTTCAAAAAAAACCACATCTAACTTTTATGCTTGTATTAGATAGCCTCATTCATCTTTACAAGTTGATTCAGAAAATAACATGCATCTTTTTCATTATTGTCAAAAATCTCATTCAACTTTAGCAGAAATCTTACACCATCAGAGCGAGTTTTTTGCAACCAAACTTTACGGGGGTTTTCTACATAAAAAATAGTTTAGTGAGGTTTTCTGCATAAAGAGAATAGTTCAAGTGTTTTTTTTTTTTTTTCAAGTTTAGCCTAATTGTTACTATAACTTAGAATTATGGATAAAGTCATGAGGGAAATAAATAATTTAATTAATATTATTATTAGAAAAACATTCTATAGAAATACAACAGTGCCTGTATTGCACTACATGTATTTGACGTAATTCGGTCTTTATCGAGTAGTTCAAAAAAAAAAAAAAAGTCTCTTTTCGAGTTTATATTATTCATTCAACATGAAATCATATATCTCCAAAAAAGTTTCTTAATTCTTTTAACTATTTTTTATCTCATATAGAATTTTGCGTTCTGCTGTTGATTGGATAACCTAGCTACATTAATAGGCTTGAAAGTATTCAAACTTGTTTTTCTCGAAAGAATTGACTACATTGAAATTACGGTGCCTTTTAGACTGTGATATTTACATAGCCTTTTCTATTATTATGTAATTAAGATAAACCCAAATACTTGTCGATCTGACAAATTTCTTCTCCTAAAATTTGTTTTGGTCAGAATCGTGTCGTTGTGTACGGAAGACATGAAGAGAAGAGTACATTTGTGTAGAGGATAAACGGGCATGGAAGTTAGCAGTAGCGGCAACTCTCTGGAGTCTATGGTTAGACCGAAACGATTTATGTTTTAGAAATATCAGCTACAGATTTAATAGTTCTATGCATAAAATTTTTCTTCTCATTCATGATTGGGCAGGTTACATGGGAGCGAAGAAGAAGCTAAGGCTGACCGAGGAGGAGTAGAGCGTCAGAGCATGGAGAAGAGGGCGCATCAACACGGCCGTCAGAGGAGGCGCCTCAGTTGCTACTTTTGATGTATTTTGACTATTTGATGTACTTATGATCAGACTCTGTCTCGATTAGAGTATTGCTAGTCGGGGGTTGTTGTTAAGGGTCCGGTAGGACCCTATTTTGGATGTGCTTATGCATTACTATGTTTTTTTAATACTCATTAATGAAACGATAATGAACGCCATCTTCTTATAAAAAAAAAAAAAAAAAATGTTGCATATATGCAACAAAAGTTACAACAAGAGCAATTGCATTGTAAGAGAAGTTTGCCTCCTACCAATCAACTTATTTGTATCATCCAATAAAGTAATTTTCGCTTAGGACATGATTTGCACAAGACTTTGTAAATTGTAACAGTAGACAAATCTTTTTTTTCTTCTAAAAGAATAATAAAATTCATTTGTTGGTTGTGATTTAACCTAAAGAATAGTTCCATATCCCTTGCCGAACTAGTGATGGCATGGAGGTATCATGTCACATACAAACATGGTGGGGACTTTAAATGATAATTTAAAAATAGCAAAAAATATAATTAGTGGCAGTGGCACCATTGAATTCTGTATCTTTAAAGTGTACAAGTCTTTATTTCACTTTCCATTCTTTTGTATGATGATAATCTTTCATACATCCATTTGAATCACCATTTTTTCATTGGAAAAAAATTACAAGTTCAATTTCACAGTAAAGAGTATTGCACATGGATGTACTTGTATAAGATTTAGAGGGGAAAGGCTATAAATCACGTTTTAATTGTATAACACAATTTTTTTACTCTTAACCTTTGCAAGGATCTAACAAATTTTCAATAGCAATTTCTATTTTCTAAACATTTCTTGCCTAAGCTGGTCTAAATTTAATCCTATTGATATGTACTATAAAACATTACAGATACTTTTTGGGATCACGTACCAAATATCCTAGACGCATCGGACACGATACTAACAGGATACGCTCAGAATACGTATCCTGTGAATTAATATAAAAAGAAAACAACAAATACATTGGATACTCTAAGGTTATGCAAGGATACGTAGGTGATACGTCAGGATTACGTTACGGATACATTTTTTTTTGTTTTGATTTTTTTCAAATCTTTCTGCCCAGCCATGGGCGGATCCGGGGGGGCTGGGGTATGCTACAGCACCCCTCCCCCCCCCCCCCCCCCCCCCCCCCCCCCCCCCCCCCCCCCCCCCCCCCCCCAACATTTGGTATTTGTTTGTAAAATTTTTTTTTTGGGTATATTAGTGTGGAATATATATATGCTTTAGCCCCTTCAAATATTTTTTAAAGCCCACACCAAATATATTTTAAAGCCCACCCCAAACATATTTAAGCCTTCTATTTATTTTTTTGGGTCCAAACTCAACTCTATTCTATCTAGTATCTATAACAACTTTACTTCTCTAATATCTATAACAACTTTATATATATTTTGTATGTAACCTTGTGCGATTTTTTTTTTCCAGCTCTTTTGTATGTAACCTTGTGCGATGTTTTTTTTCTAGCCCCCCTCACTTTTCAATCCTGGATCCGCCCCTGTGCCCAGCCCCAGCCGACACTCCCCTTTTCTCTTTCTCTTTTCCTCAGTCGCCTCACCTCTCTTTCTCTCTCTTTCTTCCCGATCCACACCCTAACCGAAATCTCGTTGGGGTTGCTGCACTCCTCCACTTCAACTTCGACCAGCTCCACTTCATCTCTTCCATTAACTGCACCACCCTCGGGCCTCGACCTCCTTCGAACTCCGCAAAGTCGGACAACAATCTCAGATAAAGGTACTTTTAAATTTTAATTATTCTTTGTTATATAGGGATTAGGGAATGTACAATTTTTAAAGGAATGATGTCTCTTGATTTTATTCTGGATACGAATTCAATGTATGTTGAAGATAATTGACAAACTTTGAAGTCCAAATAAGCAAGTGTCCGGTACATCATCTGATGTCTCCAAAAATTATAGAACAATTTGCTACTGTGAAAATAATTAGATTCACTCAGATGACTTTAAATTCCATTTTCATATTCAAAAATTGAAACTTGAACAATGGTTGTCTTTTTATTTATTTATTTATTTATTTATTTTTTTAAAAGAAGCATTTTCTCGCATAAATTAACCAGTAGCCAAGATACTCCTGGTGTTCCTTTATAGGAGTTAATTATTATAGGCCTAACTGTAATACTTTTGTAAGAGCATCTGTAGTTGTGACCCATTTTTTGTGTATTTAGCAAATGGAAATAGAAAATTTGACTGTGCGCTGTAGTGGTCGAAAGTTAAATTTTGGTCAGATGAAGAATTATCTTTCGTCTCTAAATTAAAATTAAAATTTAAAAAAAAAAAAAAAAAAAAAAACCTATCTATCTTTGAACCCTTTCTCTTCACTGTACAGTTTAAACATATTTCTTTTTGGTTCGAGCTTTAGATGGAAGTATAATCAAAATCAATTTAGACTACATACACTTGTTAGTTAATTGTAGCACTAACCAGCTTAGAGGGTTTTTCCATTGAGTAGATAGAAGCACCGCAATCCTTAAGTTGGTCCAATATATATTCCACAGATAATTTAATTGATGTCTAAAATAATCCTTGTTAGCAGATTCCAATATAAATTCCAAAGATAATTAAATTCTGGATATGAATACCATGCTTCAACTAAAACAAAATAACATTACATAATTGTGATAAATTTAACAAATGGTATTCATGAATTCCTTGTAAGTTATCCCTGTATATGCCTCTTTCTTTTTGTCTTGCTTGCAACTTGTTTAACATAGAAAAATTAGATGAGAAAAAATAGTTTAACTACTTGCATAACATGGAATCCATAAATTATCTCACAGATATTATGGACCTTACCGTGTGCTTGAGAAGATTGGGTATGTTGCCTATAAACTCCAGCTTCTATTACCAACATACACAATGTTTTTCATGTTTCACAGCTTAAGAAACATGTAGAGGATGAAAGCAAGATGAAGCCAAGCTATCCAGCATACTTCCATGAGGAAATCATAGAGCCACTGAAAATTCTCGATAAAAGAATGGTTGGAAAGAGAGGAATGGTAGAGACAGAGGTGCTCATACAGTGGAAGGGAGGATGCCACCTAGGAGGAGCTTTGGGATATTGACAATTGCTTCCCTTCCCTAATTTTCAGAGCATTATGGAATTTTATTATCAAGAGGGAAGGATTGATACATCTTTAAATTGCAAACTGTATCTTACCTAGGCATGTTGTGTGTATCAGTCCTCAGGTGTTTTTCTTATCTTCAGAGTCTTTTGTGTATGCGGCATAACTTTTTTGTAATAAAGCCCTCTGCCAAGCTTCACGGGCTATGCATGTAATACATGACAGATTATGAGTAGACGATGAGCGGGTGGTGGGACCCATCTACAGTAGTCGTACCCATCTACGGTAGTGGTACCTTCTTACCCTACTAAGAGCATCTGTCGTCGTTGACATTTTACCAAAACTTTGCAAAAAATGAAAAAATGGTGCGGTAGATGTTGGCTATATACCCAAAATTTGCGTATTTGGTGAAAGTGGGCTGCTATATTTGGTAGACGATATAAGAATATGAAAAAATAGCTGACGAAAGATGATATTTCGTTTGTTCGATCGGACGAAAGATTATATTTCTTCGCAAATATTTTTTTTAAAAAAATTCGAGATTTTCTGTCCGTTCCAATTTTTCTTTTAATCCGTCCTAATTATTATTATTTTTACACGGATTTCCCGTCTGTTCGAAAAAGAAAAAAAAAGCACGGACGGGAAATGATCCTCCATTCGAGCCCATTTATTTTGAGAAATGTTGAAAAAATTCTATAAATTATAGCCTATAAATATTTCTATGTGTATAGATTAGGTTTTAATTGAAATTAATTAATAATTAAGATTTATGAAGATTTAATTATGATTAATTTAACAGTAAATTAAAGATTAATTAGGAGTTATTTTTATTTTATTTCATTTTAATTCTCAGACGGGAAATGATTCACCGTCTGTTGGTTTTTTATTAAAAAAAATAATGGACGGGAGATCACTCATCGTTCGTCGATTTTTTAAAATTAAAACCCAAAATTTGGGTTTAAACGACTACACCTAAAACCTAAATTTTGAATTCCGATATGCCAAATACCCTAAATTTGAGTTGGAACGATTACGGATGCTCTAACCCAGTTTTAAAAACTATTTCCCAACTAACCCACTTCCCAAACTTATTCCACGAATGAGCCACATTTGGACACATCAGCATAGGCCGCTGATCCCAACTACGGGCTCTTCGATTGTAAGGTTGTTGTTGGGATAAGCGACCTTTTCTCAACAAAAAAAACTCGAGGCCGAAATTCACAAAAGCGGCCTTATTACATTTTGTGAAACAAAGATGAGAAGCCAAAACTTCGATATTTGAACAAAAATTTCAAATAAAAATATCATAAAGTGAGGCCGTCGTCACCAGCAGCTGCCCTGTTTACACCTAAGTCGCTGTCCCCAGCAACTGCCTTGTTTACACCTAGGCCGCTTTTAGCGATAGTGGCCGAGGTGTAAATGAGGCTGCTGCCCCCGATGGGGACAACGACCTCGCTTTATAATGTTTAAAACATATTACATTATATTCCAATGTGATACTTGAATTAAGATGTATAAGGATTTGTAGTTCAATGGCTAGGATAATTTCCTTTCAAGCAATAAACAAGAGTTTGACTCTGGGCAAAAGCATTTTTCTATCTGAAATGTATAGACCTATACTTGCTATCCGAGATAGTGAGTTCAATTGAACTAAACTCGCTATCTCAAATAGTAAGTGTAGTTGTACTCATTTTTTAGAGAAATTTTAAATATGCAATTTCTACATGAAATATATAGACCTACTCTTGCTATCCGAAATAGCGAGTGTAGTTGTATATATTTTATGTTCAAATTTTTTCTGAAAAAATGAGTATAACAACAATCGGGTGTTGTTGTATACATTTCAGATAGAAATTTTACGCTCAATTTTTTTTTTTCAAGTGTAGGTGAAAATCATAGTTACACTAGTTGTTTGTGGGTCAAGTTGGTAAATAGTTTCGAAAGTGGGTCCGTTTGGTAAATACTTTCAGAAAGAGGGTTATTTTGGTAAATTTTTTCTCTCTCCATCTCCTCGTTCTAATCGATCCTCTCTCACCATTCTCTTGATATAAATATTATTGTTACTTCCCCCACTTCTCATTCCTCCTTCCCTACCCCCAACCCCTGTTTCCAGTTGATCTAAAAATCCCATTTAGATCTCTGATTCTATAATTTATTCCCACAAAAATTCCACCTTTTTCCAGCCCCATGCCGAATTTTTCACCTCAAAATCTCCACAAATTCCCATCCTTTCTTCAATCCCATCTCTAAAGATCTCACCTTTTCCCCTCACAAATCATAAAGATCCAATCTTTTTGACTTCCCTCTTCTTCATCTCCAAAACCCACCAAAAAAATGGCGCAGGAAAGCTGCAATCTTGACAAGAAAGAAGAAGCTGCCGAAATCATCAAACCTGCATCCCCTCGTTCTCTTTTCATGAATAGTAGTACCAATTCCATCCAAGAATTCACAGCTAAAAAGCCCAACAAACCCGAGGGAAAGCCGATCAAAGAAGCGGAGGAAAAGGAGGAATCTTTGAAGGCGAAGACGTCGTCTTTGAGAGTGGGGAACCGATGTTTGAGTTGTCGGAAGAGGGTGGGGTTGACTGGATTCCGGTGCCGCTGCGGCGAGCTGTTTTGTTGGAAGCATCGGTATTCCGATATACATGATTGTTCTTTTGATTATAAGGCTTTTGGAAGGCAAGAAATTTCCAAGGCAAATCCTCTTGTCAGAGCTGCTAAGATCATCAAGATCTGATCTTGAGCTTGAGGATTTTTTAAATTATGAATTGGTGGGTTTGCTCTTCTTTTTTAATTTTTTTTAAAAAAAAAATTAATTTGGATTGTTATGCATTTCAGCTTAATAATAATAGCTTTTATATTGGATTAATGATGCCTTGTGAAATGAAAATTTGATGATGTGCCTCTACCAGTCCTAAAAGATTCTACCGATATGCTACACCAATACTTGTATAGATTCGGATTAGCTTTCTTTCATGATTTTTGTGGTAGATGAAGATTATGAGATACAGTGATAGTTCTTCGTCCGTGATTACAATGAGTTGATTAGTATTATTATTTGAGGAAATTTTTGTATGATGACCAACTCCAACACAACGCCATTTTTGGCCCTGGATGGAGCTCCAATCGAGCGTCATTTTCAGCGCCAACAATGACGTTGATGAACAATGTTGTCCCAATTCTGATACGGCACTGTTCATCAACGCCATTTTTTAAAAAATTGTACATATTGTAAAAAAAAATTGTACTTATTTTTAGATAATTGTATGTTTTGGTCAAAAAACCCTTCGTCTTAGTTAGAGCATCCACAATCATTTGCTAAAAAAATTTGCTAAAAAATATGGCAAAATGACAAATAAAAATAGCAAATGAGAATTTCTTGTGCAACGATGATTTGCTAAAAATTTGAGAAAGACGTAAATGTTGTTTCGTCCGTTTTTTTTACGGTTAATTAATTAATGATTAGATATTAAAATAGATTAATTAAATTAATTAAATAATAAAATATAGCCTAACCTACTTAATTATACACTAACCTATCAATTTAACACTAACCTAATCCTTAAAGTGGGTAGGACGGGACATGTTGTCTCGTCCAAGCCCAAAAGGCTTGAAACGGGACAACATGTCTCGTTTGAGCCTTTTTCTTAATATATATTTTTTTTGTTCAGACGCTACATATTGTACCGTCTAATCCTTTAAAAAACAAAAACAAAAAACACGTCAGACGAAACATGTTGTTTTGTCTGATCCCATTAAAAAATTAAAAAAAATAAGAAGGAACAATATGTTTGTCCCCTATAATTTGAGAATCGCAATTTCGTTTCTCATTTATGAGAATGAATTGTAGCAACTTTGCCATTTTATGGCAAAATAAGATTCGACTGTAGCGTCGACTTTATCAAAATATGAGAAATTGGCAAATATAGCAAATGACTGTGGATGCTCTTATAGGTTTGTGTTTTTGCCAATTTTGTGTTATAGATAATTTATTTTTTTGGGCACACATATATTTTAGTTATAACTAGATTAATTTTACTATTTTGACAATTTGTAAGTGTTCTATATTTTATGTTTGCCCAAAATAATTAATTTGATAAGAAGTGTAATTAATACTTAAGAAAAAGATTTAATGCGCATTAAAAAACATAAAACATTCAAAGAGACGTTACAATTAAGATTACATACATATTCAAACTAAACTGATGTTCGAACGAAATATGAAAAATACATAATAATAAATCAGTAATTTAGAAATCTGATAAACCGTTTCCAGATCCTCCAAGATCAGTGAAATATTGCCCAAGGTCATTAGTGCCAGAAGAAGGAAATGGTTGATGTTGTTCAACTCTTTTTTGAATAATTTGTACTTGTTGAGCTCGAAAGTACGTGAGTTGAGCTCGAAAATACTCATGTACGGTTGGATCAGCAATGAAATTCAAATTTTTAAATAAGGTTTTATTCTCTTCTCTCTCTTTTTTGAATGCCAATTGTCGCTCCTGAATATCCATTTGTCCCTGCCTGTCGAAGTTTGTCTTCTTTAACATCTCCATCAGTGGTTGATTTCCTTCTTTAATATCGTTCAAATTTCCATCAGTTTTCCTTTTCAACTTGGTTTTTTTTCACCCCGATAGGTCGTTTAGACGAATGACAACCAAAATTGAGTTCATCTAAATTTGGAGCAAAAGATGATTGGCCAGGAGATGATATGGGAGATTTAGAAGTTGGATTATCGGACTGTGATGAGCCATAGTTGACTTGACTGCTTCGAAAATTTTGTCTTACAATTGGGATGCTATCTTTAAAATTTTCAAAATCCTTAACAATATTCCAAACATGATCAAATTTGAAAACTTTTTTAAACTTCAGATCTTGTATGAATAACTCTTTCGCTCGACACAATTGCAAATTGAAAGAAAAATAATGTTAAAAAGTAATCAGACTGCATTAATAAATAATAATAGTGAAAATTAAGTTGAATATAATTTACTCATGATATTTTTTTCTTTCAAATTTGTTAAAATTATGAAACTTATCATATGATCAATACGTAATAAAAATTTGAATGTGGTGCATTGAAGAAATAGATAAGAAATGAGGATTATAGTAAAAAAAATATGGGTACTGCTACACCTACTGCCAATTTTACTACCTTTCCTTCTACTACCTTAAGTGACGGGAATTTTGCGTTTCTAGGCTACTTTTTGATAGTATTTGCGTTTTTGGGCCAAGTCCCAAACTATTAGCGTTGCTGGGCTAGCCTCTGCCACGTCAGCAACGGCCGCTATTGGGAATAGCAACCTCTTCATAGATTGGAATTTTGTGCCCCCCACACTTGGCTGTGTACGAAGCTGATGAAGGCTGAAGGCTACCGAAGTGGTCGCTAGTGCCACTAGCGACCTCTTCTAACTGAGGTCGCTAGTGGCATTCGCGACCTTAGGTGGGTCCCCCCGAAGGCTTCTAACTTACGAAGAGTCACTGTTTCCTTATTTACTTTTACTACTCTATCTCTTCTTCTCCCCTTCTTCCCCAGTAGCGGCCGAACCCTACTCCCCAAAACCCTAAACCCTAAACCCTAGTTTCTCTCCCCAAATTCAATTAATCCAAGTATTCTTCTTCCCCTCCCGATCTCCCTCATCACAGATCTTCTAATCGCGAAATCTCCGCCATTCGTAAAGAATTTGGAAATCTCCATATCAACTCCAAACTCCAAATCCTAACGAGGTATGCCTAGTATAGTATTGTGTTGGTTGATTGTTGGTCTTGATTACAGTTTCTTTGCACTTGTTGTTAATAATGTGACCCAAATAGGTTGTTTGTTTATTGAGATATTTTTGAGGAATTGGATATCTTTTTAGGAATATAGAGCACATAGAACACATTGGCTGTTGTGAATGAAAACAACTGTTAAAATGTGTTCTATAATTGAATATAACTGAATTGTGTCTACCATGATCTAAAGACTTGCCTTTGGTTCTAGTTACGATTCTGAAGTTATCAGCATAACTAAAATTATATATGTCTCTTATTTGACGATTTACTTCTTATTTTACTAAGAACTTTGCCAAGGGAAATTGAAATTTTCTGTAGGCTTACCATGTCGAGTTGAGTTTTGAATAACTGCTAGGATACTTCTTTGTTAATGAACATATGTTGGTCCCCTATCTTAGTCATGTATTTGTTTCCCTAGATTAAATTTGTTCTGGTGTGTGTAGGCGTTGTAGTCACCATTTGATATATGTGCTCTATATGATATATGTGCTCTATATGATCTTACAACATTTGATATATGTGCTCCATATTTGTTTCCCTAGATTAAATTGGTTCAGAGCTTGGTACAACTTAACAACATTGATATATGTGCTCTATATGATCTTACAAAGTACAAAATTGAGTTTGTAATCAAGAACACACAGTATAGAACCATCACAAACAAATTTACAAATTTTGTGTTAAGTGAGTACCTATCAAACTTACTTGTTTGCCTATACTTTGATAGGTGATCTAAGCAAATATGGTCAGGACGATGGGAGCTGGATCAAGGAGTGCTAGGTTTGAGGTATGAACTATTATTTTGTAATGTTTAAATACTATATGCCAACATATGAAGTGTTCACTAAACATCGTTTATTTTATCCTCAGGGTGGCCAAGGCGATGTCCCGTCTACGTCTGCACCGACCGGTGAAGCTAGTTCTTCTCGTGCTGCACCTGTGGGACCAGGCCCTCATGACCCGACGTTGTTGACGTTGCAGCGGACACATAGGTCCCAACGGGTGTGGGACGGTACATCCCGAGAGTGTAGTTTCCGCACGCACGAGACACTACCTATGCATCCATTGACACACCAACTCCTTGTTCAGGCCGGCTTCTACGGTTTAGGTCTAATAGAAAAAACCAAGCTCGACAGACAATTACTCACAGCCTTACTCGAGCGATAGAGGCCGGAAACACATACGTTTCATCTCGGCGTTGGGGAGATGACCGTCACACTCCAGGATATCGCGGTTATATTTGGACTACCAGTTGATGGATTCGCGGTGATGGGAACAATGGCTTTCAACAAGGAACAACTAGTGGAGGACTTCCTTGGTCGGGTGCCGGATGACAACACATTTGATGGCGTCTCAATGCGACTAAGTTGGTTGAAGAGAACTTTTAAAAATTTCCTAACCAACGATTCCAGTGAATATGATATTGAATGCTACACTAGAGCTTACCTGATGACAGTATTCGGAGGTGTTCTCTTTCCCAACTCCACGGGTGACGTGGTACCTATAATGTATTTGCCGCTTATTGGTGATCTGACGAGAGTTCGGCAATACAGCTGGGGTAGTGCAGCGCTAGCATCCTTGTACAGAAGTCTTTGTAGCGGGGCATTGATGGCGAAAGAGATGACTGGTCCAATGCTGCTGCTCCAGATCTGGTGTTGGGAACATTTACACCTAGGCAGACCTCGCATCAGCCGGCAATCAAGTGGGTGGATGAGGGACGCAGCGAATGCCGACATGCTGCCTCCCATCGCAGTATATTGGTCCGGTGGGCATACGTGGAGAGATAACCCACGTGGGGTGGTAACGTATTATAGAGATGAGCTGGATATGTTGAGAGAGGAGTTTGTTGTTTGGGAACCATACTCCAACAACCGATTGGAAAGGTTGCCTCCCATCTGCACCGCACATAGCAATCTTTGGTTGACTAGATCACCGCTCATCAATTTCAGTATTGTGGAGATGTACTTCCCCGACCGCGTGCTTCGTCAATTTGGACTACAATAAGACATCCCCCCACCGCGGTCCTACGACACTCTCCTGCATAAAGTGAAAGGGGTTGGTCGTGTTCCCGACCATGATTGGGCTTCACACCATCAAGTTCATGTGAACTCTTGGAATGAGCAGAGGCATGCTACTGTTATAACGGGTATTCCACCATACGACGGATCACTCCAAGCTGCCTACCTATCTTGGTATCAGCGGATCACCCGTTTGTATGTGGCGCCCCGTACTTCAATGCCCATCGGTGTCCAATTGCCTATACCAAGTGCCGAGGCCGAACCCGCACCCGCCCATTCCTCTTTGCAAGCCATGTACCAACCGAAGGCCTCTTCGAGTCGAAAAATTGTAAGATAGATCGTTTTTCTTTTTCTTGTTTCACATAATTTTGGTTTTCTGTCAAGTTTGTTTATTTAGCACTTGTTTAATATAATAGTTCATAGTAGATTATTAATTTTTTTTGTATTTCATTTTCGCAGATTGACCAAGTCTGGGTGGTAGCACGGAAATGCACACAAGTACTTGGTAGCAATGTAGCTCAAGCCGCAAAGGATCTTGCACGCGAGATTCTCGCACCGTGTCGTACGGCGATTGAGGAGGTTGGTGAGGTGGCGAGATTTGACGCAATGCTAAGCTCCCCCATTCACAGCACATCGACTCGCAAGCAAAGGAAGAAGAAGAAGATGGCAACACGATCGAGCAAACGTCTCGAAAGATGTGTCGAAGAACGGGAAGAAGAAGATAGTGATGAGCAAACGGATGAACCACAACGAACGGTGCAACATGCACTTGTTATCCGTGAACCAGAACCTGAGCGGCCGCCTACTGAGCAAGGACAAGCATCACATGAAATTGAGGAAGAAATCCCAAACGAGATGCTAATTTCCCAGGTTACACAAGTGACTCGTAGACGGGTGCCCATGCGTAAGAGAACCAAGCCCAACTACTTTACCCCGTCGTAGCCTTGTAGTCTTATATTATTGTATTTCCTCTTTTCAAGTTTGTGCTTCTCTTATTATTGTATTGTTAGTCTAGATTAGTGTACTATTGTGGTTTGTTATATTTGTAATGGTTTGGTATGTTTAATTTGTTTGTTTGAATGTTTATGGTTTTTGTGGTGTTGAAATGTTGGGTACACTCCCATTGTTGTGAGGGAAGTGTACGTTTAAAAGTTTGGGGTATCGAGAGGATTATGTTAAATGTGGGGTTGAAATGTAGAGCAATTGGAGTAGTAAAATCAGAATTGTATTTGCAACCTCTTCTCTGTGAATATGACCCAAATTGGGTCTATACTGTGGCCGCGAGTGCCACTAGCGACCACAGTTAACTGTGGTCGCTAGTGGCACTCGCGGCCACAGTATAGACCCAATTTGAGTCATATTTCTTATGGCTACAGCATAATCGCTGATGCCAATCGCGACCTATATTAGTGGTGGTCGCGATTGGCATTAGCGACCACAGTGTATTGACTTAAATAGCCTACAACCAACAGTAGTTCATCACTTCCTCAACACAAATTAACTTTTTCAGTTGCTCCATTTCAACACTACAATTGAACAATCACTTCCCTCACAACAATGGGAGTCTACCCAACATTTGAACACCACATAAACTTTTAAATCAGAAATGTACCCATACCACAACCAAATATGAATCTTAAACCACGAAACATACCACCATTGGGATACATAAATCCATTGAAAACTATATGTTACAAGCATTCTATACAACAAGGTCAGCCGCTTATAATTTATATGATTGGAGAAACTTCAAAATATATATGATTGGACAAAATTAGTCGACTACAAAAATCTGCATATCAAAATCCGACTAGCAAAATCTGTACATCAACATTCGACAACCAAAAAAACTGTGCATCAAAATTCAACTATCTGCAGTCCTCCTCGGACTTTGCGCAAAACGACCCCGTGCAGCCCCTCCTCTTCCGCGTCTACTGGTTGTATTCAAGATTTCATCCTGCATTGCAACCAAATATAATTAATTTAAATGTACAATTAATTAACAGTTCAAACAACATTACAGGTTGGTTAATATGATAAAATGCTAAACCATAAATTCGATAATACCTGCGACGTACGAGCTTCACCAGAGATTTTCCGCTTTGTACATCGGCGCTTATTATGACCTGTTTGATTGCATTCGGAACAGGTTATCCTTGTAGCAACTCCGTCTGTAACATCCATGTCATTCCGAATCCGCGTAGATCTAGGTCTACCTTTCCGACATCTTCTGAGTGTGTCATCCGCTTTCAGTGTTGGTCCCAGTTGCGCAGGCCAGTAAGCTTCATCTGGGATTGGATTGAAAGTTAGTTGCCAAGTTCGAAATAAGCAATCGGTTGAATAGAAGGGGTCAATATAAGGCCGGTAATCCAAAGCCCTGGATGCACAAGCGGCTAACACATGAGAACAAGGCAAATGGTATAGCTGGAATTTATGACAGGTACAAGTACGGGCTCCTAAGTCGACCGTATGCAGGTTCCCACCCTTCTGTCGATTTCTTTCAAATCTAATACCTGTTTTAACTTGAAATACACCGGGGCTATGATGGAACATAATAGCTTCATGTGAGTTAGCTCTCTCTCGGCGTTTATCAAGCAGAGCTTCAACCTTTGGAGACCACTCTTTCCCATCGATTATCATTTTCTGTGCGGCCTGACGACGTTCAGTGAAGTAACTATTAAGACGATAGAATATCATCTCAACAATAGCTGTAACAGGCAAGCTCCGTACCCCCTTCAACACAGAATTGAGGCATTCACTACTATTTGTGGTCATGATGCCGTACCGACGACCTCCATCTGCGGCTAATGCCCATTTCTCTATTGGTTTCTCCTTTAGCCAGTTGCACGCCTCGACCTTCACCGACTCGATCTCCGCCATTCTTTTTTGGAGCTTTTTGGGTTGTTTTTGACACGAAACAACCTTCACCTTGTTCCTCAACTCTTTGTTACCAAATTTTGAGAAAAAATTCGTAGCAAAATGACGCATGCAGTAACGGTGATAAGCATGTGGCTCATTCCAAGATCTGTTTTGCAACTCCATGCATGAGAGAATACCGGCATGACGATCGGAGATTACGCATAGCCCTTGACGGTCCGTGACGTAGTATCGAATACAGCTCATGAACCAAGTCCAACTTTCGATACTTTCTGCATCGACTATGGCGAAGGCGAATGGAAATAGTCGATCACTAGCATCTGGGGCCACCGCTATCAGTAAACATCCCTTATACTTACCGTACAAATGTGTACCATCAATACTTATTACCGGTCGGCATGCCTTGAATCCTTCTATTGAAGCTGCAAAACTCCAGAAAACTCTCTTAAATGTCTCCTCACCTGGTCCGGACGGAACTTTATCCCATTGTACATATGTACCTGGATTTGAAGCTTGCAGTGCTGACAGTAGAAGAGGCAACTTCGTATATGCTTCGGCGAACCTACCATAGAGCCTCTCAATCGCTCTTTGTTTCCCCCGCCATGCCTTGTTGTAAGAAATCTTATAATTGACGTCTTTCAACACCATCTCAATGATCGTCTTTGGAGTTATACTTATTTGTGCCTTCACAACATGCAAAATTAAGTTTGAAACTAATTTGGAGTCAACTTTCCTGTGATCCTGTGTCAATGTTGGATTAATGCAGGTGTGAGAACCTCCTAATTTCGTCACAACAAAGTGAGTCTGTCGAGCTGGAATCATTGCACGAAATCTCCAAGGACAGCCTTGATGCACCACATCGGGGTGTGTTCTTTGTTCCGATATTGTTCTAACCCTTGGTGCCATTTTATATTTAACATCATATATGGTTTTGTTTGATCTGACCGTAACATACTCTCGATGTTCCTTGATGTTGAAAAGTTTCACTGCATTTATCACCTCATCTTTGCTTGTGAATTTCTGGCCAATATACAAATCACGTTAGTCAGATGATGTGGATGCCTCTTCCCCAAAGTGGTACACTATAGCAATATTACCCAATTCAACATGTCCAATATCATGAACAGTTGATGAAACCAATTGGGTCATTGGGACTACGTGTTCCACATTTGGTTGCAAATCATTAATCATTAACTACGTTAGCTACATTAACGTGAGGATTCGCATCATGGACGTCCATTTCTTCTTCTTCTTCATCTTCACCGTCCACTACATCTTCAACCTCTTCTTCATGTTCTTCATCTTCTATGAGGTCATTGTTAACCAAAGCATGCTCGAAGGTTTCAACAATATTCTCATTTTCAACGAGATTGCGTATAAAATTGGAAGGAATTGGGATTTCATCTTCTGCAAGACTATATGTACTTTGAGTTATCAACATTTCACCATGTGGAGGAGACAAACTGACAGTCAAATGTACCGGATCACTAAGATTAAATTGAGAGGTCTGTACTTCGGCTATTGGAGTTGAAACATGACCAACATCTACATTACGTGTGTGAATCTTGGCTTGCTCTATATACAATTCCATTGCCGACCAACTAGTATATGGATCAAGCGACCTAGCTATCATTGCAACTAATGAATCATCATCAACTATAGGTACTGACATAAAAATAGGGCCTCCTTTGCCTCTACCAGCTGCATACCTAGCTTTAATATGAACACTCTATTCACTCTTATCCCATTTAGTAACTCCGTATACCTTGTCCACCAATTCTTCCATTTTTATATCCCGATTGGCCCAAACTATCACCGGTTGTACTCCTTTATAGCAAAATCCTACAGTTCGGTCTTCAATTATTTCCCCCCCATAATACAACCAAATTGGAATTTTATACTCCATACCTATACATTAGTACACAAATTTGGATTCAATATACAATCGTGCACAAAAATATTTAAGACCAAACTAAACAAATATGAAGCAAGGCATTTATCCATTTCATATAAATATGGGTCTTGGCGTGTGTGTGCGCGTGTGTGTGTGTCTGTGTGTTTGTGCGTGTGTGCGTGTGTGCGCGTGTTATATTCATAATAGCATGGTCAAGGTGAACACAAAAAGTGAACACAAAAAAAATGTAACCAACACCAACAATAAAACATCAAAATACTATACTAGGGATACCTCGAATAGTCTTTGGGGGTTGGATATGAATTGGGGATTACAAAAAACCGTCGTGGGGAGAGCTAATTTGGATGAAGACGAAGTGTGAGGAGAGAGGTCGGGTGGAGAAAATTATAACTTGGAATAATTGGGATTTGGGTGAGAACTAATAAAGTTAGGGTTTTGGGTGAGAAATGAGGGAGTTAGGGTTTTGAGTAAGAAGTAAGGGAGTTAGGGTTTTGAGTAAGAAGTAAGGGAGTTAGGGTTTTGGAAATCGCCAGTTATTTGGGGAAGAGAGTTCTAATAAAAGTAAATAGGGAAACAGTGGATATTCGTAAGTTAGAAGCCTTCGGGGGGACTCACCTGAGGTCGCGAATGCCACTAGCGACCTCAGTTAGAAGAGGTCGCTAGTGGCACTAGCGACCACTTCAGTAACCAATCAGCCAAATCAGCTTCGTGCACAGCCAAGTGTGGGGGGCACCAAATTCCAATCTATGAAGAGGCCGCTATTCCCAATAGCGGCCGTTGCTGACGTGGCAGAGGCTAGCCCAGCAATGCTAATAGTTTGGGACTTGGCCCAAAATCGCAAATACTATCAAAAAGTAGCCTAGAAACGCAAAATTTTCCTTAAGTGACACTACTATTGGATGTTTCTACCACCTACTTTACAATAACTTTCACTAGTATTGTGCCACCTAAGATAGTAGAGGAAAATGTAGTAGAATTGATAGTAGGTGTAGCATTACCCAAAAAATATATAAAAAGTAGTTAGATGAGAATATGGAGGGAACATTCATTTTGGTGTTAAAAATGTGTTGTGGTTTAGAGATAAAGTTGTGGTTTAGAGATAAAGTTAATGTTTGAAGTGACTTTTGCACTAATGTAAAAGTTAAACAAGAATGGTGACGCCGGTTGGAGTGGGCTTATAGTTATAAAATGCTCACACTTTTGTTGCTTCTGCTTCATATTCTTGGTGGGTTGTCAGTTGTCTGAATTGTTTTGGTCTCTGACTCTTCCTTTTTGTTGGTTTAGGTGTACAATTTAGATACCACATAATATAAGTTTTCTATATCCAGAATAGGGTTCCTATATCTTGGCTTTATAATTTTCCACAACTTGTTCATTTTTGGCAAATCAAAACTTTTATAATTTTACCGAACCTTAGAGATCCTTTCTTGTTCAATTCTTCTGCTTTGTTATTGTGATTGTCCTTGTCATGGTTGGCGTTAATTTATACATGACGTTTGTGTTGGTTCAGAAATTTTTTTTCCCTAACCGCTTGTATTAGATTCCTCTAGTAATTTTTCACACAAAAAGACCTTTAAGAAAGTTGTTGTTTTTTTTTTTTTGAGAGATATATGTTTCGGGAATCACTCACTGTTTTCTGACTTAGTAGTTTACTATTTTTGATCTTTTAAAGATGTAGTGTAAATTTCAAATTTCAATTTAGGGTAAAATAAAATGGTTCAGATATGTGTAGAAGAAGAAGAAAAAAGGAAGGACTATTTGGGTACATTGTTACATGCTATAGGTATGTGGTATTTTATTTGACACATGCATCATATGTATCAGTTTAAAAAAGGGTGGTAAAAGTTATTATTATGAGTTTGAATGCAAATATACTTAGTTCAAATATTTTGTTCCTTATATTTTCTGTGTGCATGAGCTGGAACTAACCAAACATTCAGACGTTGGAAATTTTGCTTTACTTGGTAATTGAACCCTTTACCGTTTACAGAGAAGTGCAAACCGTTTACAGAGAACTGCAATAAACTTATTATTACTTGTTGACGGGGGTAAAAGTCTAGTCCCTCAATCTGAGCTATTTAAATTTCTTCAGGATGAGTGAATTTCCGATAACCAGGTCTGTAGATCCTATTGGCCTTCTGCAGATCAGACCCACAAAGAGAAGGTCAACCCGGTCCGTTAAGGTCCCCTCCCTCCGCCTATAAATACCAGGCCCTCTCCCATTTCTGCAAGAAATGTCATTTTCTCCTCAAAAAATCCTAGCTTCATATTTTTTCACAGTGACTGACTAGACCGTTGGAAGGCCCGTCGCTGGAATCTCTTCCGGTGTTTCTAGGCGTTTTACAGGTGCTCAGGGCGACCAGCCACTAGCAGCATCTCCTCTCATGCTCCTCACAAAATCTTCATCTCAGATCCAGATCTGCGGTTGAGATCTGTCTCTTCCTCTACAAACAACAAGAATTCACATCTGTTGCTCCCATCTCTAAATCAGCAGCATCAGATTGACGTCGTTTGTGGAAATCAGACTGACTGACTTGATTCCAGACCCGGATCTCACCCAGGAGCCGTCCCCCTTCATAGCACGCAAAGCCAAGAAAGCGCCTACGACGGGACGTTAGGCCGACCCTCATCCTTCTCGCAGTCACGTGAACACGTAGGGGTCCCGAAGACAGTAAGCCGAGGGTCCGTCAGGACTTGGCCCGAGCGCTTCATGCTCGGTCGTCGTTGACCTTCGGTATGTCATCAACAATCGGTCGCCAGTGGAGGACCTCCGGCACTAGCTCAGCCGATCAAAGGGTGGAGTCACTGCCTCCAACCAGGCTCCTTCCAACCCGGCTCCGACCCACATCATTCACCCCTCCCAAGGTCGGGAGCACAGGCATAGTCGCTCCCCGAGAGACAGGCCACCCCTGACAATTAAGGTGAGCAGGTCCCAGTCACGAGGGTCGAGTTCCGGGATTTCCGAAATGAGGTCCTCCAGGCCCTCCGGGGTAGCCCTAGAATCGAGCGTCAACGCGACAACCCACACCGGGAAGAAGCCCAGGATAGTGAATCTCACGGCTCGACTTAGCCGGCGAGACGAGATGATGCCGTCCTTCAGCGCCTACAATAAATGGAGAATCGCCTCGCTCGGATAGACGAGGGTAGGAAACAACCCAACCGAGGGTATCAACCTAGCCGACCTCCGTTCTCTGCTAAAATCCTCGATGTTGAGATTTCGAGGAATTTCAGGCCGCTTCAGTTCAAGACGTACAATGGAGAGAGTGATCTTGCCGATCACATGGAAGGGTTCAAAACCCTCATAATGATTCACAAC
The DNA here is from genome assembly GCA_017893485.1 of Hemerocallis citrina. Classification (NCBI taxonomy): domain Eukaryota; kingdom Viridiplantae; phylum Streptophyta; class Magnoliopsida; order Asparagales; family Asphodelaceae; genus Hemerocallis; species Hemerocallis citrina. The sequence continues at coordinate 29,795,073 of CM030361.1, read as the reverse complement.
GCCTTGGATCCTCTCCTCTGTCGCGCCTTCCCAACAACGTTGCGTGGTCCAGCACGGGAGTGGTTCTCCAAGTTCGCCCCCAACTCGATTTTCTCATTTGACCAGCTCAATGTGAGCTTTCTTGCTCACTTTGTGACCAGTGGCAAGGTCGTGAAGACGATTGCATCCCTCCTGAATCTCAAGCAGAAGGAAGGAGAGTCCCTTCGGGACTTCGTGCGAAGGTTCACCGTCGAGGCTAGGTCGGTCTCTTCTCTCGACGCTGACGTCGCGTTCGCAGCCTTCCGGCACAATGTTCGCCACAGTCAACTCAAGGTCTCATTGGCGAAGAAGCCGCTCATCAATTTTCCCGACATTCTCAATAGAGTCGAAAAATACATCCGAGCCGAGGAGGCTTTGCACCCTAAAAGTTCGAAAGAAACCCCAGCCAAGGGGAAAAGAAAGGTTGATGGCCCTGAACCTCCGAAGAAAGCTCAGAAAGATGCATTCGGTCAGAAACGACTGCCGCCTATCCCCCGCTTTGAGAGGTTCACTCCGCTAACTTAGAGTGTGTTAACCATCCTCATGGAGATTGGGGACAAGGGGATGGGCCGCCATCCTCCCCGAGCGAACACAATAATAAAAGGGACCGAAGATTCTACTGTCGGTTCCATCGGGACCACGAGTACGAGAATGATAATTGCCGCAACCTCAAAGAAGAGATTGCCGTGCTCTCAAAGATGAGATTGAGGCCCTCATCCAGAGGGGGACCTAAAGGAGTTCACTCGAACTAACTTGAGGGACCAGAGGGCTTTGCCTCCTCCTCGAACGGTCGGCAGGCGTCAAGAGGTGGCACCCGAGCCTAAAGAAGCCGGGGGGCCGGCCATTCTTCACTGCGTCTACAGTGGACCCATGAGGGAAGAGTCGAACACCTCCCGCAAGGCCTTCATACAGGAGGTTAACACAATCCATAACTATCCTCCCCCTAGGAATCAAGGAGTGGCGGTCTCATTCTCCAGCGAAGATCTGGAAGGCGTTCGACTTCCTCATTGTGACGCCTTGGTAGTCAGCCTTGATATGGTTAATCGTGAGAGACTGAAACTGGCCGGATACACACTCCACAGGTTCTCGGGCGTCCTTGTCCAAATTGAGGCAATCGTCACTCTAATAGCCGAAATGGCCCTGATCATCCGAACAGAGGCAATTGACTTTATGGTGGTCAACGTCAAGGCCGTCTATAATTCCATCCTCGGTAGATCTGGCCTCTGCTCCCTCCAGGCGGTGCTCTCCGCCTACCATCTGAAGTTGAAATTTCCTACCGACCACGGGGTCGGCATTGTAACACCCCGAAAATTTGGATAATGACAATTTTGTTCTCGTGCTTTACGCACGTGTATTTTATACCGTTATGAGTAATATTCATAACATATTTTTATATAAATGTCATATATATCTTATATTCTGATTATTTATATGTTTTCCATTTTCTCAAAACTCATTTCAATCATATTTTTAGCCAACTCAAACATTTATTTTATCTTTGTGTTTTACGTACATTGTACGTGTTTTTAATACATGTGTCGATTACATATATTTTTCGTTACATAAAATATTTGTAACATTATTACATATACAAGTTTTGTATTTTAATTGTTTTCATTCTCCCAAATTAATTTTAATATATTTATGTGCATTGCACGTAAATTTTTCTGTGCATTTTATTTCTAAATTTTTCTAAGTTGTCATGCACATTTCTTTCTCATTTTATTTCACATTTTGTTACTTTTATCTTATTAAAAACCCATAGGCCTAAAGTTTATTTTAAAGTCCACTAAGTTAATTAAAAGAGAAGCCACTAATTAAAAGAAAATGTCATTAGTTAATCTACCTTTTTTTTTAATAAATACTTTTAATCCTACACTTGTATTGTAACAAGTATATACATCTAAGCTATAAACAAATAATTAAACAAATGAATGAGAAGTGTGCACATGTGGAAAATGTGCACATGTGGAAAATCCAAGAGTTGCCAATTCATGAAGGAGATGAAGAGTTGGGAGTTTGTGGTAGTAATGGTGGTGTGTATTTAATTTAATGGGCATTTATATTTTGGGTAATGAGTGTCTCTTCATTCACCCATTTAACCCTATAAATACCACCTATTTTCTTCATGAAATCTTGCACAAAAAATCAAAAGAAAAGAAAAGATAAGGAAGATAAGAAAAAAAAGAGAGGAAAAGAAAAAAAAAAATTGTTTGAGTTCTTACTTGGAAAGCTTGCTAGGAGGAGAAGTGAGTCCCATTCTTGGAGCTAGGAGCAACTTCTAGGAGTTCTCTTCTGCATTAGAATCTTTATTGAGGTGAGTGCTCTTTCTTGCTTTCTAAAGTAACATAGATTGCATGTGTAGGGAAATAGATATTTAAAATTTGTTTATACATATGAGTAGTGGTTAAATTGTAATGATGATATTTAGAATGACAATGCATGTTAATATTGTCATGTAAATATGTTAAAATGATGTTGTTTGATTGCATGGTAGTACATCATGATTAGATTAAATGATATGGATATAGATTGTACACAAAGTTACTAATTCATGCCAAGAAAAATTACTGTTTTGAGTTTTGTTTGCCCATCAGAAAATTGTTTAATAAAATAGTTAGAATCTAGAGCTAAAACTTTTTTGGGAGCATCTTGTATGTCGAGTTGGTACGTGCCTGGACGCACCACTTAGGAGACCTTATATGGGCCCTCCCAGTTCGAGGCCAGTTTGCCTTTCTTGGGTAGGTTCAGAGATAGCTTTTTGAGCACGAGGTCACCCTCCCTGATGTCGGTTGGACAAACTTTTTTGTTGTAGAACCTTTCGATCCGATGCTGATAGATATTTTTTCTGATGGTGGATTTTTTACGGATTTCGTCGACTAGGTCCAAGTTGGCCCTGAGGTCGCTCGAATTGGATTCCCCATTGAAGCACAGGATCCTAGGCGAAGGGAGCCCGATTTCCAGCGGGATGACAGCCTTTGTCCCGTACGTAAGGTTGAATGGGGACTCGTCCGTAGGAATCCATTTGGTTGTTCCATACAACCATAGGACGCTCGGCAATTTGTCGACCCATGGTTCCTTGGGAAATTTTTCCAACTAGTTTTTGAGGCCTTCAAGAATTTGGTGTTTGACATTTTCAGCTTGGCCGCTCGACTGGGGATGAACTATTGATGAGAACCGCTGCTGGATCCTGATGTCTTCATAGAACATTCAAAAATTTTGCCTATAAATTGAGTATTGTTATCGGTGATGAGGACGCACGGGATCCCGAATCACAAATAATATGTTTCCAGAGAAATTGCTTGGCTTGATGTTCAGTGATTGTGGCCAAGGATTCTGCCTCAACCCACTTATTGAAGTAGTCAACGGCCACTATGAGGAAGCGTCTCTGGCCTGTGGCCTTCGGAAAGGGGTTGACTACGTCCATTCCCCACATGGCGAAGGGGGTCGGACTGGTAAGTGACTTGAGTTCGGCTTAGGGAAAGTGTCTGGTCGAAGAGAATCTCTGGCAGGGGTCGCACTTTTTCACAAGATCATGAGCGTCTTGCAAAATGGTCGGCCAATAGTAGCCATGGTTGAATACTTTCCTCGCGAGCGACCTGCTGCCCATATGACATCCCTCAATTCCTTCGTGCAGCTTGTCTAGCACATACTTGGCTTCATCGGGACTCAGACATTGAAGATATGGTCTCCCGTCCACCTTAGTAAACGAGCACTATTATCAATCAGGGTGAATCTTTATGATCAGATTCTTGTCTTCCTAGCTTCGGCTGGGTCTAGTGGGAGTTTGCAGTCTGCCAAAAACTTTTGAACAGGATCTATCCAAGTGCCCGCTTTAATTGCCTGGGTTGATGCAAAGAACTCATGGTTCTCGATGCTAGGCTTGAGGACGATCTCAACGAGGACAGTGTGATATAGGCCCTCAAAGGACGACGAGGCAAGCTTGGACAAGGCATCAGCCTAGCTTTTTTGTTCCCTGGAATGCGCTCGACAGCGGCGCCCTCAAAGAATGTTAAGAGTTGCCTTACGCAGGCCAAGTATTGGATCATCTGGGCGTCACAGGCTTCATAATCCCAGAAAATTTGATTCACAATGAGCCGAGAGTCGTGGAAGACCCTTACTCGTCTTGTCCCTGCCTTGTGGGCTAGCATAAGTCATGCGATCATGGCTTCGTATTCTAATCGTTGTTGGAGGCCTAAAAGTTGAGACACATGGAGTACTGCAGGACGAAGTCGTTGGGACCTCTGAGTATGATGTCAGCTCCGCTTCCACCCTCGCTGGATGATATGTCAACATAGATCTCCCACACTAGTTCATTCCCTCGGGTTTCAGATTCTTCAGGAATGGTGCATTTCGTAATGAACTCTGCGAGGGCTTGCTCTTTGATGGCTGTCCAAGATTGGTAGCGAATGTCATGCTGGCTCAGCTCGATTGACCACTTGATCAAGCGGCCAGAATTCTCTACTTTGTTGAGGACCGTCTTGAGAGGCTAGTCCGTAAGGACCCGGATGGAGTGGGCTTAAAAATACGATCGTAGTTTTTGAGCGGCCATCACCAATGCATAGGTTTTCCATTCGCGTGTATCGGAGTTCAGTGTCGTGCAGGACATCGCTGACATAATAGATGGGCTTCTGGACCTCGTCTTCCTCCCTGACTAATATGGCGCTGAGCCCGTGTTCAGAAGCAGCCAGATAGAGATAGAGGGACTCGCCCAGCTTGGGTTGCTAAGGAGTGGGGGGCTGGCCAGGTAGGACTCTAGCTTATCGAAAACCTATCGTTGAGAATCTTCCCACTCGAAGCTTTTCGCCCCTTGGAGGGCTTTGAAGAACGGGAATGACTTTCTCCAGACTTGAAAAGGAAACGGCCGATGGCCGCCAGGTAACCTGCGAATCGTCGGATTTCTTTGACATTTCTTGGAGGGGCCATGTCCAGTATGGCCTGAATCTTTTCGCGTTCGACAGGGGCCATGTCCAGTATGGATTGAATCTTTTTGGGTTTGCCTCAATGCCTCGCTGGCTGACCATGAATCTGAATTTTTTTTCGAGGTGACGCTGGAGGCACATTTAGAGGGGTTGAGTCTCATATTGTGGGATCGCACGAACCTGAAAGCCTCCTCGAGATTGCTGACGTGATCTTGTCCCCTATGGCTTTTGACAAACATATCGTCGATATATACCTCCATGTTCCAGCCTATCTGCTTCTTAAAGACCCGATTGACGAGCCTTTGGTACGTGGAATCGTCGTTCTTCAACCCGAAGGGCATGACCCTATAATAGTAGAGGCCTTGGTCTATCACAAAGGCGGTCTTGGGATGTCTAGAGGGAATATTCTGATTTGGTTGTAGCCTGAGAAGGCGTCCATGAAACTCAGTAGCTCGTGACCCGATGTTGCATCTATAATGGCATTGATACTTGAGAGGGGGAACAGATCTTTAGGACAGGCCTTATTGAGGTCTGTGAAGTCTATACAATTCCTCCATTTGCTAATTGGCTTCTTCACCATCACAACGTTGGCCAATTACTGCGGGTAGTTGACTTCCTGTATGAACCGTGCTGAGAGGAGCTTGTCCACTTCTTCCTTCACTGCATGTTCCCTGTCGGGAGCGAACTTACGCCTCTTCTACTGGACTGACTTCGAGTCCGAGTGGACGATTAATTTATGCATGAGGAGGTCCTCCGAAATTCCTAGCATATCCGAGGGTGTCCATGCGAATAGGTCAGGGTTCCGACGGATACAGCCAATAATGGCTAGCTTCAGGTTTGGAGCGAGAGACTAGCTTACTCGGAACTGTTTAGATTCGTCCTTCCTGAGAAGGGGACCTCCTCCAATTTATGGACGGGTTCCGGATACAACTAGCTCCTATCAGACGGGAGTTCTACCGCGTCAAGGGGGAAGACTCTGCCCCCCACTCCGGCCATATAACATGCACGAGCGGATTCCCGATTGCCTCGAACTATGCCTGTAACGCCCTGAATACCAAAATACGGTAATTCATAGTACAACATGATCTTTTACTTCAGTTCGTACAATTTTACAAGGAAATTAAAACTTTTCTTTTATTACACAACAATGTTTATTACAGAGTTACACAACGGAATAAAATACAACATGAAGTACAACTCTAACATCAGCAGCTTAAACCATGAATATAATCTTTATCATCAACCGTCTTTAAGTCATTGCCAATTCAATCAAGCCCTGTACTGAAAATCTGTGGGCATGTCAGTTGCTTACAACCGACGTAATATTATAAACAACGATCTTCTCTATGCTGTATTATAACGAAATTTCTTACTTTAACAATCACAAACTTGAATGCATATAAAAGTATAAAGAGTGACTATCCTAATCATGTCAGTGTGTGATATGACTTAATGCCTAATGCAGATGTTATACTACAATGACACTAATGCATACTTGTTCGGATTCTATGCATCCCATACTACATAGGTCCAAGGGCAAACACCTACGTACTCCACATTAAAGGGTTTAATCCCTGGCCATGATAAATACCCAGTAATAAAACAAAGTTTAGGCATTCCACGAGTACGGATTCCAGTCCCGGAGATCCACCGCCTGACTATACATAATCCTCGTCGTGCGAACATCCCGCAAGTGTCCCTCTAGCTCCGGTATACGCATATACACTGGAGTACGACCTACTATCCGCCCGACTAATCATGATCTCGGAATCCACCGCCCCATCGATCATAATCCCGGATTTAATTAAGGCTCGCCCCCATCGCAAGCAACCACAGCCCCGGAATCCACCGCCGGACTGGGTCTATTGTCCCGGAATCCACCGCCTGACTATATAGAGGCCCTCCACCTACGTTTGCCCAAGTTTACTACATCTTCACTTAGTGCCTAATTCTTAAGTTTGAATATGAATAAATTATATTACTAGAGCTAGCTTACCCTCCTACCGGTCTTACACAAAAATATACCGAGAATGACAGCCCATATTGGCCACTTCGCAAAAATTAAAAAATGCATTTCCATTACTTTTGCCAGTACCTGGGTATCACTAAACCTCTAGAATCAATATCTTTCCATGTCCAACAACTTGGGGTACTCATACCCTTATAACTCATGTTCATGTATTCATAATTCATTCAAACTCTTTCATTCATTCTTATTTATTCATCAATAAGTACAATCTCAACCTATTCATTTTCACAATACACTTTTCGTATTCATCAAAACATTCTTAATACAAGTTAAGGAAGATTAAAACATAATCTCTTAAAATTCATCATGGAAAACTCATCTCATCATTTTCCTTTGATTTATTTTAAACCAATTACTAACATCATTAACCATATATATATTTTTCTTGAGTTCACATCTCATATAAGCATGAATATGATCTTTATTTTCCCAAAATATAACTTAAAATAATGAGAAAATATTCTCAATCACTTCGTCTAAGTATCATTTTCAAAACAGTAAATTCAAAGTCAGAAGACTGCATTTCATGCTATTTGTAAAAATCATAGAAAATCATATACTTCACGAAACTTTGCGTTATTTATATAAAAATAAAGGTGTACAAGTCTACTATAATTTCTTAGTTATAAGTTTCTTCAAAATACTGTATCTATAACCCTGAATTCTTCGAAATATACAATAGGGTCGAAATACTGAAATACTGCCACTGTACAGTCTTGTAAAATTCATATAAAATTCAATTCTTTGTGAAAAATTGATTTTTTAGACTTTTCAGAAATGTTAACGAGTCTACTACAACTTCTTAGTTCTGACTTTTCTCAATTATTTTTTTTACAATACTGAATTGATCAAAAATCGAAATATGTACAGATTTCCAGCAAACAGTCAACTACTAACCAGTTCTGAGTTTAGATTTTATTAAAATAGTAAACGACCTCCAAATCTTTATAGAGAGAGATAGCAAGGTGGAAAATGAGATGGGGGATGGAGGCATATATAAGCAAGTGAAAATGCCTCGAAATCCACTAAACCATCTCAACCTTCTGATCTTGATCAAACGGTGGATGAGATTTCAACGCCTCGATTTCCACAACCATGACATCATGAGCCCACATGTTGAACACGTGCTAAACAGTGCTGGACACGTGCCAACTATAGCCAAATTTCCTAATAAAAAATTACAATAAATTTCCCAAGTGCAACTCGCTCGATGCTCGGCATTAACTTCGAGCCAGCATCCGTCGCTCATTCAACATTCACAAAGCTCAATGCTCAACATTAACTTCGAGCCAACATCTGTCTCTCATTCAACTTAACAGAGCTTGACGCTCAGCATTAACTTCGAGCCAGCATCTGTCCCTCATTCAACTCCATAGAGCTCGATGCTCGGCATTAACTTCGAGACAACATCTGTATCTCATTCAACTCCACAGAGCTCGACGCTCGGCATTAACTTCAAGCCAACATCTGTCTTTCATTCAACTTCAGAGAGTTCGACGCTCGGCATTAACTTCGAGCCAATATCTCTCTCTCATTCAACTCCACAAAGCTTGATGCTCGACATTAACTTCGAGCCAGCATCTGTCTCTCATTCAACTCCATAGAACTCGATGCTCGGCATTAACTTCGAGCCAACATCTGTATCTCATTCAACTCCACAGAGCTCGACGCTCGGCATTAACTTCAAGCCAACATCTGTCTCTCACTCAACTTCAGAGAGTTCGACGCTCGGCATTAACTTCGAGCCAGTATCTGTCTCTCATTCAACTCCACAAAGCTCGATGCTCGGCATTAACTTTGAGCCAGCATTTGTCTCTCATTCAACTGCACAGAGCTCGACATTCGGCATTAACTTCGAGCCAACACCTGTCTTTCATTCAAGTTCACAGTGCTCGACGCTCGGTATTAACCTTGAGCCAGCCCCTGTCTTTGACGCTCGGCACTCGGCACTCGACCCTAACCTCGAGCAAGCTCCTACCTTTTGCGCCAAGCTCGATGCTCGGCGCTCAACGTTCGGCTCGGAACTTCCTCCCGGAAGCTCGGCCTTACGGACTCCGAGGTCGATTTCGCGCATGATTCTGAGAAGATCTATCGCCCTACTCTCGGGCACACTTTCTGGCTGAACTCGGGGTCTATTATGCAGGTAAAAGACCATCCCCTCGATCTAAGCCATTTAAATCTCATCAGGATGCGCGAATCTCTGATAACCAGCCTGTAGGTCCTATGGGCCTTTTGCGGGTCAGGCCTATAGAGAGAGGGTCAACCCGGCCCATTAATGTCCCCTCTCTCTACCTATAAATACCAGGCCCTCTCCCCTTTCTACAGGAAATGTCATTTTCTCTTCAAAAACCCTAGCTTCACAATTTTTTTCCAGCGACTGACTAGACCATCGAAGGGCCTGTTGTCGGGATATCTCCTGGTATTTCTAGGCGTTTTGTAGGTGCTCAAGATGGCCAGCCACTAGCAGCACCCCCTCTCATGCTCCTCACAAAATTTTCATCTCAGATCCAAATCTGCGGTTGAGTTCTGACTCTTCCTCTACAAATAACAAGAACTCACATATGTTGCTCTCCCCTCTAAATCAGCAGCACCACTTGTGTTTGGTGATAAAATCAATATTCATCTAGCATAATCATACGACCTCTATTTAACAGGTGCATTATGTGCGTTTATAAATCTTATATGTTTTGCATACAAGTTGGGTGATGCATAAACATAATCTATAAGAAATGTATACAGTTACCCTCGCACTACATACTATATTGCAACTTTGCAACTGTTTTCAAGCTCTAGCTTAGTCTCCCTCCCACTAAATACTATATTGTAACTTTACAATTGTTTTCAATGTTTCTCATCCATTGTTCCAACTTGATGGCTTTTGTGACTATGACCTCCAAATAATTATATTGAAAGTTCAGAGCTGAGACAGAGAAAATAATGTTGAGCAACTCTGTTGGTGCAACTTTATTCATGTCATGTATCCTTGTGATGCATGGGTGTAGCCAACTAGCTCTTTGGGTACAATTTATTTACTTTATAATATACTTGAAGACATGAGACATTATTAGCATACGAAAGCTTTTGTGTTGATGTTGGTAAATAGTAGAGGAAGTTTGCAGTACTTGAAGTGGTGAAAGATTGTTTATTGGGAATTTCACCTATGAATCTATATGATGATTGTGCGGTTCATCAGTTTTGGACTATATAATTAGCATTATGCTCTTGAAGTCGATACAACTGAAAGGATTAATATGTGCATAAGTTAATGGTTTTAGTAATGTAGTACACCTTAAAAGATGGATTATTTAAATTCTCTCCCGTAATGGATAGATCCTATTGTTGGGTTTGTGTCTTGCATACTATCTTCGATGTGAAGAGAAGATGGGGGAAACGATGAGAGGATCGAAGTGATGTTGGACGAAGCAGGGAAGAGCAACAGCAACGAAGAAGAACAACAATATGGACAGTCGACTGCGTGCAACCTCTGTTTGGAATTGAAGAAACACAATTGACTGCCTTTTGTGGCAGTCAACCATGATGTAGCAGCGATTGTTTTTGGGTCGGGTCTTGGAAATTCAATTGAAGCCCAACTTCTCCATTTTAAATCATACGACTCTTTTTGTATGGATATCTCTTCAGAATACATCAGAAGATTATTGTATTAAGATATCAAATTATAGTTTCTCTAGATTTTTATATATTCAATGTAACGGCTCAATAAAGTATTAGGGCCAAATAGAAAATGAGTACTTCATCTGAGATGTGAGAGATTTTTTCATTGCAAACAATGAGTATTTCCCATGAGACTTGAGAGAGAGAGTTGTGGTGAGAGTTGTAACTCTTGTATCCTTCTTTAGTTAAATATTATCTCAAATTTTCTCCCCTGGAATAGGGTCATCCAAACCAAGACAAAATTGTGTGCTTTTGTTTGATCTACTATTTGCTTGGTGGTTTATTTGTAGTGATTGTATTGTAAATTCAACAGATCTGACAGGGGAATTTCCAACCATTAGTATCAGAGCTTTAGGTAGAAGGGTTGCACAAGTTCCTTGGAGATGATGGCGTATCACAACAGAAGGATCGAGCAGTTCGACGGTAAGATCAACTTTAATCTCTGGAAGGTGGACATGTATGACGCACTGGTTCAGAAGGGCTTACATCATGCCTTAGAAGGCGATAAAGGAAAGTCATCCGACATGAAGGAGGAGATTTTAGATGAGATGTGTTTGAAGGCTTTGAGTTTAATCCGGCTGTTGTTGGCGGGCAAAGTCAAGTGTAAGATATCCTTGAGGAGAAAAGCTCGAGCAAGACTCAAAAAAACTATTCGAGATCGTCACTACTGGATCAGATGTACTAGAAGAGAAAGTTGTTTTGTTTCTCGATGAAGAAAGGTACCCATCTTCAAGATCATATTATGGAGTTCATCTGAACCGATGGCATTTAACGTGGATGATCTAAGCGAAGAGGATAAAACTTTTAATTTGATATATTCGCTGTCAGATTCGTATGAGCACTTGATAACTACCATGCTACATAGAAAATCTGCTAAGGATACAATTAATGTAGCCAGGGTGATTAAGAGTATGAAGGAAGGCGAGCTTATGAAGAAGATTAATAAATTAGGGTCTACTTCTACAGGTTGCTTTTTTGTGGATGTTACTTCAAACGAAAGGTGAAGAGTGCACAAGGGTAAGATCCATTGCCACCGTTGCAGAGGGATTCGACATTACAAGAAGGATTGTTACAAGCAGTTGAATTAGAGGGGTACATACGCCAAGGTGGTGAGTGCTACTGAATCGGGTGATAATTTTGACTATCATCTAGTTCCAAGTTCTTTAGATGTAGATTCGGGAAGTTCTTCTCATATTTTTTCCGAGAAGGAGATATTTTCTACTGATAAGCCTACAACAAGTCTTAGTGTGAGAACTGTGATTTGTGAGATTTATGAAGTAGTGGGTGAAAGAACAGTTGAATTAGAGATGCCAGCTGGTAAAGGGCTAAAAGAGGTCATGCATATTCCTTTGATGAAGCAGAATCTGATATCCTTGGGGATGCTAGATTCTCGGGGTTGCAGGTACACATTTCGAGATGACAGTTTGGGAGAGTCGTTGTAAGGTTATGAAGGTAGGAGGGGGATGTAGGATAATGGCTCGATTCTGGTTCAGTTTGTTTATATCCGTCGTAACTGCAGCGATCGGAAGTTCCAGTACACCAGTCGACTGGTCTATGGGTCTCAGTCGACTGACCAGAGAGGAGTTCCAAAGGCTAAGGTTACAGCAGCAGGGTACACCAGTCGACTGGCATATGTCTCAGTCGACTGTCCAGAACTAATCACCAGTCGACTGATAGGAGACCAGTCGACTGTCGGCGGATTTGTAAACCAGAATAGGCCCATTTCGAAAGGCCCAGTAGTTTCCCTATAAATACACCCATTAGGGTTTTGTAAAGCGTAACACCTCTATTCGAATTTTGCAGCCGTCATCTTTGTAAGGGTTTGTTTTTGCCCATTGGTGATAATAGTAGAAGAAACCCCAACCGCCCTGTGGATGTAGGCACTTGTTTGCCGAACTACGTAAATCGTTGTGTTCTTGTGTTTGCTTGTTTTCTGTTTTTCGCTGTTTCTCTCTTTGATTGGTGGTTAATTCGTATTCCGCACAACAAGTGGTATCAGAGCGTCGGGTTCGACCTAGAGGGAGATGGCGAGTGAAGCAGATGCAACCAAGGATGTTGCGGGATCAAGTTCTTCCAGAACAACGATTCACAACGCAAAATTTGAAGTTGAAAATTTTGATGGAACAAATAATTTCGGGATGTGGCAGTGTGAGGTGTTGGATGTTCTGGTTCAACAAGAACAAGATGTTGCTTTGGAGGAAGAAAAACCAAAGAATATGTCTGATGTAGATTGGAAGAAGTTGAACCGAGTTGCGTGTGGGACTATTCGGCTCTTTATCGCGAAGGCCCAGAAGTACGATTTGATGAGGGATACCATGGCTGCGGTGTTGTGGAAGAAACTCGAAGACAAATACATGAGGAAAAGTTTGGAGAATCGGCTGTATTTGAAGAAGAGACTTTTTCGCTTCACCTATACTGAAGGTATGTCTATGAACGCTCATGTTGAATCATTTAATAAATTATTGGCTGATTTGTTAAATTTGGATGAGCAAATTAAAGATGAAGATAAAGCCCTAATTCTGTTGAATTCATTACCCGAATGTTATGATCATTTAGCAACAACTTTAATATATGGAAAAGATACTGTTAAATATGAAGATGTTGCAAATGCTCTGTTGAATAATGAAACTAGGAGAAGGGATAAAATGGTTGATAGAGAAACTTCTGAAGCATTGATTGTAAGGGGCAGAACTGAGACCAGATCTGAGACCAAATCTGGGAATAAAGGAAACAAATCTTGTTTCAAATCGAGAGGAGTTTCAAAGGACAGAAAGATACCAGCCAGAGATGAATGTGCTTTCTGTCATGAGAAGGGGCATTGGAAAAAGGATTGTCTGAAGCTACGAAATAAGGGAAATTCGACTGCAAATGTGACTGTTGATAATTTAGATAGTGATGATGATTTTTCCTTTGCACTTGCTGCTAGTCCCTCACTTTATCAAGAAGTATGGTTTCTTGATACAGCAGCCTCCTATCATATGTCTTGGAAAAAGGAGTGGTTTACTTCCTTAGAGTATATGGATGGTGGGGTAGTTTTGATGGAAAATGATGCACCTTATAAGAAGGTAGGAATCGGGAAGATTGAATTGCTAATGCACGATGGTCTTATTAGGGAGCTTTCAGATGTATGGTATGTTCCAGATTTGAAAAAGAATTTGATTTTACTTGGTATTTTGGAGGCTAGTGGATTGAAATTTGCTAGTGAAGGTGGCATTCTGAAGGTGACTAACGGATCACTCGTGGTGATGAAAGGGAAAAGAAAAAGGAACTTGTTTTTCTTGCAGGGAAAAACGTATTTGGGTCAGGCTGCCAGTGTAACTGAAAAGCCTAAACAGGTTGTTCCCGACTCTACAAGGTTGTGGCATATGCGACTCGGGCATGCAGGAGAAAAGGCCTTGCAGGGGCTTGTGAAGCAAGGGTTGCTTAAAGATGCTAAAGGTTGCAAGTTGGAATTTTGTGAACATTGTGTGTTAGGTAAGCAAACCAGGGTGAGATTTGGTACAGCTGTACATTAGACAAAGGGTATCCTCGATTATGTGCACACAGATGTTTGGGGCCCTACTCAGACACCTTCTATGAGTGGTAGACACTGGTTTGTTACATTTGTTGATGACTACTCCAGACGAGTTTGGGTATATACCATGAAACACAAAGATGAAGTTTTGACATTGTTCACAAGCTGGAAGAAGAAAGTTGAAAACCAGACTGGAAGGAAGATTAAGGTTCTGAGGTCAGATAATGGAGGGGAATACAAGAACGATCCGTTTCTGAAATTGTGTGAAGATGAAGGGATCCAGAGGCACTTCACAGTTAGGAAGACTCCACAGTAAAATGGGGTTGCAGAAAGGATGAACAGAACCTTACTTGAGAAGGTGAGATGTATGCTAGCACAGTCTGGATTGAAGAAGACATTTTGGGCAGAAGCTGTTATATATGCAAGCCACATTGTCAACCGTTTACCATCTGCAGCACTTGAAGGCAAAACACCTATTGAGGTATGGAGTGGTAAACCTGCATCTGATTATAGTTTTTTGCATATATTTGGTTGTCCTGCTTATTTTCATGTAACTGAAACTAAACTTGATGCAAGAGCCAAAAAGGCTATATTTGTTGGTTTTAGTACTGGTGTCAAAGGTTACAGGTTGTGGTGTCCAGAACAGAAGAAGTTAGTAATCAGCAGGGATGTTACCTTTGATGAGACCAGCTTAATCAGCTCGGGACAGCCGACTGTCAAGTGCTCTCAGTCGACTGGTGATCAAGAGAAGCAGAAGATTAGCTCGGGACAGTCGACTGACAAGTGCTCTCAGTCGACTGGTGCGAGAGTTCTCCAACAGGTGGAGTTAGAAAAGCTTTCAGTTGAAAATCCTACTCCTGCCCAAAATGAAGATGATGTGGTTGATACTGAGAATGAGGAAGAAATTCCTATCCAAGACCCTCCCCAGCAAGAAGAATCAATTGCAGCAAGAAGGCAAAGAAGAGATATCAAACGACCATCTCGCTTTACAGAAACAGTTGCATTTGCTCTTCCCATTGTTGATGATGAAGTTCCCTCCAACTTCAAAGAAGCTACTAGAAGTTCTGAAAATGCAGATTGGAAAGTTGCAATGGATGAAGAGATGAACTCTCTTCATAAGAACAAGACTTGGGATCTAGTGCAATTACCAAAGGGGAAGAAAGCCATTGGTTGCAAGTGGGTGTATACGAAGAAAGAAGGTCCAAAAGACAGTGTTCGGTTCAAGGCTAGACTAGTTGCAAAGGGGTATGCTCAACAGGAAGGAATTGACTATAATGAAGTGTTCTCTCCGGTTGTGAAGCATCCTTCTATTCGGATTTTGTTGGCATTGGTAGCACAGTTTGATCTTGAGTTGACACAGATGGATGTGAAGACTGCATTCTTACATGGGGACCTAGATGAAGAAATTTATATGTTGCAGCCAGATGGGTTTAAGACTGCTGGGAAGGAAAATTATGTTTGCAGGTTGAAAAAATCTCTCTATGGGTTGAAGCAATCTCCAAGGCAGTGGTATTTGAGGTTTGATCAGTTTATGAAAGTGTAGAGATATTCCAGAAGTGAGTATGATCATTGTGTCTACTTCAGAAAATTGCAGGATAGCTTTTTCATATATCTGTTATTATATGTGGATGACATGTTGATTGCCTCTAAAAATGCTAAGGAGATTCAAAATTTGAAGAATCAGCTGAGTTCTGAATTCGAGATGAAGGATCTTGGTGAAGCCAAGAAGATACTTGGGATGGAGATAGCTAGAGACAGAGCAAAGGGCATAGTGAGTTTGACACAGAAGCAATATCTCTTGAAGGTGCTGAAACAGTTTGGTATAGATGAGAAAACTAAACCAGTTAGTACACCCTTAGCCACTCATTTCAGAATTAGTGCTTCTCAGTCTCCAAGTACAGATGAAGAGAGACAGTATATGGCTAATGTACCTTACACTAGTGTGGTTGGCAGTTTGATGTATGCCATGGTTTGTACTCGACCAGACATCTCTCAGGCGGTGAGTATGGTTAGTCGATATATGCATGATCCAGGCAGAGAGCATTGGCAAGCGGCAAAATGAATTTTGAGGTACATAAGTGGCACCACAGATGTGGGTTTGAAGTTTGAGAGGGATGACAATATTAGCAGGTTATTGGTGGGTTATGTTGATTCTGACTATGCAGGTGATCTAGATAAGAGGCGGTCTACTACAGGCTATTTGTTTACTATGGCTAGAGCACCTATAAGTTGGAGGTCCAATTTGCAGTCCACTGTAGCATTGTCTACTACTGAGGCTGAATACATGGCAGTTGCTGAGGCCATGAAGGAAGCCATTTGGATTCATGGACTTTTGAAGAGCTTGGGAATTCATCGGGAGAAGGTGGAGGTACACTGTGACAGTCAAAGTGCTATCCATTTAGCGAAGAACCAAGTTCATCATTCGAGGACCAAACATATTGATGTCCGTTATCATTTTGTGTGTGATTTGATAAAGGATGGTGATATTCTTCTGGTGAAGATTGGGACAGCTGATAATCCTGCTGATATGTTGACCAAAATTGTTGGGGCAGCCAAGTTCAAGCATTGCATGAACCTGGCTAATATTTTGCATGTTTGATGATTTGGCATGGGCGGTTGGGATGGTGCTTTGCTATTTGTTTGTTTAGTATTTGATATCATACTAAGGTGGAGTTTGTTTTTGTTGCGTATGATGATGAACATTTGTTTTGGAGTATTTTGGAGATTGCTTGGACTACTTGGAAGATCTCGCCAAGGTGGAGATTGTAGGATAATGGCTCGATTCTGGTTCAGTTTGTTTATATCCGTCGTAACTGCAGCGATCGGAAGTTCCAGTACACCAGTCGACTGGTCTATGGGTCTCAGTCGACTGACCAGAGAGGAGTTCCAAAGGCTAAGGTTACAGCAGCAGGGTACACCAGTCGACTGGCATATGTCTCAGTTGACTGTCCAGAACTAATCACCAGTCGACTGATAGGAGACCAGTCGACTGTCGGCGGGTTTGTAAACCAGAATAGGCCCATTTCAAAAGGCCCAGTAGTTTCCCTATAAATACACCCGTTAGGGTTTTGTAAAGCGTAACACCTCTATTCGAATTTTGCAGCCGTCATCTTTGTAAGGGTTTGTTTTCGCCCATTGGTGATAATAGTAGAAGAAACCCCAACCGCCCTGTGGATGTAGGCACTTGTTTGCCGAACCACGTAAATCATTGTGTTCTTGTGTTTGCTTGTTTTCTGTTTTTCGCTGTTTCTCTCTTTGATTGGTGGTTAATTCGTATTCCGCACAACAGGGGATTGGGCAAGGTCAACACAATCCTCTACCAGACAGCTTTGTGGGAACGAAAAATCTCTCGCGAGTGGATTGAAGCCCGACGTTTCTAAAGCATTATCTAGTTTGGCGTCACTAGAATCACAAAAGCAAGACTGTGATGTTCGAATACCGTCGGAAGGTGGAGATAGCATCAGAGTAGGTGGAGTTCGTGGGGAGGGTGGCACCTCCATAGTAACATTTACTGGGGTATGCCCTTAAAGGGGCATACAATTGAAGAAAAATAAGTGGAGGTATTTTCGACTAGCAGAAGAAGTTATTGAACCGAGTTATTTATAAAAGGAGAAAAGAAAGAGTCTAGAATAGTTAAATCACACAGGTATGGAAGTATGAGTATGCAATCCAAAGTGGAGATTGTTGGGTTTGTGTCTTGCATATTATATTCGATGTGAAGAGAAGACGGGGAAGTAACGAGAGGATCGAAGCGGCGTTGGATGAGAAGGGAAGAGCAGCAACAACAACAATGACAGACGACTGTCCAAATGCGTGAAGCCTTTGTTTGGAATCGAAGAAACTCAATCGACTTCATTTTGTGGCAGTCAACCGCGATGTAGCAGCGGTTGTTTTAAGGTCGGGTCTTGGGGATTTGATTGAAACCCAACTTATTCTCCAAGTTAAATCGTACGACTCTCATTGTATGGTTATCTTTTCAAGATACATTAATGGTTATTGTATTAAGATATTAAAATAGGGTTTCTTTATATCTCTATATATGCAATGTAATGACTAAATGAAGTCTAAGCGCCAGATAGAAACGATAGTAGTACTTCATCTAAGAGGTGAGAGATTTCTCTATTGTAAACATCGATAATTTTCAATGAGGCTTGTGAGAGGATCGTGGTGAGAGTTGTAACTCTTCTATCTTCTCTAGTTGAATATTACCTCGGTTTTTCTTCCCCGAATTAGGGTTCGTCTAAACTAGGATAAAATTGTGTGTTTTTGTGTATTTTCTTTGATCTACTATTTACTTGGTGGTTGTTCGTAGTGACTGCATGGTTAACTCAGCAGATCCGACAAAGGGAATTCCCAACATCTGTCTAGTGCCCCGTCCACTTACACATCAACTTGATGCACAAATCTTGAGAATAAGTTGTGTGTAGTACTGTTGAGGATTCAAATTTGAGATGTCACAACTATGAAAGTTTTAAACATTGTACAAGTGTTTGTAGAAGAAGTGAAGAACCAGCAAAATATTGCTCTTTTAAAATTATGAAAGGTTTAACCGATTAAGAGTTTTTTTTAGAAGAACCAACAAATATGAAATTACAGCAACCCAAATACAAAACAAGATTATCGCAACAATACGAAGAAGCTAAGATGATATGAAAGATTTGTTACTGATATTATTATTCTATGGGTTTTTTATTGTTGCTTTTTTGTTAAAATTATGCTGAATCAAACATGGAACCTCTGTCACGTCTAGTGGGCCACTGGGTTAACAAAGATCCCTTACTCGGCTCAAAGTCTAAAAGGCCCAAAGGCCTTACCCGCTAAAGTATTCAAATTAATAGAGGGAAGAAAATCTTCTCATGTTACTTAAAATAACTGTGTTTATTATTGCAATTACTATTACTAGTGCAATGCACATTATTTTTTCTTAAGCTTCTATTTTTATTTTAGTTTTTGGTTTTTAAATAAAAACTACAATGTAGTCTAACCTCTAATCTGAGACATTCATTTACATACTACAACTCAGTAGTTACTCTTTATAAATTATCCCTAGTGACAATTTATATTTGATATGAACGACACTTTCGTAAATAATTATATTGTAAGGGTATTATGGTAACTAATAATAACTGAGTAAATTGATTATTAATATAACTCCAACTTTAAAATATGTGGTTGGAATTATATCAGTCAAGTTTGTTTCTCTACAAATTACAAAACCCCAGTCCTCCCATTATAATAACAAGTTAAGCCCGGATTTTGGGACTTGTCTTGCCCTCTATCTATGGATTAGTTAGTAATTTATACATGCAATGTACGCTATTTTTTCTTTTTTTTTGATGAAACGGATAGAGTCCAATGACTCCAGCCATAATATATATTCATAAAAAATAATAGTAGCAAGGTCTTACAAGGCGTAAAACATATAGTACAAAAAACAATATACAACGAATCATACCCAAATAGAATTACAAACACAGAACAATAAACGCTAAGCCGAGAACAAAGCACACCCACTAGGGGCGAGCTGATCGAACAAGCTAAGTCACACAAGGAGCTATAAGCAGCTGCATAGGTCGAAAGGATCGAGCGGCAGCGAGATGACCAAAGAGGACATCTCTCCAGACATCTCCGGGGAAGTGCACCAGCGACAAACTGAAAAATGATAGAGACCGAGCCATAGCACTGATCGCTAAACCACAGTGGTCCTCCTCATCTGGAGCGAACAAACTCCAGCGAGGGCGCTACTGCAAGACAGTATAGGCAACATGCAGGAGTCCACCAGCGCGGCAAGAAAACACAGGATGGAGAACAGTACACTCACTGAATGAGTCGTAGAACACACTGATGAAATCAGTTACAAAACAAACCGACAGAACAAGGCAAACCATGCTAAACAAATATGGGAAGCACAAAACAGATGACAGAAAAAATACTGATAATCATAGCTAGCGCAAGGCACTTCCCTATTAGAAGATAGAATGATAATAAACTTATACCAGTCCAAATTGCTGCACAGCCGCAGCAACATCAGTATACATTAAGATAAGAATACAAACATAGAGATAACGCCAACCTAAAAGCTCTACACATATGAGCTCAGAAAGAAGAACAACAGAACGAAAAGATCCAAACATTAGAAAATCACTTAAACATCAGCATCAGCCAAAATTCACTAACAGGAAGAGAGCGGTAGCAGTTCCACCAGAGAATTCCTGGGCATCAAACAACAAACTCCCATCCAGAACAGCCCAATTACGAAGCCAAAACAAACAACCAAAAGCATAATAAGGGTAAAGAACGCAACCCTTTAGGCCTGCAAAAGAAAAACAAGCAAGGGGAAACATAAGATCACACCAGTAAAACTGAAAGCCAAACCTCAATAGTGCCAGACGAGAGAACTGCTATAAAAAGACATATAAGCAAATCAGATACAGAAAATGAAGTTCCAAATAAGCGCAGGAAGGGAGAACTACTACCAAACGAGCTAGTCTCTAAGATCGATATAGAACGTTAAATAGCATTGAGATTAATAAGACAATTGTAAGCTTCTTCCAATCTTTCGCCCTTCATGTTTTCTCTTGCTTCCGATTTTAAAGACGAAGACCAAAAATTGAATAAAAGAAGAAACTCTTTAGCTAAAGAACGAGATGGAGTGAAAATATGCCGGAATAATCGGTGATTTCTTTCTCTCCAAATAATCCAAAGAATAATCTGGAAAGAGAGTATCCAAGAGTTGTGGAAATTACGGTTAGGGGGACGCTTAGACCAGCAATCGAACAGATCGATCGGAGTGACAGATACTCCCCAGGCCAGAACGGAGATTTTCCAAAGAGTTAGAGTGTAGTCACATTCAATAAATAAGTGGTTCACATTCTCGGGGAACGAATCGCAGAGTGGACACAATTGTCCCCATGCAATATTTCTCTTATTGAGAACTTCGACGGTAAGGAGTTTAATGTTGAGAGCTAACCACACCAGGATCTTTACTTTCAACGGAGCACAGGATTTCCAAATCACGTCGTAGAAAGGCGATCTAATCCCTCTAAAATTGAGGAAAAGATAGAAAGAACGGACTGAGAAGTTCTTAGACGAGTACCATCGCCAATGGAAATCCTCTTTATCATGCCAGACCACGTTGTTAATGACCTCGATTAATTTATCAAACTCAGGGGCTAAAAGGGAAGAAAGATTAGACAAGAGGGGAATCGACCATACCCTAAGGACGTCATTGGGGTTATAGTAATCAGATACCAGAGCCAGAGGATTGGCGGCGATGCGATAAATCGCAGGGAAAGCGGTCGCTAAAGAGCAATTACCGATCCAGATATCAGACCAGAATCTGGTCAGGGAACCATCCTTACAAACATGGCTTAATCCACACTGGAAAGCCGCTGCCGCTTTCCAAATGCCTTTCCAAAACGGAGAGGACTTCCGGTGAGGACGGACCGGAAAACTCCACCATGCGTTGGCCACAAAGTAATTGGCTTTGAAGCATCTAATCCAGGGGAGGTCCTCTTTTTTGAGGAATCTCCAAATCCATTTGCCTAGCAATGCAATGTTTTGGTGCCTAAGATCTAAAACCCCTAAGCCACCAGCCATTTTTGAGGAACAGATGAGTTTCCAATTACAAAGGTGTGAACCGGAATTGTAAGAAGAAGAACCCGACTAGAGGAAATTACTTCTAATACGGTCGATTCTTTTGATAACCCACGACGGAAGGAAGAAGAAAGACATCATGTGCAAGGGAATAGAAGAAAGAACTGAGTTGATCAGGATTAATCTACCGCCTCGAGACAACTGTCTCCCAGACCACACTGACAGTCTGGCTTCGACCTTGTCAATCATCGGCGACCAATCCGATCTATGAAGATTGCCCCACCTCAGTGGAATCCCCAGGTAAGTAATAGGAAAAGAAGCGACCGGACAGTTAAAGAACGTGGATATTTCATCTTGCCTATTAGGAGAACCTCCCAACCAAACAACTGAAGACTTTTGAAAGTTAATAGTAAGGCCGGACGCTAGTTCGAAACAATAGAGAAGAAGCTTCAGGTTTCTGAGAGTATGATGATTAGGTTTGGCGAGGATAATGGTATCGTCGGCGTACTGAAGGTTCAGTACGCCATTGAATGAGCGGGATTCTCCCAGACCTTCGATGACCTGGGCGTCCCAGGCATTGCGAAGAAGTTTACTGAAGACGTCCGCTACAAGAGAGAATAATAGAGAAGAAAGCGGGTTACCTTGCCTGAGCCCGCATTTGATTTTAAATTTGTGACCTTCCGATCCATTAATGAGGATGGATGAGGTACCCGCGAATAGGCTAGACTTGATCCAAGCGATCCATTTGGGACCAAATCCTCTATTGCTTAAGATATCGAAAAGGAACTCCCAAGAAACGTTATCATAAGCTTTTTGAAAATCAAGTTTGAGAAGAATTCCCTCTGATTTGGAATTGTGACAATAGGAAATTATTTCCTGGGCCGAAGCCACGCTATCAAGAATAAAACGATCTTTGATAAAGCCCGATTGAGCCGGATCAATAAGAGGAGATATCACCTCTCCTAGTCTAGCAGACAGAACTTTCATGATAATTTTGAACGTGGAATTGATAAGACTAATCGGTCTAAAATTAGCCACGGTATTCGCGCCTATTATTTTAGGAACAAGAACGATATGAGCGTAGTTGATGCAGTCAAAAGAAAAAGAGCCTAGATGAAGCTCGGTGAACATTCGATAAAGGTCATCTTTCAAATAAAGCCAGAACTTTTGAAAGAAGAAAGCGGGGAAGCCGTCAGGGCCAGGCGCCGCATCGCTTTTTAAGGCGAATACCGCTTGTTTGATTTCTTCCATTGAAAAAGGAGAATCAAGAGAAGAGAAATCGATAGGATCATCGCCGTACAGGTGATTCCAGTCCAGACTCAACTTCCTCGGTTTGGAGGATCCAATGAGATTTTTGTAGAAGAGGAGGAAAGATCGGTGAATATCTTCGTTAGAAGAAAGTTCAATCCCCTCGTGACTAATAGATGAAATATGATTACATCTTTGACTATGGGAGGCAAAATTATGAAAAAAAGCTGTATTGCAATCGCCCTCTTTGAGCCATCGAAATTTTGCTCTCTGGGCCCATTTCACGTGTTCTTGATGAAGAATCTCCGAGAATTCTTTTTTGCAGGACTGCCGCTCGTTGAATAAGTCAACCGAGATAGGCCCTTGCTCCTCCATTTGATCTATTGATTCAATGGAGGAGAGGTAAAATTTTTTTAGAAAATTGGTGTTAAATTGTCTTTCATTGCGCCAGATTTTACATCCGAATTTAATCGCATGAAGTTTGAGAAGGATGAATCCTAATCCAGAAGAACCAGAGATAACCGAGAGGCAGTCTGAAACGAGGTTGACAAAAACTTGGTCTTGCAACCAAAATTTTTCGAATCTGAACTGATGGTGACGAGGGAAATGAAAGTCAGAATGTAACGCGATGGGCACGTGATCTGAAGAGGGGTTGGGTAAGGCGAGAGCAAAAGAGTTGTGAAAACGGTTAATCCACACATTGGACACCAAGAAACGATCGAGCTTCGCCATCGCTGGATGATGGCGGAGGTTCGACCACGTAAAGGATCGACCTGATAATGGAATATCAATCAGAAGTAATGATTGGATGCATTCGTTGAAACGATGATTGCCAATCAACGAACTATTCGATCTCTCGTTGGCGAATCGCGTGACATTAAAGTCGCCACAGAAAATGCACAGCTCGTTTGAATGGGGTAACAGAGAAAGGAATTCGCTCCAAAACAACGGCCGACCTTCAGACGATGAAGGACCGTAAACTGAGATAATCGTAAGGTTAGTGTTAAGCGGCAACCAATGAAGTTTAACAATGAGGAAGAAGTTGAGCCGTTGAAAAGAGATTAAAGAGAAGGTCGCCTCTTTAAAGCCGAAAAGGATGCCTCCCCTAGACCCAATCGCATCTAGGGAAATCCAGTTCGAAATGAGGGTTCCTCCAATCGATCTAAGAATCGAGGGAGATGGAACCTCGAGTTTAGTTTCTTGAACAGAAATGAGGTCACAGTGAGAAGAAGCAATCAATTGAAAGATGGACCTTTGCTTATTGGGACAATTCAGTCCCCTGATGTTCCAAGACACTGTAATCATTAAAAAACATTGAACTCTTTGACTCTAGAGCGTTCTTTCTTTCTGATGGTTAAGGCCACCGACGAGGGTGACGCAATAGTCAAAAATCCTAATTGCGAAGAAATGGAAATGAGCTCTTGATCAGAGCAATTATCAAATTGCAGATGAAAAATAGATCCTAGAGGGGAATGAGCTGATACGTTGGAAGAATCAGAAGGGCTAGATATTGAAGGATGATACGAATCAGAGGCTTCAAATTTAGCACGTAAACGAGCACTAGATCTAATCAGCCGGGGATTAGATCTGGAAGTAGAAGCAAAGCCAGAAATAGAATGAGCATTGTTCACACTCCCGACCGACGATAGAGGGATAATAGAATAGACCGATGGGGGGCGGCGGTAAACATGAGAAACTGGCGGAGGAGAGAACTTAGAGCGAGACCCAGTCCCATGAATCACATGAGGAAATAAACCAGAATAGAAGTGAGCGGAGAAACGAGGTAAAAAGCACTTAACGAGGCGTGCATAGCTAATTTAATATCAGATGAAAAAGAACAGCATTCTTCCGATAACAGAAAGAGAGGAAAGAACGAGCGCAGGAGTCGAGACACTCGGCCATGGAAGGGGTTAGGGAGAGACACCCGCACATAACGATAATGCAAAAGAACAGAATCAAATAAGGAATAAAAACACCGATAAACGTAAATACTAACCTTACTGTTGGCTAAATCCCTCTTACGGTCCTCTTCTTCATCCTCCAACAGGTTGTCAGAATCAATCCAACCGGGGACATGGGAAGCTTTATCAGATTTGACCTTGATGTGAGGAAGAACGGGATCAGCCGCCGTGATCGAAGAGAAATGAGCTTGCTTTTGAAACAACTGCCAATCGGATTCAAAATGCGGATTAACTTCCCACTTGGGCCATTGGGAATCAGGGATTGAACGCTCGGAGGTAGAGGGAGCTTCCTTAGAAGCTGTAAGGGGAGTAGAGGACGGGGGCTTGACTTCCTGAGCCTCAGCTAACGAGGCGATTGCCAAGGGAGCAACATTCAGATGATCCGAAACTTTGGATCCAGACTTAGAAGAGTTTTGAGAATTGAGATCCGGATTGTTCCAAACTAGATTCGGAGGCTTAGCAGGCGAAATCTTCGATTTACCGGAATGAACAAAAGCTTTGTTAGAAGGTTGCACTTTTTTCTTGACTGATGCTTTCGGAGGAATCCTCCATTGGGACTTAGAAGAGGAGACCGACCCTGGATGGAACGAAGATGGCGTGGTAGGGACAATGGTGTTAGAAATCGAAGGCTTAGCAGCCAGAACTTAACCAGTTCCCTCAGAGGATGAGGGAATGTGGTATTGAACCGAAACAGGGAATGAAACGAATCCATCCTTAAGCACAAAAGCCTCAATGCGATCTTGATTATCAGGAATATCAAAGATCGCTTCCACTTGCATACAACCAGACGCAAGTTTAGAAGCTGAGGAAATGCTAGTTAATGTGCCCACACAGCTCGCCAAATTCCCCATCCGATGCAACGAGTCGCAGAACGGGGGTAACCCCAGTAAGGTAACAACAGTAGGGATGAGTTTGGGAATGGACTTAGGAGGATTAACTTGACACCATTTACGGATAGAAAGAGAGATCGAACCCACCGATAGGGAAGCATGCTCAATCAGGACCTGAAGCAGCTTGGGGGAAGGGCAGCGAATCACGACGTCGCCGTTAGAACACGAACAGAGAAACCAATCCCAATTTTTCACATTACATGAGTTGTTGAGAAGTGAATTAAGAGTAAAAGTAGGGATCGATCCTCCATTAAAAGAGATGGCCCCGTAAGTATTAAACGATTTCAATCGGTCCGAGAGGTCGATGGGAGGGATGAACACTTGTAAGACGTTAGGTGAGGTGGAGCTGCCGGCGGGAGATATCTTGGCTTTAGAAGGAAGAACAACAGACTCCTCAATGCGAGTGATCAGCGGTGGTGTGGGGAGAAGAGGAGATTTGGAAACATTTTTTTTTTAATTTTGGGGATGAGAGAGGAATCGGCTGAGAGCTTTCGTTGCAAAGCTGGGAAGTCTATCGTGGCTAGAACTTGATCCGAGATCGGGACACCGATCGACAAACCCAGCATTCTTTGAAGAGCGAAACATTTGGGGCGCGAGTGACCGTCTTTAAGGTAAAAGAGGCACTTCATAGCTGCCACACAGAACCTTTTAATGTGGCCTGATTGCAAGCAGTGAAAGCAAACCAGTGGGGAACGACGAGAATGGATATTAGAGAAGAGAGAAGAAGAAGAGAACTTCGATATTGAATGGCGGGAAGATGAAGAAGGGGGAGGGAAGTTACTCGGAAGCTTCGTGTAACTTATACTTTCACAAATTAACTCGGAAGTTACGCTATTTTTTCTTAAACTTATACTTTCACAAATTAACTCTAATAAATACAATTTATATTTTGCCAAGAATTAGGAGATTTAATCTGTATGTGTGATACATATTCTTTTTCTTAAGTTAGGGAATTTAAATTGGATATTTAATCTGCACTGATTGGTTGTCTACAAATTACACAACTCCAACTCTTCTATTATAACTAGTAATTTACATGTGCGATGCACATCATAATAAATATATTTGTTTAAAATAAAAACTTTAATGTAGTCGGACCTCGAACCTGAAACCTGAAACCTCTTTTATATTAGTTATGTACGGATGATACACGGGTTTGTTGTTTACAATTGACAACCCTAACTCTCTATTATAATATTAGATTAGATAAAGATTTTGAATAAATGATGAAACCACAACCCAGAAATGTAAGTTAATCAAGAGGGAGTTACCAGAATACACAATATGACTGCAAGAGAGACCAAAAGATAACAGTAGCAACAAGAAATTTTTTCCCAAAATGACCCTATTTTTGAAAGTTTTTCCCAAACTGCCCTGCTTTTTTTTATTCCCTAAACATCCCACTCGCTTTTTGAAAAAGCGAGTCTGGGATAAATCCCCTCGCTTTTTCAAAAAGCGAGTCTTAGGTTGCAAATTTTCAACCTCCCAAGACCCGCTTTTTGAAAAAGCGGGGGAAATTATCCCACACTCGCTTTTTCAAAAAGCGAGTGTCGTTTGGGACTTAAACCCCCCTCGCAAACAGATCTCACTTTCTCTCATTTCCTTCTCCTCTTCGCTCGCGAAACCCTAACCCATTATCGATAAGCCCCGATTTAAGCCCTTAACCCATCAAATTAGTTGTCGAATCACTCCGAAAATCTTCATTATCTCATCCTCGTTCAATTGGCCACTTCATTTTTCTTGGTTCTTTCGATTTTGGTGGTGATTTCCGTGGCGTTCTTCAAATTGGGGGGTGAACGATTTGGGGGTGATTGTCGTGGTTCGCATCTTGCCTAAAGATTGTAGTATATTTCTCAAACTCTATATTTTTTAATATTGTATATATATTTAGAATTATTTAGTTAGAAATTGGTTTATATTATTGAAGGTACAATATGCATAGTGTTGATATTGTGGAAAAATCGGGATAATATTTTGGGGTAATTTGGGTGTCAAATTTGGATAGTGTCGGTGGAGGTGGAGTTGTATTAGTTTTAAAAAGTGGATAATTGTAGAATTTGTAGGTAAAATTTGGATATAGTTATTAATAATTGTATGTTCGTATGTGTTCTATATTTGTTGGTTATATATTTTGGTAATGTTAATAACGATTGCTTTTAGTTGTAGGATACTCTATTTTTAAAAAAATGGCACAGACGATGGAAAATGTGGAGGTAGGGTCTAGTAGTAGAGTTAATCGTGGCGATTGACCACGTACATCTTTCGGCCCACCTCCTCGCGGTGGACGTGGTGGTCGTCGTGGTGGTACCACACGTACTAATGTAAGCTTATAATTTTCTAAATTCGATTTGTTTCATTATCATATAATTAAATGTTATATTTCTCTGCTGATGTAAATGTTGTTGTTTTACAGGTCCCAAGTAACCCAAATGTGGCAGGTACTTCTTCTCCGGCCCCTTCTTCATCTACTATTCCCCTTGGAGGTCCAGGTCCCCTCGACCCCACTCTTCTTACTCTTCAGTCGCAGCATCGTTCGAGAGATGTGTGGGAAGGTGATTCGAAGGAGTGTACATTCCGTGGGGGTCATCCACTACCTATGCACCCACGGATTCACCAGATCTTAAGGGATTGCGGACTGTACGGTATTGCACTGATGAGCTCCATCAAGTGCGATCGGCCACTGCTTACAGCACTCTTTGAGAGATGGCGCCCTGAAACACACAGCTTCCACCTTACAGTTAGGGAGATGACTGTGTCATTGCAGGACGTTTCAGTACTCACCGGCCTTTCGGTGGATGGGCAGGCAGTGACAGGATCAATGGACTTTGTCCCGACATATTTAGTGGAAGAATATCTCGGTGTCGAAGTGGGGACTGGAGCAGTGAATGGAAAACAGATTCGGTTGAAGTGGTTAAAGAAAAAAATTCAAGAACCATTTAAGAGATGATTCGACTGATGAGGAGGTCCATTGATACTGCAGGGCCTACATTCTGACATTGTTTGGAGGGGTGTTGTTCCTTAATTCCAGCGGACACTCTGTCTCCTTGATGTACCTCCCGCTGATTGCAGATCTAGGACGAGTCAATCAGTACAGTTGGGGTAATGCCACCTTAGCATCCCTCTACAGGAGTTTGTGCCTGTGTAGTCTCGGTTCCGTGCAGATGAATGGACCGATGATACTGCTTCAAGTGTGGAGTTGGGAGCGTATCCACGTGGGTCGTCTTGTAGTGCGGAAGTAATCACCCCACTGGATCCATCTTCCCGAGGACCAGCACATGCTACCTCCTCTTGGTGTGTACTGGTCCGGTAACCTTACTTGGACTCCCAACCCCAACAGGTGCCTAACCTACTTCCGTGATGAGTTGGACAGGTTGGCAGATAATTGCGTAGTGTGGATGCCCTACACAGAGGCGCGTCTAGCTCGACTGCCGCCTATTTTCCTGTATAGGCATGATCTGTGGCTAACGAAAGCACCTTTGATCAACTTTAGCATAGTTGTGTTCTATTATGTCAACAGAGTGCTTCGACAGTTTGGTCTACAGCAGACGATTCCTGTTGCCGAACCATTTAATGCGGACATGCATGCAATCATTGGAATGTGTCGTCAATCAGGACATAATTGGGTCGCCAGCTTCTCGACATATGTGGAGAGATGGAATCTACACAGGTTCGAGGAAATCATTGAGAAAATTCCTCCATTTGATTGAACCGTGCACGAGAACTATATGGGCTGGTATGGGAGGATGACAAGGCGATACATCTCTCCGACAGGACAGTCTCCTGCAGGTGTGGTGGTACTGATACGTCGACCGGCAGCCGAACCAGTAGATCTACATTCAATGCACTTGCCTATGTTTCAACCAAAGGTATCAACTATTCGTACGATTGTAAGTTTTTGTAATGATGATATGCATTAGGTTCGTTCTAAGCTCCATTTTGTAAATTCATTGCAGACATTATACTAGTATGACGATTCGAGATAACACACAACTCAGTGCGATCGGTAACATAATACCGGATGCAACTCATGAACCATGTCCACGTATTTATACTCTCTCCATCAACCAATGCAAATGCAAAAGAAAATAAGCAATCATTCGCATCTGGGAAAACAGCAATTTGCAAACAACCCTTGTACTTACCGTACAAGTGAGTTCCGTCAACACTAATAACAGGTCTGCAAGACTTGAAACCTTCAATCGAAGGACCAAATGCCCAAAATACTCTCTTGAATGTTTCCTCGCTAGGACTTGACTCATATTTATCCCAGTGAACAACGGTTCCTGTGTTTGCTGCTTGAATTGCTGTCAGTAGAAAAGGCAACTTCGTGTATGCTTCTTCGAAGGTACCATACAACCTCTCAATCGCTTTTTGTTTTGCTATCTAAGCTTTCTTATACGAAATCTGATAATTATATTGTATTTTCACTATCTCAATAATTGACCGCGGTGTTAAACCGGTATCCTTCTTCACCACATCAACAATCAGATTACAAACAAGGTTGCAATCAATTTTACGGTGATCCTGATTCAACATGGAATTCGTACAAGTGTAAGGCCCAACTAACTTCTTCACCACAAAATTCGTCCCGCCTTTTGGTACCATTGCTCGTAATCTCCATGGGTAGCCACCATCACTTACTCCTGGGGGACCTTGCACGATCTCCTCAATGGTACGTTTTCTAGGTGCCATTTTGCATTTAACAGTGTACAGTGATGGTGTAGATTTCAAGGTGACGAATTCACGATGTTTTTTGATAGAATACAACTTCACAGCCTGTTGAATCGACTCCTTACTTACAAACTCCTGTCCAACGTACAATTCGTCTACATTGGATGAAGCAGACAACTCTTGTGGAATTGGGTGTACTTTAGCACCTTGAGCCATCTCCTCGGTAACATGAGCGTCAACATTGGCGTAGTTATAAGTAGCTCTGACTTCATTAGAACTGTTGTTCGTAGGATTTACATTTGCTACATCATCATCTTCGTATCCGTCATCATTTTCAACACTATCATCAACTTCATCATCTGTTTCTTCCTCTTCTTCATCATCGTCTAATAAGCTGTTGTTAATGACTGCATTTTGAAAGATTTCAAATACACTGTCATTTGGAACATAATCAGGAACCGGACTAGGTTGGCGTGGCAGCTCAACATATGTAGAATCCGGGATTGTTGTATTTGTGAAGGTATTCTCTTGTGAGGACACTGGATTTGGTTGTGAAGATTGAGCGGGGTTAGACCTCATCTGCTGTGTAGGTACCACCCTTACGAAGCTTGAACTAGGAATATCATGTGGCTGAGCATTCAAAATTTGAATTTGCTGAATATATAATTCTAATGCAGACCAAGAACAATTGGGATCAAATGTCCTAGCAATCATTGACTTTATAGCATTATCAGTAGATACGGGCACTGTCATAAAATACTGACCATCTCCTCTTCCTGCTGTGTATCGAGCTAAAATTTTCACATTCCATTGATTCCTATCCCAATTAGTAACTTCATATATTTTCTCAACTACTTCTTCAAATGTAATGGTACGAGGTACCCAAACTATTTCCGGATCCAACACACTATAACAACAACCAATCTTTGGATCACGAATTATTTCACCACCAAAGTATAACCAAATAGGAATCTCCAAATCCATACCTACGTTAATTTATACCAAAATACGAGTTATTTTCTACCCATAAACAAAACCTATGGAAATTAACAAAATAATAGGACAATAAACATCATACCTTCACAAGATTATTTGAAAAGAAATTTGCCGTAGATATTTGGGTCAAATAGTCGAAGTTGCTTTCCTCTTCAAGTATACCGAAATTCCAAAATTTTAACCTCTATCGGAAAATGGGTTTAAGGTTTGCAAAGCAATTTTATGGGTTAATCCACAAATTTCGATGGTACTTTGACGAATCTGAGATGAGAGATGGGTTAGGGTTTCGGGGTTAGAAGAGGAGGAGGAAGATAGAGAAATAAAGTGAATATGAGATCTGATATCGGGCGTGGGGGGATTAATCCCCAAATCGACACTCGCTTTTTCAAAAAGCGAGTTTAGGATAAATCCCCTCGCTTTTGGAAAAAGCGAGTGTTGCTGGGCAAAAAAGGTCCAGACTCGCTTTTTGAAAAAAGTGAGATCTGCTTGCGAGGGGGGGTTTAAGTCCCAAACGACACTCACTTTTTGAAAAAGCGAGTGTCGGATAATTCCCCCCGCTTTTTCAAAAAGCAAGTTTTGGGAGGTTGAAAGTTTGCAACCTAAGACTCGCTTTTTAAAAAAGCGAGGGGATTTATCCCAGACTCGCTTTTTCAAAAAACGAGTGGGGCGTTTAGGGAATAAAAAAAAAACAGGACAGTTTGGGAAAAACTTTCAAAAAATGGGTCATTTTGGGAAAAAATTCAGCAACAAGGCCATAAAGAAGAAGACAGGCAACACAACGAAAGTTGACTAAAATAAACTGAACTGAACGAAATATACAATGATACAGCCAAACAGAAGAAGAAGAAGAAAGAAGAAGAAGAAAAAACAAAGTAACAAACACCACGAAAGGCCTAGAAAAACATCGAGAAACTGAAGTAAAATTAGCTAGACCGCAGCCGCACCAACACAAAACAAAGGAGCAGGAAAATAATGCCAAATTCGTCCAAAATAACAACAAAGCCATATGAAAGTAAGATACAAAGCAACATTAATTACGTCTTCCCCTCCTGAGCTATTCTTCCTCCATTATTTCTTTTTAGTCACCGTTGCCATTCACCATCCTCTTCTTTTTAGCCAATATAGCTCCTGCTTAATTATCAACGTGAGTCATTATTATCTTCCTCATAATAGTAAAATCGAATCAAAAGTGTCATGAAAGCAAACATTAATTGTACATAATATAACACCCAAAGTGCACAAACAATAGTCAATTCCCACTCTCATGTTCTTATGAATACAAGTTTCGCCATACTCCTATATATATACTTTTTCGAGTTATAACTGGCAAAACTTGACCACAGTTTCCATAAAAATTTGACGAAATATTAGATACATTAACCCCTAAGAAACCATCCTCCAACAACCTAGCAAGCTCAAAAGCTACAAAATACAACATATTACAACTAAAGATCCTATTAAAAGTCATAAATCCGAATCAAATAAGACAACAAACGTAGCAAAATTTGATGATATCACACATTATTAGATAAATGAAAATAAAACTGAAACTAAAACCTCCCCACCTAGCAAGTTCTTTTATATTGCTGGAACTCTTATCAAAATTGATACTGAAAAAAGCACATAAACTAAGGTGGGAGAATAATACATTCTAAGGAATAAGAATAGGTATAATACCGAAAATTTTGCCGCACTGCCCCCACTTTTTGAAAACATTTAAGCAGTCTGTCCTACTTCCCAAAACAATTGGCGATATACCCTTATTTAGGACACGTCAGCAAGAAATATTATTGGGGAAAACGGCATAGCTTATTTCCATGCCGTTCTTCCCAATAACGGCATCTGTTTGAAAAAAAAATTGCATGCCGTTATTTGGAATAACGGCATCAGTATATTTGTCTTACAAGTGTGAATCTTCTAACTTTAAAAAGTTCTAAGTGTGAAAAAAACGTATACACAATGCCGCGCGTTATCCTGAATAACGGCATTCAAATGACTGATGCTGTTATTGAAGATAACGGTATCAGTTATATATCAATATGCACTCTTGCCGTTGTTTGGAAACAGAAAGAATTAATAAAAAGTAAAAAAAAAAAAAAAATTATAACTGATGCCTTTATTCGGAATAACGGCATCAGTTATATATATATATATATATATATATATATATATATATATATTTAACTTATTCATCAGAGAGGATGAATAATAAGTTACTTTTTTATTAAAAAAATTTATAACTGATGCCGTTATTCCAAATAACGGCATCAGTATTGAGAATGCCGTTATTTGAAATAACGGCATCTGTTATAAGGTTTTTCATACTTACAATTTTTTCTCTAAGTGTCTCCTACAAGCTCTCAAAAAATAAAACAACCTATGCCGTTATTCCAAATAACGGCATGCAATTTTTTTTCCAAACAGATGCCGTTATTGGGAAGAACGGCATGGAAATAACCTATGCCGTTTTTCCCAATAACGTTTCTTACTGACGTGTCCTAAACAAGGGCATATCGCTAATTGTTTTGGGAAATAGGGCAGACCGCTAAATATTTTCAAAAAGTGGGGTAGTATGGCAAAATCTTCTATAATACCCTCAATGTCCTCCAATGCACACATATCACAACTTTTATTAATGTTTGAGTTCCTCTTATTAAGATAATTAATTTTGGTTAACCCACATTTCGATAGACAAACCCTAAAAAAAACAAAAACAAAACAAAACAAAACAAAAAAACTTTGTTATAAGGTGCAATAGTTATCCAAATTGTTTTAGGACCACATTTTCTTGTTCCATCATCATTAATAATTTAATGAAACTGTAAGAAGACATTATTGTTACTTTATTGGTAGTGCAGAAGAGATGATAGTACACACACAAGGAGTATATAGAAGCAATATATATGTAACTCTATTATTTTGACTAGAGAAATGAGTTCATAAAGCCTGCAGAAGCCATTAATCCGTTTATAGTTTTTCCTCAGTTAATATCTACTAAATATTTTTTTTTCCATGTCTTAATAATATACTAGTATCATGCACGTGCGATGCACGTGGAGAAGGAAGAAAAAGGACAAAAAAGAAAAAATCTAGTATGATGCACGTGCGATGCACGTGGAGGAGGAAGGAAAAGGACAAAAAAAACCTACCAACACGTGCGCTGCACGTGTTTGCACACATACAAAAAAAAATAAAAAATTGTTTATTTATTTACCTACCCCATCTCTCCCATTATAATAGTTATAGATATAAAGCAAACCCTATACCATTCCTTATGATTTTCTCATAATCCTTCAAATGTTCGGGGTTGCAAACAGTTTTCATATCACCTCAATGTTTTTTTTTTTTCACTAAATAAAGTGACTGAAGTCATCGATCTCATTAATGAAATCACCTCAATGTTGATGTTAGATAAAGTATACAATTGCCACCTTATGTTAGAGAAAAATCTTGTCATGATGAGTATATTTTTTCCTCTATATTAACCAAATCAAACTTTACCTACGGGCTTTCATTTCAAAACGTAAATCTGAATTAGATCCAATTAGAAGACACCTACATGTAGGGCTGCAATCGAGCCAAGCCAAGCCGAATACCTTCAGGCTCGAGCTCAGCTTGTTTACGAAACGAGTTCAATTTTGAGCTCGAGCTCGGCTCGAGCTCGGTTCGAGCCGAGCTTTGACCGAGTTTTGACCGTATTCAAGCCGAATAGCTCGCGAGCTTAGCCTAAAAAAAAAAAAAAAAAAAAATCAAAGCTCGAGCTCGGCTCGTTTACGAAACGAGCTTAGTTTTGAGCTCGAGCTCGGCTCGAGCTCGGTTCGAGCCGAGCTTTGACCGAGCTCGAGCCGAATAGCTCGATTCGTTTGCAGCCCTGCCTACATGACCAACCTGAAAATGGTAACACTTGGCCACAACCTCTAGACGACAAAGTCTATATATCACAACTCTATATATACTACCACAATTTTAACCTCTATCCTCAACGTGGAACTAGATGCAAAAGACGGACTCCGTAATGAAACGATTTAAAAAACATGTAGTTGTATACGCCTCCCGAGCTTTGCTCAGCTGCGCAACGAAAAATAGATCCTAACAACTACCGATTACAGGAGTGCCTAAAAAAAAATGCTATAGCTATTCAGTAATCTTCGATCACGGGCTTTCTAATATAAACTCTACTCTCTCCTACACGCCCACCGATATGGGATATTAAATTCCCAACACCACACACACATCATCCCTTCCTTTTTGGTTGAAGAAAGTTTAAGAAGAAGATTTTAAGAGCACAAGTGACTCTGCATCCAGCCCATTGAATGGAAAATATATACCTTAGGCCTGACCAAATGATTAGCGTCTGCATACGAATTATTTTTCAAAAAAATTATGTTGTCTAGCAAAAATGAAAATTTCAACAAAAAGGGATTTTATCTTGTACTAGAACGTACAATAATTGAGTTTTCTGTAGCATTTGGATACGGGAACTTGTATACTCCTATTTTTCCTATTATAACCAAAGAAATACAGTGTGCCTAGAACTCTAGATGAACAGGTAAATATCAACGCTAGTAGTTTACACGTACAATGTACGTTTTAATAAATATAGGTTTTTAAAATAAAAATTTAGACGTAGTCTGAATTTGAACCTAGGACATCTTTTATAATAATTATGCACGTGTGTTGCACGCATTGGTAGATTTACAAATTTATAAATAACACTAAGACCTTCTCCCATTATATTAATATAATAATAATAATATTATTATTATTATTAGAGATTAGAGATATTCACGTATGTTGCACGTGTTAGTAGATTTACAAATTTACAAATGACACTAAGACCTTCTCCCATTATAATATTTATAATATTAGGGATTAGAGATTAGAGATGACATGTTTTATTTTGTTAGCTAAATTTTAGTTAACCACCCTAGCTTTGGCCCATTAGCAAGAAATCCACACCTTTTTTGTTTCTTATCAATAAGGCCCCTTATTTTAATTTTTTTTTTAAAAAAAAAAAAAAACATTCCTACACCATTATAAGATTCCGTGAGATTTTGTGTGAAATGACCAAATTACCACCTTCCGGATCCTTCTAATTGATGCAGAATATTTGATTTGGTTGTGGAAACCATAGTAAAAAAAAGTTTTAAAACCATGAAAAGATAAAAGCGTATCTCACCGCTCGCTAATTTCTTCATATTCTTAATTGCACCTCCAAAAAAACAAAAACAAAAAAAAAAATCTAAAATCTAAAACCCTTATCATTAGTCCAAAACATAATAAGAGGTTATAGTTGATCATAGGCAGTTTAGGCCAAAAAAATAGTCTAATACCTTACATAATCCTTTTAAGTAGGAGAGGGGTCGGATGTGATTAAACGTTTAAGAACGAGGGGGACTCATTAATGAGAAAATAAAATAAATTATATAAATGGGCCGGGTTTCTTGATATTGGACTAAAACTGGGATTGGTTGAGTGAAATTTAGCCTTCTTTATTTTCTCATTTGCCTTACCACCGCCGCTAGGGGTGGGCATCGGTTGGTATCCGACCTAATATGGACCATCCACTACCGATTCAAAGAAGATCGGTTTTTTAATTTTCTCATCCGCAACCAATCCGAACCTTAATTGGATCGGTTTCCATCCAAGCCGATTAAGCTCGGTTTGGATTGGATTGGATGGTCGGTTTGGCGTGCTACTTTTCACCTTCAACATTATTCATAATTTTGTTGAAATTTAAAAGATCAACTTCAATCAAAGTTGAGAAACAATCTGTTATTTGTTATTCAGAAATGAATTCAAAATGAAGATTCATAAAACCACAAGTTGTTTATGAATTTTGCACTAATTGTTTAAGATGATGACGTTTAATGGATGAGATAATCTGTTTTTTCACTTGCATACTTCTGTAATCTTAGTTTATTATCATAAAAGAAACATTAATAAGCATAGTTACTTTAATTTCAGGTACAATAAAAAAAGATTTAGAAAACAATTTTTGCTTGACTTGAATAAAGTAACTACTAAATGTTACATGAACTTCATATTTCTACTAAGTTGGGCCACACAGTAAATCAAGCATTTCTCAACAACATAACACACAAGTTTATGAAGAATCAGAACATAGGTAGAACAATTGCTCGCTTTGTATTAAAAAATTAAAGAAGACTATTTGTATCTCCAAGAAAATGAGAAATGACTATTTGTATATTCAAAAAATTAAAGAAGAACTATATTTTTTTAATGGACTTATGCATAGAGGTACGGTCGGTTCGGTTTCATCGGTTATTACATAGAGGTACGGTCGGTTTGGTTTCATCGGTTATTTAAAAGCCACATCCAATAATCAAATCGGTTCAGTTGGTTATTGAAGATCAAGAACCGGGCCAAACCAAACTCCTAAATGGTTCAGTTAAAAATCGGTTGATTCGGATCGGATTGGTCGATTCGAATAATAGCTGTCCACCCCTAATCGCAACCAAAACTAACCAACATCAATTAAGGATGGACAATTTGTGCATTATTTGAAGAGAAGAACACGTATATCAAATCTAATATAATGAATTTAAAAAAAAAACAATTAAATTAGGCATGGCGACGCACACCCACTTTATCCCTTAATATATACTAGTAATTTACACGTGTGATGCACGTTTTAATAATTTCAAAAAATAAAAATAAAAAGAGGTGGGGAAGATTTGAACAGGAAATTTTCTTTATATTAGTTATGTACATGCGTTGCACATGTTGGTAGAATGACAAAATGACAAATGACACTAAGGCCTTCTCCCATTATAATATTATATTATTAGAGATTAGAGATAGAGATTAGAGATATATGGAGATTTTTTTTTTTTAAGCTATTGAGATTCGAACTCCGGACTTCTTATTGATCAGTTAACAGACTTAACAGTATACCACATTAACACTTGCTAATATATATAAAATGTTTATTTCTCCAGTAGTAAAGTGATCAATGCACTCTCACAGGACGTCGTGTTCAAATTCCAGTAGTGCAAGTTTTTTTTTTTGCGATAAAAAAGTGACTAAAATGACCTATTTTATTAATGAAGATTTAACGAAACAAAGTAACTAAAATTATAAATACCAATAAACTAAATCACAGACTACAATATCGGTCGGAGCTAATACTCTCCATCTGAATCCAAAATACCATCACCCCTAACCACTGCAGTCTTCGTTGCCGTAGCTAGGCACAGCCATCTCTAGAGGTATCACTCCGCATTATCCATGCGTAGTTTCATCCTTGTCCCTGTCGTACCTATCCAATCATGTTTTAGAGACCTAATTTTATGAAGCAGAGTACGAAAATTACAGTTAATGTTACGAAAACAAGTAACGTTTCTATCTAGCCACAAACACCACACAGTAGCTGTGCAAGTTAAAGCAATGCCCTACTTGATCAGCTAGGCAATATTGTACTCTAGGAAAGCTCAAATTCTTTCCTCAATCTCACCAGTCAGTCGAGGCCTCACTGTGAGTCACTCCGCCTATCAATGAACAAACTGTCATTATACATAAATTCTTTCTACTACATATTCTTAATTTGCTCATTCGAGCGTTCATTTGGGTGGCGAAGATCAAGCAATCGATCCTCCAACTGCCCAAAACATAAATTAATTATCAGAGATACATCCTCTACTTCACAATTCACAATAAAACTGCCCATCAGAAAGCATTTGAGCCTTTGCAGGCACAAGACAGGCAGTGGTGGGATCAAATTAATAATTTTCTATCCTCCTCCTAATATTAAATGGATATAATACTTAATTAAATATGAATTAATTAAGAAAAGGGGAAGCTAAAGCTAAAGCCTTGACCGTTGTGCATGAAAATATTCATGCACGTATTAATTGTTCCCGAGGGGCCACGGGGGCTCCGCTTATTTCTCCAATGAGACACCCACTAACTTCTACTAAATCTTTAGCTTTAGGGTTTGAATATTCATCTCAACTTCTCCTCATTTGAAGCAATGTGCTACCCATTTGACATGAACTAGCTTGCTTCGTTTTAGGAACTGGGAGTTCTAACTACCAGTAGTCCAAATATGCAGGCTAAACTGGTTCGCCACTTGCACTTGCAAAACCCTAATTATTTAATCCATTCTTGTCGACCACCAATTAAAAACTAGGTTAATTGAACTAACTAATTAATGACTTAATAATATACCTGATATGGGTACAAATAGAATAAAATCGGGACCGTCCAAATCGGGTACAGATCTTAAAGCTCTCAAGGATAAAACGATGATTTCAGCAGATACAGGTCCGACAAGATAAGTAGGGCCGTTTTCAAGCTCAGCAACCTAATACAGCCTAATGTAATAAGGACTGTTACAACAATCCTATCACAAAGGAGTCCAGATTCATCGAACCTAGTTAAACCCTCTATTCCTAGGGGGTAACTGATTCTATCCACCCATACACAACAGAGAGTTTGAAAGCTCTATATATCTCTTTATCAAGAGAGTAGTCCAGACTCGATCTCTTCATATGGATGGCATAACCGACTT
Organism: Hemerocallis citrina; assembly: GCA_017893485.1. Lineage (NCBI taxonomy): Eukaryota > Viridiplantae > Streptophyta > Magnoliopsida > Asparagales > Asphodelaceae > Hemerocallis > Hemerocallis citrina. The sequence continues at coordinate 29,755,023 of CM030361.1, read as the reverse complement.
TTTCCAACCACTAGGAAGTAGAGATAGATAAATATTTTGAAACTGGCCCCCCTCGGCGACCATATATATAGTCCGAGACCTCATCAGAATCAAGGTAACTAAAAACTCCGCTCTCAAAACCCACCATAACTTCGAGTTTCTAACTTAGGCGTCGGAGGGTCTGTCTCCCACTACAAAAGAAAAGGTCTTTACCGGCGTATATTCCCCGACGTTTTACCAGAAACGCCGGGGTAGGAAGAGACCAGGAATTGGGCGTCAAACAGGATGGTTATACACCGGCGGTCTTTATAAAACGCCGGGAAATTATGATATTCACCGGCGAATTTTATTAAAACGCCGATGAAGTCTATATTCACCGGCGTTTTAATAAAACACGCCGGTGAAAGTATACAGGTAAAAAAATCTTCTCCCATTCATCGGCGTTTTTAGTTAAAACGCCGGTATAGGGTCTTGGAATAAATTTCCCCCAAACCCTCTACCATTTTTTCATTCGATCGCAAAAAAAAAACCCCCAAATTTTCCCGCTGTCTCGCGCTCTCCCGCTTTCCCCAAATTTCCCAAACCTTATACGTATACCTTCCCCAAATTTTTCATTTCTCTCCTTTCCCCATCGACGCCCCCTCTCCCGCCGTCGTCGTTTTCCCCCTCCCCCGCCGTCGCCACTTCCCCCATCGCCGCACCTGCCCCCCTTCGCCCGCCCCCCGTCCTCCATCGCGGCCCCCCGCCGTCCCCCTTCTCCCAATCTCTCTCCCCCTCTCAAAAACCGCCGTCCCCTCTCCCCAAATCAACTCAAGTAAGGAATTTCAAACCCTAAAGTTTATTCTAGTATGAATTTGAGAATATGAGAATAGGTTAATTAATGATCGGTTCTTGATTAGGGTTAGGGTTAGGGTTTTGATCGGTTCTTGATTTATCGTACTAACCGGAATTGATTCTAGTCATGCTTTTGTTGTTTGTAGTTTTTTAGGGGTTAGTATGGTTTTTAGATGAAGTTGTTTTTAGATGAAGTTGTTTGAGTGTATAATGGAGAGTTTGTTTGGTTTCTTTGATATTGTTGTATGGATTTTGTTGCTGGTAGATGAGAATTAATAGAGTTGCGATCAAACATTTTGTTAGAATTTCAACATGGGTTTAATGGGAATTGGTTATTTATTTGAGATAAAATGTTATAATGTATGTAATGTATACATATACAATTCTGAATAAATGTGATACTCGTCTTTATTATTTGTGGTAATATGCGATTTCTTTTATCCTATTGTTTGTATAAATTTTTTGTTTTGGTAAATTAAATTGGAGGTTTAATAAAAGCTTCTCCACTCATCAATGTATTGGTTTGTTGATGATATCATTTAGTTGTTCTTTTGATGCTAAAGTATTAGTATGTAATTATTGTAGTTGTGTTAATTATAGCCATTTCTTGGAGGTTAGTTATGGATTATTGGATAGTACTGATTAATAATGGTTTTATATTGTAAAGTATCTTAACAGCGATTTCATATTTGCACAGAATGAACTGAAGAGTGATTTTGTTTTTAGTCTCATGGGAGATGCAATTCTTAACTATTGTCTAGTGAAGGGATTAAAATACGCTTTGTTGATGAAGGATGTGATGATGAAGAAGGTAGTTGATGACAATGAGGTGGTTTGGAGGATTTGGTCAATTTCATATACAGTTAAATCATTTTGGTAACTGTAAGTTCATGCTACTTTGCTACTTTTTTTGCTATCGGGTCACACTGCTGACTACTTTGCTACTTTTTTTAAACTAGTGACGATGAGATGGGTTATGATTCTGAAGTTGCACACTACGAGTCATTGATTTAATGATTCATTGAATAAATGATTCATAGGAGTAACTAGTGATTTGTTTGAATCCTATCTGAGCCTTTTAATTTATGAACACTTTTGAGTGAATGAGTGATGATGAGATGGATTATGCTTCTGAAGTTGCACACTATGTTTCATGATTCATTGAATAAATGAATTATAGGAGTAACTAGTGATGATTGAATCCTATCTGAGCTTTTTAATTTATGATTGTAGTTGAATTTGTAGTTGAATTTGTTTTGGAGCCATAGACATCAATGGTAGTCGGGATGAAGAAGTAATAGAGAAACATAAATGCTTAGATACTGGAAATTCTGATTTTCTTTTACTGTTAAAGAAGTTGAAAACATGCATCTGATTGTCATCTTGGCATGTTTTTTTTATCAAAAATGGGTTCACTATGAACTAAGGATGCTAGCTGTATAATAAAATCCTCCATATCTGTACTAACAATTGGGCTGAACAAACCTTGTGTTGCTTTTGTTTTGGAGCCACAGACATCAATGGTAGTTGGGATGAAGAAGTAATAGAGAAACATAAATGCTTAGATACTGGAAATTTTGATTTTCTTTTACTGTTAAAGAAGCTGAAAACATGCATCTGATTGTCATCTTGGCATGTTTTTTTGATCAATAATGGCTTCTATATTAAATTGGTTTCCTTCCACGATGACAGTCCGTAATACTACACTTGATATGAGTCCTGTTCATAGCTGCACCCTATTGCATACTCACAAACAACTAATACGTGTCGTTCATGCATTGTATGACCAACCCCACTTTGGCACATAACATGCTTAGATGACATTGTATGACCTGCAAACAAGGTTTGTTCAGCCGTGTTGTTGTACTGATTTGGATGATTTTGGTATGCTAGCAACATACTTAGTTTGGAAGTGAACCCATTTTGGTTAAAAAATCATGCCAAAGATGACAATCAGGTTCTAACAGTATCTGATAATGAAAATATCCATTATCTGAGCATATATGTTGCTCTACTAATTCTTTAGCCCAACTAAATCTAAAACCCAATTGTTGTACATATCCGGAGGATTTTGGCATACAGGTATAGCATCCTCAGTTCACAATGAACCCATTTTGGTTAAAAAATTATGCCAAAGATGGCAATCAGATGCATGAAATCAGCTTCTTTAACAGTATCTGAAAATGAAAATTTCCATTATCTAAGCATATATGTTTCTTTAACAGTGACTGTGAACAATTGTTCTTAATTGGGCTGTGATTAGAAAGAGACGAGTTTGAGTGGAGATCTAGAAACCCATATAGAGACATCTTGTTCATAATAATTTATTATTATTGTTGTTCTTGTCGCTCTTGCTGTTGTTGCTGATGTCTCTATGTGTTCGTGTGCTGAAGGGAAAGAAGGGATGAGAGAGAGATGAGAAAAATGCCGCTATGTTAGCCTGGTGTATCCTCATTCTCTACCATTCCTCTTTCTGGCTTCTATATTTGGTTTTCTTCCACGATGACAATTCCTTAAAACTACACTTGATATGAGCCCTATTCGTATTTTTCTTCAATGAAGAATTGATCTATGACTACAATCTCCATTCAAAGCCCAATCAAAATTTATTTTGGAGCCACAAACATCAATGAAGAATTAATAGAGAAACATAAATGATTATATGCTGGAAATTTTCATTTTCTTTTACTGTTAAAGAAGCTTATTTCATGCATCTGATTGTCTTCTTGGCACATTTTTTTGACCAAAATGGGTTAACTGAATTAGTAGAGCAACATATGTGCTCAGATAATGGAAATTTTCATTTTCAGATACTGTTAAAGAACCTGATTGTCATCTTTGGCACGATTTTTTAACAAAAAATGGGTTCACTTCCAAACTAAGTATGTTGCTAGCATCCTCATCTTCTTTTACTGTTAAAGAAGCTTATTTCATGCATCTGATTGTCATCTTGGCATGTTTTTTTGACCAAAATGGGTTCGCTGTGAACTGAGGATGCTATAGCTGTATTCCAAAATCCTCCGGATATGTACAACAATTGGGTTTTAGATTTAATTGGGCTAAAGAATTAGTAGAGCAACATATATGCTCAGATAATGGATATTTTCATTTTCAGATACTGTTAGAGAACCTGATTGCCATCTTTGGCATGATTTTTTAACAAAAAATGGGTTCACTTCCAAACTAAGTATGCTGCTAGCATCCTCATCTTCTTTTACTGTTAATGAAGCTTATTTCATGCATCTGATTGTCATCTTGGCATGTTTTTTTGACCAAAATGGGTTCACTGTGAACTGAGGATGCTATAGCTGTATGCCAAAATCCTCCGGATATGTACAACAATTGGGTTTTAGATTTAGTTGGGCTAAAGAATTAGTAGAGCAACATATATGCTCAGATAATGGATATTTTCATTTTCAGATACTGTTAGAGAACCTGATTGCCATCTTTGGCATGATTTTTTAACAAAAAATGGGTTCACTTCCAAACTAAGTATGCTGCTAGCATCCTCATCTTCTTTTACTGTTAAAGAAGCTTATTTCATGCATCTGATTGTCATCTTGACATGTTTTTTTGACCAAAATGGGTTCACTGTGAACTGAGGATGCTATAGCTGTATGCCAAAATCCTCCGGATATGTACAACAATTGGGTTTTAGATTTAGTTGGGCTAAAGAATTACTAGAGCAACATATATGCTCAGATAATGGATATTTTCATTTTCAAATTCTGTTAGAGAACCTGATTGCCATCTTTGGCATGATTTTTTAACAAAAAATGGGTTCACTTCCAAACTAAGTATGCTGCTAGCATCCTCATCTTCTTTTATTGTTAATGAAGCCTATTTCATGCATCTGATTGTCATCTTGGCATGTTTTTTTGACCAAAATGGGTTCAACATATATGCTCAGATAATGGATATTTTCATTTTCAGATACTGTTAGAGAACCTGATTGCCATCTTTGGCATGATTTTTTAACAAAAAATGGGTTCACTTCCAAACTAAGTATGCTGCTAGCATCCTCATCTTCTTTTACTGTTAATGAAGCTTATTTCATGCATCTGATTGTCATCTTGGCATGTTTTTTTGACCAAAATGGGTTCACTGTGAACTCAGGATGCTATAGCTGTATGCCAAAATCCTCCGGATATGTACAACAATTGGGTTTTAGATTTAGTTGGGCTAAACAATTAGTAGAGCAACATATATATATGCTCAGATAATGGATATTTTCATTTTCAGATACTGTTAGAGAGTGTTGAATTTTCATTTTCAAAAATGGGTTCCGAAAAATGGGTTTTGATAATAAGAGTGCTGAATTTTTTTTTTTTTGAAATTTTTTTTTAAAAAAAATTTAGCTACACCAGCGTTTTTTACAAGCGCCGGTGTATCTTTCAGCAAGAATTTGGCTGTCTATACCGGCGTTTTAACAACGCCAGAGTAGGCGATGGCCGGAAATGGCACCCACACATTCACCGGCGTTTTTACGGCCGCCGGTGTAGTTTTAACCGTTACCGGCAGCTGTAGAAAATGCCGGTGAATGTCCCTAAGCAACAGCGACGCACAATTCAGCGACACTTGCACCGGCGATTTATAAAACGCCGGTGGTATCTACAGCGGCGTTTATAAACGCCGGTAAATGTGCAAAAAAACGCCGGTAAAGACCTTTTCTTTTGTAGTGTCCGTGGCCACCCCCAGTATTTCAAACTTGTTTGTAGGTCCACGGGAGCGATTTCAGCCGTTCCTAACAATCAGATCTTGAAGTCAATCGCAGTATTTTGTGGTCAAAGTCGACGAATAGCGAATGTTCGATCTTTACTATTTTTATTTATAAGAAACGTATCTGCTTGTTCCCACACATAAATATATCTGTTTGCTCCCACACAGAAATAAGCATCAACAATAACTTAATTTACATGCATTCATATATATATATATATATATATATATATATGCGGCCTTCATAAATAGATATGCTGGATAGTTAAGAGGCATGCAGATATGAATTAAGGGCCAAGTGTAGATTTTGTTATGTCAGATGATCGGTTTTAACACTTGCTCACGGATTAACGCAGGCCTCTCGTACCTTAAAAATAAGAGCTTGCAGAAAGTCCACTCGGAGCATTCCAATTCTAAGTCTTAGAATAGCTTGTGCAGCATGTAAAAGATTTCTAACTATAGAAATTTTAGATGATATATATTGGACAACAAAGTGTACTAATTAACTGCCTTAAATTAATCCTGTTCTTGATGATCTCTTTCAAGTCTGGAAAAAAGAGAGGATGCATGCAGAGTCCCATGGCAATGTTACGATATGGGCAGATCTTTAAGATTTATCTTACCGTCTTCTTCCGATTTATTTTCCTTTTTTTAATAGTTACATGATAGCCGACATGCATTAGGCAAAGGTTGAGCGTGATTTAAAGATTCGGGATAAACTGAAGAAATGCAAAGACTTCAAAGAGTTAACTCAATATTAGTGTTGATCAACGAGTAGTCCTTCGGGACTATTAGCCTCTATTTTGGGACTTTTGGAGGTTGTATTATTTTGGGACTTTTGGAGGTTGTATTTGTTAGGTTTTGTGAGAAATTAACAATTGGAAATTAGGATTTATCTCTAGATTTAAGTTGCTTGAAATATTCACTCTAGTTATCAAGATTTGAATACCTAGACTGCTATCACAAGCCAATATTTATCTCTAAATACTGGTTTGGGTATCGGGTTATAAGCCCACAAACCCGCGTTCCAATATCCAATCAATTGTACGTTCAATACACGTGTTACTCATATGCACATGTAATATATATATAGAGAGGATATACCAGTATATCCAACTATCTCTTCCTATATTCTCAATATATATATAAAGTACATGATTATCTCATCAGTTCAGTATAAAACTGACTGGCTGATAGCAGTCCATAAAAAGAAAAGCATCATAAAGGTATAGTTTCATAAGAACCAATATAATTATAAATCTGAATAGTTCAATCAAGACTAAACCAATATAATTAAATAGTTCCAAATCATATCCAATTCAGAATAGTTCACATAGACTAAACCAACTGGAATAATCTGTCATAGTTTTAAAATCAAACAAAACAAATAAACTTCAAGAACAAAATATGAGTTTTAAGCTCATAAACACAAGAGTCTTAAACTCAATAGAAGTTTTACCAAGCAAGTGACTAATTTATTTTCGAAAGAAATAAATTGAAACTCTATCCTTACACACTGCTTTATGTTTACTCTTCTATTTTGAGCAAATCATTATTTTTGATATCTATGTTGACAGATTCAACTCCTCCAACTTTGCTAGCTTATAGAAAATAAGAATATCAAGAGACACATCTCTTAAAAATTCCAACGAATTTCATAAAGTATCTAGCTCTACAAAAAAACTTAGTACAATTCATAATTAGCTTAGCAAAAATGTAACGCAAGCATCACAATCAAGTTTCTTTAACTAAATAAAGAACATGAACTTTTATAGTTTCTACACAAAAACCATACTGTGTTTCATATTTGAATGAAAAGACTGCCGTTTCAATCATGGTTTAACATTGAATCATCAAAATTGGAATGAAACATGTATCCATGAAAGACATCATCAAAATTGGAATGATATTTAGGACAATTTAATTATCGGAAACAAATCGACAAATTTTCATGTTTCGTATTGGAATAATATGATTATTCTAAGTAAATTCTCTAGATATATAATACCATCAGAATTGGAATGACATTATATATTTGTGAAATTTATGTGGAATCATCAAAATTATCTAAAACATGTCAACTACCTAAAATTGATACTTGAGTTTGAACTTCTCTATGGATCCAATTGGATTCTAAATTTCAAAACAATTAGGATGTTAAAGTTTTGACTCAATAGCTTTCAACTCCATTTTCCCCACTAGATTACTTTCAAATCTCTTACCAAGAGCATTAGCCATACTAGTCACAATTGCACTTTATCTATGAGAAAGTTCAACTAGGCTTCTTTCAGCCTTAATATACTCCTCTTACTATATAGAGTGAGTTATGAGCTACAGTGCATTGTAGCTTGATAGTCGCATAACAGAATTAGAGAGTTACTTAAACTTTTTAATGGATAACTAGCAATATTTTCTTCAATCCACTCAGCCTTTTCCCCTGCAGAGGATTAAACATAGAGGTCTGATTTCATGGATGATAGCACAGTGCATGTTTGCTTTTTATTTCCATAACATTTCTGTTTCTCCGAGTGTAAACACATATCGACTAGTTATCGACTTTCACTAAATTCTGAGCATCATAATGCATCAGATCAGTCATTCATTCGAAGAATGACTAGAGTAGCACAAAGCAAACTCTTGAATACCACCCAGGTATCTCAATAGCCTCTTAAGGGCACTGAAATATGTATGGAATTATTAGTAAATCTGCAGATCATACCTACCTCAAAGACTATGTCTATTCTAGTGCAGATCTTTATATACATGAGACTGTTAATTTCTTTAGAATGATCTACCTGTCTCATAGTTACACCATCATTAGGTGTCAGCCTTTTATCATAATTATAAGGTGTTTCAAAATACACTTTCAATCACCATATCCCCACTTTTGAAACACATTTTGATTTGATGAGATTGACTAAGAGTTATCCCTTGCCAACTGAAAATTTACCCTTGTACCTATGGTGTCTACAGTACCTAGATTTTCATGTTGAATTCTTTGGATAACATAATTTTAACTTCATTTGTAATAGAAATGTCACTTCCAAGAACATGCATGTCAACAGAACAAGTAAATAATAGCCACTATATTTGACACTCCACAAAGTTGAAGGCATTGATCTGAATTACTTGATTCATATACTAGGCTCTTTCAAAAATTTATCAAATTATTTATTCGTTGGCTATACATGTTTTAAGAACATACAATGATTTTACTAAATTGTAAATTTTGTTCACTAAACATATTAGTTAAAAACTTTCCAGTGCAAAACTGTTCAGTACAAAACATCAAGTACAAAGCCTTTTAAATATCCTTTATGAATGACAAAATTTTCATTAGATGTAAGGGTAAGAAGAATACTTATTGTAGCAATATGACAAACATGTGAGTACATCAAATAAATCTACCCAATTTTTCTCAGTCAATCTGTTAGCTACTAAAAAGCATTAAAATTTCTACTGAACAATCAAAATTAAGTTTCTTCTACGAAACCCCACTTACTTACTATAGTTTTAGCCCCTTTCGACAGATCAACTAAATTAAAGTATTATTGTATGACACAAAATTATCTCATTGTCTACTAAAGACTTTTCTTAGCTCATTTGTCATTCAGATTTTTAAGTGTCAGTAAGGTTGGTTCTTGATTCCAACTGTGAAATATTGAACATGTCTGTAAGACTAGATTATTTCATATATTTATCTTTGATGAACACATCCTCAAAGAACTCTGCATGTCTAAATTCTTCTAACACAAAATAAATAGATCCAATATCTGTCTACAGAACTACATCTGCACTTTTTAAACATATACAAATATTTTTTGTAGGTCCTATTTTAGGCCTTCTAGGGTCATGTACTCTAACAGAAGTATCACAACACAAAATTTCACTTCAACAAAATTATTTGTGTTTTCATGCCATGATCTACAAGGTGTATTCAATTTAGAGTGTAGTAGCACATTAAAGATATGATTAACAATACAACATCACTCATAATTACACAAGATAAACAACAGTCAATAATATAGAATTCAACATTTTACTAAGTGTTTGTATCTAACATTTATCAATACCGTTTGACTGTTGTAAGTAGAGTGCAGTAGAGATTATGCCCAATGCAAACTTCTCTAAAGTTGTTAAAACATATTCACCACCTCTATCAAATCTGAACCCTTGATTTTCAGCATTTAACTATAATTTTAATTCATTAAGAATAAAAAGTGTTTCATTCTTCATATATATGACAGACTCATATTAATCATCTACAAAAACGATTAAATACTTCTGACCAACAATCGTCTCATCTAGTCACAAAGCTACTGAGATCATTAATATCAGAATGTATTGTCTCAAAAAGTTCTGTGCTCCTAGAGACCATACTAAATAATTTTCTAGTGATCATAATCTGAGCACAACTTTCATATTTGTCATATTTAATGGAGTGTCATTTAGCAGAGTTATGAGTTTTAACAAGAACAAACAATTTAATATATAGTTCATAGTGATTCTAAATTTCAAAACAACTTTGATGTTAAAGCTTTGACTCAATAGCTTTTAACTCCATTTCTCCACAGTTTTGATAATTAGATCACATTTCCTCACAAACAATTGAATATATAGTTATCAAATCTTAACCAATTATGCTATGTTCAAGAACACAATTAGAACTATTATTATTAATTGTCTCATTTGTTAAACTCAACTTATACATACGATTGACAATATATGCACTTTATAAGAGTTAATACAAAATTACTCTATCACATTTTACAAAATTATTTGCTTTATCTAATGTTTCTAACAATGTCCACTTGTTCAAATATATTGAGCGAAGAGTTCTTCCCTTTATTCGTTCTTCATCATCTTCATAACACTAGATGAGATAATGACTAACATATTATAATTCGACTTTGCACACACAGTACAATGAACGAGAAAGAACAACGCGTAACTAATAGAGTCATATCCTACATTAAGAGATGCTCCCTCCTAAGTTACAGATATTTGTTATACATCTTATACAATTTTTATTTTATTTTAATTGAGAAGCAAATATATAATCTCACACAAACTGCAAACAATAGATTTATCAAAATATCTATACACATAGTATGATAAAACACCTAACAATCCTAAACATGCTAGTTTTCAAAGTGAGAATAACTATGATCTAAAACTCTCAATCATGTAATCAAACGCACAAAACGTTAACACATTCATCATATGAAAGTACTAAGCAAGATTAGAGTAGATCATACCGACACTTCAAGTTAGAAGTATTTTTCAAATTCGATGGAAAAGTCTGCATGGTGCAGACTTATTCAACCGTGATGCATATCCATCGTCTCCAACATACACAATTTGTAGGTAATATTAAAGTTCGTACATTCATCAAATTGTTAAAGATTAGCCAATTAAACAAATTATTAGCACTATCTAATTCTAGTAACAATTTAATTGGAGATCCAAATTTTATAGTCAACATACAGTTTAACTTATCAAAATTAGATATTTAGTTTTAGCATATAGCCAAAACAACTGTTCAACTTGTATTTAATTAAACAATTGATTAATACAGTCTTGAACTTAACCACTTAGCATCATAATCATAGTAATTCTATAATTCAAAACATAAACTTATAACGAATGTCTGAACTTCCAGCACATAGCAAAATATTTAACGAAAATTTAATACGAGGAAAGTAAAGAACATATCTTTAATTTAGATCTGAATTGGAGGCATACTGCAGTAGATCCAGTCTTCTCCCCAAACAAACGTCAACGTCCAGATTCGATCTGGCTCCCATCCTCAGTGTGCTCATGATCTAAACACCCAGTGTAACACCCCGAATTTCAAATAAGGACAAACTCGAGATTTCACAGGATCTTTACTTCACTTCGTACAATTTTACAAGGAAAATTTAAAACTTTTTTACTAATACATCAGAGTTCAATTACAACTTGGTTTTACACAGCGGAAGAATGAAATTTACAATAAAACATTTACAACATCTTTAAAATCACACAGCTCCAGCATATCCACTTTATAGCTTCGCGAATAGTCCATTACCTGCATATTAATCTGTGGGCACGTCAGTTACTTACAACTGACGAAATGTTATACACGGCTATCCTCTCTATGCCGGGAATAGTATAACGGTCTCATACTTTAACAAATCACAAAAAGATTGAATGAACATATAAAGTGTCAAAAGTGATTATTCTAAACATAAGTGTATGTCATGTCTTAATGCCTAATGCATACCATTCTACGCTAGGATGACACTAATGCACACTTGTTCGGATTCTATGCATCCCATACTACATAGGTCCGAGGGTAAGCGCCTACGTTCTTCACAATACAGGGCTCGATCCCTCGCCATGAAAACTACCCGGTAGCAAAACAAAGTTCAGACTATTCCACGAATGTGAATCCCAACCTTGGAGTCCACCGCCGGCTGTTATAACAGATTCCACATTGTGCGAATCGTCCCGTATGTGACCCTCTAGCCCAGTATATATATATATATACATTGGAGACGGTAAACACAAAAACTCATCCGTCCGACTACTCAAGATCTTGGAGTCCACCGCCGACCCGTCCTCATAGTCCCGGATTAAAATATAATAATTCGTCTCCCACAGGGCAACCTCAGTCCACCAACTGGGTCTATAGTCTTGGAGTCCACCGCCGACTATATAGAGCACCCCACTTACGTTTCCCTAAGTTTACTACATCTTCACTTATGTGCCTAAATTTTCTTAAATTCAAGACATGAATAATTTCCATTCAAAGAATTAGTCTTACCTCCCACCGGACTTAATCAACAAATACGAGATAGCTCCACGGCCATATCTCCAAATCATTTCTCAAATCCTTTCTTTCAATAATGCCGGTACCGAGGTCGTACTAACTCTAAATCATAAACTTTCATGTACAAGAAACATGGGTATTCACACCCTTTCTTAATCATGTCTTAAACTTATATAATTTTCATCTTCTACTTATTCACAATGATTAATGTCTTGTATTAGCACTTATCCATAAAGTCATCATTTCTTAGTCTTTACACTATTCATAATCTAGTTATTCACTCATAGTCTTTATAAGCAAAAAGGATTCCCTTTTTAAGAACACAATTTCATCACATGAAATTTTATAACCAATTCAAACTATCACAATATCTCAATTCCCTTTAAAATATTTCTTAAACAAAAAAATATGCAATAAAGTTATGATTAACTTTAATATTTATTACTTCATTTTATATGAAGAAAGTATGAGTTTTAATCAAAAGCCCCCTTTTTAAAGTCTCATTTTTACTTTCTTAAAATAGACAATAAAATTTCCATAACAATCTCTAATAGCTTCCATTTTATCTTATAACCATAATAGGAATTTATTCATACTAAAAAAAAAAAAAAAACATCTTATTCTATTAAAACCAAATCAAAAAAAATAAAAGATGGCTATCAAGATTTGAACCCAAGATCTCTTATAAGAGGTGCTCATTGACTAACCAGTAAGTCCTAGTGTGCTTTTGTTTAGAAGTTGTATTCATATACTTTTGTTCACAATTTTCTGAAATTGTTTCTTTTTAATAAAACTTGTTTACCCAATAATCCAATCCTTTAGGATATTGGAATAAACTTCTCTTTGGACTAAAAGGAAATCTTAAATAGTAATCAACAAGTCCAAACTTATTTTTAGCATATATCTCATTTAAAAAAAAAAAGATTTTCCTTTCTTTACAAAATTTACATTTCTTTTCAAACTCGAAGATTAAAATCATGATTTTCTAAAAAACTAGTTTATGCCCAACATCTTACAAATAAAAATTTGTGTTAAGAATCAAACATATCTTTTAATCGATTATGGGTGTCTCAAAGGAATTCCTTTCATACAAAAATTATATTTTTGACATATGTCAACATACTTCATAAAAAAAAAATTATTTCCTTCTCTTTTCTTTTTCATCATATCTCTAATCATATGTCGAAATATAGCATTCTTTAACAATTTCTCATAAAAGAAAAAAAATCACATATTCGACAAACATAAAATTTGCAAACACTCTAACATGATTCATATGATTAATTCTTTAGTTGCACTCTTCTTTTCAACTAGCATGGCAACAATCAAAACAAGTTTATCGTATTCAATTAACTTTACAAAAAATATTTTTGCAAAAGAAAGTATTCCCAACATTTTTCATACAATCAGTTATATCTTCATTCATGCATACTAATTCATGACAAAACAAATCAGCATTTCTTTCTCATTACTAATTAACATAAGTTGGGTTTGTTTACTCAATAAAGCAATATTTCATTACATCCAATGCATAGGTTTGTCCTATTTTATCAAATCAAATTCTATATTACTCATTCATTTCTATTAACATGCACATTCAAAAAAATTAGAAAGTAGGAGACACCCACCTTATTGAAGCTTGAACAATTGAAAAGAAAAGAGAACACCACTTCTAGCTCCAAAGATTCCTAGCTCCTAGTAAGGCTTCTCCTCCTAGCAATTTCTCCTTTCCAAGCAAGAGATCCTCCAAGCACAATAAATTTCTTACTCTCTTTCTTTTTCTTCCTTTCTTTCTTTTTCTTACACTTATTTTGATATTGATTTTGGTGCAAGAGAAATGTAGGAAATGGAACTCTATTTATAGGATTTTGGAAGGGTCTAAAGTGCAAAAATCTCACCCTAATAACTCTTCAAATTTATTTTACAACTCTCCACTTTCCTAACTCCTAAAACCTCCATCTCTTCATCTCCCCACTCTCCACTAACTCAACCTACCAACTCTTCTCCTCCCTTTGCCCAAAAAATGGTCCAAATACATTTGTGTATGCATGCACACATGCATAAACAAATATGAACACATTTCTATAACTCTAAATGTGTACTAATATGTGTAACTTGTCATGTATTAGTACATGTTTAACTAAAAATGTGATTTTAATAGTGGGCTTGCTACATGGGCTCATTACTAATTAATTTATTTAATTATCTAGTGGGCTTGTTACATGGGCTCATTACTAATTAATTTATTTAATTATCTAGTGGACTCTTCTCCTAATGGACTACATTTTAGTTTATAGGTCCATGGATCAAAAGAAAGGCTAAATAAAACTAATGCATGCTAAAAATAGTAAAATGAGAGTAGCAAAATGAGAATAAAAATTTGCACGTGCATCATACGTGCAAAAATAAAAATGCATTTTAATCAAAACAAGGGGAAAGTAAATTTTCATTTTATAAAATAGATTTAAATATATAAAAATAAATAATTTAAACCTATAGAAAACATTGTACGTAGTGGTGGAAACACGTGCATCAAAACACGTAAAAAGCACGTAAATCCTAGGGATTGAAATATTATATTTTAGTTGACTGAAATCAATACGGAAAATGTATAAATAGTACGAATCCAAAATATGTAGGGAAATACATTACAAAATATACGTGCGTAACACCCAGGGACAAAATTGTAATTTCCAATTTTTGCGGGGTGTTACACTCTCCCCCCCTTAGAGTAGTTTCGTCCCCGGAACTCGCTAAGGTAAAGATTTGTATTTTGTACACGCCAAAAAAAAATATTATTCTTGTATTTAAGAAACTGCAAACTCTAAAATATGCAATAATAATAGTACCGAATGGAAACAAAATGGTAGGTCATATTTATATAACAAGAAAATTTCAATCTTGTTAAAAATATATAGGATAAGATACTATACAAATCAAAATCATATAAAATGAGTGCACATAAGAAAATTCCAAAATAATAAATGAAGGAAATAGTGGTTGCAATATTAATTTAATGAACGACAATTTAAAATTTGACAAAATATGTGAAGTAATAGTGGGTAAACAAAAAATGACATAAATACATGAAGGGCAAAATTTTAAGTTTGAAAAATAGATTTAAAAATATCAAGACTAAGGAAGATAGATAAATAATAAATATTCAAATAATTTAATAACATAAGAAAATATTTATTAAAAATTTATATATTGAATATGGAGAAATTACCATGATAATGATCTACAAAAATAATTTGAGAGAGAAGTGTGTAAGGTATCATGAACGACGGTCCAAGCCAAACACGCTTCCACTGCGCCACTCTGATACCCAGGGGAAAATGTGCTCGTATACACTCTCATATTTAATGTATACGAGGAGAACAGCATGAATGAAATTGAATGCAAGTTCAATAACAACTTCATTCACGACTCCAGCCATCCAAAAGAAAGAGAAAATATCAGTGCATAGAGCAACACAAATGTAAATCACTTACATTTAAATCTCTATAGACTGAAACTCACACTCTAGTGTCTGCAGGAATAATATTGTAACTACTCAATAAGGTGTCATGGGTTCTAGACTATAGTTAATGATCTTACTACTCTTCCTAAGCAAATCTTTAGTCTATCAAGTTCTGATTTACTTGGGTTAGCCGTAAGAGTCGGTTCCCAGCTAGCGGTGGTCCGAAGACGCTTAAATACCGTGTCGCTTAGGGTTGTTTACACCCGGTTGACAGAAGGACTCTTTTAGCTTGTTCCCAAATTTATCGTCACTTTTTATCGTTCCTTATAAACTTGTACTACTTGTGAAGCATGCTCTGATACCATCTGTAACACCCCGAATTTCAAATAAGGACAAACTCGAGATTTCACAGGATCTTTACTTCACTTCGTACAATTTTACAAGGAAAATTTAAAACTTTTTTACTAATACATCAGAGTTCAATTACAACTTGGTTTTACACAGCGGAAGAATGAAATTTACAATAAAACATTTACAACATCTTTAAAATCACACAGCTCCAGCATATCCACTTTATAGCTTCGCGAATAGTCCATTACCTGCATATTAATCTGTGGGCACGTCAGTTACTTACAACTGACGAAATGTTATACACGGCTATCCTCTCTATGCCGGGAATAGTATAACGGTCTCATACTTTAACAAATCACAAAAAGATTGAATGAACATATAAAGTGTCAAAAGTGATTATTCTAAACATAAGTGTATGTCATGTCTTAATGCCTAATGCATACCATTCTACGCTAGGATGACACTAATGCACACTTGTTCGGATTCTATGCATCCCATACTACATAGGTCCGAGGGTAAGCGCCTACGTTCTTCACAATACAGGGCTCGATCCCTCGCCATGAAAACTACCCGGTAGCAAAACAAAGTTCAGACTATTCCACGAATGTGAATCCCAACCTTGGAGTCCACCGCCGGCTGTTATAACAGATTCCACATTGTGCGAATCGTCCCGTATGTGACCCTCTAGCCCAGTATATATATATATATATACATTGGAGACGGTAAACACAAAAACTCATCCGTCCGACTACTCAAGATCTTGGAGTCCACCGCCGACCCGTCCTCATAGTCCCGGAATAAAATATAATAATTCGTCTCCCACAGGGCAACCTCAGTCCACCAACTGGGTCTATAGTCTTGGAGTCCACCGCCGACTATATAGAGCACCCCACTTACGTTTCCCTAAGTTTACTACATCTTCACTTATGTGCCTAAATTTTCTTAAATTCAAGACATGAATAATTTCCATTCAAAGAATTAGTCTTACCTCCCACCGGACTTAATCAACAAATACGAGATAGCTCCACGGCCATATCTCCAAATCATTTCTCAAATCCTTTCTTTCAATAATGCCGGTACCGAGGTCGTACTAACTCTAAATCATAAACTTTCATGTACAAGAAACATGGGTATTCACACCCTTTCTTAATCATGTCTTAAACTTATATAATTTTCATCTTCTACTTATTCACAATGATTAATGTCTTGTATTAGCACTTATCCATAAAGTCATCATTTCTTAGTCTTTACACTATTCATAATCTAGTTATTCACTCATAGTCTTTATAAGCAAAAAGGATTCCCTTTTTAAGAACACAATTTCATCACATGAAATTTTATAACCAATTCAAACTATCACAATATCTCAATTCCTTTTAAAATATTTCTTAAACAAAATCAAAGTATAATTCTCTTTAAAAAATCACTTCACAAAAATAATACTTTGTTTTTGTTCACTACAAAGTATCATACTCACAATTTCATCTCTCTTTATATCTCAAAATATACAAGAAAACAATCTTAATATTTCCCATTTCATTTTCCTCAAAATATGCAATAAAGTTATGATTAACTTTAATATTTATTACTTCATTTTATATGAAGAAAGTATGAGTTTTAATCAAAAGCCCCCTTTTTAAAGTCTCATTTTTACTTTCTTAAAATAGACAATAAAATTTCCATAACAATCTCTAATAGCTTCCATTTTATCTTATAACCATAATAGGAATTTATTCATACTAAAAAAAAAAAAAAAACATCTTATTCTATTAAAACCAAATCAAAAAAAATAAAAGATGGCTTAAACTTATATAATCATTTCTATTAATAGAAGATGAAAAATAAAATCCTTTCTTTCAATAATGCCGGTACCGAGGTCGTACTAACTCTAAATCATAAACTTTCATGTACAAGAAACATGGGTATTCACACCCTTTCTTAATCATGTCTTAAACTTATATAATTTTCATCTTCTACTTATTCACAATGATTAATGTCTTGTATTAGCACTTATCCATAAAGTCATCATTTCTTAGTCTTTACACTATTCATAATCTAGTTATTCACTCATAGTCTTTATAAGCAAAAAGGATTCCCTTTTTAAGAACACAATTTCATCACATGAAATTTTATAACCAATTCAAACTATCACAATATCTCAATTCCCTTTAAAATATTTCTTAAACAAAATCAAAGTATAATTCTTTTTAAAAAATCACTTCACAAAAATAATACTTTGTTTTTGTTCACTACAAAGTATCATACTCACAATTTCATCTCTCTTTATATCTCAAAATATACAAGAAAACAATCTTAATATTTCCCATTTCATTTTCCTCAAAATATGCAATAAAGTTATGATTAACTTTAATATTTATTACTTCATTTTATATGAAGAAAGTATGAGTTTTAATCAAAAGCCCCCTTTTTAAAGTCTCATTTTTACTTTCTTAAAATAGACAATAAAATTTCCATAACAATCTCTAATAGCTTCCATTTTATCTTATAACCATAATAGGAATTTATTCATACTAAAAAAAAAAAAAAAACATCTTATTCTATTAAAACCAAATCAAAAAAAATAAAAGATGGCTATCAAGATTTGAACCCAAGATCTCTTATAAGAGGTGCTCATTGACTAACCAGTAAGTCCTAGTGTGCTTTTGTTTAGAAGTTGTATTCATATACTTTTGTTCACAATTTTCTGAAATTGTTTCTTTTTAATAAAACTTGTTTACCCAATAATCCAATCCTTTAGGATATTGGAATAAACTTCTCTTTGGACTAAAAGGAAATCTTAAATAGTAATCAACAAGTCCAAACTTATTTTTAGCATATATCTCATTTAAAAAAAAAAAGATTTTCCTTTCTTTACAAAATTTACATTTCTTTTCAAACTCGAAGATTAAAATCATGATTTTCTAAAAAACTAGTTTATGCCCAACATCTTACAAATAAAAATTTGTGTTAAGAATCAAACATATCTTTTAATCGATTATGGGTGTCTCAAAGGAATTCCTTTCATACAAAAATTATATTTTTGACATATGTCAACATACTTCATAAAAAAAAAATTATTTCCTTCTCTTTTCTTTTTCATCATATCTCTAATCATATGTCGAAATATAGCATTCTTTAACAATTTCTCATAAAAGAAAAAAAATCACATATTCGACAAACATAAAATTTGCAAACACTCTAACATGATTCATATGATTAATTCTTTAGTTGCACTCTTCTTTTCAACTAGCATGGCAACAATCAAAACAAGTTTATCGTATTCAATTAACTTTACAAAAAATATTTTTGCAAAAGAAAGTATTCCCAACATTTTTCATACAATCAGTTATATCTTCATTCATGCATACTAATTCATGACAAAACAAATCAGCATTTCTTTCTCATTACTAATTAACATAAGTTGGGTTTGTTTACTCAATAAAGCAATATTTCATTACATCCAATGCATAGGTTTGTCCTATTTTATCAAATCAAATTCTATATTACTCATTCATTTCTATTAACATGCACATTCAAAAAAATTAGAAAGTAGGAGACACCCACCTTATTGAAGCTTGAACAATTGAAAAGAAAAGAGAACACCACTTCTAGCTCCAAAGATTCCTAGCTCCTAGTAAGGCTTCTCCTCCTAGCAATTTCTCCTTTCCAAGCAAGAGATCCTCCAAGCACAATAAATTTCTTACTCTCTTTCTTTTTCTTCCTTTCTTTCTTTTTCTTACACTTATTTTGATATTGATTTTGGTGCAAGAGAAATGTAGGAAATGGAACTCTATTTATAGGATTTTGGAAGGGTCTAAAGTGCAAAAATCTCACCCTAATAACTCTTCAAATTTATTTTACAACTCTCCACTTTCCTAACTCCTAAAACCTCCATCTCTTCATCTCCCCACTCTCCACTAACTCAACCTACCAACTCTTCTCCTCCCTTTGCCCAAAAAATGGTCCAAATACATTTGTGTATGCATGCACACATGCATAAACAAATATGAACACATTTCTATAACTCTAAATGTGTACTAATATGTGTAACTTGTCATGTATTAGTACATGTTTAACTAAAAATGTGATTTTAATAGTGGGCTTGCTACATGGGCTCATTACTAATTAATTTATTTAATTATCTAGTGGGCTTGCTACATGGGCTCATTACTAATTAATTTATTTAATTATCTAGTGGACTCTTCTCCTAATGGACTACATTTTAGTTTATAGGTCCATGGATCAAAAGAAAGGCTAAATAAAACTAATGCATGCTAAAAATAGTAAAATGAGAGTAGCAAAATGAGAATAAAAATTTGCACGTGCATCATACGTGCAAAAATAAAAATGCATTTTAATCAAAACAAGGGGAAAGTAAATTTTCATTTTATAAAATAGATTTAAATATATAAAAATAAATAATTTAAACCTATAGAAAACATTGTACGTAGTGGTGGAAACACGTGCATCAAAACACGTAAAAAGCACGTAAATCCTAGGGATTGAAATATTATATTTTAGTTGACTGAAATCAATACGGAAAATGTATAAATAGTACGAATCCAAAATATGTAGGGAAATACATTACAAAATATACGTGCGTAACACCCAGGGACAAAATTGTAATTTCCAATTTTTGCGGGGTGTTACACTCTCCCCCCCTTAGAGTAGTTTCGTCCCCGGAACTCGCTAAGGTAAAGATTTGTATTTTGTACACGCCAAAAAAAATATTATTCTTGTATTTAAGAAACTGCAAACTCTAAAATATGCAATAATAATAGTACCGAATGGAAACAAAATGGTAGGTCATATTTATATAACAAGAAAATTTCAATCTTGTTAAAAATATATAGGATAAGATACTATACAAATCAAAATCATATAAAATGAGTGCACATAAGAAAATTCCAAAATAATAAATGAAGAAAATAGTGGTTGCAATATTAATTTAATGAACGACAATTTAAAATTTGACAAAATATGTGAAGTAATAGTGGGTAAACAAAAAATGACATAAATACATGAAGGGCAAAATTTTAAGTTTGAAAAATAGATTTAAAAATATCAAGACTAAGGAAGATAGATAAATAATAAATATTCAAATAATTTAATAACATAAGAAAATATTTATTAAAAATTTATATATTGAATATGGAGAAATTACCATGATAATGATCTACAAAAATAATTTGAGAGAGAAGTGTGTAAGGTATCATGAATGACGGTCCAAGCCAAACACGCTTCCACTGCGCCACTCTGATACCCAGGGGAAAATGTGCTCGTATACACTCTCATATTTAATGTATACGAGGAGAACATCATGAATGAAATTGAATGCAAGTTCAATAACAACTTCATTCACGACTCCAGCCATCCAAAAGAAAGAGAAAACATCAGTGCATAGAGCAACACAAATGTAAATCACTTACATTTAAATCTCTATAGACTGAAACTCACACTCTAGTGTCTGCAGGAATAATATTGTAACTACTCAATAAGGTGTCATGGGTTCTAGACTATAGTTAATGATCTTACTACTCTTCCTAAGCAAATCTTTAGTCTATCAAGTTCTGATTTACTTGAGTTAGCCGTAAGAGTCGGTTCCCAGCTAGCGGTGGTCCGAAGACGCTTAAATACCGTGTCGCTTAGGGTTGTTTACACCCGGTTGACAGAAGGACTCTTTTGGCTTGTTCCCAAATTTATCGTCACTTTTTATCGTTCCTTATAAACTTGTACTACTTGTGAAGCATGCTCTGATACCATCTGTAACACCCCGAATTTCAAATAAGGATAAACTCGAGATTTCACAGGATCTTTACTTCACTTCGTACAATTTTACAAGGAAATTTAAAACTTTTCATTCACTAATACATCAGAGTTCAATTACAACTTGGTTTTACACAGCGGAAGAATGAAATTTACAATAAAACATTTACAACATCTTTAAAATCACACAGCATCAGCATATCCACTTTATAGCTCCATGAATAGGTCCTTTACCTGCATAGTCAATCTGTGGGCACGTCAGTCACTTACAACTGACGAAATGTTATACACGGCTATCCTCTCTATGCCGGGAATAGTATAACGGTCTCATACTTTAACAAATCACAAAAAGATTGAATGAACATATAAAGTGTCAAAAGTGATTATTCTAAACATAAGTGTATGTCATGTCTTAATGCCTAATGCATACCATTCTACGCTAGGATGACACTAATGCACACTTGTTCGGATTCTATGCATCCCATACTACATAGGTCCGAGGGTAAGCGCCTACGTTCTTCACAATACAGGGCTCGATCCCTCGTCATGAAAACTACCCGGTAGCAAAACAAAGTTCAGACTATTCCACGAATGTGAATCCCAACCTTGGAGTCCACCGCCGGCTGTTATAACAGATTCCACATTGTGCGAATCGTCCCGTATGTGACCCTCTAGCCCAGTATATATATATATATACATTGGAGACGGTAAACACAAAAACTCATCCGTCCAACTACTCAAGATCTTGGAGTCCACCGCCGACCCGTCCTCATAGTCCCGGACTAAAATATAATAATCGTCTCCCACAGGGCAACCTCAGTCCGCCAACTGGGTCTATAGTCTTGGAGTCCACCGACGACTATATAGAGCACCCCACTTACGTTTCCCTAAGTTTACTACATCTTCACTTATGTGCCTAAATTTTCCTAAGTTCAAGACATGAATAATCTCTACATGTAGAATTAGTCTTACCTCCTACCGGACTTAATCAACAAATACGAGATAGCCCCATGGCCATATCTCCAAATCATATCTCAAATCTTTCTTTCAATAATGCCGGTACCGAGGTCTTTCTAACTCTAAATCATAAACTTTCATGTACAAGAAACATGGGTACATATACCCTTTAGTAAACATGTCTTAAACTTATATAATTTTCATCTTCTACTTATTCACAATGATTAATGTCTTGTATTAGCACTTATCCATAAAGCAATCATTTCTTAGTCTTTACACTATTCATAATCTAGTTATTCACTCATAGTCTTTATAAGCAAAAAGGATTCCCTTTTTAAGAACACAATTTCATCACATGAAATTTTATAACCAATTCAAACTATCACAATATCTCAATTCCCTTTAAAATATTTCTTAAACAAAATCAAAGTATAATTCTCTTTAAAAAATCACTTCACAAAAATAATACTTTGTTTTTGTTCACTACAAAGTATCATACTCACAATTTCATCTCTCTTTATATCTCAAAATATACAAGAAAACAATCTTAATATTTCTCATTTCATTTTCCTCAAAATATGCAATAAAGTTATGATTAACTTTAATATTTATTACTTCATTTTATATGAAGAAAGTATGAGTTTTAATCAAAAGCCCCCTTTTTAAAGTCTCATTTTTACTTTCTTAAAATAGACAATAAAATTTCCATAACAATCTCTAATAGCTTCCATTTTATCTTATAACCATAATAGGAATTTATTCATACTAAAAAAAAAAAAAAACATCTTATTCTATTAAAACCAAATCAAAAAAAATAAAAGATGGCTATCAAGATTTGAACCCAAGATCTCTTATAAGAGGTGCTCATTGACTAACCAGTAAGTCCTAGTGTGCTTTTGTTTAGAAGTTGTATTCATATACTTTTGTTCACAATTTTCTGAAATTGTTTCTTTTTAATAAAACTTGTTTACCCAATAATCCAATCCTTTAGGATATTGGAATAAACTTCTCTTTGGACTAAAAGGAAATCTTAAATAGTAATCAACAAGTCCAAACTTATTTTTAGCATATATCTCATTTAAAAAAAAAAGATTTTCCTTTCTTTACAAAATTTACATTTCTTTTCAAACTCGAAGATTAAAATCATGATTTTCTAAAAAACTAGTTTATGCCCAACATCTTACAAATAAAAATTTGTGTTAAGAATCAAACATATCTTTTAATCGATTATGGGTGTCTCAAAGGAATTCCTTTCATACAAAAATTGTATTTTTGACATATGTCAACATACTTCATAAAAAAAAATTATTTCCTTCTCTTTTCTTTTTCATCATATCTCTAATCATATGTCGAAATATAGCATTCTTTAACAATTTCTCATAAAAGAAAAAAAATCACATATTCGACAAACATAAAATTTGCAAACACTCTAACATGATTCATATGATTAATTCTTTAGTTGCACTCTTCTTTTCAACTAGCATGGCAACAATCAAAACAAGTTTATCGTATTCAATTAACTTTACAAAAAATATTTTTGCAAAAGAAAGTATTCCCAACATTTTTCATACAATCAGTTATATCTTCATTCATGCATACTAATTCATGACAAAACAAATCAGCATTTCTTTCTCATTACTAATTAACATAAGTTGGGTTTGTTTACTCAATAAAGCAATATTTCATTACATCCAATGCATAGGTTTGTCCTATTTTATCAAATCAAATTCTATATTACTCATTCATTTCTATTAACATGCACATTCAAAAAAATTAGAAAGTAGGAGACACCCACCTTATTGAAGCTTGAACAATTGAAAAGAAAAGAGAACACCACTTCTAGCTCCAAAGATTCCTAGCTCCTAGTAAGGCTTCTCCTCCTAGCAATTTCTCCTTTCCAAGCAAGAGATCCTCCAAGCACAATAAATTTCTTACTCTCTTTCTTTTTCTTCCTTTCTTTCTTTTTCTTACACTTATTTTGATATTGATTTTGGTGCAAGAGAAATGTAGGAAATGGAACTCTATTTATAGGATTTTGGAAGGGTCTAAAGTGCAAAAATCTCACCCTAATAACTCTTCAAATTTATTTTACAACTCTCCACTTTCCTAACTCCTAAAACCTCCATCTCTTCATCTTCCCACTCTCCACTAACTCAACCTACCAACTCTTCTCCTCCCTTTGCCCAAAAAATGGTCCAAATACATTTGTGTATGCATGCACACATGCATAAACAAATATGAACACATTTCTATAACTCTAAATGTGTACTAATATGTGTAACTTGTCATGTATTAGTACATGTTTAACTAAAAATGTGATTTTAATAGTGGGCTTGCTACATGGGCTCATTACTAATTAATTTATTTAATTATCTAGTGGGCTTGCTACATGGGCTCATTACTAATTAATTTATTTAATTATCTAGTGGACTCTTCTCCTAATGGACTACATTTTAGTTTATAGGTCCATGGATCAAAAGAAAGGCTAAATAAAACTAATGCATGCTAAAAATAGTAAAATGAGAGTAGCAAAATGAGAATAAAAATTTGCACGTGCATCATACGTGCAAAAATAAAAATGCATTTTAATCAAAACAAGGGGAAAGTAAATTTTCATTTTATAAAATAGATTTAAATACATAAAAATAAATAATTTAAACCTATAGAAAACATTGTACGTAGTGGTGGAAACACGTGCATCAAAACACGTAAAAAGCACGTAAATCCTAGGGATTGAAATATTATATTTTAGTTGACTGAAATCAATACGGAAAATGTATAAATAGTACGAATCCAAAATATGTAGGGAAATACATTACAAAATATACGTGCGTAACACCCAGGGACAAAATTGTAATTTCCAATTTTTGCGGGGTGTTACACCCAGATTCAATGATAATCAAATGAATTAGCAGTGCCTCATAATGCTTCTTCACCTCTTCAATCATGGAAGCAATCTCCTTCCATCGATCCAGGTTCTCTTCACCAATCAAAGCTAACCCAGTCTCGAATTGCTTATTCTCCTCCCAACTCCAATTAGAAAATGAATTCCCACAATCTTCCATATCTGCCATAGCTCAGCAAAATGAAAAAGAATATAGGATTCAAACTTCAAGATCGCATCTATACCCAATACACCGTAGATGGGATCGGGAGGAGGAGGTGACTGGGCACGGAGATTGAAGGGGGTGCGGCGCTGTCGATCAGCAACCAGTGTCAACGACGACGAAGGTGGCTCAGTCGACGTCACACCGAATCGAGAATGGATCTTCTTCGGCGCCGTCGATCAGCACAAGTCCATACGACGAGAGCGGACCAGATCGAGATCGGCTTCTAGCGAAGAAGACGATGACTCACAGCGAACGGCTGTGGGATCGACGATTGGCGGCGAGCTACTCCGACCACGATTGCGATGGTCGGGGACGGCAACAACGGCGACTTCGACGGGTTCGACGAAATCCAACAGAGCTCCTTTTTTTTCTCTTAATTAATCTTACAATTGATTAATAATATCTCAAGATTGTTAGGTTTTGTGAGAAATTAACAATTAGAAATTAGGGTTTATCTCTAGATCTAAGTTGCTTGAGATATTCACCCTAGGTATCAAGATTGAAATACCTAGACTGCTATCACAAGCCAGTATTTATCTCTAAATACTGGTTTGGGTATCGGGTTATAAGCCCACAAATCCGCGTTCCAATATCCAATCAATTGTACGTTCAATACATGTGTTACTCATATACACATGTAATATTTATATAGAGAGAATATACCAATATATCCAATAATATTTGCCTGTGAGCAGTCTATGTACTATTATTTCTCTGTTTCGTTAATTACCGTTAATGAAGCAATGACAGTGTCATCTTTCTATCAAAAATAAAATAAAATTGAGTAGTCCTTAATTAATAAACTCCTTTTATTTCGTTAATAAAATATGATGACAAATGCTATAAGAAAAGAGTCATTAATTACATGAAGGAAAAGTTAAGTTTAGTAAAACGGCATACAACTATATAGTAATAGTAATGAGATCATAACAAAGATTGAAAACCAGGTAATCAATTGAAAACTAGGATTGAAAACCCACATAACAAAGATTTCACGTGCCTGATATCGTTGAGGGATTTTCAGTGGCACTTCAAGTCGTCTAGCGGTATGTCGGGGGGCATAGCATTAAGGATTGACTCCACGATTTTTAAGATTTTAGATAGTTTTATCGGGGAGTTCTCGGTCACGATTAGGATTAGACGTAAAAGGGATGGGTGGGAGCATATGGTCACGACAGTTTACGGTCCATATAACCCGTCGCTTAGGAAGGACTTTTGGACGGAGTTAAGAAACATTAAGGGTAGATGGGTTGGTCTGTGGGTTCTTGGAGGAGACTTCAATATTACTAGATTTCTATTCGAACATCGAGGAAGAGGACCGAACGACAGAGACAGACAGAATTTCAACCAGGTAATCAATGATCTGGATCTCACAGAGATCCAGGCATTGGATAGGAGATTTACTTGGTCTAACATGCATGCATCTCCGACACTGGCTAAGTTAGATAGAGTGCTGGTTTCTGCGGAGTGGGAAAACTTGTTCCCACTGGTGGTAGTGAGATCATTTCCGAGGTACACATCGGACCATTCACTGCTTATGCTGGAATGTGGAATCGATAGAAGTAAACTTAGACCATAGTTCAAATTCGAGAAAGCTTGGACCATGGCCAATAACTGCAGTGAGATTATTCAAAGGTCTTGGGAGGGTCCGGGGGCAGAAACAAACGCGATATCCAAATGGAACAGCAAGATGAGAAGGCTCCGTAATTGTCTTAAGAAGTGGGCAAAGCGGGAGTTCGGGGAGATTTATAGGAAGAAGGAGAGCTTAGGAGAAAGGATCCAGGAGCTAGAAATTATTGAAGAAACTAGGAACCTGGAGGGAGGCGAATACGAGGAAATGAAATCGAGCAGATGTGAGCTACATAGAATAGGTGAGATGGAGGAATGTTACTGGAGGCAAAGATCTAGGATTTATTGGCTCAAGGAAGGTGATTCAAACAAGGCATTCTTCCATAAGGTGGCTAATGGTAGAAGGCAACATAATCACATTGGGGGGTTGCTCGTAGATAAAATCTGGACCGAGGATAGCTTAAAAATCAGTCAACACATAGATAGGAGATTCAGAAAGCTCCTAGGAAAGAAGAGAATTCAAAGAGGTAAGTTGCAACCGGATATGTGGAGTGAATCGAGAATTAAGGGAAGTGAAGGGATTGAGAAAGAATTTCAGAGGAGGAAATTCTAAAAGCTATAATACTTCTGGGTCAGGACAAGGCGCCAGGTTCGGATGGATTTTCGATTCTATTCTACAGTCGGTATTGGACTATCATCAAGAAAGATTTATTTGACATCTTCCAGGAACTTTATCTGGGAGTTGCATGAGTTGAAAGATTAAACTATGCAAATGTTATTTTAATTCCTAAGAAATCGGAAGTCCTGAGGATGTCAGATCTCAGGCCCATTAGTCTGTTGAATGGATCGTTTAAGATCATTACTAAAGTGCTGGCCAATAGATTGGTGCCACATTTAACAGATATTATTGACGAAACTCAAAGTGGATTTGTCAAAGGTAGAGATATCATGGATAGCATCGCCTCAGCTCAACAGATGATCTTTAGAGGTGACAAGGATAAGGTGAACGGTTTTCTACTAAAACTAGACTTTGAAAAAGCTTATGATATGGTGGAATGGATTGTGTGGACGAGGAGCTGGAATTAAAGGGCTTTAGGGTGAAATGGGGGAGTTGGATGAGATTGTGTGTTCAAAATGGAAAGTCATTCATTGTGCTGAACGGAGTTACTAGAAAAGAAATCCGCTGTCGTCAAGGGCTAAGACAGGGGGATTCACTATCACCACTAATTTTCACAAAAATTGCTGACAGATTGGAGAAGATGATCAAGAGAGGAAAAGAGGCGAATATTATCAAAGGAGTCAAGGTAATAGGAATAGTGGAGTCATTATCTATCCTACAATATGTAGACGACACGTTACTTTTTGGGGCAGCGAAGGTGGAGGAAACCATAGCAGTTAGAGTGTTATTACGATGCTTTGAATATTGGTCGGGATTGGCCATCAATCTTTATAAGAGTTGCGTCATTGCCATATGCAAAGAGCAGGAAGAGGACAGAGATACGATATCTTACATGTTGGGATGTGGGAAAGGGGAATTCCCACTCAAATATTTGGGGACGCCCATCAGACAAGGAAAGTTGCGTAAGGAGGACTGGATGCCTTTAGTGGAGAAAGTGGAGAAAAAACTCGTAGGTTGGAAAGGAAAATTCCTATCGCTGGGAGGCAGAGTTACTCTTATCAATTCGGTCCTAAGCAGCCTTCCGACATACCTCATGTTCATTTATAAGAGTCCGACCTGGGTGATAGACAGAATAGATAAATGCAGGAGGAATTTCCTCTGGAAAGGGTCACAGGAGGATAACAAAGGAGTCAATCTGATTCGATGGAGCAAGGTATGTAGAAAGAAAGAGTTCGGAGGACTAGGGTTCGTGAACCTCCGTGATATGAATAAGGCACTACTATCCAAGTGGTGGTGGAAAATGAATGAGCGACGACAGTCTTGGTGGTGTAACTCAGTCAGGGTATATAGACGACGGAAAAAAACAGATTCCGAAGCCGTAGTAAATACGGAAAGGTGTTGCACCTATGAAAAGGGATTGCGAAGGTGGGACATTTGTTCCACGATAACACCAATTCCATTCTAGGGGATGGGAAAACCACTAGATTCTGGAAGGATAAATGGTAGGGAGCTAACACAATTAAATCTCTCTTCCGAAAGCTAGCGGAGGACTCTATTAATGAAGATGTACTGGTGGCGGATGTCTGGAAACGGGAAAGACTAAGACTACAGTTCCGCAAAAACGTATCCCCTGAAGGTCAAGAGCAGATCCAAACAATTCAGAATAGGCTGACAGAGAAAATGGCGATCGGAAGGGGAAATGAGGACGAGAGAGTTTGGAGGTTAGAGACGGATAGCGTGTTCTCAGTTAAGTCTATGTATCAATTCTTAAATGATGGGGGAATTAGAAGTGGGAGCGTGAAGGTTATTTGGAAGGCGAATATCCCAAATAAGGTGAAAGTGTTCCTATGGCTGGTGGAGAATAACGCGATCCTTTCGAAGATGAACATTAGAAAACGTAACATTCCGATTGACACGACTTGCCCACGCTGCAATGTTGGGGAGGAAGATGCTAATCACATCTTCTTGATCTGTCCAAAAGCTAAACTTACCTGGGAAATCATGGGGTTGGGGTTCGGGGTCTTAGATGTTCCTACCTGTATTGACGACGTATGGGGGAGATGGAGATCGAGGGTCATAAGGAAGGAGGGTAGATGTATGTGGGATATTACGGTAGCTGCTTGTATGTGGAGTCTATGGCTAGATAGAAACGATGCATGCTTTCGTAACAATAACTGTACATTTCGGAGGATGCTTCATAAAATCTTATTGCTTATTAATGATTGGGCAGGTGCACTGGGGCCAAGGAAGAAACCGCGGACTGATATGGAGGAGTAGCTTAATCTAGCGGAATGCTGAAGCTAAGGCAGTTGGGGATGTTAGGTATTCTGTGAGCCAGACTTTGTTACTTCTCGCAGATTGTAATGTTTTTCTTTTTAATTAGATGTGAACTTCTTTGTTTTGGGTTTGTAATATGCCGTACTTTGTTTCGTTAACTAATGAAACAGGTGACTAGGGCCACTTTTATATTTAAAAAAATAAAATAGTAATGAGATCATTTGTAGTGCATTTTCAAAATTCCTTCATTTACATCTAATAGTTCAACTTAATCATTTCTGAAAAATAAATTTCCAATCAAAAGCAATTTATATGTGCAAAGAGACAAATACATTATTAAACAAAAATTGAATTGAAAAACGTAATATAAGACAAGAAATCTTAATGTATAAAATAGAGTCAAAGAGGGCAGAGTAAGATAATCATCAAGTTCAAATGAGGTGCTTAAATAAATTCCAGTATGTAAATCTCACATTACAATAACATATTTAAACTTGTACCGCACGATAAATCAAACCTATAGCTCAGAAACATTATTTTTTACAGCTGCACTTGGACCAAGGAGTACAAAGCCAAGACTGATGTGCACGTGCGGACAGTGAGTACCCCCACGTGCCACACGAGCACCAAGACAAAGAAAGCATAGGGATTTAAGTTTATGAATATGGGTTTTAACTTAACAAGAGGTTATATTTAATTAAGGTTGTACAGTAATTAAGAGAAGGGGGGAGGGGGAGCCGAGGCCATGTGTTTTGGAGTACCTTCTTGGATTCCCTTTCTTTGTTGACGGTCAAAGTTTTTGGCTAACTGCATGCACGCGCGCTAATCGAAGAAAACATGCACCTATTATTATAGTTTTTCATGTCTTTGTCTTTTACTGTACCCCTCTATTATTAACCCTACCAAGTTGGATGAATTTGTAATTAGCCTGTAATTAGAGATGAGTGATGTGATGGTTTTTGAATGAGACTAACTTAAAGGCAAAACCCAGATAAATGGGGACTGTCCCTTTAATAGGTTACAAACACTCTCTTCTTATAATTCTTTCCCAATGTGTGTCAAAATTTTTAAATAAATCCTAGTCTTCGTTCCACATGAAATTATATTATATCTTAAGTTAATAAGCCTACCCCTCTCTTCAAGGAAAGCAAAAGTAAGAAATCACACCGATCTTAACACGTGCACACCACATTTTTTTACTTAACAAAATAAAATACAAAAACAAATACAAAAATAAAAAAAATCATTCCTCTCCCAACTCCCTCTCCTCAAAATCCCGCTAACCCTCCCCCCTCCAAAATCCCAGCAGTCGTCGTTCGCCAACCCGCCCAAATCCTCGCCGTCGACGCTCGCTGGCCTGCCATGGGTGATGACACCGCCGGTAAGAATTATACTATTGTTAGGATTGTGTCTTGTATACTCGTTGTTCAGATTAAAAGAAGGTAATATGAAGCACGGAGGTCGAAGCGTCGAAGCGAGATGAAGGAGAACAGCAGCAGCAACAGGTGCAGGCTAGTTGCGGTCGACCGGTCATGGTGACAGTCGACCGCACCCCCTACCGCACCCCCGACCGCTCGTTGTACTGGGAAGTCAGAGAGTGGTATGGTCGATCGGTCTTGTTGGACGGTCGACCGCCCGCGGCACTGATTCGTTTTTGGGCTTCGATTTTGTTAGGTCAGTTCAGCCCAATTTTCAACTACAAGTTAGATCGTGCGGCTCCTATTCAGTTACTTCTTTTTCAGGTTTTATCGGACGACTGAGGATCAAGATTAGACCTAGGTTTCTCTCTGTTCTTCTATAAATATGGTAAACTCTTCCAATATGAGAAGTAGTACTTCATAAATTCTTTTCTCCATTGCAAAGAGAGGCTCAAGAGAGATATAGTTCTTGGTTGGTGAGTTTAATATCTTGTGTCAAGTGAATCAGTAACTCCATGTAATCTCTTCTAGTTGAATATCAGATCTTCCTATATTTTCCCTCGGATTAAGCAAAAGCTAATCGGGATAAGTCATCGTTGTTGTGTTTGTGTTAGTTTGGTGGATCTACTTGTTTGCTTAATTTATTCGCATCATCTACTTCGACTTCCTCATTGCTCTATTAGTTCCGCTGCGACCAGAGAACGTTTGTTGACTCCCCAATCCCAACAACTGGTATCAGAGCTTCAGGTTGTCGAGTTCCTTGGTTAAGATGACAGGCCAAAGTATTTTGAAGATCAAGCAGTTTGATGGTAAGATCAATTTCAATCTTTGGAAGACTAACATGTATGGTGTTCTTGTTCAAGAATGGTTGCAGTCAGCAGCAAAGAAGAAGGAAAAGCCAACTTATATGAAGGATGACGTTTGGGAAGATATTCATTAAAGAGCCATAAGTCTAATCTGATTATCCTTGGCGGACGAGGTCAAGTGCAGATTTCTTGAAGAAATCGACGCGGCGAGTCGGTGGAAAAGACTCATAACTGACTACTCTAGTTTGTCGTTATTAGATCGGATGCATTGAAAGAGGAAGTTGTCCTGTTTATCTATGAAGGAAGGTACCGATCTCCAAGACCACATTACAGAGTTCAATAAGGTATTATCTGAACTTAAGGCGATCAACGCAGATGTGTGTGAGGAAGATAAAGCTTTCAACCTGATATATTCACTGCCGGATTCGTACGAGACTTTGATCACGACCATACTACATGGTAGATCTGCCAAAGAGAGTATTTCGGTGGATGGTGTAATCAAAGCATTGAAGGAAAATCAACTTAGGAAGGAGACCCATAAATTTTCATCGTCTATTCCTACAAGTTGTCTAGCAGTGGATGGTCCTTCGGGGGAAAGACAAAGTGCTTTGCAAAAGGATTCGATCCGTTGCCGATATTGCAAGAGGCCATGGCATATCAAGAAAGACTGTTGAAAATTGCAGAATCAAGAGAGTGTCAAGAACGGGAGTTCAGCCGCTAATGTAGTTAGTGCCTTTGATTCAGGTGGTTCGTGTCTTCTTATTTCAAATTCTTTAGAAGTGGATTCTAGTTGGTTTCTTGACTCAGGGAGTTCTTCTCATATTTACTCCGAGAGGGAGTTATTTTCTACTTATAAGTCTACTACGGGGCGTTTTGTGACAACGAGAATTGGAGAGATTTGTGAAGTAGTGGGTGAAAGGACAATTGAGTTGAAGATGCCAAGTCTACATATGTTCACTTTAAGGGATGTTTTGCATATTCCTCTGTTGAAACAGAATCTGATTTCCTTGAGAACTTTGATGCACGGGGCTACAGGTGCACAGCTCGAGGTGAAGTTCTGTCTGTTTTTCAGGGTCGTCGTAAGGTGATTAGAGGTATGAGAATGGTTGGGCCAAGCCAAAACAATCTCTACAGGCTTTGGGGAATTCAAAATATTTGTGCAAGTATTGCTCCTTTTCCCGGTATTCCTGCAAGCTCAGCTAGTTTGCCGCAACTAGATTTATCGAGACGAGACCACGACATTCGAATATCGACGAAAAGTGGAGAAAGCCTAAGGGTAGGTGGAGTTCGTGCGGAGTTTGGCAACTTCGTGAGTACATCTACGGAGGTGGGCCTTTGAGGGGCTGCACTGGATTTGCTGAGATTGGGTAGAGATCAGTTCAACTAGAAGAAGAAGCTATTGTTCTAAGTTTTCTTTGCAAGTGAAATTTGTTAGAGTTTGGAGATGAGTAACACATCATGAGATAGCACTCGTATGCAATCCAAGGTGGAGTTTATTAGGATTGTGTCTTGTATACTTTTTGTTCAGATTAAAAGAAGATAATATGAAGCACGGAGGTCGAAGCATCGAAGCGAGTAGAAGGAGAACAGCAGCAGCAATAGGTGCAAGCTAGTTGCGGTCGACCGGTCATGGTGACAGTCAACCGCACCCCCTACCGCACCCCCGACCGCTCGTTGTACTGGGAGGTCAGAGAGTGGTATGGTTGACCGGTCTTGTTGAACGGTCGACTGCCCCGGCGCTGATTTGTTTTTGGGCTTCGATTTTGTTAGGTCGGTTCAGCCCAATCTTCAACTCCAAGTCAGATCGTGCAGCTCCTATTCAGTTACTTCTTTTTCAGGTTTTATCGGACGACTGAGGATCAAGATTAGACATAGGTTTCTCTCTGTTCTTCTATATATATTGTAAACTCTTCCAATATGAGAGGTAGTACTTCATAGATTCTTTTCTTCATTGCAAAGAGAGGCTCGAGAGAGAGATAATTCTTGGTGGGTGAGTTTAATTCCTTGTGTCAATTGAACCAGTAACTCCTTGTAATATCTTCTAGTTGAATATCAAATCTCTCTATATTTCCCCCCGGATTAAGCAAAAGCTAACTGGGATAAGTCATCGTTGTTGTGTTTGTGTTAGTTTGGTGGATCTACTTGCTTGCTCAATTTATTCGCATCGTTTACTTCGACTTCCTCATTGCTCTATTAGTTCTGTGGCGATTAGAGGGCGTTTGTTAACGCCCCAATCCCAACAACTATATCTTAAGCTAATAGGCCTACCCTTCTCTTCTTTCTCCATTTTGAAATGGAGAAAAGAGAGCAAAAGTAAGAAATCACACATACCTTTACATATGCACACCACATTTTTTTACTTAACAAAATAAAATACAAAAACAAATACAAAAACAAAAAAAAAATCATTCTTCCCCCAACTCGCCCTCCTCAAAATCCTGCTAACCCTCCTCCCCCCCAAATCTCAGCAGTCGTCGTTCGCCAACCCGCCCAAATCCTTGCTGTCGATGCTCACTGGCCTGCCATGGGTGATGACACCGCCGGTAAGAATTCTCCTATGAATTAGGGTTTTTGAATTCCTAATTTGTTTTGTAATATTGTATTCATGAAATCCTAATTTACCACCCGCTTTTACTTTTGATTTCTAAATAGGGCGTTTCAATTCTTAAAATTTTAAAATACAAACCCTAATTATGGATTCAAAAATAAAGATTTGTTATTTTCATACCAAATCCTTACTAATGTTCTGTTCTTGATTCTTTGTTTCTTCATATCCAAATAAATTAGATTTTAGAGGCTATGGTAGAAATTGGGATTTTGGAAGGCGAAGAAATGAAGGAAAGAATACGCCGTGGGAAAGTAAGATCTAGTGTAAGTGATTGTTGTTTTTGTTTATTCATTGATTTACATTACTCTCTCCAATGTGTACTCCCAGAGATTACAGAGATGGCAATTAGGCCTGTATATCATGCCGTCATTGCAATTAACCCAGATGTAGGTTACCTGAAGATCAACTTTTATTCTTCAATTTGATAGTAATTGTGTTCACTACTTTGTTAAGTTCTTGTGCTTTTCATTTATTTTTAGCAATCTCTCATAATTATTTTAGCAATCTTTCTTCAATTAGAATTGTTGTTTTAGTTTTTATATCATTTTTCGGGTAATATTTATTTTGTTTGTGTTTGAGTATTTTTCTGCTTTTTTACGATAATATGGTCAAGTTTTGAGATTCAGGATTAGATGCAAACCTAATAATGTAAGGTTTCGGATTAGAAGCAAGGGGATCGTCAAGTGTGAAACTGGAACGAATTGACTTGCATATGAAAGCTTTTTCTTCTAATTGATATCTATTTTCATTTGAACTTTTGCATTTTAAGTAATATTATCATTAAATTTTCATTTACAAAGAATGATGGATTTTAGATGATGGTAAAAAGCATGAAAGTTGAATAGTTTGGTCAATTTTATCATTATTGTATTTTATTATTTATATTTTCTTAGGGTCAAAGTGAACAAATGAGTGAATATATAAGAAAGCTAAGGACTTCCATCAAATGATTGATGAAATGAGAAGATGAAAATTTGATGAAGCAAGAGAAGCTTCAGAATATGTTGGAATCAGAAGGGAAACAACATGCAGATAGTGGTAGCTTTTCTGCATTTTTTTTTGTTTGAAAAGTTTTGGTGAATTATAGTACTGTATGTGTGTTTTATAGTTTGATCATTTTATACAGACACAACTAAGGAGTAATATAGAAAAGTTGGAGGCAAATATTAAGGAACTTTGAAGACAATATGAGTATTTGCAAGCAAGCTTTAGAATGGAGGACTCTGACAAGATTGTAAGTCTCTTTCTTAGCGTCTCTAAATTTCGGTAATTATTCGACTATTTTTAATTTCCTTTTAATTGAATAAATATATAGAATGGTGTTGGTTGGTTTGAAACTATGAATTAGTTATTTTGTAGATTTATCAGTTTTTCATTATATTGTGATTGAAATAGCTAAGAGGTATTTTTAAATTTTTAAGTAATATATAATTTTTTGAGTCCCTCAAAATTATTTTAGTCTGTGCAATTTGCACAGGGTAACACTAGTTAATTCCTACTCTATGTTAAATTTGACTAGGTCAACCATTCTCATTAAAAGAAAGACTTACATGGCATCATAGCTCTTGGTATAAATTAGTTGTTGAGTAATGCTACACGCGCTGCAGTCCTAACTACTATTTTTTTTACTATTTTAGATGGCACACTACTATTGGAGGAGCCTACTGTTAGGTTTTGTGAGAAATTAACAATTGGGAATTAGGGTTTATGATCTAGATCTAAGTTGCTTGAGATATTCACCCTAGGTATCAAGATTGAAATATCTAGACTGCTATCACAAGCCAGTATTTATTCTTAAATACTGGTTTGGGTATCCGGTTATAAGCCCACAAACCCGCATTCCAATATCCAATCAATTGTACGTTCATTACACGTGTTACACATATGCACGTGCTATATTTATATAGAGAGAATATACCAATATATCCAACAATCTTCTCCTATATTCTCAATATATAAAGTACATGATTATCTCATCAGATCAGTATACAACTGACTGGCTGATAGCAGTCCATAAAGGAAAAGCATCATAAAGGTATAGTTTCATAAGAACCAATAGAATTATAAAACTGAATAGTTCAATCAAGACTAAACCAATATAATTAACTAGTTCCAAACCATATCCAATTCAGAATAGTTCACAAAGACTAAACCAACTGGAATAATCTGTCATAGTTTCAAAATCAAACAAAGCAAATAAACTTCAAGAACAAAATATGAGTTTTAAGCTCATTAACACAAGAGTTTTAAACTCAACAGAAGTTTTACCAAGCAAGTGACTAATTTATTCTCGAAAGAAATAAACTGAAATTCTATCCTTGCATACTGCTTTATGTTTACTCCTCCACTTTGAGCAAATCATTAATTTTTGAAATCTATGTTGACAAATTCAACTCCTCCATCTTTGCTAGCTTATAGAAAACAAGAATATCAAGAGACACATCTATAAGAATTCCAACGAATTTCACAAAGTATCTAGTTCCACAAAAAAACTTAGTACAATTCATAATTAGCTTAGCAAAAATGTAACGCAAGCATCACAATCAAGTATCTTTAATAAGTAAAGTACATGAACTTTATAGTTTCTACACAAGAACTATACTATGTTTCATATTGGAATGAAAAGACTGTCGTTTCAATCATGGTTTAACATTGAATCATCAAAATTGGAATGAAATATGTATCCATAAAAGGCATATCATCAAAATTGGAATGATATTTAGGACAATTTAATCATCGGAAACACATCGACAAGTTTTCATATTTCGTATTGGAATAATATGATTATTCTAAGTAAATTTCCTAGATATATAATACCATCAAAATTGGAATGACATTATATATTTGTGAAATTTATGTCGAATTATCAAAATTATCTAAAATATGTCAACTGCCTAAAATTGATGCTTAAGTTTGAACTTCTCTATGCTCCAATTGGATTCTAAATTTCAAAACAACTTGGATGTTAAAGCTTTTTACTCAATAGCTTTTAACTCCACTTTTCTCCATAGTTTTGATAATTAGATCACTTTCAAGTCTCTTAACAAGAGCATTAGCCATACTTGTCGCAATTGCACTTTATCTATGAGAAAGTTCAACTATTCTTTTTTCAGCCTTAATATACTCCTCTTACTATTATTGAGTGAGTTATGAGCTACAATGCATTATAGCTTGATATAACAGAATTAGAGAGTTACTTAAACTTCTTAATGGATAACTAGCAACAATTTCTTCAATCCACTCAGCCTTTTTCCCTGCAGAGGATTACACATAGAGGTCTGATTTCATGGATGATAGCACAGTGCCTGTTTGCTTTTTATTTCCATAACATTTCTGTTTCTTCTAGTGTAAACACATATCTACTAGTTATCGACTTTCACTAAATTCTGAGCATCATAATGCATCAGATCAGCCATTCATTCGAAGAATGACTAGAATAGCACAAAGCAAACTCTTGATACCACTCAGGTATCTCATCAGCCTCTTCAGGGCACTCAAATGTGTATGAGATTATTAGTGAATCTGCAGATCATACCTACCTCAAAGGCTATGTCTATTCTAGTGCAGATCTTTGTATACATGAGACTGTCAATTCCTTTAGAATGATCTACTGGTCTCAGAGTTGCACCATCATTAGGTGTCAACCTTTTATTATAATCATAAGGTGTTTCAAAACACACTTTCAATCACTATATCCCCACTTTTGAAACACATTTTGATTTGATGAGTTTGACTAAAAGTTATCCCTTGCCAACTGAAAACTTACCCTTATACCTATGGTGTCCACATTACCTAGGTTTTCATGTTGAATTCTTTGGATAGCACAATTTTAACTTCATTTGTAATAGAGAGGTCACTTCCAAGAACATGCATATTAACAGAACAGGTAAATAATAGCCACTATACTTGACACACCACAAAGTTGAAGGCACTAATCTGAATTACTTGATTCATATACTAGGCTCTTTCAAAAAAAAATTGTCAAATTATTTATTCGATGGCTATACATGTTTTTAAGAACATACAATGATTTTACTATATTGTAAATCTTGTTCACTAAACATATTAGTTCAAAAATTTACAGTACAAAACTGTTCAGTACAAAGCCTATTAAATATCCTTTATGAATGACAAAATTTTCAATAGATGTAAGGGTGAGAAGAATACTTATTGTAGCAATATGACAAACATGTGAGTAGACATCAAATAAATCTACCCCATTTTTCTTAGTC
Organism: Hemerocallis citrina; assembly: GCA_017893485.1. Lineage (NCBI taxonomy): Eukaryota > Viridiplantae > Streptophyta > Magnoliopsida > Asparagales > Asphodelaceae > Hemerocallis > Hemerocallis citrina. The sequence continues at coordinate 29,715,501 of CM030361.1, read as the reverse complement.
AATCTGTTAGCTACTAAAAAGCATTGAAATTGCTACTAAACAATCAAAATTAAGTTTCTTCTACAAAACACCACTTACTAACTATAGTTTTGGTCCCTTTCGGCAGATCAACTAAATTAAAGTATTATTGTATGACACAGAATCATCTCATTGTCTACTAAAGACTCTTCTTAGCTCATTTGTTATTCAAGTTTTCAAGTGTCAGTAAGGCTAGTTCTTGATTCCAACTGTGAATCATTGAACATGTCTGTAGGACTAGATTATTTCATATATTTATCTTTGATGAACATATCCTCAAAGAACTTTGCAAGTCTAGATTCTTCTAATATAAATTAGATAGATCCAACATCTGTCCACAGAGCTACATTCTGCACTTTCTAAGCACACAAATATTTGTTGTAGGTCCTACTTTAGGCCTTCTAGGGTTATGTACTCTAACAAAAGTATCACAACACACATTTTCACTTTAACAAAACTGTTTGTGTTTTCATACCATGATTTACAAGGTGTATTCAATTTAGAGTGTAGTAACACATTAGATATATGATTAACAATACAACATCACTCATAATTACACAAGACAAACAACAGTCAATAATATAAAAATTCAACATTTCACTAAGTGTTTGATTCTAACTTTTATCAATACCGTTTGACTGTTGTAAGTAGAGTGCTCTAGAGATTATGCCCAATACAAACTTCTCTAAAGTTGTTAAAACATATTCACCACCTCTATTAAATCTGAACCCTTGGTTTTTAGCATTTAACTATAATTTTTAATTCATTAATTAAGAATAACAAGTGCTTCATTCTTCATATATATGACAGACTTATATTAATCATTTACAAAAGAGATTAAATACTTCTGACCAACAATTGTCTCATCTAGTCACAAAGCTACTAAGATCACAAATATCAGAATTGATATGACTAAAAATAGGATTAAATCGGGGCCGTTCACATCGGACACGAATCTTAAAGCTCAGGGGTAAAACGGTAATTTCGCCTACAAACGGGTCTGAAATGGGAACTGGGTCTTTAATTCAAAAGCCCAATAACCCATAAACGGATCCACGTCAACTGGGTACGGGTTCCAACCCGCTGCACACCCGGTCCAGCAAGATACAATCAAGGTCCCTGATTAATCCTAATCAACGGCCCTGATTTACATCTATCTTTTCACTGGGAATTAGGGATTCAATTCCTTATCTGATTACGGGGAATATATCTTATCAGATTACTTTCCTCATCTGATTATGGGGAATATTCCTTATCTAATCACAGGGATTACATTCCTAATCCAGTCCCAAAGACGCCTATAAATACCCCCCATCCATCTCCATTAAGAGGTAATGAGTATTTTTCCCACTTTACGCTCTTTCTTAATCATTTCTGATTACTGACTTGAGCGTCGGAGGGTGCGTCGCCGGGATCCCCCCCGGTGTCTCGCACTTTTTGCAGGTTAACGGCGGGAGTCAACGATCAGTCAACGACGGGTCAGGTTTGGTTTCGCTATTCAGGTTTTCCTCGAACTCACAAATTCTGTCTGTTTACCCCCACACCAGATTTAGCGGTAACAGATTGGCGCCGTCTGTGGGAACCATACGAATAGCAGCCCCTCCTCTTCCCGTTGGTCAGATCTTCTCCAGCCATGCCTCCTAGGAAAGTAAGATCCAGAGGGTCCAACCGTGGACCCAACCCCGCCGATCAGCAAGAGGTAGTCCCCGTCCAACCCGCTCCGCAGCAAGAACGACCTCCACTTCAGACGGAAGACCCTCTTCAGCAAGATCAACCCCTTCAGAATCAACAACCCCCGAAGGCTCCTACCGGACCTCAGAATGCCGGTCCGGGGGGCTTCCGCAGAAAGCAACCCCTCCACCAAGACCGCATCTCCATACACAATGCCTCTACAGATTCCATGGCCTCACACAATCCTCAGAATCGGCAGAAGGACGTGGATCTTCGCCGTCACCTGGAGGAGAAGCGGAACCGCGAGGAAACCTCCCGCCAGCACCGTCCGGATGAGCGGTACCATCACCGCCAGGAGTATAGGAGGTCCCCTAATCGAAGGGGTCGGAAAGAATCTCCCGTGCACTACCGAAGAAGGCCACACTCCCCTGCAGGTCGGTAACATCCCAGGGACAATGAGGCACCCATCACGCGTGCCGAGTTCCAGCAGTTCCAAGCGACCATCCTACAAGCTCTCAACAACCGTCCCAACACCAACGCACCCAAGCCTCCATCTCCTCCTCCGGTCCGGAGCCCTCGCCAACGGTCTCCCTCTCCTCGTCCTGCTCCTGCCAACCCCCGGCGTACCCCAAGTCCTCATCGCTCCCGAAGCTACCGTCGCCGCAGCCCTCGCTCTCCCTCATACGAAGACGAGTCTCGAGGCTCGGCAGATTACCGTCGGAGGGATGACTCCATGTACCGCCGCCTTCATGAAGTAGAAAGACAACTGGGTCAGATCAACCGAGAAGAGGAGCTAAGGGAGAGGACCCTACGTCCTAGCCGACCCCCTTTCTCCCGAGCCATAGTGGATGCCCCTGTGCCTTTCGGTTTCAAACCTCCCCAGTTCGAAAGTTACACCGGGGAGACCGACCCCGTTGACCACATTGAGAGCTTCAAGACTCTCATGCTCATCCACCAAGCTTCCGATGCCCTGTTGTGCAAGTCATTCCCTGCTACTCTCAAGGGCTCGGCTCGGGAATGGTACTCCCGCCTCGCCCCGTCTTCCATATTCTCCTTCGAGCAGTTCGAAACACTCTTCATCACCCACTTCGTGAGTAGCAGGCGCACGGAGAAGACCAGCATCTCACTCCTCCAGCTCAGGCAAGAGAAAGGTGAGAAGTTAAGAGACTATGTGAAGAGGTTCACTGCGGAGGTCAGGTCCATGGCCTCCCTCGACCAATCCGTCGCAACGGCCGCCTTCCAATCCAATGTCTTCAATTCCAGCCTCCGTTCCTCTCTTGCTAAGAAGCCTCCACAGGACTTTGCCGACCTCCTTCTCAGGTGTGAAAAGTACATTCGGGCCGAAGAAGCCCTCGACTCCCTTTCTCTGGAGGAGACATCTTCCGGGAACAAACGGAAGAACACAAGTGAAGAGGGGTCCCAAAAATCCCAGAAGGACAACAATGGACAGCGTCGCCCGACTCCTCGGTTTGAGAAGTTCACCCCCCTCATTGCCAACATATCAGAAGTTCTTATGGAGGTGGACAACGAAGGACTACTCCGCGCTCCCCCTAGAATGAATACCCCTGGTAAGAAGAGGGACAAAGATAAGTGGTGCCGCTTTCACAGGGACTACGGCCACGACACGGATAATTGTCGGGCTCTCAAGGAAGAGATCGAAGAACTCATACAACGGGGGCACCTGATCAAGTTCGTCCGAAAAGAGGGTGCCGAGCTCCTCCCCTGATCATCACCTCTTCCGAACGAACAGAAAGGCCCGCCGAGCTTCAAGATTCAGCTCCTCCCAAGAGGTCTTCACCTTATTGTAGAAGTAGGATTCTGATTTTCAATAAGGCCGATGCTTGTAACTCGGCCAACAGCATGTAATAATGGCTCGCCCTATTGGAGCAACCACTTAGCCTATTTCAATAAAACTTTACATCTTTTCATTGAAAATTATTGCTCTTGCTTCTCTATCTCTCCGAGTCACGACTCTCTTAAATGGTGGGTTCGGAGTCCAGCTTCTTCTACATGGCTCCTCCCGCAACTCACTAAACTCTACCGATGGTTCCGGAGTCCAACACTTGGTTCGATTCTGCTTCGAATAACTTGCTCTTAAGCGGGTTAGAAGTGGTTCGCCATTCGAAATTGCTCCCACAGCCGTTGAATAACTCTCCCGATGGTTCCGGAGTCCAACACTTGGTTCGATTCTGCTTCGAATAACTTGCTCTTAAGCGGGTTAGAAGTGGTTCGCCATTCGAAATTGCTCCCACAGCCGTTGAATAACTCTACCGATGGTTCCGGAGTCCAACACTTGGTTCGATTCTGCTTCGAAGAACTTGCTCTTCAGCGGGTTAGAAGTGGTTCGCCATTCGAAATTGCTCCCACAGCCGTTGAATAACTCTACCGATGGTTCCGGAGTCCAACACTTGGTTCAATTCTGCTTCGAACAACTTGCTCTTCAGCGGGTTGGAAGTGGTTCGCCATTCGAAATTGCTCCCACAGCCGTTGAACTTTTCTAACGATGGTTCCGGAGTCCAACACTCGGCTCGATTCTACTTCGCAAGTTCACTGTTAAGCGAGCTAGAAGTAGATCGCCATCCGGAATTGCTCCCACAACTGTTGATACCCTCACTTAAATAACGAGTTCGGAGCTCACCACTCTCTCCCAGAGTTGCTCCTCAAACTCATCTCACAAATGGCTCTCTTCCAGAGCCGAGCTCTTCCCTCCGCTCGCCTCCGAAGCGGACCTCTTAAATAACGAGTTCGGAGCTCACCACTCTCTCCCAGAGTTGCTCCTCAAACTCATCTCACAAATGGCTCTCTTCCAGAGCCGAGCTCTTCCCTCCGCTCGCCTCCGAAGCGGACCTCTTCTCAACGAGTTCGGAGCTACAGCTCTCCCCAAGAGTTGCTCCTCAAACTCATCTCACAAATGGCTCTCTCCCAGAGCCGAGCTCTTCACTCCGCTCACCTCCAAAGCGGAGCTCTCCTCGACGAGTTCGGAGCACAACTCTCTCCTATAGTTCCTCCTCACACGTCTCACAAACGACTCTCCTCCAGAGCCGAGCTCTTCGCTCCGCTCTCCTTCGAAGCGGACCTCTTCTCAGCGAGTTCGAAGCACAAACGGCTCTCCTCCGGAGCCGAGCTCTTCGCTCTGCTAACCTCAAAGAGTGGGTCTTCCCATGACTCTTACGTGGGTCTTCCCAATACATCTTCTCTGCCCCTAGGAGTGGAGCCCTTCTTCAAAAATCCCCAAAAACCAAAACTCTCCTCAACCTCATGAAGACAAGGATGTTGCGGGGCTATTTTGACCATGAAGGAGGGTGAATCTTCATCTCACCCCTAAAGAGAAGTTGTAGATCTTCGAATTAGCTTCGAAACAAGGGGTCGCACGCCCCGAGCCGACCTCCGTAGCACTGGGAATATCAAGAAGAACTCTGCAGGCAAAATCTGGGGTCCGGCACCCGCTGCCGAGCGTTCTTGCCACCGACCGTTTTACGGGCTTGAGGTCGGCACCATTCTAGCTCGGCACCATCCACCGAGCACCCGTGCCACCGACCGTTTTACGGGCTTGAGTTCGGCACCAATTCAGCTCGGCATCATCCGCCGAGTACCCTGGCCACCGACCGTATTACGGGCTTGAGTTCGGCAGCCAAGATCTCCAAAAATTTCTAAGTCTCAAGCCTCGGCACATTCGAGTTCGGCACCAGCTGCCGAGCGTTCTCGCCACCGACCGTATTACGGGCTTGAGTTCGGCAGCCAAGATCTCCAAAAAATTTCTAAGTCTCAAGCCTCGGCACATTCGAGTTCGGCACCAGCTGCCGAGCGTTCTCGCCACCGACCGTATTACGGGCTTGAGTTCGGCAGCCAAGATCTCCAAAAAATTTCTAAGTCTCAAGCCTCGGCACATTCGAGTTCGGCACCAGCTGCCGAGCGTTCTCGCCACCGACCGTATTACGGGCTTGAGTTCGGCAGCCAAGATCTCCAAAAAATTTCTAAGTCTCAAGCCTCGGCACATTCGAGTTCGGCACCAGCTGCCGAGCGTTCTCGCCACCGATCGTATTACGGGCTTGAGTTCGGCAGCCAAGATCTCCAAAAAATTCCTAAGTCTCAAGCCTCGGCACATTTGAGTTCGGCACCAGCTGCCGAGCGTTCTCGCCACCGACCGTATTACGGGCTTGAGTTCGGCAGTCAAGATCCCCAAAAAATTCCTAAGTCTCAAGCCTCGGCACATTCGAGTTCGGCACCAGCTGCCGAGCGTTCTCGCCACCGACCGTATTACGGGCTTGAGTTCGGCAGTCAAGATTCCCAAAAAATTTCTAAGTCTCAAGCCTCGGCACAGTTGAGTTCGGCACCAGCTGCGGAGCATTCTTGACAACGAGTTCGGAGCTCGCAACTTTCTCCTAGGGTTCCTCCTCACACTCGTCTCCCGAATGGCTCTCTACCAGAATCAAGCCCTTCGCTCCGCTCGCCTCCGAAGCGGACCTCTTCTCAACAAGTTCGGAGGTCGCAACCCTCTCTTTGAGTTCCTCCTCACACTCGTCCCACAAACGGCTCTCTTTTAGAGCCAAGCTCTTCGCTCTGCTCACGGGACGGGTCTTCCTAGCACAAGGGTCTTCCTAGCGCAGCTTCTCCATCCCTAGGAGTGGAGCTCCTCTTCCAAAACCCTCAAAACCGAACACATTCCCCATCTTCATGAAGACCAGGATGTTGCGGGGCTATTTTTACCATGAAGGAGGGTGAATCTTCATCCCACTCCAAGAGAAGTTGTAGATCTTCGAATTAGCTTCGAAACAAGGGGTCGCACGCCCCGAGCCGACCTCCGCAGCACCGGGAATATCAAGAAGAAATCTGCAGGCAAAATTGGAGTTCGGCACCCGCTGCCGAGCGTTCTTGCCACCGACCGTTTTACGGGCTTGAGTTCGGCACATTTGAGTTCGGCACCAGTTGAGTTCGGCACCCGGTGCCGAGCGTTCTTGCCACCGACCGTTTTACGGGCTTGAGTTCGGCACATTTGAGTTCGGCACAATTGAGTTCGGAACACTCTCAGTACAAGACCCACGAACAAAAAAAAAAAAAAAAAAAAAAAAAAAAAAAAAAGTTGAAGGAGAGAGAAAGTCAACCGCCACGTGTCGTCCACGTAGACTTCAGCCACTTTTTGCCGAGCACTCATGAACCACCGACCATGTTACACCAAAAAATGGTCTTCTCTTCCTCCTCCCGATGCGCGCTCGCTTGATCGTGATCAACGCACACGATCGCGCCACGTGTCCAGGTATTATTTAATTTATTTAATTATTTAATTGTTTTTTTATTTAAAAAATCCGAAAAAATATTTAAAAAATCGGAAAAAATTAAATAAAAATTCTAAAAATAATTATAAATTCAGAAAATTTATTTTAAATTCTGAAAAATATAATTATTTAATTAGAATAATTATTTAGTATTTTCGATAATTAATTATTTAAATCGGAAAATGAATAAAAAATTCAAAAAAAATGAGAAAAAATTCAGAAAAATCTGAAAAAATCACAAAACATCCAGAAAATTCTGAGGACATTTTTGGATATTTTACAAGCCCAGAATAACACCGTTACACCCCCGAGCAAGATCCAAACTCCCTTAAGAACACCGATAAAATCCCGTATGCCATTAAAACAGTAAAACTACTCCTCAAAGGCTGATCAAACTCAGTCTTCGGGAGTGGGGGGCTCGTGATATGGCTAAAAATAGGATTAAATCGGGGCCGTTCACATCGGACACGAATCTTAAAGCTCAGGGGTAAAACAGTAATTTCGCCTACAAACGGGTCTGAAATGGGAACTGGGTCTTTAATTCAAAAGCCCAATAACCCATAAACGGATCCACGTCAACTGGGTACGGGTTCCAACCCGCTGCACACCCGGTCCAGCAAGATACAATCAAGGTCCCTGATTAATCCTAATCAACGGCCCTGATTTACATCTATCTTTTCACTGGGAATTAGGGATTCAATTCCTTATCTGATTACGGGAAATATACCTTATCAGATTACTTTCCTCATCTGATTACGGGGAATATTCCTTATCTAATCACAGGGATTACATTCCTAATCCAGTCCCAAAGACGCCTATAAATACCCCCCATCCATCTCCATTAAGAGGTAATGAGTATTTTTCCCACTTTACGCTCTTTCTTAATCATTTCTGATTACTGACTTGAGCGTCGGAGGGTGCGTCACCGGGATCCCCCCCGGTGTCTCGCACTTTTTGCAGGTTAACGGCGGGAGTCAACGATCAGTCAACGACGGGTTAGGTTTGGTTTCGCTATTCAGGTTTTCCTCGAACTCACAAATTCTGTCTGTTTACCCCCACACCAGATTTAGCGGTAACAGATTGGCGCCGTCTGTGGGAACCATACGAATAGCAGCCCCTCCTCTTCCCGTTGGTCAGATCTTCTCCAGCCATGCCTCCTAGGAAAGTAAGATCCAGAGGGTCCAACCGTGGACCCAACCCCGCCGATCAGCAAGAGGTAGTCCCCGTCCAACCCGCTCCGCAGCAAGAACGACCTCCACTTCAGACGGAAGACCCTCTTCAGCAAGATCAGCCCCTTCAGAATCAACAACCCCCGAAGGCTCCTACCGGACCTCAGAATGCCGGTCCGGGGGGCTCCCGCGGAAAGCAACCCCTCCACCAAGACCGCGTCTCCATACACAATGCCTCTACAGATTCCATGGCCTCACACAATCCTCAGAATCGGCAGAAGGACATCTTATATTCTAGTAACTAGTAGAGTTATATTCTACATTAAGAGATGCTCTCTCCTAAGTTACAGACATTTGTTATACATCTTATATAATTTTATTTTATTTTAAATTTTAGAGAAGCAAATATGTGATCTCACATAAACTGCAAACAATGGATTTGTCAAAATATCTATACACATAGTATGATAAAACACTTAACAACCCTAAACATGCTAGTTTTCCAGAGTGAGAATAACTATGATCTAAAACTCTCAATCATATGATCAAACGCACAAAACGTTAATACATTCATCACATGAAAAATACTGAGAAAATTAAAGTAGATCATACCGACACTTCAAGTTAGAAGTATTTTTCCAAATTCGATGGAGAAGCCTGCGTAGTGCAGACTTATCATACCATGATGCAAAACCATCGTCTCCAACATACACAATTTGTAGGTAACATTAAAGTTCCTACATTCATCAAATTGTTAAAGATTAGCCAATTAAACAAATTATTAGCACAATCTAATTCTAGCAACAATTTAATTGGAGATCCGAATTTTATAGTCAACATGCAGTTTAACTTATCAAAATAGATATTGTGTTTTAGCACATAGCCAAAACAACTGTTCAACTTGTATTTAATGAAACAAGTGATTAATACAATCTTAAACTTAACCACTTAGCATCATAGTAATTCTATAATTCAAAACATAATTTTAGAACGAGTGTTTTGAACTTTCAGCACACAGCAAATTATTTAACAGGAATTTAATACGAGGAAAGTAAAGAACTTATCTTTCACTGTCCCTTCCCCTTCAATTGATTAGACTCATGTCTGTTGGGAACAAATCCAAACAATAAGCCATTCTGCGCCAAAGAGACCCAGCATCGAGCACCTTGTGTGCGTCTAAACAGATCTGATAATGAGATACAAAAACTCTCTTCACTGTCTTCTTCTTCAATTAGAGTTCACTGTAGAACTTCTTCAATTAAATTCCACAGACAGATCTTGAAGAAGTGAGAGCGGTCGGAGTCGGCGCCTGAGATGCGACTGCCATCGACAGCGATCGGGAAGAGGTGGGGTTCGTGGGTCACACTTCGACCTCGCGACAGATCGGCGAGCGTCGACTTCGGCTTCGCGACAGATCGGCGAGCGACGACTTCGGCTTCGCGACAGATCGACGAGCGTCGACTTCGGCTTCGCGACACATCGGCGAGCGAAGACTTCGGCTTCGCAACGCAATCGAAACAGTGAAAGAAGCGTGAGATGGAGATAGGGTTCCGACGTCGGCTGCTTTTTTTTTTTCGACGAGATCTGGCGACTCCAACTGATTCCGACAGTATTCAACAACCACTGGTATTCCTCTTAATTAATCTCACAAAATTGATTACATAATATCTCAAGACTGTTAGGTTTTGTGAGAAATTAACAATTGGGAATGAGGGTTTATCTCTAGATCTAAGTTGCTTGAGATATTCATCCTGGGTATCAAGATTGGAATACCTAGACTGCTATCACAAGCCAGTATTTATTCCTAAATACTGGTTTGGGTATCGGGTTATAAGCCCACAAACCCGCGTTCCAATATCCATATGCACGTGTTACACATATGCACGTGCTATATTTATATAGAGAGAATATACCAATATATCCAACACCTACTACATACTTTAGATCTATTCTACAGTAACATCTACTAATAGTGAGTCATCTAAGATAGTGAAAAAAAAGTAGTGAATTTGATAGTAGGTGTAGCATTACTCTTAGTTTTTTTGATAAAAAAGGTGACCGCGTCACCGCTTTATTAATAAATTATTAACGAAACAAGTATTACAGAACATCTATCTGTTCCTAGAACGGAACTACAGAAAACAATTACTCATTAAAGCATACAATATTAACTAGTTCCTCTTCCAGCTAATCATTAAAGCATTACTCTTAGTTGTTACCATCAACTAGCATTTTGCAATAGAATCAAGATGAGAATGAGACATTGATATTTTTTTTATAGGTGTTGATTGAATGGTGATTAGCACTAGACGAGAAGGAGGAGAAGGCCATGGTCTTGTTCAATTTAACTCCTAAATAATCATTAAGTTTTGGCTTTCACAAATACTAACTACAAGGGTCATGGTCTTCCTGAATCAATTTTAAGATCCTTCACTTTTAATTACCCTGCCTAATAATGTGAATGAGTAATGGTACATCCACTATCAAGTTTACTATTTTAGGTGGCACACTTCAATAGGTAGGATAAGATAGAGTAGGTGGGAGAACTCTCCAATAGAAGTATGTCACCTAAGATAGTAAAGAAAATGATCATAAAATTGGTAGTGGCTAAAGCATTACTCAATGTGAATTGCCCCGCTAACTCAATGCTATAAGTATTTAACATTTACAGAGGGAAACCAACCTGCTTTCTCGCATCTCCAGAAAATTCTACCAATGGGGGATTATGGTTTTAATTAAGGAGGAGATCCATAGACTATCAGAATTAATTAATTGCATCCACCGAGGAGTTTAAGGATGGATGGAAGTAGGTGGTGGCAGCAGCCAGGCCGGCTCCATCCTTGAGGCCGGTGAGGCAGCCACCTCAGGCTCCGGATAATTTACAATTTTAGGAGCTCTAAATTTGTACTCCCATTGTAAATATAGACACATATTTTGCGCGTAAAAAAAAAAATTATTAGGGGGCCAAAAAATAAATATTTGGGTCTTTAGAATTTTGTTTAAAGTATTGGAGTTTGGACTTATTAAATTTGATATTTTAAATTTAGGTGATTTAAAAACAAATCCACATTTAAATCAATAGAAACTCAAATCCGAAACCCACATTCAAATTCAAACCCGAAATCCTTACCCTCAATCCGAAACCCGAAACCCACATTTAAAACAAACCTTCTTTGGCTCTTTCTTCTCAGTTATTCGATGATATATATTTTATAATTTTTTTCTGAACAATGTGCAAAATTTTGGTATACATATTTTTAAAAAAAATAAATGTATGGGGAGTCATTTAAGGAGTTCGCCTCCGGCCCCCGGAAACTCAGGGCCGGCCCTGGCAGCAGCGAGGGCGGAGGATAAACAAGACGATGATTTGCAAAGACAATGAAAATGGGTAACTAATGGAGGAGAAAATAAAAGGGTGCTCACTTGGAGAGATAAGATACTTGATAATTTAGTCAAAATTGACATAGAATGAGAATTATTTGATTTGGACTTGACACTATATTGGCTTTTATTTTTAAAGTTTGGCTTGGGAAATATATAATTCCTCTTCTAGCTTAACCCTCTTTTGCTATGTATAGCTTTTTCTTTACAGACAAAATTGTGTAGCTTTAAGAAAACACCCTTAACGAGGAGGGGACCCCAGCTGTGCTGAGCGAGAGGGCGGATTGCAAGGGTCTTCCAGGCGGAAGAATTTGATGACGAGGAGGTAGAGTTCGGTCCGACTCTGGACTGAGGAGGGGACCCCGGCTGTGCTTTTTAGGCAGCCACCAACGGCCACTGCTACCTTTTGTCTCTTGTTTAACTCTTCTGTACTTTTGGGTTGTATGAGATTTGGATAATGTAACCCACCCCCCAGGGTGCTGTTGGGGGGCTTATGTTTTATTTCCTGCATTGTTGTTTTGTTTCCCGGCATGCCGGGGTTGTTTATTAATTTCTTATTAATGAAACAGGGTGGCGTTATTCCACCTTTTACCTCAAAAAAAAAAAAAAAGAAAACACCCTTAACTTTTGTTTTGAATTGATATATGCCTCTATAGTAATTAAACTATAGTGCTTATAAACAGTATTCAAACATAATAAGAGTGATTTAGCTTTCTATTTAGTTTAATTCTTCAAGTTGTAACTTGAGATGCACAGCAACTACATCAAATCAGAATCTCATACTGTATAAGCTACACTTCTTTTTTTCCCAGCACATCAATCCAAACAAATTTTACTAAATAACTAATGAGTAATAACATGTTTTTACTACAATTTGACCTACTTTAATTTATTTTAGTACAAAAAGTTTTTCCGAAATAATTATAAAATGCCTTCTCTTTATGATAATTGATATATAATGAATTGTATAACAATTAACAAGCATGAAATCACTTGGTGAGAGAATGGAAAAATATTAATAAATTATAAGATAACATAATTTTCAAAGTTGTTCCCACATGAAAGTTGAAACTATAATATCAAAACCAGCAAAGAACTGTGCGCCCCCAACAACATATATACACTTTCTTGCATAAACCTTACAAAAAAATTTGACCAAATTAATTTTAAGAAATTTCTAAAGCACCAAGCATCTGAGAAGCATGGACAAGAACACATTGTAGCACAATGCATTCCGACATTTAGAGTACGGGCCGAAAGTAGATAAATATAAGTCCCAAACATCAAATTAAGAAAAATAATTGCTTTGCTACATTTATTTTGTAGCATGTCCAATCATTTCTTTTTTTCCCTCAATTAATTATGGATATATCCCCAATTTTTAGAGTTCATATATATGACTTTGATTTTCTACTCCAATGCATTACAGTCTTTACAGATTTAGCTGGGTAATTAAATAGCAATCAATAGATTCATTAAAAAAAATGAAGAAACATAACAAATATAATATTTGAAATGTGAAACACATAATGTACTGGTCAAATATTTCGGAGCCAATACTACAAATGGAATTTCTTTTTATATACTAATCCAATATCTTCTAATGCATGTGCAAGTGCAACTTGCTAATACCAAGTTTCAAAAGAGAGGGTTTTGTTCTCATCAAAAAAAAAAGAGAGGGTTTTGTTTTGTTTTGTATACAATGTATTATTAATTTAATTTATGTACCTATAAAAAGAGGCTATCACTGTTTACTTCATAACATTAACATGCCGCTTTCTCACTTGTTCTTCTGACTTTTCCTTTTCCCTTTCATACCCTGATCTCTCTCCCACACTTCCCATTCCTGTGTCTTCTTCTTCTTCTTCTTCTTCTTCTTCTTCTTCTATCAAAATATTGTATCAAAAAATGTCTTTTATGAACAACTGGTTAGGGTTCTCTCTCTCATCAATGGAACTCCCACCCTCCTCCATCAATCCTTACCAAACTCATCAAGACCCTACCAACTGCTTCATCCCTACTACTCTCTCAACTGATCATTCTTACAACAACAACGGCTCCCCCCAACATCAACTCCAAGGTCAGTGTCTATTCTCCACATAACCAAAAAAAAAAAAAAAAAAACCCTGAAACAATATCTTATACATATATACTAATTTTCTTTTTTTTTCTTTTGGGCCGGCCGGGTATGTTTTCTGGAGTAGATTGGAACTTAAAGACTAGTTATGAATTTAGAGGAAGCTCTTCTGAGCTCTCCATGGTTGTAGGATCAAGCAGCTGCAACAATACTAATGTGGATAATCATCAATATGATGATGAGAGTGAGCCAAAGTTGGAAGATTTTCTGAGTGGTCATAATAATTCATTCTCACATGGTGATGAGGGATACTCACTTCAGCTTCTGGGTGCAGTTCATTCTATGACTAGTGAAATGGACACATCACAACAGTCAGGAGTTGTAGTAGTGGGTAGTGGATCAGGAGTTGGAGATCATAGTAGCTTATTGAATTTGGAGAATAGTAATCATCTTCACCGAAGTAATATGAAGGAATCGATATGTGCCGATAATGAGGTTAGTAATGGTGGAGCTAGCTCCAATGTTGGTGGTGGTGGTGGTGGTGGTATTGAAGCAGTGGGGCCTAAGAAATCGATTGAAACATTTGGGCAAAGAACTTCGATCTATCGTGGGGTAACAAGGTTTGAAAATATTGCTTAATTGCTCTACTTCTATGAAAACTCCTATTCTATTTTTCTTTGTTGCTTTTTCCCTTTCATTTCAATTTTAAAAACATGAGGATTAAAGAATATCATTTATTTCAGAGAGCTAGTTATTTTATACATTTCATTCATAGTCTCTGATGTTTTGTATTGGAACTTGGTGAAACACTAATTACAAGCAAGAACTTTATATCCAACATGAGATCACAGAGAATGTTTTCCCCTTCACTTCAACTTTTTTTTTCCCTTGAAAAATATGAGGACTAAGATCATGTTTTAGCTAGCAACATCATCCACTTCATTCATACTCTTTAAGAGTTATTCTTTAAACTTCGATGAAGTACTCATAAGCAAGAACTTAATTATATCCGGCCCACATGAAATCACATGAATGTTTTGTCAATCAAGTTTGATTTCTATGATTCCATCATAAGAAAGATTTCTAGTGCAATAAATTTGATTTGAATTTATGTTTGTTTCCCTTTTTTAATGACTATAGGCATAGATGGACTGGTCGGTATGAGGCTCATCTATGGGACAACAGTTGCAAAAGGGAAGGGCAGACTCGCAAGGGAAGACAAGGTATACATGATCAATACTTGACATATCATTAATTAAATACCTAAAACGGTACATGTATTTATAATACAAATCTTAGTTACCTTAAATTTTTTGAATAAGCTAACATATTTTCCCTCTTTTCTCTTTCTCAACCACTTGAATATGGATCCAACTCTCTTGCAGTCTATCTAGGTAAAGACCAAGATACACAAACAATTTCTTTCCCAAATATTAAAACATCGACGACAATTAGAAACGAAATGCCTTAATTGAACTATATATTTCATTTACTTCTAGGGGGTTATGACAAGGAAGATAAGGCAGCTAGGGCTTATGATTTGGCTGCTATTAAATACTGGGGAGCTACTACAACCACCAACTTTCCGGTATGTGCAAATCAGAATCATTTAACTAATGTTCTCATTTCGATTGTATATTAATTGGAGCTAGGAAAGCTAGATCTATATAACAAAATATATGGTGGTTCTTATCGATCGATATTAATTTCAGATTAGTAATTACGAAAAAGAGCTTGAAGAGATGAAGCATATGACAAGGCAGGAATATGTTGCATCTCTAAGAAGGTACATAGTCTCTTTTGGTTTATTTCCTTGTTTATTTTAATATTTTGAATCAATCATTCCCTTTTTTCGTTTAATACAATTTAATTTGATGATGAAAAGGGTGTAGGAGAATCCATTTGAACATTGTTAAATCTATTTTGTCGTACAGAAAAAGCAGTGGTTTTTCTCGTGGTGCATCAATTTATCGCGGAGTTACCAGGTAATCAAAATTATGTTATTACAAGTGATTTTCAAAGCCAAAAAAAAGGCTAGCTTATTATCTATCTATTAATGGTGTGTATGTTACATTTAGTTTTATGATTTATCCTTTCTCTTCATAAATTTATGAGGTCAATAGGTATAATTCATTGCAAAAATTAATTAACACCACCATTGTATTTCTTATTGTTTGAGAATATATGGAAAATTGCAAGAGGAATCTTGAATCAGTTTTGTTCTTTTTTATTTCCCCACTTGTGAATTTTGCATTTATCTAAACCAAAAAGATACTCAATACTAAAGAGAATTGTTTTGTGTTTGATAATTAATAAGCCTAATTAAATATGTTGATTGTTCAAATTATAGTAAGCATGCATTTTGGTTTATAGCTAGCTAATATATTATACTATATATGGGACAGGCATCATCAACATGGGAGGTGGCAAGCAAGAATTGGGAGAGTAGCAGGGAACAAGGATCTCTACTTGGGAACTTTTAGTAAGCTTTTTTAAATCACCAACTTCAATCTCAGTATCTACCTGTCAACAACCTATCTTTGAATTATTTTGGACTAGATGTCTAATATTCTGGAGTAGAGTGCATTTTTCCAAAAGTGATGAAGTCAACTGAAAAGGACGTTAATTAATGAATAATTCACCCACTTCGCTATATCAATAACATAACAAATAAATTTATTTATTTATTTATTTATTTTTGTGAGATAAAGTGGCTTACAGTCACCAATTTCATTAATGAAAAATTAACGAAACAAAATACACCATTACAACTCTAAAATACTCCAGTTCCTTACAATAATCATTACATAAAGAAGACTCAAATTTCCCTACATAAATATATGCCACCAAACCCAAAACAAAGCAGATATCTTCCTTCTTGACTTGCACCCAAAATCATAAGATCTGAGTTTTCTGCCGCTCGCTGAAAGCTCACTACCCTGTTCCCTCCAAATGCAACCTCTTCCTTGTTTCTGCTTGACCTGTCCAAGCATCTATTAGCACCAAAATTTTGTTCAACAACATATGAAATGTACATGTATTGTTTCGAAAGCATAAATTATTTCTATCAAGCCAGAGTAACCATACAATAGCCCCCATTGTTATATCCCAGATAA
Organism: Hemerocallis citrina; assembly: GCA_017893485.1. Taxonomy (NCBI): domain Eukaryota; kingdom Viridiplantae; phylum Streptophyta; class Magnoliopsida; order Asparagales; family Asphodelaceae; genus Hemerocallis; species Hemerocallis citrina. The sequence goes on along the minus strand of CM030361.1, from coordinate 29,698,796 downwards.
ACCTACAGTCTTTGGATATGTATCTGTAGGGGTGTAAAATGAACTGGACGGTCCGTCGTCCGTCCGAGTCCGGCTCGAGAAATGGTCCAACTGTGTACCATCCGAACTGTTATACGAACCGAACTCGAACAAATTATTAGGTCCGATTCTTTACCGAGTTCGAGCCGGACATAAGTCCGTCCGAGTATTATTGCAGTTTGATGCTTTATCGAACCGAATCCAAACTATAAAAATTTTGTCCGACCTAGACCGAGCCGGACATAAGCCCGTCCGATTAGAATTTCGGTCCAAGCTTGAACATATGAATGTCCGATCCCGTCCGGTCCGATTTACAGTCCTATGTATCTGGATCTCCAATTACACCAAAATATCGTCTATCCTGTTTGGTGTCTCTATTGTGTCAAAGCCCCTTCCCATGATTTCCCAAATCAATCTAGCTCTAGGACATAGTATGAAAATATGGTTAGTGTCCTCCTCACCCTCGTTACATCGTTGACACATCACATCGATCGGGATATTGCGTTTTCTTAGGTTCGTTTTAGACAGAATAGCGTTGTTGAGTACTAGCCACAGGAATGCCTTCACCTTAGACGGTACTTTCGACTTCCAAATTGTATTCACCTTTCTGCTTCTAATGCTCCCGTCATTCAATAAACCATACATTGAGTTAACTGAGAAAGTATAGGTCAAATTTGATCCCCACTCTCTTTCGTCTTGTACTCCCCTATTCTGAGTACTCACCCCCTCCATCAACGTTTTCAACTTCTGCAGTTGTTCTTTCCCAACGTTCGATAGCCTACTCCTGTGACTAATATTCAGTCTCTCGTTCTTCCAAACGTCCGCCACAGGGTCATCCTCCCTAGCAACCTCACTCGCTAACTGTGGAAAAGGAGACTGTAGAGTGTTTGCACCACTCCACTTGTCCTTCCAAAATCTAGTGTTTTTTCCATTTCCTACCTTGCAGCTCGTGTTGGAATGATAGATATCCCCCACCTTCGCAATACCTTTCCACATGTATGACACCTTACCATGCTTGCATTTACCTAGCCTTCTCTTATGCATTAAGATTTGGTAACTTATTACATTACATATATCTGTTATGTTTGAATTCAATGAGGAGTTTTGAGTGCATGACCATTACTAATCACACATGCTAATATAGGCCTGTAGTACATGTTTGTCTTAGCTAGTTGCAATTCGGACATGCATGAAACATTTGCATTGAACGAGACTTAGATCTAAGTATTACATGTTACCTAATTGTATCTTCTTCTTTTTTCCCCTTTCTTTCATATGCATGTTAAAACAGAACTTCATGATCTTATCGCGTACATATAACTCTGTTACAGCTACCCAAGAAGAAGCAGCAGAGGCCTACGACATAGCTGCCATAAAATTCCGCGGCTTAAATGCCATCACCAACTTCGAAATGAGCCGCTACGACGTCCGCAGCATCCTCGACAGCACCACATTGCCCATCAGCCCAGCTGCAAAACGCCTCAAAGACGCTAACTCCTTCAATTCAACCATCACCACGGCTACCACCACCAACAGCTTAGCCAGTTCCTTCAGCACCGAGGGCATTAGTCCTTACGGTTACAATTGGCCAGCAACAATTGCTTTCCAACAGCAACAGCAACAGCAACAGTACCCTCTTGGTCTCTATTATCCGTCATATTCCAATTTCAACCAACACCAACAGCAACCTGTCATTCACAACCTCATGGCCTCTTGTTCTACTTCGCTTGAACTCAGCACCGGCTCAAATTCTGATGTTTATAATCAAGGAAACAATTTGTTTGGAGATGAGCATGAAGAGAAGCAAGTGGCCGGAGTTGAGAACATTATGGGGTGGTCTGATTCTTCTTACCGAAATGCAGCAGCGTACTACCCTGCTCTAAGTGTAGCTGATTCTAATGCTTTGATGGTAGCTACAAAGCCCGTTTTCACTGTATGGGATGAATCCTAGGCAGTTTTAGGGATATTAATGGGGGTTTTCAGGGATGAGAGATACAACTAACTTGACATCCTGATTTTGGTTGTTTTTTTAACTGCATGAAAGTATTAGCTGCAGGGTTATAAATTAGATGGGTCTGTTCTTTTCGTTAATTAGTATTGACAAGAGGATATATAGGGTTCATGTATTGAAGTATGGTAATGGCAAGTGAGGCAATGTTTATGTAACTAGCCTCGTATACGAGCTGTTAATTTTGGGGATGTTCAAATGTATGAATCCATAGAGGAGGTAAGCTAGTTTTGTTACTTTTTGAACATAAAATGCAGTTAAATCGATCCCTTTAAGACTCTGGAAATGTTTTTGCTTTGTCGTCTTGGTGCTTTTCGTACATGGGTACTATCGAAATTCTGCTATTTAGAACGTGAAAACGAAATTGTCATGGTTTTCTAACCTTGTTCCAGTACTGACTAAGGGATCGATATGCTTTCCAACCAAATGGGAAGGCAAAAAACACTCGTTTAGTACAGAATTCCAATTTAAATGCAGTTATGTAATCTAGACATAATCAATTGTGCTTGTAGAGTGTACAGAATAAATGCACATTATTCAAATATGTTGTAGACTGTAGTCAAAAAATGTACACAAGAGCTAGCGCTGATATGTTTTATCGTCAAATTAATTCTATGTAAAACGATAATACAAAAGGTTACCTTTTTCTTTATTAACAGAAATAAACATGTTATGTATAATATTGCATTGTCTCAAATTAATTTTAGAGACAATTTCTTTTAACATCTCTAACTATATATTTTGGCTTGCGAGGAATCAATAGTATGTAATTACTTGATACATTTTTATCACGCAATTAGTATCTGCTCCTCTCTAACAAATAGCTATATATTTTCATGCATTCTATCATTATAACCATTTGATTGTTTCACATTCCATCCAATTTCCTTTTTTCACCTAATTAAGAGAGGACGAACAGAGGAGGTGCTCACCGGAGGTGGCCATAGAGGCTGAACGAAGGGAGACCCGCTATAGGAAGTCCTACGCCAAAGTTACGAGGCCAAAAGTATATGGCTACGGGATCATAGCACGGCTCGGGGACAAACGTCGCCGGTGAAGGAGGTTAACAAGATGAAAGAGGATGAAGAGGGGGAATGGATTTTAGTCAGGCCAAAGAGGTCGAGAAGGGCGGAAGACAACTCAGAGAAGCTCGCCGGAGTCTTCAAAGTCGGCGTATGTACTTCAATGTCATAAATGTGCTCAACGGGGACATACCATCCACGAATGCCCTAATCAGTGGTTTTGCTACACCTGTAAACGTTATGGCCACATATCGACCGCGTGCAATAGGGGAAAGGAGCCAGCGAAGTCATCGCCAAGGTTGCCAACAACTCCAAAGGTCCCGATAATGGCAGACTTTATACAAAGTCGAACAGAGGAAAGCGCGGCAGGTGGAAGAAAAAGAATCAAGGCAGTCATTACGCCCACACCAATCATGGCAGAGTTCGAAAGGCATTTCTCATCGTGTGTCACGATCAAAGCACAAAGCGGAAACCCAACTACTAACGATATCGAGAAGCTATTGGCAGCTAACACTAAGGGCTCACCAGACTGGAAGTGTCATGTTCAGCAACTTAATCAGAATGGTTTTTTCGCTCATTGTCAAAATGCATACAGAGTCCAGGAAGTGTTAGATCTTAAGAGACTAGAAGGTGAGGGTCGAGAAGAGTTCTTTATAACTTTCTCTCGATGGTCGTGGAAAGTAGGAGCCATGATGACTGATTCTCTTCCATGGGTTTGGTTTAGATTGTTTAATTTCTCTTTTCACTGTTGGGTACGATCAGCCTTCCAGAATCTTATCAAGAGTCTACTTGATCGAGTTAGATAAAAGCACGTTGTTGCATAATTGCCAGGATTTCGCTCGCGTAAGAATTGGAATAGAGGCGAAGGAAGATATACCGTCCACGATCCAAGCAGAGTTCGAAGGAGAAGTATACGAGGTCAAGGTAATCACAAAAAGGAAGAAGAGTTTTTCGTTCAGTGGAGCAAGGGATAGGGTCTCGACGTCGGAATCGAAAGAAACAAAAGAGCATGAGGTAGACGATGAACACAGTTTGTTGGATCCAGCATGGAACAATCAGGAGCTTCCATCAGACAAAAAAGAGTCAAAAAAACGAAAGCCATCTGATCGAAAGAGGGTGAATCAGGAATGCCCATATCAAAATCAAAGCACATTACAGCTGGAGTCCAATGTGGGGCTGCGAGGAAAACAAATAGGTGTTAGCTGTCCACTCGCGAGTGGACGATAGCGACAGGGGGCAAAAGTGACATTGAGGGCGATGCGTCCACTGTGGAGCCGCAGATATTGTAAACTGATTTGGGAAAAATAATTTTTATTTTTATTCTTTATTCTTTACTGTATACATCTATATATAAGGATTACATTCTTGGAGGAGAAGAAAGGAGATTGAGAGAAGATTGAGTGGTGAGAGATTTGGGAAATCTGTTTCCTATAGATTAGGAAACAAAATATACATATTAGTACTTACTACATTTCAACACTCTCCCTCAAGTTGGTGCATAGATATTGATCATACCCAACTTGTCAATAAATTTCAAGAAGATCTGACTCGAAACTGTCTTGGTCAGAATATCTGTGAGTTGATCTTCTGACTTCACTTTAGATATCTTAATAACTTTCTCATCCAATTTCTCCTTGATGAAGAATCTATTCACCTCTACATGTTTCGTCCTATCATGTTGAACTAGATTGGCAGCAATATCACATGCTGCTTGACTGTCATAATACACCTTCATAGGTTCATTCGGACCACAACCTAAGTCATGCAACAAGAGTTTCAGCCATAAAGCTTCCACTATACATAGAGCTACTCCGCGACACTCAGCCTCTGCACTAGAGCGTGCAACAACATTTTGCTTCTTACTTATCCATGTAACTAGATTTCCTCCAACAAATGTGAAATATCCTAAAGTGGAGCGTCTATCAATTATAGATCCTGCCCAATCAGCATCAGTATTTGCCCCAACCTTCAAGTGGCCATGTTTTGCAAATAAGACCCTTTTTCCCGGAGCAGACTTCATATATCTCAGAATTCTCATCACTGTATCCATGTGGTATTCCTGAGGTGCATGCATAAGCTGACTTACCACACTTAAAGCATATGATAAATCTGGCCGTGTATGTGCAAGATACATCAGTCGTCCAACCAATCTCTGATATCTTTTCTTATCACAAGGCACATGATCAGATTCATTGCAAAGTTTCAGTCTTTCTTCTAATGGTGTACCAATCGGTTGACAAGCAGACATTCCAGTTTTCTTCGATAAATCGATAGCATACTTTCTTTGAGACAGAAATATATCATTTCTTGAGCGAGAAACTTCAATACCAAGGAAATATATCAAAGAGGCAAGATCCTTCATTTCGAACTCTTGTGACAAGTAGCTCTTCAATGCCATTCTCTCATCAGGATTATTTCCAGTTACTATCATGTCGTCCACATATATAATGAGAGCAGTAATCTTATCTTCTTTCCTTTTCAGGAATAGGGTAAGATCTAAATTACTCTGACAATATCCGAATGTCCTCATTGATTTTGTAAATCTTCCCAAACCAAGCTCTTGGCGATTGTTTGACACCATATAGCACCTTCCTCAACCGACACACTTTATTACTGCGTTGGACTGGTCTATTTGATCCTGGCGGTAGATCCATATAAATCTCTTCTCAATTCTCCATGCAGAAATGCATTCTTCACATCAAATTGCTCCAACGACCAGTCAAGATTTGCAGTAAGTGACAGTAGAACTTGAACAGTGTTGAACTTTGCCACAGGTGTAAATGTTTCGTCATAATCAATTCCATAAGTTTGAGTGTACCCTTTTGCAACCAGCCTTGCCTTGTACCGCTCTATCGAACCATCCGACTTATATTTCATTGTATAAATCCATCTACATCCTACCGGCTTCTTTCCTGCTGGCAGTTCGACTATATCTCAAGTCTCATTCTTCTTCAAGAACTTCATTTCATTATCCATGGCTGCTTTCCACTTTGGATTGGCTAAGGCTTCCTGCACACTGTTAAGAATAGATACAACAGATATGTAACTCCTGTTTTTCGTTTTATATACTTTTGAGTGTATTTTTCATTTTGGTGTATTTTCCTCTCTTTGTATTTTCCCTTGTATTTTCTGAACTGTATATTGGAGTTTGTTTCCAATATATATTCATTTATTTCATTTTGAGCTCCTTATGTTGGTTTTTGTTCGTCTTTTGTTCCGTTCTTCGTTTATTATTGTTCTTCCTTTCATTTGGTTCTTGTCTTCTTTATTTTGTGCTCTTGGGTGCTTATGGTGGTGTTGGTTGCTCAACCTATTCCAAATTCTATTGTTTGATCCCTAATAGATTTACCAAAGCTAAATTAAACTCAATCCTATTTTGAATTCTATGCAATTAATCAATATCAATACCCATTAAACAATCCTATTACTACTCCCAATCAACACAATTACCCAATTACCCAATAACCCAACTCATATATTTATATAACCCTTCTCCCCTCAAACCCTAACCCTAACACCTAAACCCTAGCCCCTATCCTAACCCCCGGCCTCTCCCCCTTGCTTGCGCCGCACCCCATCCCGCATCGCAGCACCCGACCACCTCCAGGCTGACCCTCTCCTCTCCGGCCTGCACTCCAACCCGCACGCCCCCAGGCCGGCATCCCCCTCATCCCGATTTCCGACCACCACTACCTTACTACTCCCCTCTCCGATCACTTCTTCCCCCTTGCCGACCAACCTTTCAAGCCACAAGCCGCCGCAAGTTCACATCTCTCTTTTGTCGGTTCTCTCTTCTCTCACTCCGAGAAGCGTGTCGTGCGTTCGTGCGATTGTTTGTGGGTTCGTTGCTCTTGATTTTGGATTCTCTTATTCGTGAATTTTTGTTTATTGCCCGGAAATCCGTTCCCGTTATTCTTGGTGTTCTTCATTTTCGTCTTCAGTTAAGGCACGTAACTTGTACTCCAATTCCTTTGTTTGATACAAGTCAAAAATACCACTTATAGTGTAGATGGGTCTAGAGATGACTCTTGTTTGTGTTATCTTTGATGGGTTTTGTCTCTATTGTGAAAACTTGACCATAGTTGCCTCACGACACAATATGTACATGAATTAACTTAGGTTTTGCCCGTTCTTGATTTGATCATGTATGTGAGACTTCTTGTGGGAATTTGGGTATTTGTTGAGAACTATTTGATAAACTTGTTTTAGATATGTAAATAATCCTAATTCATGATGTTTGGACACTTGGTAGACTCGATTTCATGTTTGGCTGTGCTTTGAACAAGTTTTGTATGATATATGTTAAGTTGTCGTTAAAGGGTAAAATCTGTATTTTGTCGCTGATCTGTTTTGTTTGCTGTTTTGGACTGTCTTGAAGTCAGTAACTTAATTTCGGTATAAAACATGAGTTTTAGAGAAATTCGACTATTTTCCAACCCTCTAACTTTGCTTGATTTCGTTTTTGTATGTGTGAGATATGACTGATTTACTGCAGAGGTGTCGACCTTTTCCAGATTTTGTTTTCTGTTGATTTTGATAACTAAATGAATTTGATACTTGAGCTACACATAATATTTTGATTTGAAACCTTGGTCAGTCTTTCTATACTTATCTAGGGATCATCCAGAATTTTGGTAAATTTTATTGATGAGTTTTATGTGTCGTTTCATGCTCATTTATGAAAACTATACTTGCTGTATTTTACTCGTTGTCCTGTAAAGAATTGTGTTTTCACCATGATTCTTTTTACTATATGAAAAATGTTCATGAAATATGAAAGTTAATATATTTTGTATATTTTCATCTCCCTTTGGCGTATTTGGTTTACGTTTCACGACTTGCGAGATACTTCAGTTTTCGTATAGCAGTGTTGGGAATTCCAGATTGCCAAAGTACCGTTTCTTGATGTGTTCTTATTTTTGATGACTAAACTAATTTTACTGGAATATTATGAAACTTTATATTTTGATTCTAGACATATAGGAGAATACCCAAGATTTTTCCTGAATTTATTTGAGAGTTTTGATGCGGTTTTCCTGACTGAGAATTCGTTTTACTGATTTCTGACATGAACATGTTTTTTGGATTCAAACCTATTTTGAGTTATGATGTTGTGAATTACTATATGACTTATTTATATTTGCTGGATTCGTATGGAAATCTATTTTCCAGATTCTTTGACGTATCTATATTTGGATGTTTATAGTAGCGGGAATCACTGTTTTAGTACAATACTGTCTTGCTATCCTGAATTAGAAAACTAGTTGTTTTACCCTGTTATGTGTTATCTTGTACATGTACTTATTTATTTTGCACCCTGAACCTGATACATATTATACCCTGTTATCCTTGCTTTGTTTTGCGACACATACATGCATGCCAGATTATAATGATAAATGACCAAGCCGAGGTTAAGAGAAAGATCTAGTAGTGGAAAATATAGAAATGTGTACTGAGATGAGGACTTGTATCCTGCCTGCCTGTTACGTGTTCATGACTACATGATTCAAGTTCCTGTTACCTGTACCTGACTGCATGCTTCCCTATAGGAAGATGTACTCGGAAGATAACCACTAGGTTATACCTGTTTCTTGTACCTGACTGCATACTTCCTTATAGGAAGGTGTACTCAGAAGAGAACCACTAGGTTCTACCTGTTCCTATAATTCATGTTATCCTGAACCCTGAGTACACTGCCCTATGGACTCCAGTACGAATTCTAAAGTGAAACTGTTTGTTGTAGCAACCATGTAGTAAAAGCTGGGATGCATAAAGTGCTACCTAGTTAGTAATATAACAAGACTTGACATGACATAATCTGTTTACCTGTATACCTATTACCTGATACCTGTTACATGTTTACCTGTTTACCTGATTACTTGACACTTGATACATGTTACCTGTACCTGTTAGTATACCATGCTATTTGTTTCTATTTTCTTGATTCATGTTAGATATTATATTTCTGTTGACATACTGATACCATGCTATGCTTGTTACTTAGATTTATCTATCCCCTGTACTTGTATCCTACATTATAAGTGGCCCGTAACTTGCAATTGACGGGTACTTATTTTCTTTTTTCCTTCTCTTGTAAATTTACTAACTGCAGACCAGGATGGTCAACTACCTGATGGTATTGGCGAGATGATGTATTAGTACTGGATTTTCTGCTTTATTATTATTATTATTTATTGCTTGAACTTGAATAAAATGTACTTGATGACTTGGATAATTATTTGTATTTGGGCGATGTGACCCAGGATATTATTAACTTGTCCAGATTTTGATTTATTTGAGATTTATATATTTTTGGTTTCAAGTAAATTCCTGTTGGTATCTTGTTTCTATTATGCATGCTTGGTTGTATCTTTTACTTCCGACTCTGATTATTCCTGTGAGATGTTGTAAAGATTCCTGAATAGCTTATGGATGATAAAAATTATTCGCTGGGCTTTTGTTACGTGCTCGTGTTCCGTATTTTTGGGAAGCGGGGCGTGACAAGATAATTGATTCACAAATGACTTATTTAATTCAGACAATCAGTGAGTTGACACATAATGACTCATGGGATACTTAACTTTACTAGTGGGATTAGGCTCATAAGTGGGTTTTGAGATACCTCCAGTAGTACGGTTTGGGAGTTCTCTTCTTGGAGCTTCGGACAACGATGACGATTGGTTTTGGGGTTCTGCTTGGGGTAGAGATAGATCTGATGGTACTGGTGGTGGAGATGGTTCAGATGGTGCTGGTGGTGGAGATGGTTCAGATGGTGTTGGTGGTGGAGATGGCTCATCTTCATGGAGGTTCGGCACTGATTGCAATTCTTCGTGAAAATTTTCTTCCTCAACCAAGTCTTCATTTGAGTGATCGTCACTACTTACATCCTGATTTTCTCCCCTTATATCCAATTTTTCAGTCTGAATAGTAACCACTTCATCATAGGCAAGAGTTTGAACTTCACTTCAGTACTCCCCCTGAAGTTCAACCTCAGAGGAAAAATACATCTCATCTTCATGGAACACAACATCCATAGTAACTAACATCTTTTGAGTTGGTGGGTGATAGCACCGATACCCTTTCTTATTCTATGCATATCCCATGAAAACACAGCGAATAGCTCGAGGAGTTAACTTATTGCGTTCATGTTGATGAAGATGAACAAATGCAACACACTCAAACACACGAGGTGGCAAGTTCACGACTTTTGGTGCATTCACAACTTCAGTTAATGCTTGAAATGGTGTGAGGAAGTTTAGGATATTAGAGAAAACTCAGTTGATTAAGTATACAGCAGAAGCAAGGGCTTCTCCCCAATAAATAAGTGGCATATTTCTATGGATGAGAGAAGCACGGACCACTTCGAGCAAGTGTCTATTTTTCCTTTCTGCAACCCCATTCTGTTGAGGTGTATATGAGCATGTAGTCTGGTGAACAATTTCGTGTTCCACCAAATATTATTGCAGATTCGAACTCAGGTACTCTCCGCCATTATCACTCCTAAGAACTTGAATATGTGATTTATACTGAATCATAACATGCTTGTGAAATTTCTGAAATAAGCCACTAACTTCACTTTTCGACTTCATCACACAAATCCAGGTCATACGGGTACAGTCATCAATAAAGGTCACAAACCATTTGGCTCCTCCAAATGTAGTGGTTTTGGATGGACCCTAAACATCAGAATGAATAATTATAAATCGAAGGGAGCTCCTACTTGGACTTGGAGGAAAAGAGACACTGTGACCTTTTGCGAGTTCAAACACATCACACCGAAAGGCAGATATATCCAACTTCAAAAATAAACTTGAAAATAATTTCTTCAAATAACCAAAAGAAGCATGCCCTAGACGTCGATGTCATAGCCATATATCTGATTTCTTCTTCTCATCTTCGGATCCTTTCACACTTAGAGCTTGAGTCAACTTACTTGAACTTTCAGATTCTAAATCCAGGTAATAAAGCTTCCCCTGTCTAACCCCATAACCAATCGTCGTGCGAGTACGAATATCCTTAAATACACAATGTGAAGGCCAAAAGACTACAATACAATGTAAGGCAGTAGTTATTTGAGTAACAGATAATAAGTTAAAATTCAATGATGACACAACTAGGGAAGTATCTAAGGTTAGGTTGTTTGTGAGATGTATGGTACCATCGCCAGTAACATTGGCAGGATCACCATTAGCAGTGGACACAGTTAATTTGGTGGATGGTTGAAAATTTTGAACTTGTCTAGAATCAAAAGTCATATGGTCGGTAGCACCCGAATCAATTATCCATGCATTATTCATAACAGAAGCAGAAATATTAAATAACTTACCATCATTACCTACAGCTGTAACTAATGTAGAGGCGAGTCCAATACTCTTCTCAGCTCCATCAGTTTGTCCCATGGTAAACAACGGATCTGATCTTCAGCAACCAATAGCAAACGATCCAACTTGGCCAAGAACAACAACCAACAAATCAAACAGCACCCTCCGATAGAATAGCTCATTTTAGATCTAATCTGGATCAAATCTAAGAGCCCGAACACCAAACAACAACAACTGAATGAAACAGTAGCAATAGAGGAGCCACAACAGCAACAACTGTTGGTAAGAAAGAGAGAGCACGGCAATGGCAGCAATGGCCAGGGAGCGTCGCTAGGGGTTGACGCGATGACATGGGCGGCGGCATGACGGAACAGGAGAGGGCATTGGGATTTGGTGGGTTCGGCTGCTGTTAAAATTGAGGAACAGGAAGGGAGGACAGGGGTTGGGGTTTTCGGTAATAGGGCATCGAGGGGAGGTGGAGGGTGGTGCTAGGGAGAGGTCGATGGGAGTGGGGGTCACCGGGGGTTGAGGGGATGGCCGGAGAAGAACTCAGAGGATGGGTTCAATAGTTGAGAAGATGAACAGTTGCGGTACAGTGGTTTAGGCGGGAATTCGGGGAGAGAGAAAGAGGACAGCGATGGGCTTAGGTCGCCGGAGACGGGGGTTCGCCGGGATCGGTCGACGAGGATATTCGGGGATCAGGGTTTGGTTGGGATTGTTTCCTATGGATTAGGAAACATAATATACATATTAGTACTTACTACATTTCAACAGCATAAACATCAGACTCACCAGCACCAGAGTGGTGGAATTCTCAAAGGAAGTGCCACGGATTTAAAGGAAGTAGGGATAGGACGTTCAGGTGATGGGACTTTGATGCAATGACTAGAGAAGATTTTGATGAAAGTGTCAGAAGAGCTGTTCAAGAATTGATTAGGAGTGTGGGTGTAATGGGCCAACAGCAATCGCAGGAATTGGGCCCACAATCGAAACAAAAAGAATTAGTTCAGACTGCCTCTCAAAAGTTGGTTAACCGATTAGGTGACTCTTGATCTTTGGCTATTATATTTATTAATATTTTTATTCTATCTTACTCCCAATATGGGATCATAATCCACTTACCTTACCTGTACTTTATCCTTTCTCTTACCGTAAGATACCATCCGGTGGGCCCCCATTGGGAAAGCCATGCCACACATACATTGACCAAAGTCAATGACACACAGCACAAGTGCTGTTCACGTGGCCCCCACCATATTAATACCATTCATCTTCAAATCATTTATATAATTCCTTTATTCATTTTTACCAAACCAGCCACTTACCTTTTCAATACCCCATATATATATATATAAGTGCTGTTCACGTGGCCCCCACCATATTAATACCATTCATCTTCAAATCATTTATATAATTCCTTTATTCATTTTTACCAAACCAGCCACTTACCTTTTCAATACCCCATATATATATATATATATATATAGATATATAGATATATAGATATAGAGCGTTCTTCGGTTGCAAAAGAGCCGGAACGGGTCGGTTCGCACGGACCCGTGCGAACTTCGATCTGGACCGTTGGATCAAAGATCTAACGGTCTAGATTTTTTTTTATCAGATCTTGCCTTAACCCGTCGTTGGGAAGAACGGGTTAAGGCAAAATTTTATTAAAAAAAATAGCTTTAACCCGTTCTTGGGAAGAACGGGTTAAGGCTATCCTATTTCATTTTCGTCGACATACAGTTCGTCTTCTTTCTTCCGCTCTCTTCTTCTTTCGTCGACGAACCCAAACCCAAAAAGACAGAAAAAAAACCCTAAAAAATCCTAGCTCCGACGATCGAAACCCTCGAACTCCCTCTTCTCTCCCAACTCCGAAGATCGAAACCCTCGAACTCCGACGATCGAAACCCTAGCTTCTCTCCCCTACTTCGTTACGAAATCGGAGCACTACATTTCTCTTCCAAACCGCTTGCTTGCTTGATTTGGACCTATCCCGTAAGGTATACACTATTTCTTTACCCCAATAATCTACATTTGTATTTTTTTTTTTGAATTTGTGTGTAGTAATTTATTTAGAAATTGGAAAAAAATTTAAATGCGTTAGTAGATTTTGAATGTAGAATCGGGTTGACCTCAAGTATATTCAATTGCCGAATTACGTTGCTTGCATTAGTATCTTGTAGAATTAGAATTGTATATACGAAATTAGTTAGAATTTTCAGTGCGGTTATGGTTGAAAACCCTGCGAACGACCGTAAAAAAATACGAAACTTTCCGAGTAGGTTCGTCTCATGTAATACAAGCCACACCAACTTGTAGAAGCGAGTTTCGACTCACGGTTCGAGAGATACGGCCGCGTATCGCTTTCGGTTGGAAAAAACCAAGTATAGCGGTGCACGGCCGTATATCGCAAACCGTGACTCGAAACTCGCTTCTACAAGTTCGGGTGGCTTGCCCTACGTGAATCCGACCAAGTCGGTAAGTTTTATAATTTTCGGATGCTGTTTGCGCGGTTTTCTCAACTTCCTCGCATTACAAGTTTTAGACTTAGAATTTTGTAAGTGCGGTTAGATTAGATTAGAAAACCCTTCAAACGACCTCCAAAAAATACGAAACCGTGCGAGTTGGTTGGTGTCACCTACGAGAAGCCAAACCAACTTGTAGAAGTGAGTTTCGACTCACAGTTCGAGAGATACGGCCGCGTACCGCTTACGATTGGGAAAAAACCAAGTAAAGCGGTAGACGGCCGTATCTCGCGAACCGTGACTCGAAACTCGCTTCTACAAGTTCGGGTGGCTTGCCTTATGTGAATCCGACCAAGTCGGAAAGTTTTATAATTTTCGGATGCCGTTTGCGCGGTTTTCTCAGCTTCCTCGCATTACAAGTTTTAGCCTTAGAATTTTCTAAGTGCGGGTAGATTAGAAAACCCTTCAAACGACCTCCAAAAAATACGAAACTTTGCGGGCTGGTTGGTGTCCCCAAGGAGAAGCCACCCGAAGTTGTAGAAGTGAGTTTCAACTCACGGTTTGAGAAATACGGTCGCGTATCGCTTTCGGTTGAAAAAAACTATTATAAAGCGGTATACGGTCGTATCTCGCAAACCGTGAGTCGAAACTCGCTTCTACAAGTTCGGGTGGTTTGCCCTACGTGAATCCGACCAACTGGGAAAGTTTTAAAATTTTCGGATGCCGTTTGCGCGGTTTTCTCAACTTCCTCGCATTACAAGTTTTAGCCTTAGAATTTTCTAAGTGCGGTTAGATTAGATTAGAAAACCCTTCAAACGACCTCCAAAAAATACAAAACCGTGCGAGTTGGTTGGTGTCACCTACGAGAAATGACCCGAAGTTGTAGAAGTGAATTTCGACTCACGGTCCGAGGGATACGGCCGCATATCGGTTTTGGTTGGAAAAAAACAACTAAAGCCGGTACACGGCCGTATCTCACGAACCGTGAGTCGAAACTCGCTTCTACAAGTTCGGGTGGCTTGCCCTACGTGAATCCGACCTAGTCGGAAAGATTTATAATTTTTGGGTGCCGTTTGTGCTGTTTTCTCAACTTCCTCGCACTACAAGTTTTAGACTTAGAATTTTCTAAGTGCGGGTAGATTAGAAAACCGTTCAAACGACCTCCAAAAAATACGAAACTTTGCGATTAGGTTGGTGTCCCCTATGAGAAGCCATCTGAACTTTGCGATTAGGTCTTATCATGCTCCCCTCCCTTTTTCTAGCCTATATGATGGACCATTGATCATCCCGTAGAGAATGAGTCTCCTCTTCTTCTCTTCAAGAGAACTCAAGTGGAGTCTCCTCAATCTTCATAAATGTTCTCTTCTTCTCTTCTTCTCTTCAAGACAAAGTTTGAGTTGTAGAAGAAAATTGAGGTGTAATCAATGTTCTCTTCTTCTCTTCAAGACCCCTACAATTGTTCTTGTGTATGAAGATTGGCAAGAGTAGAGAAGGGCTACCGGCTCTACCCGTTTTTCCACAGTGTTTCTCTTAGTCTTCTATTTTTTTAGCTTTTAGCTGTGTTTGCATAAGTAGCATTTGTACGCCTTTCATACACATTCGTTCTCTATTGTTACACAGAATGTAAAAATTCTCTGCTTTCGTCGGACGGAGTAGTGGTGGGTGTCACGGTCTATTCATGGTACTTTTCGACTTCTTGGCATGCACACCTCACAATCGTGCAACAAATAGGACGAATATGAGGAGTGCGTGTCAAGAATTCGTTAAGTACTTTGAATATACGGTTACACCCACCACTACTCCATCCGACGAAGCGGAGAATTTTTACATTCTGTATAACAATAGAGAACGAAATTGTATGCAGGGGGTACAACTAGCTATTTATGCATTCAAGACCTCTTTTTTCTTCCTAATAGGGAGGAAGAAGTTTGAGTTGTAGAAGAAATTTGAGTTCAAGGATGGTCGCCTACAATTATTCTTGTGTATGAAGATGCAGGAGCAGAGAGACTTGTTTCAGTGTACAAGTGCATGCTCGGTTTCTCTCAAGCGGTAGGGAGGGTCGCTGGCTCTGCCTTTTTTTTCCACAGTGTTTTCCTTAGTCTTCTATTTTTTTAGCTTTTAGATGTGTTTGCATAAGTAGCAATTGTACGCCTTTCATACACATTCGTTCAATATTGTTACACAGAGTGTAAAAATTCTCGGCTTTCGTCGGACAGAGTAGTGGTGGGTGTCACGGTGTATTCATGGTACTTTTCGACTTCTTGGCATGCACACCTCACAATCGTGCAACAAATAGTACGAATATGAGGAGTGCGTGTCAAGAAGTCGTTAAGTACTTTGAATATACGGTTACACCCACTACTACTCTATCCGACGAAGCCGAGAATTTTTACCTCTGTGTAATAGTACTGAACGAAATTGTATGCAGGGGGTACAACTGTCTACTTATGCATTCAAAAAAAGGCAGAGTCACCAGTCCTTCCTTCCACTTTTGAGAAGAAAGCGAGCATGTACTTGTATATTAAATTAATTTCGACTTCAATTTTCTGTTTCTTCAAACAATATGTTATTGTCAGTTTGTAATGTTCCTTTATATGAATAAATTTTGTTTTGCAAATGGCTTGTTGTGAATGAAATATCTTGTATATGTATCAACAAAAGAAGATATGTCCAACACCCGTGAAAGTTATTCGGCATATTTTTAAGCGGAGAATGCACAAATATGTATATGTATCAACAAAAGAAGATAGCACAGAGTTGAAAGCAATGTAAGGAATTCTTAACCTAACCCGTTATCCCTAATAGCGGTTTATGGGATATAAATCGTCAACGCCAATGACGGGCTAAGTGGAGAGATATTGGCCGAGCTTCAGCCCCTACATGTGAAGTATTGGACCAAAGTACTGCCAATATCTATCTCCTTAACCCGTTATTGCTGATAACGGGTTAGGTTATATTAAACCGTTAACGCCAATAACGGGTTAAGTAGAGAGATATTGGTCGAACTAAAACCCCTATATGTGAAGTATTGGACCAAAGTACTGCCAATATTTATCTCCTTAACCCGTTATTGCTGATAACGGGTTAGGTTATATTAAACCGTTAACGCCAATAACGGGTTAAGTAGAGAGATATTGGCCGAACTAAAACCCCTATATGTGAAGTACTGGACCAAAGTACTGCCAATATCTATCTCCTTAACCCGTTATTGCTGATAACGGGTTAGGTTATATTAAACCGTTAATGCCAATAACGGGTTAAGTGAAGAGATATTGGCCGAACTAAAACCCCTACATGTGAAGTATTGGTTAAGGACTGCCAATATCTATCTCCTTAATCCGTTATCCCCAATGACGGGCTAGTTTATAAAATATCTGGCAGCATCTCGTCTTCTGAATACTGCATACATTTCACAATTTTCCACAATATAGATATATCATCCACAAAATACACAATCTCCAACACAAATAACAAATCTGTTCATATCGGCATGCAGACAATTTTCGTTAACACAAAATTCACAGACAGAACGAGTTCCCCAAATTGCACACATCTACCAATTTCACATTTTCCGACATCAATAAGCATTCGCAACCAAAATGCCTGGTCAAAATCCATAGTAACATATTTTTGTTCACAAATACACAAAATAAACTGACATACAGAAATTACATTATGATTAAAAACATCATTAATTTACTTGTACCAAACAAGCCTACGGCAATTATCCACACAAATATACAATCCAAAAGCAACACAATTTTTCAACACATTGCTTCTTTCCATTTGGGCGCGTTTTTCTTGTTTCATTCTGGACCTATACCAGAAAATTAAAAAAAAAATAAAGTTAACAATCCAGTCGAAATTAATAAAAATCTGCTCGACTAAATATAAAATTCAGCAATTATTCGGTGATTATTTTGAAATTTTGATATGACATACATATTAATAAATTTCTTAAAGCCCCCTTAGCACGAACCTTCGCCTTCGTCATCATCACTCTCTACAGCGTTTGGAGCTTCTTCATTCCCTACCGATCCACTAAAAAAGGAAGAAGAATGAGTTAGTACCGACCAAATTAACATTTATTGAGTCCAATTAACAAATACAAAATCTCTGATATAATACCTTGCTACATTTTTTGGGCAATTCCGTGAATCGTGGCCTACGACACGAAGACATGTCCTGCAAAGTCTTGGCCTCTTCGTTTTTTGACCTTCTCTTACCGACTTCAACCGTTTCCCTTTAGGCCTCCCCTTTGTGGTGCACTGTACAGGGTCACCTACATGTGCATGTGCATGTGCTTGTCCACCACTCTCAGGTTGTGTGCTACCTTCGTGTGGTGTGCTGTTCACTGACTCAATCTTAGCAAAGCCTTCAATTTCCTTCAGCATGTGGTCGAGCATGTACTTGTATCCTCGCTCTGAAGAACAACCAAGATCGACCAAATGTCTTGAGTGCATACTCAGTTCACAATAACGCGAAGCAAAATTGTCGCCCATATTATTGGGAACCGGTATACTGCTTCTCCTCATTTGATCCCTGGTCCATCGCCTACAAATATATTGTTCGGGTAGTGCGGTGTGATCTGTGAACCGAATAACTACAAGTAGATGTTTGCAGGGAATGCCTACGAAGTAGTACATGGAACAAGGGCATTTAGCAATTTTAGTGATTTTACAATAAGAAATCACCCTCTCCGGTTCTGAATTTCCACAAACTGTTACAGAATAAGCTGCACTATCCGGTGTATCCATACTCGCAATTAAACTCACATTATGTAATAAGCTTTTGACAACTTCTTGTTGAAATTTGTAGAAAATCTTCAAAGTGTATGTCCCTGCCATTTGTGACTCCAATGCCCACTCGGTCTTCAATTTTGGCCGCTCCTCGCGATTACAATGTATTTCTTTAAGTTCATCGTGTCTTTGTTTTACTAAGAGTCGGTCAAAAATGATAGCAAATTCATGTAGTGAGTACTTTTTATGAGTATGGTGCTTCAAGGATGAATGTAGCGATTCGCTACGTTGGGTACTCAACATGCCCCCCCAAAATGAGTCTCTTGCGTACACAGGGGCCCATTTTTCGCGGATCTCAAATTTTTCCTTCAACCATTTATTATTTTCTAGTTTGTACTGAGAGATCAAATTTTTCCACTTCTGTTCGAATTCTGTTTTAAATTCCGCCGTATAAATGATAGTCTTCAAAGCATCCCTGAACTCATCAACGTTATTCGACATTCGAACTTCATGCGGTAGCTTATCCAAAATATGCCAAATGCAATATCTATGTGACGTGATTGGGAAAACTTTGGAAATTGCAGAAGTTATCCCGTGATCCTCATCTGTCACGATGTTGATCGGATCACATGGCATTGCAGCACGCCACTTTTGAAAGAACCACTCAAATGAGGATGTCGTCTCATTGGGGATGAACCCACAACCTAGGAATATTGATTGCCAATGATGGTTGAATCCAACAAATGGTACGAACAACATCCCGTATCGGTTTGTGTTGTAGGTAGCATCAAAGCAGAAAACATCCGCAAATACTTTGTAATTATTTCTAGCGATACCGTCCACCCCGACACAATGTGTCAATCGCCCTTCAGGGTCACATTGGTAATCAAAATAGAATAAGGGATCGGTCGCCTTTTTCGATTCAAAAAACTCAAGTAGCATTTGTCCGTCGTGTCCTTTTAAACCCTCCATCTCGTCTCTCCTGAGATTTCTTACATCGATTTCGGTAAATCCAATTTTCTCATTACCTCCACTTGCACCTTCAAAGAATAGCATTTGTTTGCATACAGGGACATTAGCTTCGATAAGTTGACCAATTACATTTTTATCTATCTTAGTCAATTCACGGTTTCGAGGTAGTAAGTGACATCTACCGGGTGAAGTAAATTCGTGATTGTGTGCTTCATTTAACGAATAAAGAATCCACCAATTACTTTGTGAATTACTATGTGGGTTTAGTTTGACACGGAGGAAAGCTTTGCAACCCGTTCTAGAAGTTGTACCTCGTCTAGTTTCATTATGGCTATTCGGTGACTCCCCGACTTTATTACAGACGTATGATTTATCCACTACATCGTTTCCCTTATATTTATTTCCACCATTACGCATAGCGAATCCTGCACATTTGCAATATGATGAATAAAATTTTTCCGCATCCTCAAGGGTGGGAAATGTCATACCAATCTTCGGTTTTAGGTGCTCGTCAACATGAGGAAGATACTCGCCAAGTTGTTGTGCACGAACAAATTTATCCCCGACAACAGAACTTCCTTCGAAACTGTCCATACCTAAGAAACCGTGAAAAGGAGAATAGTTAGGGGTACTAAACCGTTGTATTTGGTGTTTTTATAAGTGCGCAAGCCACCACAACTTGAAAAGGAGAAAAGTTTCGTATTTTTTGGAGGTGGTTTGAAGTGTTTTATAATCGGCCCGCACTTAGAAAATTCTAATTATAAAACTTATAATGCGAGGAAATGAAGTAAAACCGCACAAACAGCATCCGAAAATTATAAAACTTTCCATCTAGGTGGAATTCACGTAGGGCAAGCCACCCGAACTTGTAGAAGGGAGTTTCGACTCACGGTTTGCGAGATACGATCGTATACCGCTTTATAATAGTTTTTTTCAACCGAAAGCGATACGCGGCCGTATCTCGCGAATCGTGAGTCGAAACTCACTTCTACAAGTTCGGATGGCTTCTCATAGGGGACACCAACCTAATTGCAAAGTTTCGTATTTTTTGGAGGTCGTTTGAACGGTTTTCTAATCTACCTGCACTTAGAAAATTCTAAGTCTAAAACTTGTAGTGCGAGGAAGTTGAGAAAACCTCGCAAACGGCACCCGAAAATTATAAATCTTTCCGACTAGGTCGGATTCACGTAGGGCAAGCCACCCGAACTTGTAGAAGCGAGTTTCGACTCACGGTTCGTGAGATACGGCCGTGTACCGGCTTTAGTTGTTTTTTTCCAACCAAAAACGATACGCGGCTGTATCCCTCGGACCGTGAGTCGAAATTCACTTCTACAACTTCGGGTCATTTCTCGTAGGTGACACCAACCAACTCGCACGGTTTCGTATTTTTTGGAGGTCGTTTGAAGGGTTTTCTAATCTAATCTAACCGCACTTAGAAAATTCTAAGTCTAAAACGTGTAATGCGAGGAAGTTGAGAAAACCGCACAAACGGCATCCGAAAATTTTAAAACTTTTCGAGTTGGTCGGGTTCACGTAGGGCAAGCCACCCGAACTTGTAGAAGCGAGTTTCGACTCACGGTTTGCGAGATACGACCGTATACCGCTTTATAATAGTTTTTTTCAACCGAAAGCGATACGCGACCGTATTTCTCGAACCGTGAGTCGAAACTCACTTATACAACTTTGGGTGGCTTCTCCTTGGGGACACCAACCAGCCCGCAAAGTTTCGTATTTTTTGGAGGTCGTTTGAAGGGTTTTCTAATCTACCCGCACTTAGAAAATTCTAAGGCTAAAACTTGTAATGCGAGGAAGTTGAGAAAACCGCGCAAACGGCATCCGAAAATTATAGAACTTTCCGACTTGGTCGGATTCACGTAGGGCAAGCCACCCGAACTTGTAGTGGCGAGTTTCGAGTCACGGTTCGCGAGATACGGCCGTCTACCGCTTTACTCGGTTTTTTCCCAACCGTAAGCGCTACGCGGCCATATCTCTCGAACCGTGGGTCGAAACTCACTTCTACAAGTTGGTTTGGCTTCTCGTAGGTGACACCAACCAACTCGCACGGTTTCGTATTTTTTGGAGGTCGTTTGAAGGGTTTTCTAATCTAATCTAACCGCACTTACAAAATTCTAAGTCTAAAACTTGTAATGCGAGGAAGTTGAGCAAAACCGCACAAACGGCATCCGAAAATTTTAAAACTTTCCGACTTGGTCGAATTCACGTAGGGCAAGCCACCCGAACTTGTAGAAGCGAGTTTCGAGTCACGGTTTGCGATATACGGCCGTGCACCGCTATACTTGGTTTTTTCCAACCGAAAGCGATACGCGGCCGTATCTCTCGAACCGTGAGTCGAAACTCGCTTCTACAAGTTGGTGTGGCTTGTACTACGTGAGACGAACCTACTCGGAAAGTTTCGTATTTTTTTACGGTCGTTCGCAGGGTTTTCAACCATAACCGCACTGAAAAGTTTCTAACAAATTTCGTATATACAATTTTAATTCTACAAGTTACTAATGCAAGCATCATAATTCGGCAATTGAATATACTTGAGAGTCTCCCCGATTCTACATCTAAAATCTACTAACGCATTTAAATTTTTTTCAAATTTCTAAATAAATTACTACACACAAATTCAATCAAAAAGTTACAAATGTAGATTATTGGGGTAAAGAAATAGTGTATACCTTACGGAATAGGTCGAAATCAAGCCAAGGAAACGATTTTGGAAGAGAACTAGGGTTCCGAATTCGTGTCGAAGAGGGGAAGAGAAGCTAGAGTTTCGATCGTCGGAGTTCGAGGGTTTCGATCTTCGGAGTGGGGAGAGAAGAGGGAGAGCGGATGTGTCGATCGTCGGAGCTAGGGTTTTAGGGTTTTTTTTTCGTCGTTGGGTTTGGGTTCGTCGTTGGAGTTGGGAGAGAAGAAGAAGACGAACTGTATGTCAACAAAAATGAAAAAAGATAGCCTTAACCCGTTCTTCCCAATAACAGGTTAAGGCCATTTTTTTAAATAAAATTTTGCCTTAACCCGTTCTTCCCAACGACGGGTTAAGGCAAGATCTGATCAAAAAAAATCTAGACCGTTGGATCTTTGATCCAACGGTCCAGATCGAAGTTCGCACGGGTCCGTGCGAACCGACCCGTTCCGGCCCGTTTGCAACCGAAGATCACTCATATATATATATATATATATATATATATATATATATATCTTATTTCAAAATTAGGTGGTGCTACATACCCCCCTTCAGAAATCAGCGTGCTCTGCACAATCTAGTGCAGGATCTCCTTTCTAGTCAATGTGGAGCATCTGCTCTCCTATCCGCCAGATTATTCATGATCCCGGAGTACATCGTCCCGATCAATCATAATCTCGGATTTAATTGAGTAGCCCTCCTATCCGCCCGACTAATTGAATTTAATTGAGGGCTGACCACAGTCCCGGAGTACACCGCCCTCCTATGTGCCCGACTAATTGAATTTAATTGAGGGCTGACCACAGTCCCGGAGTACACCGCCCGACTGGGTCTATAGTTCCGGAGTACACCGCCCGACTATACATACATGCTCCAAACCCCGGTTTCGAAAGTCGGCTCTGATACCATTTGTAACGCCCCTGCCCCTAACTTAAAAAATTTATACAATTTATAAGACAAATTAGATACTATGTAGTACAACTGCCCACCACAGACAGCCTCTCAAAAATTAATTAACCGATTAGATAACTTTTGATCCTTGGCTATTATATTTATTAATATTTTTATTCTATCTTACTCTCGATATGGGATCATAATCCACTTACCTTAGAGCATCCACAGTCGTTTTCTATAATTCCCATTTTCTCAAATTATAGCAAACGAATAGAAAAGTAGCGCTGCAGTTGTTTCTCATATTCCCATATTTTGGCAAAGTTTCTATTTCCATTTCTCAAATATGAGAAACGAACTGAGCTTTCTCAAATTATAAAGGACGGGGTATGATACCCCGTCTCTTCGATATAATAATTTTTTAATCGTATCAGACGGACGATCATATACCGTCTCAGTAATTTTCAAATTTTTTTTTTAAATGAGGTCGGACGGGGATACATACCCCGGACGGGGTATGATACCCCGTCTGCAAATGGAATTTTTTTTTTTTAATTGATTGAACGGCCATAATTGGCCGATTAGAAATTAAAAAAAAAATAATAATGGGTGGGACGGGGATACATACCCCGGACGGGGTATGATACCCCGTCCATGAAAAGGGAGGCATTTAATGCTGCTGATTAGGTGAGTTAGTGTATTAATTAGGTTTAAGGTAGTGTATTAATTAGGTTTAGTTTTATTATATTATTTAATTTAGTTAATTAATTTAGTTTAATAGTTAATTAGTAATTCTGTTTTTCTTAATTTATTTTAAACGATCAGACGGTATATCATATACCGTCGCTCGCTTTTTTCAAAAAAATGAGAAACAATATAGCAAACGACGACTGCAGCGAACGATCATATTTGCTATTACTGTAGTTGCCATTTTATAGCAAATGAGAAAAACGACTGTGGATGCTCTTACCTGTGCTTTTTCCCTTCTTTTGCCGTAAGATACCATCCGGTGGGCCCCCATTGGGAAAGCCACGTCATGCATACATTGACCAAAGTCAATGGCACACAGCACAAGTACTGTTCACGTGGCCCCCACCATATTAATACCATTCATCTTCAAATCATTTATACAATTAATTCCTTTATTCATTTTTACCAAACCTGCCACTTCCTTTTCAATACCATATATATCTATATAATAAAACACAAAGAAAGCTATCCATAGGCTCTCCTTCAATCCCCCCAAAATCAAAGGTCCAGATCTAACCTTACAAAACACATCCCCCTCTCCCCCCCCCCAAAAAAAAATTTCCCCCAAAACTCCAATTCAAATCCCCAAAAACAACTCAAGTTTCCCCCCAAAACTCAAATTCAAATTCCCAAAAACAACTCTTTTATTTATTTAATTATCTATCTCTCTCTCTCTCTCTCTCTCTCTCTCTCTCTCTCTCTCTCTAAATATATATATATATATATATATATATATATATATATATATATATATATATATATATATATATATATATATATATACTAGGTATGCCCGTGGCACGTGCCTACGGCACGTATTCGGAACTGCATATAAATTTATTTGGAGTTATTTGGTTGGATGAACTGCATATAAATTTATGCATTATACATGCTAAGATCAAAAGTCATTCATTATACCTCTTTATACATCTTTAACAATTATTCGTTAAATTATTTCAGTTTTTTAGGAATTTATCTTTATTGCCCTTAAATATCTAAATATTGACTAATCCAATTCTTCAAAAAGCTAGTTTTTTTTAAAGAAATGTGAGAACCTTAATTAAAAATATGCACCATGACAGGAAAAAAAAACTGATTGTAAACAAATACAACCACCTTTCTAATACAATCATCTACTATATACAGGCCTCCTTTGAAATTATATTGTTGATTCTCATTTAAGACTTTTGGTGGTTGATTCTCTCCTTTGGTGTGTTGGTGTAGGCAGTGATGCAAAACACTATATGATCTGAATAATTATTTCAAGCTTGTTGTATTTATTCTTGATTATATATCTATCATATCCTAGTTGGCGCGGCACCTCAATGCAGCCCTAGTTATGAATAGTGTGTTCTGAGCCTACTGGTTTTTTTTAAACCACATGTTCAGTGTCTGTTGTTCTGAGCTTACAAAATTTGAAACTTCATGTTCAGCTTATGTTTGTCTTGAGCGTACACAATTTGATACTTCATGTTCAGTTTCTGCTGTTCATTTTCTGTTTGTTCTGAGTTAACAAAATTTGATACTTCATGATGTGTTTCTGTTTGTTTTGGGTTTACCAAATTTGATACTACATGCTCTGTTTGTGTTTGTTATGAGCTTACAAAATTTGATACATCAGACTCTGTTTGTGTTATTTATGAACTTACAAAATTACACACTTCATGCTCTGTTTCTGTTTGTTCTGAGCTAACAAAATTTGACACTACATGCTCTCTTTGTGTTTGTTCAGAGCTGACAAAATTTGATACTTCATGATCTGTTTGTGTTAGTTCTGAGCTTACAAACTTTGACACTTCATGCTCTGTCTCTGTTTGACACTTCATTTGTAAAAAAAATATTAGCCATTTTACATGTCGCTAGCCAAATGACCAAGATATAGTTTAGAATCATAATAGATTTTAGGAAATTTTCTGAAAATTTCGACAGAACCTCCCTTAAAATATTAGCCATTTTACAGCAATTCCTTACGAAATTCTGCTCACAATTAAAAATTTATCATCACAGTCAAGAAATATAAATCCTCCCCAGGCCAATCCAAGCAACATCACATAGACATTATATATATATGGCTCTGGGAAGAAAAAATCTTCATATGACTAAGATACAAAATAAAAACCAAGATATCATTTGAAAACATAATAGATTTTAGAAAATTTAGTAAAAATTTTGATAGAACCTCCCCTAAAATATTAGCCCTTTTATAGAAATTCCTTACGGAATTCTGCTAACAATTAAATATATGACATCACTGGCAATAAATATCAATCCTCCCCAGGCTCAACCGAGCAACATCACACAGGCATCATATATATAAGGCTCTGGGGGAAAAAATCAGAATATAATGCAAGATACAAAATAAAAACCCAAAATTCGTTTGAAAATGTAATAAATTTTTTGAAAAACCTTCGAAAAACCTTTAAAAAACCAAACACAAAACCTAATACTCCACAAAATTGCGGGTATGAGTATTAACATAACTATATTATATCATCATTATATATAGTTACTTACATCATCTCCCAAAATGTTAAATATTACAATTATTACAACTATTACATCCTCCACCATACTAAACACCAACCAATTGAATGAAAAAAAAATACATGGTTGTAGGAGAACACAATGGTTGAAATCTTCAAAAATAGGACCAAACAGTGAGCCTAAAAAAACAGATAGAGTTTTGAATCAAATAGTAAGAGTTTACAATAAACAATTAAAACAATAGTAATAGTTTTGAAACCAGTACCTTTCAAACAGAACAATGGCTTCACCAAACATGTTCCTCATCACCCTCCAAAAAGTTAAACTGTCAATATGTACATGACGGTTTTGAGTGTGGACGACAATCTGGGAAAAAAAGAAGAAGCATTAAATTAACAGCAATTAACGGTTAACATAGGGTGTAGTTGTAGTAAATTTACCTTATTGCAACCCCAATTCATCAATGTAGTTGCATTTATAAATTTGAGGTCCATGTCAGCTGCTTCCCAGTTCTATTAAAGTTCAAAAGTAAAACAACAATGAAAATAAGTTTTAGTAAGGTAAATCTATCATATATAAATGGATTTTTTTGTTTTGTCGTCTTGTTTCATTAAAGAAAAAATAATAAGTTAATAGACGACCCTCTTTCTATTTTTTTCTTCTTATATATGGTGTCAATATTTCATTACTGATAAGTTAATTGATTTGTAGAGTTTGCTGGCTCATTATTGATTTAATGTTTGCCATCAAATAATAGAAAGGGTGATACTTGTTTTTGCTAAAATATTTGTTTGTTATTGCAACTCCAATTGCTATATAGTTGAAAATTTAGCATCGTCTTGTAGAAAAATAAAGAGAGATTCAATATATATATGCTTGTGTTTAAGATAACCATAGTTATATTTAATATCCATCTTTATGAAATAAGTAAAGAAGTTAATCTGTTACAGATTTAAACATATGAGTAGTGTAACTGTGAAGTGTGAATTGAAAAAAAGATGATCACACTAAATGCTTGATAGTGTAACTGTGAAGTGTGAATTGATAAACAGATGATCACACTAAAGGCCTGATAAGATACTAATTGTCATTCATATTTGAAGAATTTGTTTAATAACTACTAATGTATATACTTTTCTTTTACGATCATTGTTATACATCATCTCCCAAAACAATAACTGTTAAGATCATTGTTGCCATGCATACTGAAATATATAGTTAATAAGATTATCTGTATACTTGAGATGACACAACTTTATAAAATATGGGCCAGGTCTAGTTAGTGGGTTTAAACTAAACCACTAAAAAATTACAACCCAAACTCACATCAACTATCATAAAATTCATACAGTTGACTAAATTAATTGTACCATTATCTCTATCCTTGCTCAACCCCATCGCTAAATCTCTGCCTTTCTCTCTCAGGCCTGCTTCACATATCACTTGCTTCGTTCTTGTAATTTCCTTTTAAACCTCCAACAATACCAGCCTATGGTTCTCTAATTTCCACGAAGCTCATCACCACTGAGCAACCTCTATCAGTCCTCTCTCCACCTCCAATCAATAAGTTCTCTTCAACCTTCATTAATCATCCTTTTCAGCTTTTCCTCTATCCCGGTCTCATAGCATCTAACAATGGCATCCACATGCCTTCACTGATCCTCACAATTGGTATGGTACAGAGGTGGCTTAGCCGACATCAATCGAAACTTCATTCAAGTTAGATTTAGAAGTTTTTTTTTTATCATCATTGTTGTTAAGGATGGTTAATTGGTTGAAGAAAGGTGAGTAACAATATTAGTAGCTTGACATTCATCCATCCTTAACTTTCTATTTTTAGTTCATCATACAGTGTATCTTTCTAGTTAATTTTTTCATTTATATATGCTTCCAAATATTCTAGACTATCCCCCCTCCCCTCTCATCCTCTTCCTCTTCCTCTCTCTCCTTAATTACTTCATCTTCTACTAAAAAATTGTATATACACAATATTTCAAATCTAAAATATAGGGTTGTGCTGTTTCAGATTTATCCCAGCTGAAGCGTTTGAAGCTTAATCTCCAGCTTCTCGCTTCACTACGCTTCTACTACTTTACATTACAATCTACAGTTTCGTCAAATTGGTGTGCATTTGAATTTCCCATTTTTTTTGGATGTTTTCTTAATTTAGATTACAGAACAGACTCAGGTTATATTTTCTAGGTAGTGAACCAAAAGGTTTGATGGAAGAAAGAAATTATTGGTCTGCCTAGCTTCATTATAATCTTCTTGTGCTTGCTATACTATCGTTCTGCCGAGGTGGTGGAAAAACAAAGAATATAATATCATCTAAAATGTAATTTAAACACTGTATACTTGAGAGGATGTGCTGAGAGTATGGTAGTGGTAGCTCATGCACAGTTTGGTAGATGCATTTCATTCCAGCTCATAAACCCTAGATCCTAAAATTGGACCGACAAATAAAACCGTAAACCCTAAATCACAAATTAGCCTACCACTCACAGTTGCGTCAAAAACATTAGCCTACCACTCACAATTGCGTCAAAAATAACTTCAGGTATAACCTAACTCAAGTTTCTACCAAATTTTCAATCTCTTGAATGTATAAAACCAAGAGAGAGTGTTATCATCATCATCATCATTGAAAATCAACACAAAATTCATGACTACAAAATTATCTAACTGATGTTTGCACAAAACAGTTCGTCCGGAAGTGCAGTAAACAGGAACATCAGTTAAATAGTACACTGACCAAAATTTATCCGAAACAAATATATAATTGAACCCTCAAAATGATTAGTTACTTACAATGTTGCCAAACGTTTCCGGCGAGTGTAACACCTCGGATTTTAAAATACCGAAAATATTTATTTTTATATATTTAGAGTGCTGGAAATTGTTTTTGGGATATTTTATTTTTAAATATTGATATTGGGGTTGATATTTGAGTTGGACCTGTATTAATTATATATTGGAGTTATGAGTGGAGTTTTATATGAAGAAATGTTGTTTACTCTATTTTCTACTTTGGAAGATTATTATGAGACAATTTTGTGTAATTTATATTGTTAGATTTATCAAGTGTAAGAGTGGAGTGGGGTTTATTTGAAATATATTGGAGATTGGGGGTATATGTACAAATATACCTTATTAATTATTATAATTATAATTATAATTTATTTCCTAAAACACCCCCCCCCCCCATCCCCTTTCTTCTTCTTCCCTTCTTTTCCTTTTTTTCCCGATCGTTCGTTTCCAACCGTACCCATCGGCCGGCTCCTCTCCGCTCCAAATCCACCCCCCGTAGTTCGTGATTTTCGAATTAAATTGGGGGATAGGCTAATTGAGGGGTTCTCTACATCGTGGAAGTGTCGGATTTTCAAAAGGATTCCGAAAAGGTATACCCTAATTTATTTATTTGTATAAAATTAAGTGTGGTTAGTTTTATTGAGTAGGATTATGATGGTAGAGAGATCTAGAGGTGTTGGAAGTGGGAGATTTGAGGAATTAGTGGGTTGTTAGAAAAATTACAAGTTGTTAGTAAATTAGGGTTTTGGGTTTGTAAAAGAGATTATATAGAACATGTTAGGAGTTAAGATTGGTGTATATCATGGTGAAATCATGAAGTTCTAATTTTGGCCTAAAGCCAAATTTTAGAATATGTGAAGTGGAGTAAGAAACTTGCTTCTAGCAAGTTTAGAAAATGTATGAGAGGTTGTGGGGTGGTGAGAGAGTATTAATATGAATTTAGAAGGGATTTTGTAGACTTTGAACTTAATGGAAATGATGGGGAATGAAAGTATAAATTTTGTGCACGCCAGGTATTCGTTGAAATGCCCGAGCGATATAGAGGTGAGAATTTGATGAATTCGGAGGTGTAGATGAGTCTTATTATCGGTGTTTAACCCTAATCCGAGATATTAGGACAAGGGATTGAAGAAATTAGGAAATAGGAAATTTTCCTATTAGAAAGCCTCCGATCATTATGTGAGTTCTTGTATCGGGGTTCGAATTTGAAATCCATTGATGTAGCTCACCTACATATGTCATTTGTGATGCGTGGGTGAAGACGGATTCAAATTTGGAGGTCCGAAGGTTGAGTTTAAGCTTTAAACTAATCGGTTCTATAATTTTTCAATTAGGAGGAAAAAGTCGAACTTCGACTGGCTACCGGGCGGACGTGGGACTTCGTTTACTCGATCCCTCAGGTGAGTATATTGTAACTATAAATATTTTATATTGTGGCCAAATTTCGTGGCTTTTTTATATGTTTTGTAAAAGTTATAGCAAAAATTGATTTTCAAGGAAAATACGGATTTTTGGGGCCCGAAAATGAGTTTTTGTGATATGTGGTGAAATTAACTATTTTAAGTGTATAAAACCTATATTATGGATTAATGTGACATGTTGAAGTATAAAAATTAAATATATTAAATCGTTTATGCATATTTGTACCCCGTGCATGTTTTGTGCATGTTTTTGGGATATATAGGCCGATATAGGCAATCGGGTATATGCAGAGCCTGGTGTATGGGCTAGCATGCTGTGGATGGATGTTATAAGGTGTAATTAGATGAAATTAGTGATTGTGATCATGTTTTGAAGATCTGTGTAATTATAGTGCCCGTTTTGTGCATGTTTTGAGGCATATAAGCCCTTATAGGTGATTTTACCTATATGAAACATGATGTATGAGCTAGTATGCTATAATTAGATATTATAAGATTTAATTAAAGGAAATAAGTGGTTTTGGCCCCTTATGATGGGAAACCCGCATGTGTGATGTTTATTTGTAATATATATATAGATGATTATGATGTCTGATGCAATAATTGATGAAATTAAATAAGTGGGTGCATGTGTACATTCTAATCATGTTCGAAGACAAGTAATGGGTAATCATATGATATTATTATGGGATGAAGTATATTTTGACATGCTTATGATACGGAATAACACCTCATAATTCTTTTATTAAGGATATAACTTGGCATATGTCTATATGTGATTTAAGGAAGTAGTAAATATCATGTTACCCTTAATGTGAATTGTTATGGCAAAATAAATATCTTGGCGCATTAATATTATGCATTAATATGATATGATGAGTTTATGTGTCGAATAACAGGGTGTATGCTTAATGTGATATGAGGACGTGAAGATAAAGGATAAGATGGTATGTGCTAATAAAATGTGTTATTAATTTTCGTGATTAAAGTCAAGGTGTGGCAATTATTGAATTCATAAGTGAAATGCGTGTGTTGATAAAGTAAGATGAAAAGATGAAATGATTAATGCTAATAACAGATGGCTTTGTTGACCAGTACCTACAGCAATCCTGGGGGTTTGGGCTAGACCTCCTAACGCCCAAGGACCGGCTTGGGAATAGTGGACCCAAACTATGTTTGGGGTAAGTGATTTTTATCGCCCAAGCTATCGGCTTGAGGCCCGGTTTCCCTCGATGACAGCTGTCGCGAGGAAGTACCCAGTTTACCTGGGGCGATGTTATTCCCTCCTGGCTATTGGCTGGGAGGAAGTACCCAGTTTACCTGGGGCGATGTGTTTTTCACTCGATGACAGCCGTCGCGAGGAAGTACCCAGTTTACCTGGGGCGATGTGTTTTTCCCTTGACGACAGCCGTCGCGAGGAAGTACCCAGTTTACCTGGGGCGATGTTTTTCCCTCCTGGCTTCGACTGGGAGGAAGTACCCAAGTTTTACTTGGGGTGAGTGGTTCCCTCACTAGTTCGGCTAGGAGGAAGACGTAGCCTCGGACGAGTAAGACTCTGTGTGAGCATCGGGCCGCGTGTTTACTGGGCTGTCGGCATTCAGTATGTTGGGATACTGTGGCTCACTGGTCGACAAACTAATAAAATAAATAAGTGTTAATAATAAATGTGGTAGTAAAAAAAGTGGATAGTAAATCGTGAATTGTGCGTGGAAAAGAAAGTGGATAGTGAAATGTGAACTATGTGTAGGAAAGAAAGTTGTTGTGAATGAAGTAAATATGAAAGTGAACGTGCTATGAGTTAGTGTATGAAAAGAAGTGATAAATGCAGCTTGTGATTAATTTAAGATGAAAATAATAAAAGAGATGTGTTATCATGAATAATACAAAGTAATTGCATTATGTGTGTGATCATTAAAGTAAATACAGATTGATATGAGTTGTACCTTTGAATTGTGTCAAGGAACTACCCACTCGCAATTTGTGTGGAAATTGTGGGAACTACCTGCCTTGGCATAATTCGCAGGGTGAGTGGATATAATAGTGGTAATGATTGATAGAAATGAGAAATAAAGTGAAGTGAAGATGATAAGTGATTGAAGTGAAATTAATAATCAAGCTATCGGCTTGAGATGTGATGTGATATTACCTAAACTGTGTGTTTGAGGTACAGTGATTATTACCCAAGCTATCGGCTATGGGATGTGATATGTTGTTGCCCTAGACTGTGTTGGGGATTAAGTGAAAATGATAATAAGATATATTACTTATAAGAATGAGAATTTCTAAAGTGGTATAATGAGATGGAAATGAACCATAAAGCATGTTTTTGATGTAATAAGTATAAGCAATTGTAAGAAATAATACTGGATAGGGCATAATAAAATAAATACCCGTATTATGGGATTGGTTATGAAATTGGTTATTAAGAGAGTGTGTATTATGAGTTGTATTCATACAAATTGTTATTAATGAAAAGAGTAATAACATACAAATGGTTATAATGCTATTATGACGATACTTGTGGAAGAATGACTATTGGGTTAGAGTAGTTAAATTGAAAAGTAATGGATGGTATGTGTATTCGTACTATACGGATGTCGAATAAGTATGTATATATATATATATATATATATATATATATATATATACGAGGTTGATGTGAAGTATATTATGAAATATGGGAAGTTATGGATAATTAAATAGTTGAATGCAGGTTTGGCAGAGTATTTGATATGTCATTGTATTGACGATGTTGTTGTATTCAAGATTCAGGTTGCCTTATTTTAATTTGGCATTCGTAAGTCTAATTTATTTTCTTTATACTATTTAAATTTGTTATTTGATTAATAACTACACTCACACCAGAAATGGCTAACCCCTTAGTGTTTGGGGGGTTAGGGGAGTCTGAGGACTACCCTAGATCCCTCACTATTGCAGGTTCTCATCAGTGCAGAGGTGAGGCGTGGTATAACTTTTATTTTAAAAATTTGTATTATTTAGTTATAGGAATAGTGAAATTTATGATTTAAATTGCATTATGGGTGTATAAGCATGTATATGACAATGATGAGTATAGTGTGAGGTGGTGTGGTATGTTTATGACCCGTACCCACCTCGTTGTGGAGTACCGAGCTCTATGGTAGGTTTTACAAGGATTTTTCTAAAAATTTACCTTGTTTTTCAAAGAAATTTATAGTTTTTAATTGATATTTGATAATCCGTTATGAGTTTGGCCCCCAGAGCATTATATTATATTGCCTGTGTGTATTTGCTCATTTTGGCCTGGGGAGCCCATGAAAATATTATGTTGATTGTGAGCTACGGAATTTTGAGCAGAATTCCGTAAGCTTTTTGTGTTTCGGGGCAAAATTTACAGGGGAGTCTCTGCCAAAATTTTACCTGAAATATAACTTACTTAGTTTATGATCAAAGTGATATAGAAATTGAAAGAATTGAATTTGGAGACTTAGTTTTCAAAAAAAAAAAAATTGGGGGTGTTACAGCGAGATCCTCTATATTCTTGGCAGCTTCCCCCATCTTCTTCCCCCACCTTCCGAGAACACCTTTAACCGTCTCAATCGTATCTACTTAGATCAAATCATATCATTATTTAAATTTAAGGAAAAACATACTAATAATTAGAATTAGAATTAGAATTAAACTTTTTATTTGAAAAAAAATATATAAGGAAGTTCCTAAACGCACTCTTAGAAGAGGAAGGAGCAGGGGAAGACGTGACGTAGGGGTTTGACTCCGGCGGCAGATCTTACAGTCTTATCATATGAGTGTGCACGACACAGTACTTTATATTATCTTTAGATGAAGAATCACATATCATATGAGAAAGAATGCTTACTCCTAGGAATTTCGTACTGAAGACCATTTCTATTTTGAGTATTGATGAAATTGCATTTTAAGTCTGTTTTTCACCATTCTACTTCCATTTAAGTCTGTTTTTCACCATTGTAGTTGAGGGCATCTTGCAAAATTTTTCTTACAGATACAATTTGAGGAATAGAAAGCCGTGGCTTCCGTAGAACTGTGCCATTTATTATTATTGAAACTGATACTTATATTCGGTCTCTCTAGATAAGGTGGGAGGAATGTTATAGACAGCTGCCTCGTTTCCTTCTCCCCATCACAAAAATATTGACCAACTCACACTCTAACATTATTGTGATTAGAGATGTTTGGGGTGGGTGGGTGGGTGGGTGTGTGTGTGGGGGGGGGGGGGGAGGGGGGTTGCAAAGCACATAGATAAATCATTCCAATAAGAAATTTCCTTTAAACTTCAAGAATTTGATCCGGAACTTCCTTATTAAATTGAAACTTGATTCAAAAAATGGTGAAGCGGAAGAAAGGGTAGTTAAGAAGTCGCGTAATAAAGTCAATGTCGTACGATTCAAATGATAAGGCTCAACGAAATTGAATTTACATTAAAAAAACCCAATTATTTCATTACATGAAACAAAATGGAAATGCCACCCTACCATTTCTAGAATCTGAGGTGGCCTTAGCTAGGACTGGGGTTGTATCCAAGTCAACCCAGGAAGGAAGAAAAAAAAGGAAAACTTATGCTCCCATGCTTAACTATGTATGTTTGGTATTTGGTTAGTAGAAGTGCAAGATAATATTGTGTAGCTCAAACTGTGTAAGCTATCAAACTTTAACAGCAAATGTTAGTTCATTTTGTTATTATGTATCTAAAATGCCCTATAAGCAGACACAACAACAAAGCCAAGCAACCAAATTTTTTGGGGCTTATAAGCAGAGCAAGTACATGGAATTTATGTCAAGCATATTTCATTGTTGTGTGTTCCTAGCCTAGCCTAATCTACTAGGTTGGGGCAGGATTCTTCGTAGCCCTGAGGCCCTCTCTTGTCATAACACTTGCTGGACTTGGAGAGTCTATTAGATGTTTGATACTTTGTCGTAGAATTTGGGCATTTTTTCCCCATAGGACTCGTGGTTCACACTCGACCCCTCGAACTTATTTTAGTAGGGAAAGGCTCTAGTGATCTATTATGATGGAGAGAGGTGGTTGACTTGAATAAGTTTGCCTGCCACAACCTGCTGCAGTAACTTAACGTTACTCAACTGGATATATTTATCAAGCTAGAAATTGAATCATGTAGAAATGTTTATGCCATAATTGATTCAAGTAGCAATTGAATCATGTATAAATGTTTATGCCATAATTGATTCAAGTATTAAGTGACTTCTGTTGATCCCTAAATTACCTTTACCACCTACTTGGAGTGGAGGCATATTTCTTGATGCATTTGTTCTTTCTAATCTAACTGGCTAAACCCCGAGGCCCGTCCTAATCCGTTATAGGCTTGTAAGTTTAATCTAACCCTTACAGCCTTACTTGATCCATTCCCATATACCGATTCTTAGTTTTTCTTTTGAATTGAGAAAAAAATGGATTGCCCCTCACTATATCACTTGTCATTTGATTCAAAGAGCACATTTTGGTCTCCATTCTGGAATTGCGACATGGTTTTCATTCGTTTGATAGGTAATTAGAATGCTATAAAGTATCTATCTGATTTGGTTGTGAGGATAACTAACAATTCATTTGCTCCCACACATTAGAATTATGTTATTGAAAAACAATTTTGAGAGAAAGAGCTTACCCTTTCTGTTGAGCAAGTGAACCGCGACAACCTGCTCTGATCGTTCACACAACGCCATATACTCTGCACATTAACAACAAATTAACTTCCATTTTTTTCACACAATCACGAACTCTACACATACCTCCTTACCTTGTTAACTCTCGCGCACCAACAGAGACAATCCAGTTCCACGTCAAACCTTCCCCTTCTTTCATGTTCATACCTGAAATCAAATAAAAAGAAAATTGCTTCAAAATGTGTGCTAACAAATTATTACTTACATTAAAAAAAAAAAACAAAAAAAAGAGACTCATTTACCTGAATTTGATGGCAAATGAGAAATCCTCCTTCACTTTTGGCCAATTTCAAAACTGAAAACTTTGTTGGAAATCGGTCGGAAATTATAAAGGAGGGGGGAATTTAGAGTTTGGAAACGTGAAATAATTAAATTTGATAGAAATCTATAACAAAATTCCCGCATGTGCAACTGGAGTTGTGTTTAATAACTGGAGTTTTGTAAAGTTGTCTCACATAAACTTAGATATCTAACGTTGGTCGGGTTGGGGACTTCAGTGGTGTTGAGATAATTGTTATATAAACTTTTGTTGGCCACAAAGTTTTAACCATAGTTCTCAATTCCATTACTATCTTTATCTAAACTATACTTATCCAACCACTTGCAAAATAACT
Source organism: Hemerocallis citrina (assembly GCA_017893485.1). Lineage (NCBI taxonomy): Eukaryota > Viridiplantae > Streptophyta > Magnoliopsida > Asparagales > Asphodelaceae > Hemerocallis > Hemerocallis citrina. The sequence continues at coordinate 29,661,891 of CM030361.1, read as the reverse complement.
CATCAAAAAGTGTGCTATACAAAATAAGAGCATGTAAATGTTTTCAGGACGAATTTACCTGAATGTCCAGCAAGAGCCGCAGTGTCCCTGATCTTTTACGGGGCTCACTATTCCGGCCTCCCTCAAATCTTTCTGCAATGCCAAACACATCATCAAAAGATATGGTTTAGCTTAAAAAGAACATAAATTAACTTATTCATCTTGCACTTTAACGTAATTTCAGCAAGACGTCTACAATATTTGTTCACATTCCTAGGAAATTGTATTAACATCATTATGATTCAAATGACAGTAACTATGCTTAAATAATTGGTTAGTTAAACAAAATATCGAATTAACATCAACTATGCATTAACATCAAATTTAGCTCCTCATATTGTTCCTACCCAACAAAGTTACCAATTGAGAAATTCTGGCAAAATTTTCACTGTTATAATCAAATTAAACGAAATGGAAGAACAATGAACAAAATGTAGATGGAATCTAGAAAAATTTTCAAACCCCTCCAACCACATTTCCTTCATCTCGATCTGCACTAAAACCCACTAACCCAATTGAACCATCAAATTCTCAAAACTGAACTTTTTTATATAAAAAAAACCATAATTTGTAGGATTACAGAACGTACCAAAAAAAATCTATCCAAAATTTCAGCAAGTCGTTCCCTTACCACACAAAAAAATCAATTTTGAAATTTTTTGGTTCACTACCTGAGATGTAGAGACAGTAATTAAACAAAATTACATTCCCTTACCACGCTACTAACAAAACTAAACAAAATTAAACAGAAAAATCAACAGAAAATACTAAATTCATGGCTCACTACCTGAGATGTAGAGACGGTGAGGGATTAGGTGACGGTGAGAGATTTGGTGGTTGGAGTTGATCAGCGTCGGGGTTGGCGGTGGTGGATGACATCGAGTAATCGTTGACATTGACCACTGCAGCAGCAGCCTTTTGAAGTTTATCCCAAGTTTCTGTACTCAAAGGCAGGTAAAAACCTGAGAAAAGCTATATGAGTATGCATTGAATGATTTAACAGAGAATATGAATGAGAGAGAGACTAACCATATTTCCCGTCCCAAATGCGAAAGCTTTTGTGCATCTGATTTAACCCATCCACTTTAGTTTCAGATGCCCCCAGTGCAGCAAGCTCCTACAATTAAAATGTTTCACGTCATTTTGTTGAAACAGCACAATCTCAATCAATGGTGAAACAGCACAATCCATAAAACAGCACAATCTCAAACAGCACTATGTCAATACCCAAATACACTATACCCAAAACAGCACTATCTCAAAAAAAACAGCACAATCGATGGTTACCTGAGATGGTGAAATCGATGGTGAAATCGACTGGAGGTGAGAGCGGAGGGTGATTCTTCTAATCGACTGGAGGCTGAAATCGACTGGATGGTGAAATCGACTGGAAGGGGGGTTGGCGACTGGAGGTGGGGGCGCTGAAGAGAAAGCAGAGGTGGTGGGGGCACTGAAGAGGCGCCGGAGGTGGCCGGCGGAGAGAGAGGTGGTGGTCGCTCATGGATGAGAGCGGAAGGGAGGAGGAGGTGGTTGGGATCGGGAGGTGGGGGGGGCTAAAGACGGCCCGTGGCAGGGGTTGCTAAAGAGGTGATGGAGCAGAGGTGGGGGGTGCTGAGGAGGCGACGGAGCGGAGGTTGGGGAGAGAGAGGAAGACTGAGTGAGAGCGGGGAGGTAGAGAGAGGGAGACAGTGAGAGAGAGAGTGGGCGGGAGAAAGAGAGAGAGAACGGTGAGTTTTTTTGGGAAAGAGAGAGAGAGAGAGAGAGAGAGAGTGTGTGTGTGTGTGTGTGTGTGTGTGTTTGAATTTGTGGAGTTTGAAATTTGGGCGGGAAAATATGTAGAGTAGATCTGGTCCATTGATTTTGGGATAGATTGAATGTGAGCCACTTGATAGCTTTCTTTGTGTTTTATTTTATATATATATATATATATATATATATACTTAAGAAAACATGGACTTTTATATTCCAATTTATAATTATTGTTAACATATACTAATGAAAACATGGACTTTTATTTACAGCTAATTATTGTCATATTATTCAAACTTGAGTTATATACTTGTTGATTTACTATTTACAAGGCTTTTCATATGTTGTATTGTTTGGAAGACGTGCCGTAGGCACGTGTCCACGGGCAAATCTAGTATATATATATATACTATATATATATACTATTATATCTTATTTCAAATTATGGGGTGTTACACCGATGACTTAGGTGAAGACTCTGATAAAGGGGTTAATATTTCTTCTGAATTGGGGAGAGGTTTAGAGCAGGAAGATAGACAACATGAGGGGTGTCTGATTCTACATCCACAGGTCCATATAGAGGAAGACAGATCTAAGGAAGACGAATCCATAGATGGAGTAGGAGATGACTCACATGTATCAGAGACTGACACTGACAAATGAGAGAAGAAAGTATAGGAGTTAACCGGAGGAGATAGCACCAACAAGAAAACAGTTGAATATCAGAGGAAGAGTAAAAGACATCTAGACAAATGGGGAGTGCAGAGCCCAAGGGAGGATGATCTAATTAGGGCGGCGGCTAAAGCAAAAGAGCCAGTGTCAGCATGTGGAGGTAATTCTAGCTGTAATCTATCAATTTTGAATTATATTCCAGATAATACTATTCTTTATTACGCAAGTCTCTTCGGTCTAGCCATGGGTTCCACAGAAGTCGAACAACTTCATATAGTGAATACTCTTAGAGGAGAAATCGATAGGGTTTATCATTAATCGAGTTAGATGTCAGCCTAAAGTAGATGATAGATGGTAGAGCACTAGAGTGGTTTTTAATGTTATACATCTTCTGAAATGTTAGGGGTATGAGACAAGGGTCCAAAGGTAAATTAATAAACAACACCCTTTCTAAACATAGGCCGACAATTTACGCGTTGCAAGATACTAGATTTGAGAATCCTAAGGAGGAGGATTTCGAGAGGCTTAGATCACTTAGAGGGTATGATTGGAGATTTAAATCGGCTATAGGATTGTCGGGGGGGGGTCGCTTTGGGAGTTGACTTGAGCAAGTTCGAGATCATCGGTGAAATTATTGGCACGTTCACTGTAATAGTTAGAATTAGACAGCGGAGCAACAATTGGGTCCACATGGTGACGTCCATCTATGGGTCGTATGATTCTAGAAGACGGGAGGTGTTGTGGGAGGAACTGAGAATGACAGACGGGCCCATGGGTGGCTGGAGGAGACTTCAACATTACTAGATTCCAGCACGAGCACAGAGGTAGAAGGGCTAGTAGGAATGATAGAAATAACTTCAACACAACCATTGATGATTTCGAACTCTTGGTACTAAATTCGACTGATAGGAGATTCACCTGGATGAATATGCAAGAGAATCAGTGTAACACCCCGCAAAATTGGAAATTACAATTTTGCCCTCATGGGTTATGCACGTGTATTTTGTACCGTTAGTAATAATATTTGTAACATGGTTTCATTACGCATTTTGATTTCTGACTATCTATGCATTTCCCTTATTTTGATAAAAATATTATTATACATATAATCCTTGGTGTTTTCCACATACATGACGATTACGTCATAGACTATATATAAAAAATAATTTTCTTATATTGTATTTTATTATTTTAACATTCTTTCGTTGATAAAATTGATTTTTCGTATTTCGGTGTTTTACGTGCAACGCACGTGTTTCGGTGCGCGTATTAGAGCGTGTCCATTTTCAAAATAAATTTCGGACTGTGCACATTTATTTTATTATGCATGATACATTTTAGATTATTAAGTAAACTATTTTTTCTTGCATAGTATATATATATATATATATAGTATAAATGTGTACATAAGAATTTATGAAAGTTGGCTGGTTTTGTAAACATAATGTGTATTAGTAATGGGAGGGGGCCTACGTTAAAAGACTTGGGCTGTTTTGGTTTAAAATAATGCATGAAAAGGTAAAAGAAAAAGAAAAAGAAAAGGTGGTATAGTTGGGTGATTGTATGGAAATGTATGCATGATAGCATAAAATTGGAAATGAAATGAATGGTAATAAAAAGTGGTGGGGGCCCACGGGATTTGATAGCACACAGCACAATGGATTGTGCATGTGCTGTTAGAAATCCTAGTTGAGGTGGCTTTAGGATGGGACCAATTTGGGAGTTGGAGGGACAGAGAGGTTGGGAAGTTTTGAAGATGAGAGGTTGGGCTGTTCATTGCTTGACCAGTTTTGAATGTGAGAGGGTAGGGGTTATGGGAGTTAGAGAAATGAAAGGTTGAAAAATTAATTTAGTAATTTATTAGGTTGTGTAATTTTACAAATTGAACCCTAGCATAGACCTATAAATAACACTCTATTTCTTCTCATTTTTCACACCAAAAGAAAACAAAACAAGAGTAAGAAAGAAAAGAAGAAGAAAGAAAGAGAGAAAAAGAAAGAGAGTGAGAGTTTGTGTTTGAAGGAGTCTTGCTAGAAGAAAAAGACCAAGGAAGTACTAGAGGAGCTAGGAGGGCTTCAAACAAATTGTTCAATCTACAACTAAGGTGGGTGTTCTTATACTTTCTAAAGTAGGATTTTTACATATTAATAATATTGAGTAATGAAATGGAATGAGACATTGTAGATAAGAATCCATGCTAGCATCTCATGAAATGATTTTGTTCTTACCATGCTAATAGTTTAATGAATAGAATAAAGAAAATTGAATGTGATATGTGTTGATAAAATGCTAGTATAACATGCAATGATTTTTTTTGTTGAAACTTAGTAGTTGATTAATATCATGAAAATTGAAAGTAAAGAAATAATCACATAAACCATGGTAGTATAATTGCAAATTTTTATTTGTCAAATGTATGGTGAGTATGAATGAATGTCACATATGCTTAGAAAATGGAAAGATAAAATTTTTATTATTCGTGATTTGTCGACATTGTAAAAAGATACTAGTTTTCACCTGAAGAAAACACTTGTGATGTCCAAAGTTGATTTAGAGATCCAATTGATGTTTGGCAATAAGAATTTTAATTTTATGATGATGGATTTTTAAATCAAATATGATTTTCTATAATTTCGAGTTTTGTCGAGAAATACAAATTTTTGTAAAGTAAAGAGAAGATAATTAAAAGACATATCTAAATAATAAGTCGAATTTGTATTTTGTATTTTTGACTCATTTCAGTTCCACAAGAAAAATCTATCTATTACTCCTAAAGGATTGGATCATTAGATAAATGAATTTTCTTCGAAAAAGGATTAGATTTCAGAATAGTATGAACAAAAGAGCACAAATGAAATTTCTAAATAGAAAATATATTTGGGCTTACTGGTTAGCCAGTGCACTATAAGTTATAAGAGGTCTTTGGTTCAAGGCTTGATAGTTGCTTTTATATAATTAATTTTTTAGAAATACCGAAATTGAAGAAGCATGTATAACAAACCCGAAATGAAATTAGACATAAAGTCCACTTGGACTTCTTGGTTAGAGCGGTAGGAGGCTTGGGCATGTGTTGGTTTCGTCGACCTTGGTCCAGGATTCGATACCCGTGACCCCCCTTTTCATTTTTTTGTGTTGTTTTCTTTTTTTTTTATTCAATGAGTTGATTTTTTTTTAAAGAGGATTTAATTGAAACTAATTATGGATATGAAATGGATTTTTATTGAAACTGATTATGAATATGAAATGGATTTTTTATATAAAATGGAGTTCTAATTAAAATGGGCTATGGATATAAAGTGGAATGAAAATATTAAAGGATAGTTTGCTTGTATAATTTGAAGCATAAAGAGAAATGAAAATCTTGAGAATAGATATCTAGTATATTTTGTGAAGTGATCTTTTAAGGAATTACACTTATATCTTATTTAGAAATATTTTATAATGAACAAAGACATTGTGATGACTTAGTAAAATTGTGTTCTTGAAATGAATGTTATTAAACAAATACTCATGTTGAGATAGGAATTTGTTTCAATTGCTTATATAAGTTTATAATGTTGAATCTTTTGAGATGGAGATCATTTGTTCTATGTTTGAAAATGCATGAATAAATACTACGTTGAATGATGAATAAGTGGGAGACATAGGCATGATTATTGAAAGGGTGTTAACACCCATTATTCTTGTACATGAGAAATTTGAATTTAGAGTTAGTAAGACCTTATATACCGACAAATTTAAATGAAATGATTATTATATTTTGAGATTTGCCATGGAGCTATCTCAGTGGATGTTGATTAAGTCCGGTAATAGGTAATACTAATTCTAGGCTTGAAAGATTATTCATGTCTTGAACATTAAGATTTAGGCACTTAAGTGAAGTGTAGTAAACCTGGGCAAACGTAAGTAGGGCACTCTATATAGTTGGGCGATGTAATTCGGGACTATAGACCCAGTCGGGCGGTGTACTCCGGGACTGAGGTTGCTCTGATGGAGACGAATTTTATTTTGAAATCCGAGATTATAATGATTGATCGGGCAGTGTACTCCGGGATCATGAATAGTCGGGCGGATAGTTTTTGAAATCCGAGACTATGCGTAGTCGGGCGGATAGTTTGTCGTACTCCAGTGTATATACGTATACCGGGGCTAGAGGGGCACTTGCGGGAGATTCGCACGATGAGGAGTCTGTATAACAGTCGGGCGGTGTACTCCGGGGCTGGGATCCGTACTCGTGGAATGTCCAAACCTTACTTTATTACTGGATAGTTTTATGGCGAATGATCGAGCCCTGTATTGTGAAGAACGTAGGTATTTACCCTTGGACCTATATATGCATAGAATCATGAATAAGTGGGAGACATAGGCATGATTATTGAAAGGGTGTGAACACCCATTATTCTTGTACATGAGAAATTTGAATTTAGAGTTAGTAAGACCTTATATACCGACAAATTTAAATGAAATGATTATTATATTTTGAGATTTGCCATGGAGCTATCTCAGTGGATGTTGATTAAGTCCGGTAATAGGTAATACTAATTCTAGGCTTGAAAGATTATTCATGTCTTGAACATTAAGAGTTAGGCACTTAAGTGAAGTGTAGTAAACCTGGGCAAACGTAAGTAAGGCACTCTATATAGTTGGGCGATGTAATTCGGGACTATAGACCCAGTCGGGCGGTATACTCCGGGACTGAGGTTGCTCTGATGGAGACGAATTTTATTTTAAAATCCGGGATTATAATGAATAAGTGGGAGACATAGGCATGATTATTGAAAGGGTGTTAACACCCATTATTCTTGTACATGAGAAATTTGAATTTAGAGTTAGTAAGACCTTATATACCGACAAATTTAAATGAAATGATTATTATATTTTGAGATTTGCCATGGAGCTATCTCAGTGGATGTTGATTAAGTCCGGTAGTAGGTAATACTAATTCTAGGCTTGAAAGATTATTCATGTCTTGAACATTAAGATTTAGGCACTTAAGTGAAGTGTAGTAAACCTGGGCAAACGTAAGTAGGGCACTCTATATAGTTGGGCGATGTAATTCGGGACTATAGACCCAGTCGGGCGGTGTACTCCGGGACTGAGGTTGCTCTGATGGAGACGAATTTTATTTTGAAATCCGAGATTATAATGATTGATCGGGCAGTGTACTCCGGGATCATGAATAGTCGGGCGGATAGTTTTTGAAATCCGAGACTATGCGTAGTCGGGCGGATAGTTTGTCGTACTCCAGTGTATATACGTATACCGGGGCTAGAGGGGCACTTGCGGGAGATTCGCACGATGAGGAGTCTGTATAACAGTCGGGCGGTGTACTCCGGGGCTGGGATCCGTACTCGTGGAATGTCCAAACCTTACTTTATTACTGGATAGTTTCATGGCGAATGATCGAGCCCTGTATTGTGAAGAACGTAGGTATTTACCCTTGGACCTATATATGCATAGAATCATGAATAAGTGGGAGACATAGGCATGATTATTGAAAGGGTGTGAACACCCATTATTCTTGTACATGAGAAATTTGAATTTAGAGTTAGTAAGACCTTATATACCGACAAATTTAAATGAAATGATTATTATATTTTGAGATTTGCCATGGAGCTATCTCAGTGGATGTTGATTAAGTCCGGTAATAGGTAATACTAATTCTAGGCTTGAAAGATTATTCATGTCTTGAACATTAAGAGTTAGGCACTTAAGTGAAGTGTAGTAAACCTGGGCAAACGTAAGTAAGGCACTCTATATAGTTGGGCGATGTAATTCGGGACTATAGACCCAGTCGGGCGGTATACTCCGGGACTGAGGTTGCTCTGATGGAGACGAATTTTATTTTAAAATCCGGGATTATAATGATTGATCGGGCGGTGTACTCCGGGATCATGAATAGTCGGGCGGATAGTTTTTGAAATCCGAGACTATGCGTAGTCGGGCGGATAGTTTGTCGTACTCCAGTGTATATACGTATACCGGGGCTAGAGGGGCACTTGCGGGAGATTCGCACGATGAGGAGTCTGTATAACAGTCGGGCGGTGTACTCCGAGGCTGGGATCCGTACTCGTGGAATGTCCAAACCTTGCTTTATTACTGGGTAGTTTCATGGCGAGGGATCGAGCCCTGTATTGTGAAGAATGTAGGTGCTTACCCTCGGACCTATATAGTATGGGATGCATAGAATCCGAACAAGTGTGTATTAGTGTCATCCTAGTAAAGAAATGTGTGCATTAGGCATTAAGGCATGACATACACTTATATGTTTAGCGTAGTCACATTAACACTCTATTATTCATTCAACTGTTGTGTTTTATTAAAGTAATGAGATCATTATACTATTCCCGGCATAGAGAGGATAGCCGAGTATAACATTTCGTCAGTTGTAAGTAACTGATGTGCCCACAGATTGACATGCAGGTAATGGACTAGTCTTGAAGGAGTAAAGATAATATGATGCAATCGATGGCTCAATTTATGAAGTTGTACAAGTTATATTTTGTTTTCAAATGTTGTAATCTTTATTTCTTCTACTGTGTAAAAACCAAGTGTAAATAAACTCTGATGTACTATTGAAAAAGTTTTAAATTCCTTGTAAAATTGTACGAAGTGAAGTAAAGATCCTGTGGAATCTCGAATTCATTCCTATTTAGAATTCGGGGTGTTACAATCTGATCTTAGCTAAGCTTGATAGGATTTTAGTGTCCACCGATTGGGAGGAGGTTTTCCCACTAGCGACTGTCAAGTCCATTAAGAGATTTACTTCGGACCACGTTCCCTTAGAACTATAGTGCGGTGATGGAGTTAGAACCATTCGCTACCCGTTTCGATTTGAGAAAGCTTGGACATGAGTAACAACATCTGTTAGATTATAGAAGAGTCATGGAATACTGACACTGCTTCAAATAACGCTAGTAAAAAATGGATCACGAAAACTAGACGATTGCGCAAATATTTGAAAGACTGGGCAGAACAGAAGTTTGGACAGATCAAAGGAAGAGCGGAGGAGTTGGGAGAAAGAATTATGGAGTTGGAAGTGGCAGAGGAGGATAGGGATCTACTTGGAGCAGAGGTTGAGGAGTTGGCAAATTTTAGACTACAAATACACCAGTATGCCGAAATGGAGGAGCAATATTGCAAGAAACGATCGAGGGTTCAATGACTTAAAGAGGGGGACGCAAATACAAAGTTCTTCCACAAGGTGGCCAACGGAAGAAGGAGACAGAACCGCATTGGTGGACTATAGGTGAGAACAAGGTGGACCGAGGATGAGGGAGAGATCAGAAGACATTTAGATGGAAAATTCTAAGAGTTATTAGGTCGCAGCAATCGGCATAGATGCAGGCTTAATGCTGATTTGTGGAGTGACTCTAGAATATACGGAAATGAGGGGATAGAAGGAGCGTTTACCGAGGATGAAGTTTTTCAAGCAATCAGAGACTTAGGTCAAGACAAAGTACCAGGTCCAGACGGATTCCCTATCTTCTTCTACAAACTATACTGGAAAATTATCAAGAAGGACCTCATGGACATTTTCCAAGAATTTCATTGTGGTAGAGCGGACATTGATAGGTTTAATTACGCAAACGTCATTCTTATTCCAAAAAAGAATAAGGTGTTGAGGATCGAAGACTTTAGGCCTATTAGCCTTCTTAATGGATCATTTTAGATTGTTACTAAGGTGTTGACTTCAAGACTGTCACCTCATCTAAACGATGTGGTTGGAGATTCACAAAGCGTATTTATTAAAGGAAGAGACATTATGGACAACGTTGTCTTTGCACACGAGATGAGATTGTCTATAGAGGAAGCAAGGAAAACTCCGACGGATTTTTGCTAAAACTTGATTTTGAAAAGGCATATGATTCATTAGACTGGGATAGTGTGGATGAGGTCTAACAGCTCAAAGAATTTGGAGTCAAGTGGAAAACCTGGATTAAGACGTGCGTGAAAGGAGATAAATCATTCGTTCAATTTAATGGAAAGGTAAGAAGAGAAATTAGATGCCGGAGAGGTTTGTGACAGGGAAATCCATTGTCTTCATTATTATTTACCCTAGTTGCTAATGGGATAGCAGAAATGATCAAGAAGGGTATAGAAGAATGAATTATTCGTGGGGTTCAGGTTAAAGGCATTCCAGAAGTCATCTCAATTTCTGTAATATGCGGATGACACGCTAATATTTGGGGTAGCAAAGGAAGATGAGAGTTTAGCAATTGGCATCGCTCTGAAGTGTTTCGAAGTTTGGACAGGGCTGAAAGTGAACCTTAGCAAGAGATGTGTTATACCCCTAAGTGATAATTTATCCACCCCGATCATAGGCTATATTATTTATAGTTCATTATTCTATTTAAACTCCCGATATGGGATTATTCTTTAATCAAATTCCGCTTCTCAACTCCCGTGACACACACACACACAGTACCCGTAGTGGGTCCCCTATGTGCCATGTCACCCACAAGCACAAGCAGCCAAGCTGTTTCTCCTTTCAAACCGAGTGGGACTCCCCCTGCTGACGTTAACCTCAACTAAAAGCACATTGCGCTGCTGCTTCTCAACATGCCCCCCCTTCCATTTATTTACAACTCTGCCATCAGCCACTTGTATATTATATATATACTATATATATATATTATATCTTTTAGAAATTACGGGGTGTTACATACACCCCCCTTCAGAAATCAGCGTTCTTGCTGAGCACGGGGTATGCACAATCTAGTGCTGGATCTACTTTCTAGCCGATGTGGAGCATCTGCTATCCTATCAACCCGATTAATTATGATCCCGAAATCCACTGTCCGATCAATTATAATCCCAGATTTTAATTGAGGCTCATCTCACTCACCACGGTCCCAGAATCTACCGCTCGATTATATAGACATGCCCCACACTCGGTGTCGAAAGTCGGCTCTGATACTATTTGTAACGCCTCTGCCCCAACTCAGACAATTTTATACAATTTATCAGACAAATTATTTATAGTATAGTACAACTGCCCACCACAGGCTGCCTCTCAAAAGGTAGTTAACCGGATTGGTGACTCTTGATCATAGGCTATATTATTTATAGTTTATTATTCTATTTAAACTCTCAATATGGGATTAGTCTTTAATCAAATTTCGCTTCTCAACTCCCGTGACATACACACACAGTACCCATAGTGGGTCCCCTATGTGCCATGTCACCCACAAGCACACACAGCCAAGCTGTTTCTCCTCTCAAACCGAGTGGGACCCCCCCTGCCGACGTCATCATGACGTCGGCCTCAGCTAACAGCACATTGCGTTGTTGCTTCTCAACGTGCCCCCCTCCCTTTTCCATTTATTTACAACTATGTCAAAGCCACTTGTATATTATATATAAACTATATATTATATCTTTTAGAAATTACGGGGTGTTACATGGGGCCCATGGCTAGACCGGAATAATTTATATTTTCGTAATACCAATCAGAGATTACCTGTCATTATGCATAAAATATTCGGTTTGATTCATGCTTGGTCTGGTCGAGCAGGAGCGAGGAAGATGCTACGTATGGAGGAGTAGGCGGTCCGAGATAGGAAGAATTAAGTGATGGTTTGATCACTTTGTTGTATTTGTAACTTCTTTTCAGTAGTAGGTGCATCACATTGTATTAGATGCTTTGATTTATGTTCAACTTTTGTTTATTAGTATGTAAGTGGATCTTCGTTAATCTTTTATTAATGAAGTGATGATGATGTCATCTTTAATCTATAAAAAAAAGATGTTTTGACCATTTTGCTCTTCCGGTTAAAATCAAAGATAGCAAACATCGTGGTATACAAGACCAAATTGTACAACATTCTAGCATTCAAATTTACTAGTAATTTACACGTGCGATGCACATCTTAATATATATAATTGTTTTAAAGTAAAATATCAGACGTGGTGAGGACTCGAACCTGAGACCTCCTTCATATTAGTTATGCACGTACGATATACGGGTTGGTAGATTGACAAATGACACTAAGGTCTTCTCCCATTATAATATTAGAGATATATGTAAATTGGTTGTCACATCTTTTCGTTGTGAAAACTAATAAATAAAAACACAAACGTACATTATGGATTAGGATGGAAATATTGAAGAATATATATATGGCCGAACAAAAAGCCCAAAACCCGGAATTAATAGTAACAATCTGGCCCATGTGAACAGCCCATCTTACAAAGTTTCTGGGCCTCATAAGAACTCTCTGTAGGTCTTATATATATTATATAAAGAAATTAATCGATCGTCTAATACTTGAGCTTACCACGGTTATGGCCCAACTCTTTGCAATCCTAATAGCAGGCCAAGATGGGCTGGATTCGGGCCCGAGATGGGTAGCACGAAATTTTATTTTGTGTTTTTTTTTTGATAATATTTTGTGTTACTTCATTTCATATTTATTCTTAGAAACTCGATAATTTTTAAATTAATAATTCGGCATTTTTTATCATTTTAGTCGGTTCAAATACAAAAGTTAATAAACGTTGATGGAGGTTTGTTATGGTGATTTGTTCACATACAGTTATTTGTTAGGGTCCTATTTTAAAGTTATATTACCTCTTTTTTAATTTTTACCTTGAAATTAAGTTAACTGTAATTCAACCAAATTTATCTTTAAAGCTAAAATGAAAAACCAGACATTGCGATCGATACACATATACACACTTACTTAGAGCATCTGTAGCCGTTTGCTAAATATGCATAATATGTATATTTTCTCAAAAATATCGCTGCAGTCGTTTGCTAAATATGCATATTTTGCATATTTTGCTACAGTATATTGCTATAAATGAGAGCGGATATGAGAATTATGCATAATTTAAGAGACGAAACTTGAAGTTGCGTCCGATGAAAAAAAATATTTTTTTAATGTCAGACGCAACTTCACATTGCATCCGGCGACTTTTTAAAAAAAAAACATTTCATAAATGAAATTCACCCAAGGAACTCCTTGGACGCAACTCGAAGTTGCGTCCAACGGAGGGGCCCACTTTTTTTAAATTTTAAATAACTTAAATAACGTTTTTAATTAATAAAAATTTCATAAAAAATCCTTAAAAATCGTGCGACGCAAAGTGAAGTTCCGTCTGAATTTTTTTATATTAAAGTGGTAAAAAATACCAATCGACAACTGCAGCGAATTGGCCAAATGCTATATGCATTTATGCATATATGCATTTTTTTTATAATAAAGATGACATCGTCATCGCTTCATTAATGCAAAATTAACGAAACAAGTAGATCTAATTACAAAGACCATCAAGTAGCTCATCCAAAAGTCAAAACAACGAAAAGTAAGATACAAGATCTGAATTAACATCTATGACTACATGCAGGAAAGTAAGATACAAACAATATGAGTAACTAGCCCCCGCCCACTAGAAAGTGGGCCAACCCACTCCTGCTGTGACACCCTTCCTTACAGTAGGCTACTCCTCCCCCTCCATGTGAAGCATCTTCCTGACCCCTGTGTGTCCTGCCCAAGCATTAATAAAAGAGAAAATATTGTGCAAAGTCACAGAAAATCTATTATTGACACAACTAAAGTACAAATTGTTACGGTCAAGCCATGGTCCCCATAGCGTTGCTGCCACTGTGATATCACATACTACTCTATCCTCCTTTCTAATATCAATAGACCTCCAATGAGTGAAAACCTCGTACACCGACCTAGGACATACCAACGCACCGAACCCTGCACAAACCACCTCCCAGGTTAATCTAGCTTTATGACAAGTAAATAAAATGTGATTACAATCTTCGTCATGAACGTTGCATCTGGGGCATTTAGTATCTATCTGTAATCCATGCTTATGAAGATTCGTCCTAGATAAAATTGCGTCATTCTTAACCAACCAGAGGAAGGTTTTAACTCTTAATGGAGCTTTGGTCTTCCAAATGGTTCCGGCTTCCATCCATGTAGTTCCTCCATCGTTAAGCCTTCTGTACATGGATCTGACCGTGAAGGACATCGATTGTTCCATCGGCCAGACTCTCTCGTTCTCTTGCTCGTTGGAGTATCGCTCTTCCGTCCTAATGAAATTGTTCAAGTTCTGCAAATCCTCTATGGTCTCGGTTTGTAAAGTATCCTCAACTTGCAGCCTTAGCGTGCCGTTCTTCCATACGTCTGCCACTACTGTATCATTATTCAGCGTAACCGCAGCCACCCTAGGAAACAAACTAATCAGCGTATTCTCAGCACACCATTTATCTCTCCAAAATCTAGTGTCCTTTTCGTTTACCACTCTACACTTCGTATTTTTTAAACAATGTATTTTTTAAAAAAAACATATATGCATTTTTAAAAAAATTATATATGCATTTTTTAAACAATGACCACTGTAGATGCTCTTACAGTTTAACTTTATATTTTAATTTTTCACTTTTACTTAGAACTTATCGACAGATATCCTACTTTCTTATTGGAACAGGGCTTCGACAGCCATGGAGGGATGATGTAGAGATTTAATTTGTTTTTCTTTTTTGGGGGATGATGTGGAGAGTTAAAAATAATAAGTCATCAGTCAAGTGGCTATTGAATATTATATACATTTTGCATGAAGACTAGGGATTCGGTATACCCTCCCCACTTAATTTTCTCAAATTCATATATTTGTTTGACTAGTTTTTTTAAGAGGTCCAACGGTCACATGAAATATATTAGTGTTGAGTGCAAGAAGAAACTTTTTAGTTTTTAGTTCTTAATGTCTCCCGATAACAACTCCTAAGATTCTGAATGGAAGTGGACGCATACACGCATTATATATAATTTGAGTAACCAATTGTACATCAGCTCAAGCTATCTAGAAAAGAGGTACTCAATTAATTAATTTTAAGGGTCAGATTACTAGAATATTAAACCCTTACTGCTAGTTCATATCAGGGATAATTTAACACATGCCCTCGTTCAAAAATGTGAAAACCATACATTTCTATTATTAAAAAAAAACTTAGTTAGTGTTCTTTTTCTCCTCTTATAAGTGATTTATCTCTTGTAAGAGGTGGTCCACCTCTTACAAAAGTTTCTTTAGCATTCTTTTTTTACCTCTTATAAGTGATTTTTTCCAAAATCTCTTATAAGCATAAAAGACTTCTAGTAGCCTCTTTCAAATTCTTATAAGTCTTCTATCACTTAAAAAGTCTATATTAACCCAAAGTCATGTGAACTTCGTATTGCAAGGAAGTAGCAAATTCATCAGCTATTCAACTTTAACACCTTTAACTTTGCCAGCAGAATGAGATGCATCAGTATTTCTTGTGCAATTTTCATCACCCTCATCAGCATGTTTTGATCGTTTAGTTGATTGTGAATCGTCCACGTGAGTCAACTTTTGCTTTTTACTACCGAGCAGGGACGTTTTCCCTCGAGGATAAGAAGATGAATCTTCAGCAACATGTTCTTTCAGAGTATCTGACTTAATGCTTTTCTTAACTCCATGCAAAGATTGTTTTCCATTTGCATCCTTCTTAGATTTCTTCACAAAGTCGGTTTCATTACCAAGTATTGAAGAGTTTTTAGCTAACTCTGAAATGCCATCATTTCTACTAAATACATTCTCTCCATCCCTGAACAACTCGTCCTCGAGTATAGAAGAATTCCGAGATTTCTTGTGGATGTGATTTTTTCTCACTTTAGAAGCATTGTCAGCTTTGACATTTAGTTCTTTAACAATCAAATCTGTGCTATTACTAGTATCTGCTCCATTCTGTAATCAAATCTGTGCTGTTACTAGTAGCTGATGAATTTGATAGGCATCCAAAGTAATGCAATTGGGGTAATATAGACTTTGGGGTAATATAAGCTGTTGTAAGAGGTGAAAAAAGAACATAAATCTCTTATAAGAGGTTATTTTTATATAAAAAAAATACCTCAAAAAGAGGCTCTTACTGTAAATATCTTATAAGAGATAACCTCTTATAAGAGGAAAAAAAAAGAATGTACCTAAGAAATACCTTTATTTTGGTGCTCGAACCGTTAAAATCTTCATTAAGTGAACTCACATACATCACACATGATATGTAAAATGACATAAATATCAACGATAAAATGTATTTTAGCAAATGCCCCAAATCAGAATGTGGAAACTAGTATATACCTCCACTATTTAAAAATAAAAAAAGATATTTGGAATATTTTAGCAAATGCCCACATTCAAAATGCAGTAACTAGTATATACCCCCACTATTTCAGTGTTAGGTGTTGTGAAAATTGTAAGTATATATTAGTTAATATGGTATTACCTATTGTCGCACTAGGTTGTGCATCATTTTCAACAACACCCAAGTTGAGATATGAAACAAAGCATTGATGCTGGCAATGATATTTTTTTGTGTCAAAACAACAAACATGTAAGTATTCAAAACCGCACAACTGTTTCATCCAATTCTAAGTTGTTTTTAAATAGTGAGGGTTTATCCGTATGTGCCAGTTTCCGCATTTTGAATGGGATCATGTGCTAAAATATTCAAAAAATATATATTTTTAAATAGTGGGGTATATGTTAGTTTTCACATTCTAAATAGGGCATTTGCTAAAATACATTTCATCATGGGTATTTAGGTCATTTTACATATCGCGTGTAAGGCTGTGACGCACGTGAGTTCACTTAACAGAGATTTTAATGGTTCCGTCCAAACTATAGATATTTCTTAGTGTTTTTTTTTAAAAAAAAATAGTAGAAAAATATGCTAGTTTCTATATTTTGAATGATGGTATTTGCTAAATTATCGCTTCATATAACAATCTTTCAACAACCAATAATTAAGTCTACAATTCTAGATCCTAGTGCTAGGGCAATCGATTCTAGACTTCTCATTTGAGGAAGTTATGATCCCTACATTCTCAGATCTAGGTCATGTATGTTTTTGGTTTCTTGTTATATAGTAAGGTATAGGGTTGGCAAACGGGTTAGGCAGATCGGGTCGGGTCGAACCCGCCCGGGTTTGCACCCAACTTGGGCGGGTTCGGGTCGGGTTGTGAGGATAAACGGGCCGGGTCGGAGGCCTAAATTTGCGACCTGCCCACCCGTGAACCCTTTCGGGTTCAACCCGGGTTGGGTCGAATCGGGTCGCGGGTTGACCCGGCTAGAGTTATCCTTTTTTTTTACTTTAAAAAAAATGTAATTTTAATAATAAACATACAAAATTGTAATAATAATAATAAAATTGAAAGAGTGAAATTGCCCAAAAAAAAGATATATTATTCATATGATTTCAACTTATACAAGTTTCACAATTTGTAATAAGAAATAAAGATTTTCTACAAATTTGTTTTATACAATAACAAATTTCTTATATACAATTTCAATTTACTCAATTTTCCTAATTTTAAATAACAAGCAAAGATTTAATACAATTTTTTTATCTATTTACAATTGTTTTCAATTTGATGGCCTTCAATTTGTCGTTGTTGACTTGTTGTTGTTGGTCTTGAATTCTTCATTTTGGTTGCTATTGTTGTTGTTGTTGTTGTTGTTCTTCCGGCGAGTTGCTCCCACTTATGGACGTCGACAATACTTTTTCTTGTGTCCTATCTTTAGCCTTCAGCCAATCTTCTGTGCAGACAAGCATCTCTAACGATTGGGGCTTCAAGCGATTCCTGTAATCAGTTAGAACCCTGCCACTTGTAGAAAATACACTTTCAGAAGCAACTGTAGAGACAGGAGGAGTTAGTAGATCTTTAGTCATATATTTAAGAATACTATAAATGTGTTCATGGTCTTCCCACCATTGTAAATATCTAGTGAAGAACTAAAAGACTCAGAATCTTGTTGGTTATACCATGTAATTCATTTGGTTGATTAGTCCTAAATTTTTTTGATTGAATTTGTGCAAGTAAATTAAATGTTCTATCATCAAATTTACTCTTAACCTTACCTTTAGAAGTAGCAGAAGAAGAACTAACTATAGAAGTTGTACTACTAGAAGCAAAACATCTATCATAATAATCATACAAGTTATTTAATATCGATTCAAATTTAACTAAAAAAGAAGCAATCAATTTCATGATCATCATCCCCAAGTAAATTAAAAAATATTTCAATTAAACTCTTCGTACCTTCTAATTTGATATGAGAATCCATCACAGTAGCAACACAATACAACATAGGAGGAGGGTTAAAATACTTCAAAAGTTTTTTGTATGCAGGTTTTACAATATCATCAACAAAAGCATCATTGATCATTTCTTTAAAAGTTTGCATCATAGTAACTATTGAAATAAAAATGTTACTAGAAGTAGATTCATAAGATTTTGAAAATTTGAAAGTTGCGATTTTAAAAGGTTCTAAAAGTTTCAACAAAGATTCGGCATAATACCAATCGACGGGAGTCATTTCAAAATTGTGCATATTTTGTGCAATACAAAAATCATTCACACATTCTTTATATTCAGTAACAACACGTAGCAAATCAAAAGTAGAGTTCCATCGGTGTTTAACATCTTTTGAAAATTTTCTAAAATGTACATTTTTAAGCCTACACCAAGCTTTCCATTCTTGAAATATGGTACCACTTAATGCAATAAAATGTACACAATTTTTAATTTTAACTATATATAGTTTGGCTATTTTTAATGTATCTTGAATACATAAATTTAAAATATGACATGCACATCTAACATGAAAAATATTATCAGATTAAGGGTTTAATGCGGTTTTTAAAATACTAATTGATGCATTATCAAAACTTATACACATAATTTTATCGCGAATATGAAAAATATCATAAATTTCTATAATACGGTTTGCAATTTCATTGCCACTATAGGGATAGGGCAACGCGACAAGTGATATGATTCTTTTTTGAAGAATCCAATCACTATCGATCCAATGACAAGTTATTCCCATCATTGAAATATTGTTGCAACCTGTCCAACAATCGGAAGTTAAACTAACTCTACAAGTTAAACTCCATAAAATTGCAATCAAAGCTTTCCTCATTTTATTGTACATTTTAAAACAATCTGATTTGCAAGTATTTCGAGGGATTCTTCTAAAATGAGGGTTTAAGGTGGTTTGATTAAAATTTTCCAAGTTCCTACTCTCGGGATAGGAAAATGGTAACTCTTTCTTGATTACTAATCAGGCCATTTTCCGACGAACAAATTCGGGATCATAAGGGTGGCTATCAACTAGATCGGTCCTAGGGTGGACTTTTTGTTGGCCGGGTAGGTCAACAAGAAGTTCTTTATGCACATTTAGGATGTGTCACTTAATTGTACCCGTGCCCTCACCCCTTTTCCATTTGTATGGCTTCGAACATGTTTTGCACTCTTTTAAACCTACACCCGGTACATTTTCGTCCGAAATATAATCATAAAATTTGTGTCAATCACTACTTTTGTCTCTAGTTTTCCTACTAATAGCCGGTTGTGGTTTTTCGGTGGCTTATTGTTGTGGTTCTTTTTATAATTCTATGTCTCCTACAAACTCATCGTGTGTACCCCATTGTTGGGAAGGAGGATTAGGGTAGTCTTCAGCGAGGTCATTTTGTGGGACAATTGGAGGCCTACGGAAAGTGCCGGTGGAACCTTGTCCACTTTGGCTATGTCCACTACCGCGTGATCTAGACATGTTGATATATAGTAGTGTATGTAAAAAAGTTAAACACAATGTAGGTGCGATAAGTTACAAAAAAAATCTAGAAAACAAGAGGGTTGTGAGAGAGAAGATCAAAAAACTAACAAACAAATATGATATAAAAAGTTATAACTACCAAAAAAAAATAGAAGAAGAGGGATATGAAATTTTGATACCGTTCACCGTGGATACTCGTATATAAAAAAATCCATAAAAATAAAAATAGAAGTAGAAGTAGAAGTCCGGAATGAAGACTTGAAGAGAGCTTGGAGGAGAGTTGAAGACTTGATCACTTGGAGGAGAGTTGAAGACTTAAAGACGTAGTTGAATTTTGAGTTCGATACGATCGGAATTTGTCGTTTGATCATGTATATGTCTTGCTACCTTGTTTGTTGAATTGTTCACAAATTCAAATGAATTGAGTAATAATATTAGAGAGAGTAAGAGAGTAAGGTATGAATTTTTTGTTTGGGTTTTAGGGGTATTTATAGGGAGAAAAAAAAACCAAAACAAAAAAACAAAAATAACGGCTAAAAGAGCCGTTGAAGGCTCCCGGTAATTTACAGCCCGTTGGACCCGCGGGTCGAACATTTTACCCGCGCGGGTCGAACGGGTCAAACGGTTCGCAACCCGCGGGTTCGCGGGCGGGTCGAGTATTGTGCATCTGGATTATCGGGCCAGGTTGATCGGGTTAAATTTGCTAATGACATCTCTCACCATATCTCGCTTCCCCCTATCCCCCAGCCCCCTCACATTCCAGAACAGTGTATTCATTGGGGGACAGTTTCATCGAAGATCGTTGGTGTGGGTGTTGGGCCGACTACATTCTCGGGGATGTTTGTCGTCTCAGTGCTCTTTCCTAGGGTGTTCTCATAACTATTCTTAACCCTTTTAGTCTCCCAATCCCTGATTTTATTGAGTAATAGTGCATTGCGCTCTGTGTCACATACTTCTAACCCACACGTTCTAGCTAGGAAAAAAACTTCAGAATCTGACATTAAATTTAGAGTACTAGCTAAAAAATAGGTCGTACCTCCGTTGTCGTATTTAGAAGCTTTGGCTGCCGTCGCGACCTCGAGATAGTCATCCAAGGACTCCACGTGAGCCCTCTTGGGCGATCGGTGAACTCTGAACCCAATTCCCCCCTGTGACGTTCCAGAACTATCTCCGGCAGCTGACTCTGGAATTGTGGACAAGACCATTTCAGGCGAGAACTCCCTCTGGGTGTTAACAATGAACTCCAGCTCCTCTGACTCCTCATCTGAGAATGAAAATTCTTCATCTAGATTTAGCCGCCCTTCTTGGTCCTCTTCACTATCAGTGTGCTGAAATTCCCTTTGTAGAGTCGGTACTCTCAATGTGGACCCCTCATTGAGCCCACACATTGGCAAATCAATAATAGTAGTGGTGTTCTCCGATGCGGTCCCCTCGATGGGCCCGCTCTCTGGTTGACAATGCATTTGATTGTTCGAAACCAAAGTGGTACAAGTCCCCGAGACAATACGGTGCGTAATGGGCCCCTCTATGGGCCCATTATCACTAATAAAAAGAGTCCCAACCAGCCCATTACAATCGCCTTTGAATACCGCCTGATCTTCCGCTTCTCTGCGGTTCATCACACCGCAGCCCTCGAAAGCAGTGCTCACCGTATGCTTTGAGGGGGCGGTAAGCTTACCGCAATCGCCAGCTGTCATAACACGATTGGGGGGGGGGGGTTCGGTGGAGTCAGAGATTGGCGAAGTAAACGATGTTTGAATCGTTATAGTTGAGAGGTTTTCTTCTTCCTTCTTCATTCTTATCTTTCCATTACTTTCTTTGTCTTCTTTACCACTTCCGCCATTTCTGAAAAGCGAAGCTTCGCTACCCACTCCCTCAGCGGCAATCTCGCTCGCCGTACATCTCTTTTCGCTGTGGTTTAGCAGCTCCTTGCTCGCTTTCCCCAATGTGGTCTCTGCCTCTCGACTCCCCTGCTCGAAAAAAGCACCTTTTTCCTTATTTGGTGAAAACCATCGTTTGGTCACCCACTCTTTGGTCGACAGAGTCCTTTCGCTTGTCTTGTTTCCTATAACGGTGTTAACCTTCACCAACCCCATTCTGGAGTCCTTCATGTTGTTGCAGAGTGACGCTTTACCATTTTGGGGGTCTACCAACCCTGTCCCTCTTCTCTGAGCCAAAGCGCACTCCTCCTCTGATGCTTGCAGGTCTGGGTCATCACTTTGGGTGTTGCTTTTGGATACTTTTCTGTGTTTGGTACCTTTCCCTACCAGATTAGGATGGTTGAGGTCTTTCACCGTTGGATTAGCCGAGTTGGAGATTCTTGCGAGCTTTTGACCGCTGGATCTAACGGTGAGGCCCTTGGCTCGATCAACCCCTTCCGCCGATGTACCCTGGCGCTGCTCCATTCCTATTGCCGCCTTGATGATCTCCCTGTGAGCCCTCTCCACCTCATGAGAACCATCGATAGTAAGATCCTGTACAAGTCCTACCACTTGCCGGTAGGATCTGTTGTCCCTGAAGGTAGATGATGGTGAGGGGGAAGTGATGGCCGTCTGCTTCTTTTGTGCTTCTTCTTTCTTCTCGAGTACAAATCTGATGAGATATGCTTCCTCAAAGGAAAACACCTTTGCGAAGCGTGGCATCTAAGCAATGTCAGTACTTCTGATGAGCAGTCTGGCCGAGACTATATCTGAGCACCACACCGTCTTCTCATCGATGTCAACCACCGTCCCAAACTCCGCCACTATCTCTTGGAGTGCTACTTTCTTCCAGAAGTGGAGAGGGACGTTGTGTATCCAGATCCAGTACTGTTCTCCCTGTGGTAGCTCCACTCCAAACGTCGGAGTCCAAGCGCTAAATTCCAGCTTGAAATGACCGAAATCAACATTCCCCAACTTTACAACTTCTGAGACCTTCTCTGGCATTGGGAAGGAGACGAGGAATTGCAAGTGCCACAACTTCTTGGCAACCCAATCTCCATGTGCGCTCATAGGCCATCTTTCGGTGAGTGCTTGCATTACATGTACCTCCGACAGTCTCCTTTTAGTCACTTTGGCAATGGCGCACCACTGCTGCAGCCACCGTTCTTCACTTTTGATAATATCTAAGCTCTTTGCCAATCTAATAACTGTGGGGTTGTCTGGGGACTTCCCCCGTCACACTGGACGCTCCTCGTCGCTGTGCATCTCCACCACATTGGTGCAAACATAAGAAAGGTGCCCCCACTTCATGCACTTGAGGCAGCGCACTTCCTTGGTGCATTCCCTCCGATAATGCCCTAGGTCCCCGCAGTTGAAACACGGTGCTGGCCTCTTCTTGCCCTTCCTCTGTTTCTTGTTGTGTAAAGCCTGACCAGCTTGAAGGTTAGTGAGACTCTCTCGATTTTTGTTTTTCTTTCCCCTGACTTGAACCCACTGCCCCTCCCCTTCCGCATCGCCAGAGCCTCTTTCTATCGTAGTCCCGTCAAGCGCAGCTCCTTCATGGGCATGCTTGGCGTGAGATAACGTTGGGTAGGTCTCCAGTGTTGTTGGAATTGTAAGTCAATAGGTGGTGGGAATGGATGGGGAGGTCGGAGCTGTTTGAATCTGTTCATGGGTCTCCCTGTGTTTGTGGTGGTGCTTGGGAAGGTTTGAATCCCTAGTAATATCCGTAGAGGGTTTAAGAGGGGACTGTGTAGTTGATTGTTGAGGTTGATGGTGTGGCTGATAGCTTGGGCCGGTGTTGGTGTTGGTATTGTGAGGAAGGTGGTGTTCCCTGTGTGTGCCATGCCTGCGTGCAGCAACTTCGTGAGCTCTCTGATAATGTCCCATTGGTGGGGTTTTCTTCTGCCAGTAATGGTTAGGAGGGGGACCCCATCTCTAGGCCCTTCCCTTGTAGAGATCCTCACGTCGTTGTTGATACCCATGGCCTCTGGTGGAACCCTCCACAGAGCTATGATGAACGTAGCTCCTCCCCTCACGACGTTGATGCGCACGTTGGTGTGCACGTGTTGGGGAGCGAACACGTTTGAGCTCTCGATGCCCTCTCTCTTCGGGGGGTGCTATGACTGGTGAGTGGGCCATCGGTGTCGCAGTCGGGGCAACAGCTGCTGCACGGGGTGAAGGGAGGGTTTGCAATGTGGAGCCATTCGGGGGAAGTGTGAATGGAGGAAGCTGGACTGTGGATGTCGCAAGGGTTGGCTCCACAATTGGTACTTGTGCCGGCGCTTGCGCTGGTGCAGGCGTCGGTGGGTGGCGGACCCTCTCGTTGGGCCCGCACCCACTAAGCTCCAGGAGGGAAAGCATATTTAGAGGGGAGGTCGAAAGAGCGGTGGTGAAAAGGGAAGAAGGGAAGAGTCGGAAGTAGAGAGGGTATTGTTTTGGTGGGGTGTTGGCTGAGAGGGAATGCAGGGATCAGTAACGAAGATGAAGAAGAAAGGTCTGTTGGTCGCCGGTGATGCACAAGGGAGGAGAGGGAGGGGAAGGGTTAGGTAGGAGCTTTATACTTATACCTTGGTAATTTCATGGTAGGAGACAAGTTGCTTCAGGTATATATGAAACGTTTTTTTTTTTTGCTGATTTAGGTTCATCATCTTTAGGTGAATGCATGTTATCGATGGTTACTCAAGCTAATAATGCTAGAATATGAGTAACAATCCTTAACATGTGTTAAGATAAATCAGAGAAATGAAAACAATACTGAATATTGAATTAAGTTCAACCAAGTAAAATACCACATATATATAGGAGAAGAACAAATATCAAAACAACTCTACAACCAATATGGGACTATAATAATATCTAACACCCCACTCAAACTCACGATGGGTCAAACAGTATGAGTTTGCCTACTAAGTATCTAAATTTCTGAACAGTATGAGATTTGGTGAAGAAATCTGCAGTGTGCTGGGAAGAGGTAACAGAATGGAGAGAAATGGTCCCTGCCTCAAAGCGCTCACGAACATAGTGGCAATTAATCTCTGTATGCTTCGTTCGCTCATAAAAGACCAGGTTGCTTGCAATGTGCAATGCACTCCGGTTATCACAATGAAGGGAAGTAGCTCCTGTAAGAGTGACACCCATATCTGATAACAGCAAACGAACATGAACAATCTCTCTAGTAGTAGTTGTCATTGCTCTGTAATCAGCCTCGGTAGAGGAACATGCAATAACTGCCTATTTCTTGCTTTGCCATAAGATCAACGAATCACCAAGAAATAGACAGAAACCCGTGGTAGACCTTCTGGTAGTAGGATCACCTGCTCAATCTGAATCAGAATATGTACTGAGATAATGAGCGAGTGATAGTGCCCTGACGATATCTGAGGATCCGAAGAAGAGCACCGTAGTGAACTGATGTAGGAGCGGAAACAAACTGACTGACAACACTAATTGCGTAAGCAATATCGGGTCTGGTCATGCAATAGTAGACAAGCTGTCCAATAATCTGCCTGATCTAGTGGGATCAGGAAGGAGATTACCATCTGTGGGATGAAGCTTCAAATGAAGCTCTAAGGGTGTATCGGCTGATCGACTGTCAGAGAGACATGCAGCGGAAATAATATCTGATGTATATTTCTGTTGCGAAATGAGTATCCCCTGAGATCCATGAGCAATCTCTAAACCCAGAAAGTAACGTAGCTTACCAAGATCTTTCATATGGAACTGCTGGTGAAGGTATTTCTGGGTGGATACAATGCCGGCAGAGTCATCCCCAGTAATGATCATATCATTAACATATAGTAGTAGAAGTATCCTTCCCTGCGGTGATGGCCGCATATACATGGAATGGTCCTGGGAACTCTGACGAAAGCCAACTTTGGTGATGACAAGTCGAAAACACTCAAACCAGGCTCGAGGGGCCTGTTTCAGACCATATATAGCATGGCGTAGTTTGCAAACATGACGAGGAGGAGTAGTAAGACCGGGAGGAGGATGCATATAAACCACCTCAGATAAGGTACCAAGAAGAAAGCGTTCTTCACGTCCATCTGGTATAATGGCCATTGGCAGATGGCTACAACAGCAAGAAGAGTGCGAACAGTAGTTATCTGTGCAACGGGAGCAAAGGTCTCATCATAATCAATGGCATACTCCTGAGTAAATCCTCGGGCTACTAGACGAGCCTTGTGCCGCTCAATAGATCCATTATGTTGATATTTGACCTTGAATATCTACTTGCAGCTAATTGGCTGAACGCCCTCTGGCAGAGGAACAACATCCCAAGTTCTAGTCTGATCAAATGCACTGAATTTCTCTGCAATAGCTTTCCTCCATTTAGGATATTGAATTGCGTCTTGATAGGTTATGGGCTCACGTGTAGAGTGTATAGCAGTGAGAGATACATAAAACTGTTGTGAGTAGGAAGCTAGGGTGGCAAAACCAAACTGGTCAGAAGGATCAGTGGCATCAGGTGTATAATGTGCTGGAGGAATACTAGAAGTGGAACGGATAGACTGACGAAGAGGTGGTGGACTGGCAGGGAGTGGGGGGAAGGACGGTGGAGTAGGTGCATGTGTCAGTGGGTAAGTAGGTGGGGTGGGTGCTGGCTGCTGTGGGGAAGCAGGTGGTGTTTTGGTAGGGGGAACAACAGGTGTAAGGACGGCAGGAGATGGGAATGGAGCCAGAGGAGTGGGATCAAAAGGAATGCGAGAAGATGAAGTCAGGGGGATAGCAACAACTGGGGAATCGAGAAATTTAGTATCCTCGGGAGGGGGTGGGGGGGGGGGGGGTAGTAAGGGGAGTCTTTCACAAAGGTTACATGTCGAGAAATGCGGATACGATCCCCTGATGGATCAAAACAACGATAACCTTTGTTTTTGGGACTGAAACCTAGGTGAACGCACTTAGCAGCACGAGCGGAGAGCTTCGTACGCTCAGTAGGAGGGAGAATGACGTAACAGGTGCACCCAAAGATACGGAGCATACTGTAGTCAGGAGGTGAGTGATAAAGAACCTCATAAGGCACCATACCAGCTAGGATAGACGAGGGAGTAATGTTGATGAGACTAACGGAGGTCATGATAGCTTCAGCCCAGAAAGAATGAGGAGCGAAAGAGGAGAATAAAAGAGCGCAAGCCATCTCAAGGATGTGACGATGCTTGTGTTCAGCTACACCATTCTGCTCATGTGTGTGAGGGCATGATTGCTGAAAAAGGGTGCCGTGACACTGAAGGATCGATCTCATAGTGGTGGAAGTGTACTCACGTGCACCGTCTGATCAAAAATTCTTAATGCGCACACCGAACTGAGTGTGAATCATAGTTATGAAGAACTGGTAAATATCAGGTATCTCAGATCGCTGACGCATAATAAAAACCCATGTATGTCTAGTGAAGTCATCGATGAAGGTAACATAATAAAGATAGCCATTCCATGAAGGTACTGGAGAGGGTTTCCATATGTCAGAATGAACAAGTTGAAAAGGATGAGTGGTTTCAGAAGTTCTTTCGTGACTAAAAGGTAGGGTAATGTGTTTAGCCAAATGAGAACCCTAACAATCAGATAAATGTTTAAAAGTGAGAGAACCAAGGGTACCACTGCATGCTATAGTCTGGAGTCGTGATGCGCTAATATGACCTAAACGTCTGTGCTACAGATCAGCATTAGAGAAAACAATACCGACAAAACTAGAAGGAGAGTGATGTGCACAAAGAAAATCTAGATAATATAGACGACCCTTACGACTAGCACGCCCATACTCCTCACCAATGGAAGAATCAGTAATAGAACAACCTAAAGAGTCAAAAGTAACGACATGACCACTATCGCACAACGCACTAATAGAAATAAGGTTTAGTGATAAATGAGGAGCATAAAGAACATATGGTAATGTGAGAGTTAGAGAGCTAATTGTCCCTGAGTGTGTAATAAGAAGTGGTGAGCCATCAGCTGTGTGTAGAGATAGAGAGTGAGAGGGAAGTGATGTGCAGGTGGTGAATAGTATTTGATTACTAGTGAGATAATGCGATGCACCAGAATCTAAAATCCAGAATGAATTCATACCGGGAGTGGCAGAAAGTGCAGGAGCAGAAGAGCCAGCATTGATAGATTGACCCATGAGTTGTAGTTCCAGCTGAGTGAGGCATTGCTGAAGATTAGCCCAATTAGCAGGAGACGACAACGCTGGAGTGACGGGCATGACCGAAGATGTAAGGGAAGAAGCACTGCGAGGAGAAATAAGACTAGCACTGTTGTGACTGAGAGCACAATGTGGAGGGAGATGCTGCTGGTGTAACGCCCCGAATTCCAAATAAGACCGAATTCAAGAATTCATAGGATCTGACACTTCACTTCGTACAATTTTACAAGAAAATTGTACGAAGAATACATTACACTTTTGTTTACACAGCGGAAGAATACAACAATGAAATAAAATACAACTTGTACAACTGTAACAATGTAAATCATCAACTGCATCATAACATCTTTACTTCTTCATAAAAAGTCCATTACCTGCATATTAAGCTGTGGGCATGTCAGTCACTTACAATCAACAAAAATGTTATACTCAGCTATCCTCTATATGTCGTGCATATAACAATCTCATTACTTTAACAAGCCACAAAAAATTGAATGATCAATAAAGTGTCAAAAGTGATTATTCTAAACACATAAGTGTATGCGATGCCTTAATGCCTAATGCACACATTTTATACTAGGATGACACTAATGCATACTTGTTCGAATTCTATGCATCCCATACTACATAGGTCTGAGGGCAAGTACCTACGTCTCCATATTTAAGGGTTCGATCCCTCGCCATGACAACTACCCAGTAATAAGACAAGGTCCAGATCATTCCATGAATTTGAATCCCAGCCTCAGAATCCACCGCTAACTGTTATAACAGATCCCACATCATGTGAATCATCCCGCAAGTGACCCTCTAGTCCCGGTATATGTATATACATTGGAGTATGGCAAATTATCCGTCCGACTACTCAAGATCCCGGAGTCCACCGCTGACCTGTTCTCATAGTTCCAGATTTAAATATAAAAGCCCGTCTCCCACAGAGCAACCTCAGTCCACCAACTGGGTCTATAGCCACGGAGATCTACTGCCGACTATATAGAGCAACCCACTTACATTTGCCCAGGTTTACTATATCTTCACTTATGTGCCAAATCATTTAGTTCAAGACATGAATTAATTTTCAAGCCTAAAATTAGTTTTACCTCCTACCGGACTTTCTCAACAAATACGAGATAGCTCCATGGCCATATCTCAAATATATCTCAAATCTTTTCGATTCAATGGTGCCGGTACCCGAGGTCTTACTAACTCTAAATCACAACTTTATCATGTACAAGAAAATCCATGGGTACACATATCATTTAATAAACATGTCTTAAACTCAAATTATTCTTATTTTTAACTTATTCACAAAAGATCAATATCTTAGCCACAAAGTAATCTTTTCTTAGTCTTGACACTAGTCATGATCTAGTTATTCATAGCAAATAATAATTCATATCAAGTACACAATTTCATCACATGAAATTTTGTTCACAATATCAAAGCCCTTATGATGTCTCAATTCACTTCTTAAACAAAATTAAAAGTGTAATCTTTTTCAAGAAAAATCACTTCACAAATTAATACTTTGCTTTTCTTCACTACAAAATTCTATTCTCAAAATTTACATTTCTTTTTATACTTAAAACTATACAAGAAAACTTTATACTATCTCTTAATATTTCATTTTATATCAATAATAAAGTTTATTACTCAAATTTCCTTCACATCAAAAACTTGATTATATGAAAAAGGAATCCAAAGAAACAAAAGGTGGTTATAGGTTTTGAACCCAGGACCTGCCGAACCATACAGCCAACACCCTAATCCAATCACACTAGCCAGTAAGTCCAGTGGACTCTGGCGTCAAATTCACATGCCGAAATGGTCATATGCAGACACTTAGTTTTGGGATTTTTCTAAAAGAATTAAAAATAACTTTGACTATCAAGTTTCGAACTCAAGATCTCTTACAAACAGTGCTCTGTATTGCATTGGCTAACTAATAAGTCCAAGCGTATTTTCTGTTTAGAAATTGTATTAGTATACTTTTGTTTAAATTGTTCAGAAAGTGGTTTTTTTTTACACAAACTCGTTTATCCAAAGATCCAATCTTTTTAGGATTTCTGAACAAATTTTCTCTTGACTGAGATTGAATTTTAAAAACAGTAAACAACAATTTTGAATTCATTAAAATCATATTTCCATTTTCTTAGACAATGCTTCTTCTCATTTTACACATAGACTTGCATTACTCAAAACTTGAATTTAATAAAATAGTCTTCATGAAAGCTAATTTATGTTCCTACTTATGCAAATTAAAATTTTATAGCACACCAATAAGTCTCTCAATCATGAGAATTTCACACAAAAAAATCTCTTTCATGAAAAATATTATTTTCAAATGCAATAAAGGCAAAATATACATATGTCAACACTTTCATGGTACTAACTAAATTCATTTTATTTTCTTTCTTCTTTCTTAGTCAGCATAAATCTAAGGCATGATTTGAATAAGACATTCTTCAACAATTTTTCATATACCCAACATGTACAAAAAATTTGCAAACATACTAACATGATTCATAGCATAAAAGAATTCTCATTTAGCATGGTATCTATTTTTACTCAATCACAACAAAACTATCCTCATTCATAGCATATTACACTAGCATGAATTTTATCTATATTTTTCACATCAACATTAACTTATACTACTCATTTATAGTGTTTAGCATGCATATTTTACAACTAGAAAGTATGAAACCACCCACCTCAATTGAAGATTAAACAAAGTGGAAGCACAACTCCTAGCAAGAGCTTCTCCTCCTAGCAATAACTCCTCCAAGCACAAGAACTCTCTTACTCTCTTTCTTTTTCTTTCACTTATTTTGATTTTGTTTTTGGTGCCAAAGAGAAGTAGGAATAGGGTAGGAATGGGGTGCTATTTATAGGATATTGTTAGTGTCTAAAGTGCAAAATTCCCAACCTAATAACTCCTTCCTTAATTTCCTTCAACCCTTCTTTTTCTTAACTCCTAAACTCCTAACTCTTCATGTTTCCACCTCTTCAAAAACCTAACCCCCACCTCTTCATGACAAAACAAGCCAACTCATACCCCTTCATCTTACACGTGCACGTGTTGTGCACTAGTGCACACACATACACAAAATAAATACAACTCCTATAGTTTAAAAATGTATACTAATAGTTGTAACATATCATGTAGTAGTCCATGAACAACTTAAAAATAAGATTTTATTAATGGGCTTGTCCCATGGGCTTTTATTTTAATTAACTAACTTAATTATTCTAGTGGACTCTCCTTTTAATTAATCTAATGTGCTAAAATCTAATTTTAGGTCCATGGATTTAAGGAAAGGCTAATAAAAATAAAAATAAAAGAATCGTGCATGCTAAAATAATAAATGAGAGTAAGAAAAATAAAGATGAAAAAATTAGCACGTGCATTGTACGTATAATAATATTTTAATCAAAATAAGAAAAAATGAATTTCCATTTATAAAAATAGATTTGAATACCTAAAATAAATACTTTAAACACATATAAAATATTACACGTAGTGGTGCAAACATATAATTGTTACGTGCATCAAAAATACGTAAAAAACACGTAAAATGCAGAGATTTGAAATTTAATATTTTAGTTGATTTAAATCGGATAAAACATACGGAGAAATGCATAAATAGTGAGGAATCACAATACGTAATGAAAACACGTTACAAATATTACCAGTAATAGTACAAAATACACGTGCGTAACACACAGCAAAATTGTCATTTCCAATTTTGTAGGGTGTTACAGCTGGTGTCTGGATCGGGGTAGGAAGCAGGACGGTGATACCGGTGTCGGAAGTAAAGGTGGGGTCGGGTGAGAAATGATGTTAGGAGAAGGTAGGAGGCCGGAGGCAGACTAAAAGTGGCACTGCTGCTGTTTGAATCTGGAGGAGAAACAAGAGGCGGTTGCATCGGAAAAGTCAGTGAGAGACTGAGATTCCATCAAGTAAGAGTACCTGTAATAATAGGATTTTTTTTTTTTTTGGTAATAGGAAAAAAAATAGGGTATTGGGTTTGTGGGTTTATGGGTTTCGGGTAAAAAAAATGGGAGGTCGAGGGGGGGTGTGGGAGAGGTGCTCTGTCAATGTCGAAGACGGAGAAGAGGAGGACAGAGGTTATTGGTTCTGGCTGTAAATGTCGAGGAGAGGGAAGAGGGAGAACAAGGTTCGGGGGCTGGGCGACGAGAGGGGCGACGAGGGGGGGGGGTGTCGCCGGAGGATGGGGTGGACAAGGGGGTGCCGAAATTTGGTGAGATGGCTGGAGAAGACGAGCCACAGTTTCCAGGTGCTGAAGATCTCGACGAGGAGAGGGTTTGCCTTTTTTTTTTGGGATTAGTTGGAATTGGAGAATTTTTTATGAGGAAATTTAAGAAGTGAAAATTTGGATAATTGGCTCTGATATCATGTTAAGATAAATCAGAGAGATGAAAACAATATTGAATATTGAATTAAGTTCAACCAAGTACAATACCACCTATATATAGGAGGAGAACAAACATCAAAACAACTCTACAACTAATATGGGACAATAATTAAGTTCAACCAGTATCTAACAACATGAACAACAATCAGACATGCATCCATATTCTAGCATACGAGTAACAAAAATTTAAAAATTAAAGACATAAACGTGCCACCCTTGTACAACAATTAGACATGCATGCATATCTATTCTAGAACTTTAGTTAAGAGGTTTATTTCTATTATTGAGGCTGAGATCACCAGTCCGGCCAACTCAAGTAAGTTACCCTAATTAAAGAAATCGAGTCCGAATATATTTCCATAATACTATTTTTATTTTAATTTTCTTCCCACAAAATTAATATATAGCAATAAAAGAAATTGGTGATGTAAGAATTTCAAAAATTATTAGCAATGATGAGATGACCAACCTTCACAAGTTAAGGTTGCGTTTGAATAACTGTTTTGAAAACAGTTTTCTGAAAAGAGTTTTCTGAAAATGAGAGTGTTAAAACTGTTTGGTAATAATTTTTTCTGAAAATTGTTTTCTGAAAATGAGAGTGTAAAACCTGTTTGGTAATAATTTTTTTCTGAAAACTGTTTTATGAAAATTAGACTGTAAAATGTTGTTTGGTAATAAAAAATTTTTTAAACTGTTTTTTGAAAATGAGAGTATAAAATGCGGTTGGTAAACCAAAAAACCTGAAATTTTATTTTAAAATAGTTATTGGGTAATGTGCTTAGAAAAGACGTTTGGGTTTAAAATTAAATTCTCAAATTATTTTTTTTGCAGTTTTCGTGACAATGAGCTTATAAATGGTGTATAATTTAATCAATTTGCATTAGTTTCCTTCTGAATTTTTTTTCTTTGCAGTTACAGAACACAGTTCTACAAGTATACGAACAAGCAGCGTGCGACTATGCAAAGTTTTGTTCGCTTTAAGTTTTTTTTGTTTCTTCTTTGTATCTCCCCATCACTAGCAAGCTTTCGACTATGCAAAGTTTTATCTGAATTCTGTAAGAGTCGGCTAATACAACAATTATAATCTACAAATTTGGAGAGGAAAAGAATTAGCAAATAAATGAAAGTGAAACTTCATCCTTAATCCGTTATAAAGCATCAGAATGTTTCAGAATCCATCATAAAAAGCAGAAGCCATGAACGGCATCACAACCCAACCACAGGAAGGATATTGGACACAGTATGCAAATATTACAAAGTGAAACTCAGACCTTAACCCCTTATAAAGCAAGAAGAAGCCATCACAATCCATCAGTAGCCATCAGATGCCATGAGCAACACTTGAAACCATCAGAGGAAGGTATTGTACACAGTATGGAAATTTTAGATGCAAAGAAATCATAATTTAGTTAAATAGGATAATAAACCATCACCTCCAGATTCATGAGAGGCACATGTACAAAATTTATTAGAAATTTGTGTTTGGTTACTAGTATTTCACAAACTAAGATGGCCCAAGCATGAAAATCCATCACAAGCATCAGAAGCCTTCAGATTTATAACATACCAACAAGAATTCAATTTTTAATGTGAAAATCACACCTTAAGCCCTTACAAAGCAAAAAAAACCCATCACAATCCATCAGTATCCATCATATGCCATGAGCAGCATCAGAACTCATCATAGGAAGGTAATTGTACACAGTATCCAAATTTTACAAAGTGAAACTCACAACTTAACCCCTTACAAAGCAAAAATAACCCATCACAATCCATCAGTATCCATCATTCGCCATGACCAGCATCAGAACTCATCATAGGAAGGTAATTGTACACAGTATCCAAATTTTACATAGTGAAACTCACACCTTAACCCCTTACAAAGCAAAAAATAACCCATCACGATTCATCAGTATCCATCATATGCCATGAGCAGCATCAGAACTCATCATAGGAAGGTAATTGTACATAGTATCCAAATTTTACAAAGTGAAACTCACACCTTAACCCCTTACATGTGAAAAAATAACCCATCACAATCCATCAGTAGCCATCAGCTGATATGAGCAACATTAGAACCCATCACAAATTTGTAGATAGTGTGATTCCCTAAAAAGGAGAAATCGATAGCTTTTGTTCAGAAATAAGAACCCAACACAAACATCAGAAGCCTTCACAACCTTCACAAGCATAACATAGTAACAAGAATCTAGCTTTTCAAAGTGAAATTCATACCATAATCCGTGATAAAGGTAGAAGAAGTCATCACAATCCAACAGAAGCCATCAGAATCCATGAGCAGCAGCAATACACATCACAGGAAGGTACATGACCAGCAGCAAAACCCAAGAGAAGCCATGATGGTTAAAAGGAATGTAACAAAAAATTATTAATTTTGAGAGTTAATATGAAACCTTCAAAAATACTTATACAAACCAGGTTGAAGCCAGTAAATTAAAACCCCAAAGATTCAAAGCCATGATAAGCATCAGAACCCATCACATGCTAGAAGAAACATCATATGGCATGAGCAGCATCAGAAGCCATCATAGGAAGGAAATTGTACACAGTATTAGAAAATTTATAGGATCAGAAGCCATCATCTCCTAGGTTGCCTGCAACTCATTCTATACTATGTAAACCTCCTTACAAACAAGATCATTGAACTAAGAGAACATTAAAGAACAAAGATTTACATCTCAGGCACATATACAAATTCTATTAGAAATTTGTACATGTTTGGTTACCAGTATTGGTGTCTGCCAAAATGACTAACTGAGAAACTATTTCAATAGCACAACAATTATCTTCCTCAAAATCCTCACATCCTTCATTCAAACCCCAAATCCAACCTCATGTTCTCCCTTAATGCCCAACATCCAACTTGTTGAAAGTTAAAGGCCTGTTTGGATAGTTATTTAGGGCCCTGCTATCATTTTCTTTTTAAGAAAACATGTTTGGTTACGGAGTTCTCCAAGCAGTTTTTGCTTCTCTTTTCCAGGAAAAAACCAAAGAAGCCATCAGAAGCATCAGTAGCCTTCACCAATTTACAAAAAAGTAACAAGAAGGTAATTTTGAAAGCGAAACTCACCTTAATCCCTTATAAAGGAAGAAGAAGCCATCACAATCCATCATAAGCCATCAGAAACCATGAGCAGCTGCAGAACCCATCACAGGAAGGTACTGTACACAGTATGGAAATTTTACAAAGCAAGAATTCAATAGTTTACTTAAATAGGATCAGAAGCCATCATGTCCACATTCATGAGAGGCACAAGGACTAATATTTATTAAAAATTTGTGTTTGGTTAGTAGTATATCACAAACTGATTTTGCCCAACCATAAAGATCCATCACAAGCACCAGAACCCTTCACATTACAACATAGTAACAACAATACAATTTTTAAAGTGAAAATCAGACCTTAGTCCCTTATAAAGCAAGAAGAAGTCATCACATTCTATCAGAAACCATCAGAAGCCATGAGCAGCATCAATGAAACCATCACAGGAAGGACATTGTGTACAATATGAAAATTTTCCAAAATGAAACTCAGACCTTAGTCCCTTATAAAGCAAGAAGAAGTCATCACAATCCATCCATAGCCATCAAATGCCATGAGGATTCAAATATTTGAATACTCCAAAAAGTATATAGGATCAGAATAAATGATCATCATCTCCGGATTGTGAAATACTAGTAAACAAACACAAATTTCTCGCATGTGCCTGAGATGAATCTGGAGATGATGGCTTCTAATGATATTTAACTAAATCATTGATTACTTTTTTTGTCAAATTTCCATACTTTGTACAATTTTCTTCCTGTGATGGTTTTTGATGGTGCTCATTGGTCATGCTGGATTGTGATCACTAGCATCATGAGAACCCAACAAAATGAAATTTTGAAAGTGAAAATGAAACCTTCAAAAATACTTCAAGTAAAATGAATCCAGGCAAATAAAACCCCAAAGATTCAGAAGGCATGAACTGCATCATAACCCATCATCTGCTAGAAGTAGCTAACACAATCTACCATGTTTTGCAATTTTTGAAATATGCAAAATTTTCAATACTCCAAAGTTTACATGGAATCAGAATATATAGGTTCATCATCTCCACAATTGTGAAATACTACCAACCATACTGTGTACAATTACTTCCTGTGTTTCTATTCTGCTGCTGGTCAGTACACTTTTGATGGCTCATGATGGATTCTGATGGCTTCTTCTTGCAGGTGAAATCATTTGCATCTAACAAAGCAATGTGAATATTTTAAAGGTTTAAATTAGTCGTAGGCTCAGAACACATTATCATAGAACAATTGTTCTAATAAATCATGAAGATTAGTGTACAGCTGCATTTTTTAAAATGCCATGCCAACTACAACTAATCGTGTGTCCACCCCCTCCGTCACCAATAGTTGAATTCATCAATCATTTGGTCAGTATAATGAGAAAAGTCCACATAGAAGTGCTGTCTGTTTACGGAATACTCTCAAAAAAACTGGATCAGAAGCTACCATATCCATCATATCCAGCTTTTGATCAGAGGGATCTGATGATAGATGGGGGTGGACACACAACCTTTTCATTAATAGTGTATTACATCATTGCCTAGAACGACAGTAATTAAAAATACTTTAAAATATAATTAAACGAGATTTAGTTCATGTTATGAGATACCTCCATTCATTCTACTAAAGCACCATCGTGCACTGCATCAAAGTGCACTGCATGCATCCAAGCGATCACTTAATTAGCATCCAAGTACAACCTGCAAATACATCAGTAGACCATGGAAACAAAACATCAAAACCTTTTTTTATATCCCACAATCAGTATGAAAATAAAGCGACAAAATCATCCCCAAGTATGAAGATGCATTATAAACAACTATCTCACTATCATGATAAGATGAAAACTATCATTAAGAAAAGCATTTGGTTACCCTCTCCTCAAAGCAATTTTTTTGCTTCTCTTTACATTAAAATCCAAAACGGTCATAGGTTAATGCATATCAGATATTTGATTTTGCCAGTATGCATCCAAGTGAACCAAAGGATGTTCTTAGAGGATTGAATTAGTCGTAGGCTCAGAACACATTTGTATAGAACATTTGTTCAAATGAAACATCAAGCTTGGTAAAGGGCTGCATTATTATGCTATGCGAACTATATCTAATCAACTGTCCACCCTCTCCACCACCCATAGTTAAGTCCGAAAAGCATTTTCTGAGCTTAGCATGAGTAGTCCACATAATAACCCATCTTGCTTCACATAAACCATAAGGGTCAATACAAATCATCCCCAAGTATGTACATTTTGATGGATATTCACTGCGGGTGTTCATTTCCTATTTAGAAGTATACAAAACCAGGGTTGTGAAGGGGGGACACACATGCCTCTAAAAATAATGTGTGAATTTCATCATTGCCTAGACAGACATAAAGTAAATAGGCTTTGTTGTCATTTTAAATAATAAACATGCCATTATAATAAACATGCCATTTAAAACCATATATTGGAATTGCACAATGAAGCCATGAACCAGTACATTGGGCTATAACATTACATTAATGACTTGCATTCCACATTGCCATTGCAATTTGATCTCTTTTAGTATTTATGCGATTCAATTGGGGGAAAAGTTGAGATGTGGAAGCATTATCTTCATTGTGTAGATGATCAATTAGTTGTTCATCTTCTAAATCCGAAAAGAATGCATCGTCCGCTGAATATCTACGTATAAAATTATGAACTGCACAACAAGCTGGTACCATAAGAACCTGTCTTGTGAACAAGTAGTTTGTCATATACTTGAAGATGGGAAACCTTTTTTTAAATACACCGAAGGTTCTTTCAATGACATTTCGTAGCCTTGCATGCATTTTGTTGAAATGTTTCCTATGTTGGGTTGGTGCATGGTTAGGCCCTTCGAAGTCTTGCAAGTGATATGGCTCCCCGCGGTAGGGAGCTAAAAAGCCGGACATGTTCGTGTAACCACCATCTACTGAGTAATATTTATCATCGGAAGGGATTTGCAACAGGCCTTGTGTTAATGCACTTTGTATTACCTAGGAGTCGTTGGCACTTTCTTCCTATCCTGCATAAACAAATGTGAACATCATATCAAAATCACAAACGGCCAGCACATTTTGAGTTATATCGCCTTTTCGGCCACGACAAGTATTTTGTCGACTAGCTGGTACGCAAGCATTTATTAATGTGCCATCGGCAGCACCAATAGCTTCCTACATTAATGAATTTGAAACCTACTACTTTAGTTAACACATTTGAAAAAAGAAAGAATAATATGGTAGTAATCACGAAGCTAAAAAAATACCTTAAACCATGGATAAAAGTCCGTGGAACTACTGATCCTGTCATGTACATGTGTCGTATTTGGGAGAGTAATCAGAACTGTTGCTGCTCTTCCCAAACCGAACAACACTTTTGTAAAATGTCGTTCGATTGTTTCTGTTGAGTGTTGAAACCGACCAGCAGCCGCTCTGATTCTATGACTATTACCGACAATGTACAAAAAATGACAACACTTTTCTCAAGAGAGACGTGCCTATGTTGGGTTTCCTCGGGCGTTTCCTCGAGGTAGTTGCCATTATTAATAAATTGACACAAAGTCAAAAAACAATCTTGATTCATGCGGAAAATACGATTACACTTATCCGGTGGGCCAACTAGGATTTCTTGTAGATATTCACGGCCTGATAGTTTAGAAGTGAAATGGGGAATTTTTTTAGACATATTCTCTAGCGACTAAAGCCACAACTGTTGATTTTTTATTTTGATGATCACAACACACTGCACATGTATCCTTACTATAATTTATAATTGCAGGTGCTATACACAAAGGACTCACTACTATACAGCTGAACAAATGAACAAGCACAAAAGCTCCAGATAAAGACAATGGTTAAAGCTTCATTCAAGACTCAAGACTCAAGCCAAGACTCAAGACTCAAGCCAAGACTCAAGCTTAAAAGTGTCAATTATAGTCATGTCTTGTAAACAATGTTGAGTCTTAGTATGATGTAAAGCCTTGTCACACACACATACACTCACTATTTTACAATGTGTGTTTTTCAAAACATCAAAAAAGGTCAAAACAGTTTGAAATGGTTTAACTGTTGAGTACTAGTCGACCGATGCTTCTATCAGTCGACTGTCAGTACAAAACTGTTTAAATTTATTCAAACTCTGACCAGTCGACTCATTATGGCAACCCAGTCGACTGTTCGAGTGCTTTTGACCGTTTTCTGTTTTTAAAATCGATTTTCAAATTCAAAAGCTACTTAGATCCGTTGGTTGACAGTTGGAATAACTGCCTCCCAACGTCCAGGAATTCTAACTCTATAAATAGAGTTCAGAATTCAATGAAAAAGGTCTAACATAATTCTAACATTTTTGATCCAACATTTTCGAGCACTCTTTGAGAATTTTTTCAAGTGTTCAAGAGACAAAGCTTTCAAGTTATAAGTTTTTGGTTCTCTACATTCAGTCCAGTATAACATCAGAATTCGTTCTGGACTGGATATAGAAGTCGACCACTTTTTAGCCACGTTCTACATTACATAACACAAACAAGGCTATAGGTTGACTGTAAACTTTTTATTGTTTTCTTTTGCTCTCGATTGGAGAGTTAGACTCTAGGGTGTAGAGTTGGTCGTTTCACTCTTGGTGGTAGAGTGGGTCTGCTTTCTCTGGTTGAGAGAAAGGACTACGGGTTAGACAAGATTGTTGTCTGAACGCCGTAGGGTATTCTTGTAAACTTGTTTTTCAAGAATAGTGGAAATCTCAAGTGGGTTGCTTGGGGACTGGATGTAGGTCGGAAGGACCGAACCAGGATACATCGTGTGTACTCTGTGATTGTTTCTCTTGAACTTGCATTTACATTTTTCTGTTTGTTTAAGTTCTGTGAAACTTGTCTGGACAGTCGACTCAGCACATTATCAGTCGACTGGTCAGTCTCGTATCTTTGAATATTAACTGTGTCTTCAGTCGCCTGTCTCAACTTTAAGTCGACTGCACGGAGTTGGTTGAATTTTCTTTTATTTGGTCATCTCAGTCGACTGGTTCACTCCAAAGTCGACTGCACCGAAGAAAAATTCTTTATTCCGCAGTTTATTTTAATTAACACTATTCACCCCCCCCCCCCCTCTAGTGTTTGTTGCCTCGCCTACAGGATCCAACAACAACAAGTCATCAAGTCCGTCACTATCATCACTTGACTTGTCAAGTTGACGTGTCACTTGACAAGTCCATCAGTATGGTAGCAAGTGCAGTAGTACTTCACTCTGAAAAAGTAGAATACATTTGCATAAAGAATATTCGAATTTTAATACTTTATCAAATAGTGAAGGTTATATAAACAATTACAATAACATTTTATCTTATCTAGCAAAGTTAAACCCAATAAAACAAAAACAACAACAGCTAGTAATAGCAAATGGATCTAAAATTAAACCGTTACCACTGAAAATCCAACACATTGTGCAATTACATATTCCCAATGTACTCATACAGAAATATTTCAATAAATTGTTAAGACATTTAAACAATACATTGGGTTGGATCCACTTAAACAAATTAGATCCCTCTACTTTTTCGCAAGATTGGCCAACCACAAGGGTCTAAGATCCGGTTTCATAAGAATGAAGCCATGACACCAGCTAGGGCTTGCAATTATGTTGTCCATTGCCACACCGAGCTTTTTTTCATCAAGCCCATCCATCGTATTAATTATTTCCATGCACTTATCAATGGAGAACGGGTCTTCTGCATCCGAGCGATCACTTCGGTCACCCATTTTCTTCCTATAATATTCAGTTCTTGCAATATGCGATGCGGTATTAGCATCAATACAAATAGCCATTCTGGAGCTGTTTGTTGCTCGACCATTAGACCCACTAGATCGGCTCTTGTGAGATCCCGAATGTATTGGTTTGTAATCATCATCATCAACCAAATTTACATGTGGTCATTGGGGGGGGGGGGTGTGGGTGAACTCAAAATTGACCCTCTGTTCCTCATCGGAGTCATACACCTTTTGAGTTGAAGCCCTAGAAAGTAAGCCCTGGACGGTAGACTGACCAAACATTTTGGTCAAAGCATCATAAGTGGGCAATCTCTTCGATTTGAATTGTTTAGTATGAGGGTGTGCCTATTCAAAAATTTTGAGATGTTAATTTACAAGTACTAAACTCATGAATAAGTATATTAAGATGATAATCACACACTGTTATAAACAAAAAAGATATATGTGAACCTTGACATATGTGTTCCAAACATTGGGCTCGCAAGTGACTGTATGGTTGTCTTCATCCCAACCCATACCACTCTGATTCTTCAAAGTGTGAAACTCCCTCCACTTCAACCTAAGTCGGGAATGTTTATCTTTTAATTGTTTAACCGTGTATGTACG
The DNA here is from genome assembly GCA_017893485.1 of Hemerocallis citrina. NCBI lineage: Eukaryota > Viridiplantae > Streptophyta > Magnoliopsida > Asparagales > Asphodelaceae > Hemerocallis > Hemerocallis citrina. The sequence goes on along the minus strand of CM030361.1, from coordinate 29,619,905 downwards.
GTTACACATGTGATTCAAACTTGCCACAAAGTTTTGCCAAACTTTGGCTTCAAAGGTCAAACTTTTCAAACTGTTTTGGTCGACCTCCTCCTCCATCAAATCCACAAATATACGTTCATTACATGCTGGCCAAAAGACAATATCACCATCCACCTCCATCTCCTTTTCCTTACTAGTCATCTTGATTAGCGACAGAAACGATAAATAGAAAATAACAATCATCAATTGCTCAACTATAATAGTGAATGGAAATAATTTTTTGAGGTTACTATAGCAATTGTAGATGATGTCTTCTTTCCAGTTCCAGTTCAATAAAAATCACAGTTCAATAAAAATCTCCAATTCCAGTTCAGCAATCATCTTTAATCCAGTTCAATATAAATTCCAGTTCAATTAAAATATCCAATTTCCACAAGTATCAACAACGACGTCGACCATAGGATCAGAACTCATCATCTCCAATTCCAGTTCAATAAAAATCTTTAATCCCTCAAATCAGTATAGGTCAAAAAATAAAAAAAGGAAATTTTTTTTTGATTCAGATCTGGAATTAACACATCGACGTCGAACTTGAGGATCAGGACTCATCATCTCCAAATCACAGCATCATAAAAAAAAAAATTAATCCCTCAAATCAAACCGACAAAAAAAAAAACAAAAAAAGGGGAAATTTTTTTTTACAACTAATCTGAAATTTACACCTACCCAAACTGAAACCCTAGCAAAAAAATTGGATCAAATTGAAACATACCTTGGTTTGCTTGCTTTCAAAGGTAAAAAAGTTGTCTCCGACAGATTCAAGTCACAGCCGGTGTTTGATTCGACTGCAACGTTCTCTAAGACACCTTCTTGTATGAGCAGATCTGGTCTCACAGACCATGAATCAACCGTCGAGGTTGAGAAGGGGGAAAACAGAGCGAATCGCAGAAGAAAGGATCGGCTCTTGATGAGAGTTAAGAGGGAGTAAAGGATACTTGAAGATGGGAGTAAAGGGGAGTAAAGAGGGCTGGGGAATAAGAGAAGTCGATGTGAAAAAAGAGAGAGGAAAGGGGTAACCAAAAAAGAGAGAGAGAACGAGATAGAAAAGAGGGGCTTAGGTTTTTTTTCTGAAAAAAGGCCCCAAAAATACTATCCAAAGCACGTAACCAAACGCGTTTTCATAAAAATATTTTCAAAAAAGGCCCCAAAACAACTATCCAAACGGGCCCTAAATATTTTAGTCTTTTTCTTATCCCTTGTTTTTAATTATATAACCTTTTTGACTGACCACATACATTGACATATAACCAAATTATTTTTTTTTACACTTGGTTGCTACGTACTGATCAACATCTGTGCATAATAATAATAATAATAATAATAATAATTATTATTATTATTATTATTATTTTTAAGAATAAAGATGATATTGTCATCGTTTAATTAATGATGAATTAACGAAACCAGGATTACAAAAGAACTAGCTAAAGAAAAGCGAGAAAAATGACTACTAGCATCTCATCAGTATAATGCGTCGCTATCCAAAGCAAAAGCAAAATACATGAAATTAAGATACAAAAACTGTTACTCTGCAGAACAGCTTTCTCTACATTCAGAGCTTCTTCCTGTTGGCCGTCTGACCTGCCCATGCATAAATTAAACCGTAAATTTGATGCATAAATACAGAAAATCTAATGATGCAATTACGAAAACAAAAGTTGTTTCGGTCTAGCCACAGTCCCCAGATACAAGCAGCTATAGATAAATCCCAAGCCTCTCTATCCTGTTTTCTAATGCTATCTCCCTTTCCATTTTCCAAGCCTCTGAGATAGAGGTTGGAGAATGAGGCGACCCAAACCCCCTACTAACCACCTCCCATGTGGAAATTGCCCTATTACATTTGAAAAATATGTGCTCCGTGTCCTCGTCGGCGTTGTTGCATCTGAAACACTGAGCCTCGATGTGCATACCCCTCTTTAGTAGGTTAACTTTTGATAAGATCGCATCATTCATCACTAGTCAAATGAATGCCTTAACCTTCAGTGGAGCGAGTGTACCCCAAATCGTCGAGTTGTATCTGCTTCTTGCACCGCCATCGTTCAGTCTACTGTAAATGGATGCTACGGAGAAATTTTTATTAGTTGCCAAGTTCCAATTTCTGACGTCTTCAGCGCCTTCTGAAATCCTTCCCTCAGTTCAAATGAACCTGTTGAGACTGTGTAATTGTGTGACGCTTTTTTGTGATACCTCGTCTCCCGTCTGCAGCTGCAGCCTTCCGCGCCTCTAGACATCCGTGACTAACGAATCTGTGGATACCATACTCCTGGCTGCTTCTGGGAACATGCTAATTAAGATATTATTACCGCACCATTTATCCTTCCAAAAGCTAGTATTTTTGCCGTTCCCAATTCTGCAAATGGTGTTAGAATGGAATATGTCCCCCACCTTTGCTATCCCTTTCCAAAGGAACGACGTTCTTTCAAATTTGGATCTTCCCCTAAATCTTACAATTTTCCTCTTCCGATATGTTTGAAACGATTTGTACCACCAGCATTTTCTACTTATGTTCATCTTCCGCCACCACTTGCTCATTAGGGTCCGATTCATATTCCTCAGATTAAGAATTCCCCAGCCTTCGAACTCTTTTCTTTTACATACCCTACCCCAATTAACCAAATGGAATCCCCTGCTTGTTTCATCCGTTCCTTTCCAGAAGAATCTTCTCCTACATTTATCGATCCTGTTGATCACCCACTTCGGCAGTTCGTAAATGGACATTAAATACGTCGGCATACTACTCAGAACTGAGTTGATCAAAGTTATCCTCCGTCCTAAAGTAAGAAAGCGTCCCTTCCACCCTGTCAGCTTCTTTTCTACTGTCTCTATTAGTGGCAACCAATCGTCTTTCCGAAGAGCTCTTGGTCTAATTGGCGTGCCCAGATACTTGATTGGATAGTTAGTCACCTTGCATCCCAACAATAACTTGATTGTGTTAATTTCGGTGGTGAGATTACCGCTTAATGGAGTAACACTGGTCTTCTCGAAGTTTACCTTCAGTCCTGCCCAGGCTTCGACACACTTCAAAACAATGCTAATTGCCATGATCTCTTCACCCTTTGCCTCCCCTAGGATTATTGTATCGTTCGCGTACTGAATGATCGCAATGGCTTCTGTGATCCCTTTAACTCGGACTCCTGTGATAATCGGTTCCTCTGTTCCCCTTCTGATCATTTCGGTTATGCCGTCGGCGACCAAAGCGAAGATTAATTATGACAAAGGGTCTCCCTATCGCAAACCTCTTTGACATCTGATTTTCTTTCCTGCTTTCCCGTTAAATTGGACGAACGATGTTCCACCTCTTACACATTGCATAATTTATATTCACATTTACAGATATTTTTTTTCAGACATTATATATTGAAATGTTGAAGAACAAAATTTTAATTAGTTTACATGTCAAAATTGGAATCCCTCAAAATCAATTGAAAGTTGCCAATTAGATGCAATTATGACATTAAGGCTCTGTTTGGTATTGCTGTGAACGATAAGTACTGGTACCAAAAGTACTGATAAGAAGAATTATGTTTAACTTCAAAAAAAAATTCAAGTAAAAGCACTTTTAAAAAGTTTAACGCACAACTTTAGGTGCTTTGAAAAAAATATTAAAAATAGCAATATTAGAAAAGGTACTTTTAATTAACATATTTTTAATTAAGTTTGTCAAACATATATTTTGCCCTTCAAAGATTTTAAATCCAAATGCACCCTTCAACGGCAATAACAAACAGAGCTCAAGTGCACGTGCAGAATAAATTAGTTAGTACTGGGAAGGGTAACATTAGCACTTTTATTTTGTTTCCTCAAATAAAAAATATTCACTTTTTAATTGTTTAGCCAAATTGCCAAAAGCCTCCAAGTGAAACCTTGCATGACCCACTTTAGTCTGCTGTACTCAAAGAGCTGGTAACAAATTAAATTTGCATTTTTCTTCCATTGATTGTGTGTATGTGTTTTTATTAAAAACTTAATAAAAGTTTAGTTTAACTCCAAATAATATTTTTAAAGTTCAACTCTGCAAGGATCATGGCCCACAGGTGTTTAGTTTAACTCCTCAATATTTCTTTAAAAATATGGTCGGACAAAATACGCTATTTCATCCGACCATATTTTGTATTAAAAAAAATTTGTTGAACGACCGGTCATCTTTCATCTCCTGTATTATGACTTTTGTCAAACCCGCGGCCAAATTTAACAGTGTATTGTTCCTCCCCGACCTATTTGTTGAATATTTGATGAACGATTGCTACAATGTTTTTGCCAAAATTTTCAAATTTTGGATATAACCAAACCACTACAAATTCTCTTAGTCTATATTAATTATTTAATTAGCAGGTACTAGCTGCTGCAACACAAACAGCAAACAAAGTAAGTTGTTTTTTTTTTCTTCTTATAACCGAAAGACGCCAGCCGTGATAAGCATATATACATTAATAAAGAGAAGTGTACAAGGGATATGATTACAAAGAGTAAAAATTCGAAAGGAAAAGGCCACAACGACCACCTCAAATACACATAAGTTTGCAAAAGCAAAAAAAACTTTACAGACCATAACAACTCGAAAAATAGAAAGTAGGAGAAATCATAGTTATTACAGTCAATCTCTACTACTATAATGGGAGAAGGCCTTAGTCCATAACCCAATCTGTGCAATGCACGTGCTGGCAGATTTTTTTTTGCCCTTTTCATCCTCCAATTTTCTCCACGTGCACAGCACGTGTACAGGGCCGGCCCTGATATGTAGGCGGGTAAGGCGGCCGCCTCGGGCCCCCGCCGAAATCGCGATTTTAGGGGCCCCAAATTTCAAACTTCCCTTGTAAATATAGGCACGCATTTCGCACGTAAAATTTTTTTTGCATGTTTTTCTTTAAATGTATGGGGCAGGGGGGGCCATTTCGGAAGTTCGCCTAGGGCCCCCTGAAACTCAGGGCCGGCCCTGCACGTGTATAATGCTAGTAGCTAATAATGAAAACAATAAAGAAGCAGACACCATCGAGAAATGAGATATAATTAGAAAAGTGAAAAAAACTATAATAATAAAATTTAAAAATCCTCCACAGAGAATCACGTAAATGAGTGCATGATCTGAATGTTACAATTCCACATGAAACAAATAATCTGGTAAAGTATCCTGGCATGTTTGATTTGAACATGGCAAATCCCGGCCTACCAAGTTTGATCAGAATAATAATTAATCACCTCAAGTCAAATTATGCACATGTGCAGTGCATGCTCTAACAAACTTTTTCTTTTTAAATAAAGACTACGATTGTTTAAAAAAAAAGAGTGATAAAATACATGAACGCATATCTCTACTACTATAATGGAAGAAGGCCTTAGTGTAATTTGTCCTTCTACCAACCCGTGCAACACACGTGCATGAATTTTTACTTTTAAAAATAAATATATGTATTTATTAAGCCGTGCAACGCACGTGTAAATTACTAGTACTACATAATTTTAGCTCTTGCAGAAGTACCATCCATGGTAGGAACGATCACATACTGTATCAGAATCAATGAGTCCAATATAAGAAAACAGTATTGCAACCTATAGAACACTATCGAAATTGCAATTCCAACAAACATTTAACAAAATTAGAGGTTTAAATTACAGAAGCATATAACCGCCATAAAAAAATGCTCTAAAACAATTACAACAGACATACCTTTCTTTTCATGTGGCTCTTGGTTGTTGTTGTGAACCAGGCAGGAAGCAAAAATGTGAGATTAAAACACATTAGAAAGTTTCTACAAATTCCACTAAATCAAAACAAAATCCACAATTTATTTTTAACGATGATAATACAAAAGTATGGATTAAAAGAAAATAGAAACCCCAAATCCAACACAAACAGAGGCATTTCAGAACTAATACAAATAGGCAACTAATACAAATAGGCAACTTCTCCTTCTGTGGCATTTGACCTTCTGAATTCACTGCCAGCAGACCTAAAACATACTAATCAAACAATAAAACTTGTACAAATAAATAACATTCAATTAATCTATCCAGATACTTGATGTTGAAATTTAACATTCTCAAAATTTTCTCTATTCAACACAAAAAAAAAATTCAACCTCTGCATCATGTAATTGACCAAAGTGTTGACTCTTAGTTTGGTGTACACAAAATATGTCTATAAATACTAATAAGTTTAAATTGAGTTGTTCAGATTTTCAGGATCAAATAACATCCATAAGAGATCCAAGAGAAATTCAAGAATATTCAAAAAAGGAAAGTAATAAAGAAAGATTGAGAAATCAAGCAAAAGAAGAATATATTCAAAAAGAACAGTTGATTGATTAGTGTCCAAGAAATCTATCAAAACCAGTTGCTATCATTCTATATTTGTGAGATTTAATCTGTATAAAATTGATTGGTGGTTGATTAGTTTTTGGTAAGAATATAAAGTGGATTCGGTATGAACAGCGCGATACCAGTCGACCGCACCTCATGACAGTCGACCGCATCGCAGTCGACTGCAACTCACAGTTACTATTAGATATTATAGTCCCACATTGGGTATTGGGCTAATTTTGTATTTGGTTCAGTCCTGTATATAGGAGATATTGTACTCAGTTATTTCTCAATTCAATATTCAATATTGTTTTCATCTCTCTGATTTATCTTAACATGGTATCAGAGGCAAGCTATACAAATTTTTTGTTCTTCCCAAAATCCTAGAATTTCAACAGCCAAAAAAAAAATCCCAAATCACCGACGACCAACTGCAACCTCTTCAATCTCGTCATCTCCAAATCGTCAACCCCAAATCACTTACGATCAACATCAACAGCAACCTCGTCATCATCATCAACCTCATCATCGTCATCCCAAATCACCGACGACCAACAACAACCTCTTCAATCTCGTCATCTCCAAATCGTCACCGCCAAATCACTGACGATCAACATCAACAGCAACGTCCTTCGCCAATCCTCGACCACCAATCCCGTCGACCTCCAATTAGATCTCCTCGTTGAGATCCCCATCGACCTCCAATCCCGTCGACCTCCAATCCTCGACCACCAATCCTCGTCGACCTCCAATCAGATATCCTCATTAATATCAGACCTCCAATCAGATCTCCTCACCCACAATCCAACAGACCTTATTGATATCAGACCTCCATTCAGATCTCCTCGTCCCAAACCCTAGCCACCACCCTAAACTCCTCATACCCGAAACCCACAATCTAACAGACCCTACCCACAATCCAACAGACCCTAAACTCCTCATACCCGAAACCCTCAATCTACCGGACCCTACCCACAATCCAAACACCTTTTTTTCTTTTTTCTGTTAAAAAAATCCAAAAAAAATATTATATATATATATATATATATATATATATATATATATATATATATATATATATATATATATATATATATACACACACATATACATACAGGTACTACTACTTGATGGCATCTCAGTCTCTCCCACATATTTTGGCCTCCACTAACTTTCCCGATGCAACCGCCTCTCATTCCTCCTCCAGATTCAAAAAGTAGCAGTGCCACTTTCAGTCTGCCCCCGGCTTCCTACCTTCTCCTAACATCATTTCTCACTCTACCCCACATCTACTTCCGCCACCGGTAGCACCGCCCTACTCCCTATCCCGATCCAGACACCAGCAGCATCTCCCTCCACATTGTGCTCTCAGTCACAGCAGCGCTAGTCTTATTTCTCCTCGCAGTGCTTCTTCCCTCACATCCTCAGCCATGCCTGTCACTCTAGCCTTGCCATCTCCTGCTGATTGGGCTAATCCTCAGCAATGCCTCACTCAGCTGGAACTACAACTCATAGGTCAGTCTATCAATGCTAGCTCCTCTGCTCCTGCACTTTCTGTCACTCCCGGTATGAATTCGTTTTGGATTTTAGATTCTAGTGCATCACATCATCTCACTAGTAATTAGACACTGTTCACCACCTGCACAGCTCTTCCTTCTCACTCTCCATCTCTACACACAGCTGATGGTTCAGCACTTTTTATTACTCACTCAGGGACAATTAGCTCTCCCACTCTCACATTAACATATGTTCTTTATGCTCCTTATTTATCAATAAATCTTATTACTATTAGTGCGTTGTGCGATAGTGGTATTGTCATTACTTTTGACTCTTTGGGTTGTTCTATTACTGATTCCTCTACTAGTGTGGAGTTTGAGCGTGCTAGTCGTAAGGATCGTCTATATTATCTAGATTTTCTTCGTGCGCATCACTCTCCTTCTAGTTTTGCCGGTATTGTTTCCTCTGATGCCGTTCTGTGGTACAGACATTTAGGTCATATTAGCGCATCATGACTCCAGACTATAGCTCGCAGTGGTGCCCTTGGTTCTCTTACTTTTAAACATTTATCTGATTTTCAGGGTTGTCATTTGGCCAAACACATTGCTCTACCTTTTAGTCACAAAAGTACTTCTGAAACCACTCATCCTTTTCAACTTGTTCATTCTAACATATGGGGACCCTCTCCCGTTCCTTCATGGAAAGCCTCTCTATTATGTTACTTTCAATGATGACTTCACTAGACATACATGGATTTTTCTTATGCGTCAGCAATCTGAGATACTTGATATTTACCGGTTCTTTACAACTATGATTCACACTCAGTTCAGTGTGCGCATTAAGAATTTTCGATCGGACGATGCACGTGAGTACACTTCCAACACTATGAGATCGATCCTTCAGTCTCACGGCACCCTCTTTCAGCAATCATGCCCTCACACACATGAGCAGAATGATGTAGCTGAACGCAAGCATCGTCACATCCTTAAGATGGCTCGCACTCTTTTACTCTCCTCTTCTGCTCCTCGTTCTTTCTGGGCTGAAGCTATCATGATCTCTGTTAGTCTCATCAATATTACTCCCTCGTCTGTCCTAGCTGGTACGATGCCTTATGAGGCTCTTTATCACTCACCTCCTGACTACAATATGCTCGGTACCTTTGGATGCATCTGTTATGTCCTTCTCCCTCCTACTGAGCACACGAAGCTCTCCGCTCATGCTGCTAAGTGCGTTCACCTAGGTCTCAGTCCCGAACACAAAGGTTATCGTTGTTTTGATCCATCAGAGGGTCGTGTCCGCATTTCTCAACATATATCCTTTGTGAAAGACTCCCCTTACTACCTGACCCTCCCCCCCCCCCCCCCCCCCCGAGGATACTAGATTTCTTGATTTTCTTATTGTTGCTAGCTCCCCGACTTCATCTTCCCGCATTCTTTTTTATCCCACTCCCCTGGCTCCATTCACATCTCCTACTATCCTTACACCTGTTGTTCCCCCTACCGAAATACCACATGCATCCCCACAGTAGCCAGCACCCACCCCACCTACTTTCTTACTGACACATGCACCTACTCCACCGTCTTCACCCCCACACCCAATCAGTCCACCATTTCTTCGACAGTCTACCCGTTCCACTTCTGGTATTCCTCCGGCACGTTATACACCTGATGCCACTGGTCCTTCTGACCAGTTTGGTTTTGCCACCCTAGCTTCCTACTCACCACAGTTTTATACATATCTCACTGCTATACACTCTACACGTGAGCCCAGAACCTATCAAGACGCAATTCAATATCCTGAATGGAGGAAAGCTATTACAGAGTAATTCAGTGCATTTGATCAGACTGGCACTTGGGATGTTGTTCCTCTGTCAGAGGGCGTTCAGCCTATTAGCTGCAAGTGGATCTTCAACGTCAAATATCAACCTGATGGATCTATTGAGCGGCACAAGGCTCGTCTAGTATCCAGAGGATTTACTCAGGAACATGACATTGATTATGATGAGACCTTTGCTCCCATTGCACAGATGACTACTGTTCGCACTCTTCTTGATGTTGCAGCCATCTGCCAATGGCCGTTATACCAGATGGACGTGAAGAATGCTTTTCTTCATGGTACCTTATCTGAGGTTGTTTATATGGTTCCTCCTCCTGGCCACCCTACTCCTCCTCGTCATGTTTACTGGTTGCGTCGGGCTATATATGATTTGAAGCAGGCCCCTCGAGCCTGGTTTGAGTGTTTTCGCCTTGTCATCACCAAGACTGATTTTAGTCAGAGTTCTCAGGACCATTCTATGTTTATGCGGTCATCACCGTAGGGGAGGGTAATTCTACTACTCTATATTGACGATATGATCATTACTGGTGATGACTCTGCGGGCATTACATCACCCAGAAATACCTTCATCAGCAGTTCCATATGAAAGACCTTGGTAGACTACGTTATTTTCTGGGCTTAGAGATTGCTCATGGATTTCGGGAGATACTCATTTCTCAACAGAAATACACATCAGATACTATCTTTACCGCATGCCTCTCTGACAGTGGATCAGCCGATACACCCTTAGAGCTTCATGTGAAGCTTCGTCCCACTGATGGTGAGCTCCTTCCTGATCCCACTAGATACAGACAGATTATTGGACAACTTGTCTACTTATGCATGACCAGACCCAATATTGCTCACGCAGTTAGTGTTGTCAGTCAATTTGTTTCTGTTCCTACATCAGTTCACTACGGTGCTCTTCTTCGGATATCTTCGAGGTATTATTACTCGCTCATTATTCATGCGTGCTACATCCAATCTAGAGCTGAGTGCATATTCTGATTCAGATTGGGCAGGTAATCCTACTAAAAGATGGTCTACCACTGGTTTCTGTCTATTTCTTGGTGATTCGTTGATCTCATGGCGAAGTAAGAAACAGGCAGTTGTTGCATGTTCTTCGATCGAAGCTGAGTACAGAGCAATGACAGCTACTACTAGAGAGATTGTTCATGTTCGTTGGCTTTTATCAGATATGGGTGTCACTCTTTCAGGACCTACTCCTCTTCATTATGATAACCGGAGTGCACTACACATTGCAAGCAACCCGGTCTTCCATGAGCGAACAAAGCATATAAAGATTGATTGTCATTATGTTCGTGAGCGCTTTGAAGCAGGGACTATTTCTCTTCATTCTATTACCTCATCACAACTGACGGCAGACTTCTTTACCAAATCTCATACTGTTCAGAGATTTCGATAATTAGTAAGCAAACTCACACTGTTTGACCCACCATGAGTTTGAGAGGGGGTGTTAGATATTATAGTCCCACATTGGGTATTGGGCTAATTTTGTATTTGGTTCACTCTTATATATAGGAGATATTGTACTCAGTTATTTCTCAATTCAATATTCAGTATTTTTTTCATCTCACTGATTTATCTTAACAGTTACGTTAGAAGCAGTCGACCCTTCATCTCTCTACTTCACGTCAGAGAGATGAACGGTCGACTGCACCGAGATTGTGGTCGACTGTACTTTGCACTGTTCGCATTTTTAAAATGTATCGTTTTTAATTTTGATCGATACACTTCCCAGTCTATTTAATTGGACGAACCCACTGTGTATTCTTTACCTATTACTTCTGAGAAAAATCTTCTAAACTAATCTTTCAAGAATCCTTCTGAGTGTGTGTGATAACTATTTTGTATTCTTCAGCCAGGATCATTAAAGATCTTGAGCTTTTTCTTTTTCTTCCACTTCGGTGAGATTGATGGGACTTGTGTTAGAAGTCCTGTGGATGTAATAGGTCTTTCTGCCTGAATTCGAGAATTACTGTACAAGGGTTTTGAGTATAGTAAAATGCTTGTGGCAGAGAATTGCTACAAGTAGGAGATGTGGAAGTAGACTTGGGTGTCGAACCACGTTACATTGCTTTGGGTGTCGAACCACGTTACATTGCTGCGTCACTTGTGCTATCTGTGTTTGCTCTTCTTTATTCTTTTTATTTACTCTGCACTTTAATTTAGTTTTTTTTTTAAATTCCGCACAATTACCCTATTCACCCTCCCAGGGTGATTTACACAAAGAAGAGAGTGTTTTGTGTATAATACATTAGAAAAAGACAGATTAGATTTAGAATTATCGATATAAGATTAAGTCTAAGATCTGAATGGTGTATCATTATAACCTTTAACCTGGGATCACATCTGATAATAACAACTTTAATTAATCAGTGAAAGAAATTGTAATTATCCTTCAACATCAAATGATATTCAAAGCCCACATCCAAACGACCAGCTCCTGGTTTTTTGCTCTTTGCTATGGGTTGAGTGGTCTCATCATTTGGCTGGCTGTTGTCTCATCCTTTGGGTTGAGTTGCCTCACCATATTGATGGCCGGAGTGCTTGAGGTCGATGTTCATACTATTCCCCTGCGGTGTTCATTTTTGAGTCGTTGTTTTTTGTTGTGGTATTTTTTTTCTAGTCTCAGTGTATTCTTCTCTTCGGATTGATCGTTTGGATTGACCCTCTGTGCCTTCCCTTGATCGGTATGATCAGACGGAATCTTTGTTTACCAGGAGCTGACTCTTTTGTGTTTTGGTTGGCATTAAGTCTGGGTAATTTTGTGGGAGGCTGCTGCGAGGTTCGGTCAGAAAGTGATCGGCCTCATTGAGCTCCGATCCTCCTTCCCAGTCGTGTCCCTAACAACATCCGAGCCCACTGACCACTTTCATCTCAGGCTTTGGTAGCCTCCCTCGCTGTGGAACCGGTCTTCTTCTTCGGATTCTCAGTATCCGTTGTTGTCTTGGACCGTCGTCCTTCTCAGTTCCCCCATCGAGTAACGATGCTTCCCTATTCGTTGTTGCGGGCCTTCCCCAGAGTGCCCTCCCGGTGTCCCAGAGTCTTAGATTGAAGAATGAGCCCTCAGTTTCCTTCGTTTCTCGCTTTGGTGGTGCCTCTAGGGTGCTTTTCGGCACGGATTCTCTTGGCCCATGCTGTTAGTAGTCGGTGCTCTGCTTCTAGTGTCATTGATGTTTTGGCAATCCCCTCCATTACTAGTGTCTGTGTCCTTGTATTGTCTGCCGTTGGATTGATGTATTTTTACTAGTTGTAAATTTCTTTCCGTTGCTTCCGTAGGGACTGCTTAATAAATTTGGCTGAAATCTAACGATTCTATCCTCGTTTTTAAAAAAAAAGCCCCAAACCAAAGTCAAAGATTCTGAAGAAAAGGATAGACAAAGTGACAGCTAATGGCTTATCAACCCTCGTACCTTGAACCGTTTTAACTATCTAGCAATTTTATGAAAATTTTGCCGTACTGACCCACTTTTTGAAAATATTTGGCGCACTGACCCACTTTCAAAACAATTAGCGAACTGACCCAGTTTTGGACACGTCAGCAACAAACGTTCTTGGAAAAAACGACATAGGTTATTTCAATGCCGTTTTTTTCAATAACGGCATTTGTTTTTAAAAAAAACTTTCATGCCGTTATTTGGAATAACGACATTTGTCACTTTTAGTCGAAGGAGCAAATAGTCTCAATTATGAGCTAAGAGACAAGTGTGAAAATAAAGTAAAGGATGCAGAGAACGGCATTGTTTACACTGATGTCATTATTTTGAATAACGGCATCAGTTACTTTTTTCTCACAATTGCATATGTTGCATTTGTTTGGAATAGCGGCATCCAAATCATTTTATTATAACTGATGCCGTTATCTCCAATAACGACATCAGTAATTCGAATACCGTTCTTGGGGATAACGACATTATTTCTAAGTTGTTTCAACACTTAGAATTTTTTTCAATTCACACTTGTATGAGAAATATACTGATGCCGTTACTCCAAATAACGGCATGCAAAATAAATTGTAAAATGATAATGTCATTGGAAATAACGACATATAAATAACCTATGCCGTTATTTTCAATAACGACTTATGCTGACATGTCCAAAATTAGGTCAGATCGCTAATTGTTTTCGGAAGTGGGTCAGACCCCAAATATTTTCAAAAAGTGGGTCAATACAGCAAATCTTCTCCAATTTCATTGTAGTTGTAACATTTATTATAATACAAATAGGCAACTTCTCATGCTCTTGCGTTTGGGCTTCTAAATTCACTGTCAGCTTTGGGGAGGCGCGGCAGGGACGACGGACTGGCGGGGAGAGAGAGGCTCAGCGGTGCAAGAGAGAAAAACATGAACAGTGAGAAAGAGAAATAGACAGGGATGCGTGAGGAAGAGAAAGTAGAAGAAGAATAAATGCGTTTGGGTAATACTTGCGGTGCACGTATATATTTATTAAATTTATTTTAGACATATATTGCACGAGTTGGTTTGGTTATAAAATTAGAGTGAGTTTGTGTTAGAATACAAGTGCAATTTCCCTTAACCCTTCTACAACTTCGAAGTTTTAGCATAGTGGCAGAGACTTTCACTTGGTATCAGAGCAACCCAGGTTCGAATCCTACTGGCTACACAATTTAAATGCGGATTAAAAAAAAATACCGTTGTGTATTGTCCAGGTCTCGGCCCACAATTTGTTGGGCCCATAAAAAAAAAAATGGGCCCTCGACCTGAGGGGGCATGTTAGAATACAAATGCAATTTCCCTTAACCCTTCTACAACTTCGAAGTTTTAGCCTAGTGGCAGAGACTTTCACTGTTTGATTATACACCCCAACTCTCTCAATTAAAATGGTAAAGATATCATACAGTGTGGCAATAACTAATTACTAGCTTCTTAATTACTTTCATTAACAAGAAGGAATTATTGACCTAAGCTAATTCGCTGGTAAGACGAAAGAAACAGGATTAAGAATTTGGCATGTATGCTCCTTTTGGTGCTTTGTGCCTTTGCTATGACTAAATAGTTTGGTCAACTATATCTACTAATCTACTTGAGAGATGGAATCTGTCACTAGTTGCCTTATTTGAGTCTGGCAAAAAAAAATTTGAGACCTAATTTAACTGTGTTTTTTATAATTACTGGCTTAGAGTCTTTGGCTTTTTTCAATAATGAACTACTTCGTTTGGTTGATTGCCTTTTCTGTGGCTGTCTTTCTGGGTCTTTTTGGTAGAGGCCGTAAGCTCTGGCCGACCATCGTCGTCCCCAGCTGTTTTGTTGGGGCTTATTTTGTTCCGCTGTTCTTTTGTGCTGTTATGATGGTGACTCTTTTTACTATGTTTTTTGGGGACTGGATGTTATTTAGAGGGCTTTCGTGGCCTTTCTTTTGGAGGCTGTGTTGTTTGTATATATACTTTCCTGTGTTTTTAGATTTGTTTCCTTTCTTTCGTTTGTTGCAGCTGAGATACTATGTTCTTGTTGCTGGTTTTCTAATGGGTTATGTTGCTTTGCTGTATGTTGCGGTTTAGCAGCAAAGGGGTCCTCTTACGGGCCATTGTTCATTCTGAGACTATGTTCTTTCTTAGTTGTTTGGCGGGTTGGCTGAGTCTCTCTGGATTTTGTTTCGGGGGCTACGCATTTAGTCACCATCTGCAGTTTGCTTGGTTCTTTTGTTAAGAGGGGCTTAGCCCCTGGTGGTACTTCAGTAGTAGCATGTTTGTTCTTTTTGAGTTGTATTCGGGAATTGCTCCGACCTGTTAACTGATTTTAGTCTCATTTGAACCGATGTTGCAGGAGTGGGGTGCTCTCGCCCATTTTGTTTCTGCTTTGGGCTGATCCTCCCTCTGGAGGATGCTGTGGTTTCTCTACTCCGATGTGCACATCTCCTTTTCCCTCGAGTGTGTCATGCCCATTTCCCTTTTTAGGCTGACTAGCTTAGTCTCTCCCTATCTCGCCTCATTTACTCTCGTTCTGTTTTGAGTTCGCTGCGTTTTCGTTCCCTGTGCCCTATTGATGTTTCGATGGCTGTATTATCGTTGCCGGTGCGGACTTCAGTGTGGCTCTGGCGCTTTCAGGCATCCCCACCGATGGGTGTTCGTGTTGGGCTGGTGTGGTCTGGGAATTGGCTCTAAGCGGATGAAGCTGGGCCAGCCTTCTCGTTTGCTGCTTTTGGTCTTCGGGTCCTTGTATCTGGGCTTTGTCCTTACGCAATTTTCTCAATTGCGGACTTTGTGTTTATTTTGGTGTTGTAGTTTGCTTATATTTTTACTTTCGGTAAAATTGTAATTTATTTGTTCTCGGGTTTATTTTTATATATAGTATAAGTTGGAATCGTTTGATTCTATTCGCATTATCAAAAAAAAAAAGAAAAAAAAAAAAGAACTACTTCGTAGTTCCAGTGCCGGCCCTACGATTTTGGGGGCCTGAAGCAAACTTTTAAAAAGGGGCCCCCACATATACAAAAAAAAAAAAAAAAAAAAAAAACCGATCCATGTATTAGAATTTTTTTTCACATATACCTCACATATACACATTTTCAAATTTTTTTTTTTCGAAAACGGGGGCCCCTTATGTATTAGATTTTTTTTCACATACACTCCGCATATACACATTTCTAATTTTTTTTTTTTTTTTCTGAAAATGGGGGCCCCCTCATATACAAAAAAAATTTTATTTTTTTGGGGGCCTAATGCAAGTGTTTCACTTGCATCAGGCCTGGGCCGGGCCTGCGTAGTTCCTCTCGAACATGAAACTCTTATAAGCTAAACTACAATTCAGTGATAGTACTCTTTGACTTATTTCGTAAAATTTGATCCTCTTTCTTTCCAAATTATTGTTTAAAGTCTCTCTGTAATGTTTTTTTTATAAAATTTATGAACTCGTTTTACAGGTACAATTATTTGATAAAAAGAACAGCTAAACAAAAACATGCATTTCATTTATATAAGAAGGTACACCCATTAAAAAAAAAAATCATGCATTTGAAAGAAAGAAGAAGAGAAAAAAAGTTAGTACATTCTAATGCACTACTATTATTATTTATGGAAAAAAAGAAAAATTAACCCACCATCTTCACTTTAACAAAAAATTATATTAATCAAGGCTTCAAGGTAGGTACCTATTTGTACTTCAAGTGAAAAATATTCTAATCAACTCGAAGTATGTTAATCAAGGTTGGTGCCGACAGCAACCCTGATGAAATTACCCACCTTCTCAACTTTAAGAAAGATCTCTATTTTTGGAGGGTACGTAATACTTCAAAAAAGATTAATTTAAGGTAGATGCTCCTATTCTCCCTTTAATTAAACATATGATCATGTCATCTTTCAATTTCCTCTTTTGTGGCTTTTCTCTGCGTCTAAGAGGGTTCTTAATTTCTTAATAGAGTCGAAAGACTCTAGCCCGATTGTATAAATAATCAACGAAAAGTACTGTACAAATAGATGTTTACAAGTAGTAAAACTACGCAATCAAAAGAAAACAACTAAATGTTACTTTTTCTTTATTTGGAGCTTTTCTACAAAGCATCTTCCATCAAATTTGGGCTTTAATTTTCGTTACATATTTCCACCCATGTTAGACATGCCTAGTGCATTAAAATCTACCTGCGGATTGAGAAAGAGACTTCTGTTGTGAAAGAAAAGTTGTTTGCGACGTTGAAATGTGCTCTCGACACATAAGATCGGGAATAACCTATGTTTTATATTACTATTTCGATACAAAATTTTATATTAGGAAAAACAATAAATAATAGTTTGTTCATACCGAATTAAAGTGTCATGCTATTGTTACCTATTATTTATATTCGATAATCTAAATTAATATTCAAATGTTCTCAGAAAAAACTTAATACTCGATCTAGATTTTTCTTGAATTCATCCGAGTTTCACCATTCTGTTATAGTTGGTTTTAATGCACAAAGATTCTGTATAGACATGCATAGTAATGTACGTTCACGAGACTTTTGTGAAAAAATATAATAGTACATATTCTTCAGAGAAGACAAATGAACTATTAGCGTTTACCTCAAATTCGAAGAGCACATTTGAACATGAGTTGTTGAAACTCTTTTAGTCAACGACATGTACATCGCAATCTGATGCACAACTGCTATTTTCTTCTTCTTCCTTCTTTTTTTAATTAAATTAAAATTTTCTATAAGTTCAACCAGCCAACTTGACATTATTTATTGATCAGTACTCAGTTTTTAATTAGCATCATAACAACTTTAACACAAAAACTTCATAAGTGATTGCATTCTCCTTTCTCTAATCTGAAAAAATGTTTAATAAATATTAATTGGGCCCACTCTTTTTTTTTTGTTTATTAAGTTTAATAAATATTAATCTTTTTTTTTGTTTAATTAATCTGAAAAAAGGTTTAATAAATATTAATTGGGGCCTTTTTTTTGTTTTTGCAAACACACACAAGTAATAACTCATTAATCATTTGATCAGATTGAACACATTATGCCTTTACAGGAAGCGATTACAGCCAAATGCCAAAATATTACAAGGGATTAGAGCATCCACAGTCGTTTTTCTCATTTGCTATAATATGGCAGCTACAGTAATAGCAAATACGATCGTTCACTGCAGTCGTCGTTTGGTATATTTTTTCTATTTTTTAGAGAGACGGGGTATCATACCCCGTCTGATCGTTTCAAATAAATTAAAAAAATTTAATTACTTATTAACTATTAAACTATATTAATTAACTAAATTAAATAATATAAAACTAACTAAACCTAATTAATATACTAACTAAACCTATTAATATACTAACTAATCCTAAAAGTACCCTGCACAGCATTAAATGGAAATAGCTTTACTGGACGGGGTATCATACCCCGGACGGGGTATGTGTCCCCGTCCCACCATAATTTTTTTTTCCCTATCGCTCAATCCTGAGCGTTCGTTTTATTAAAAAAAAAAAACAAAAAACAAATAAAAAAAAAGGGAGAGACGGGGTTTGATACCCCGTCCGGGGTATCATTCCCTGTCCGACCTTTTAAAAAAAAAATTAAGAAAATAGGAGAGACGGTATATGATCGTCCGTCTGATACGATTAAAAAATTATTATATCGAAGAGACGGGGTATCATACCCCGTCCTTTATAATTTGAGAAAGCTCAGTTCGTTTCTCATATTTGAGAAATGGAAATAGAAAGTTTGCCATATTTTGGGAATATGAGAAACGACTGCAGCGCTCCTTTTCTATTCGTTTGCTAAAATTTGAGAATATGGGAATTATAGAAAACGACTGTGGATGCTCTTACATATTGTTTTTTTTTCTTTCATTCATCTTTGATTGCAAATGCCCGAAAAAGTTAAATCAAAAGTTAAACAAGAGAATAGAAGATGGGAAATTGAAGGTTAAAAAGAACATGAAATTACGTACACTACCTTTGCAAACTGCATTGCTGCGAAAATTTGTACCAGGTTTTATTGGAGGGATCACTTGCTGTTTCTAGTGATCATGTTGTTTTATATTTTATTTTCTGTTGGTAGTTTGTACTTTAACCTAGCATTCTGAGTATATTTTGTAATTTCTGATTAAGAAAATAGGGTGGTCATATTCTATATTTCTTCTTAAAAAAGAAGAAAAAAACTCATTAATAGAGTTAAATGATCACTTAACTGTCAAAGAATTTAATTCAAGAGTAATGCTACATCACTACCAATTTCATTATATTTTTCTTCACTATCTTAGGTGGCACACTCCAATAGATGAGAAAAGAGAGAATACGTGGGGACGCTCTGCAATAGGAGTGTGACACCCAAGTTAGTGAAGAAAATGATAGTGAAATTGGTAGTGGATGAAACATTCTCTTAATTAGGGCCGCAAACGAATCGAGCTATTCGCGAGCTATTCAGCTCGAGCTCGGTCAAAGCTCGGTCAAAGCTAGGCTCAACCCGAGCTCGAGCTCAAAACTGAACTAGTTTACGAGCTCGTTTCGTAAACGAACCGAGCTAGAGCTTGGTTTTTTTTTTTTTAGGTTAAGTTCGTGAGCTATTAGGCTCGAATACAGTAAAAGTTTCGCTCGAGCTCAAAACTGAGTCCGTTTCGTAAACGAGCCGAGCTCTCGGTTGCAGCCCTACTCTTAATTCAAAGGAAACTTTTTTTTACCAACCATATGGTCAAACAAATTCACAAAATACGAAGTGCCTTAAGCAAATCACAAGTTTTACCATGTGTCGTTCTCATTGTATGCATTTTGGGATATGAGAGTGACTTGCATACTCATCAAAAGCTCTCGGTTAAATCAACAGTGGACAGAGTACGGGGTGAATTGATTGCAAACATAATTAAAAACCGTTTGTTTCTTCAAAAAAAAATTTGGCGGTCATATTCCAAAAAAAAATTCTTATACATGTCAACAATAGTAAGAATTAATTTACAACTATTATCGTAATTTGATTACCTATAATTAATAGTACCAAGAAGATCACAATGTCTATAAAGACCCTTTTATCCTCATACTTTCAAATCCAAAGTGATCCTTCTATTAATCAGTGAAAAAAATTGTTTAATTTACATGTTCAATTAAATATTAACTTATGAAAAGTTTCACCTTGTACATCTATCCACTCCTTAAAAAAAGGGTGGAAAAAAAAAACAATTAGTAAAAGAAAGTGGCTATTCTTAATTTGATAAAGCAACTAACCAAGCATCTTCTTTAAAACTACAAGAAATGATTAGAAAATGTCTATCATGGCTCGTTCATGGTTCCAATCCCATGTGACTGACAGCATCTTAATCACAAAATCCATGTGATTAAAACAGGAAAAAATTACACCATTCCAGTACTCCAATTAAGCTTAGACAAAACTTGCTAAATTAATCACAAAATTAATGACAACACGTACACCAACCATTTTTATGACAGCTAGGTTTAAACTAACACACACATCCCTATCTCCTTATATAAACCCTACCCTCCTAAAAGCATTCGATCATCACTTCTCTTCCTCTTCTAAATCTTCTCTTCTCTTCTCTTCTCTCTTCTCCGGTCATCATCTCACCGATGATTAGACACATCGGCGACCCCTTAAGGGGTCGTCAATGGCCGATTTTGGTGGCCGCCTTTGCCATTTACTTGGCATTCAATAATGTAGCTTCCGTCGAGGCCGATCCTTACATTTATGCCTCACCACCTCCACCTTATCTTTACAAGTCTCCGCCACCACCCTCGCCGGCTCCACCACCACCTTATGTTTACAAATCTCCACCTCCTCCGTCGCCGTCTCCACCTCCTCCATATGTTTACAAGTCCCCACCACCTCCGTCGCCATCACCACCACCACCTTATGAGTACAAGTCCCCGCCACCTCCGGCGAAGTCACCACCTCCACCATACGAGTACAAGTCCCCACCACCTCCGGTGAAGTCACCACCGCCACCATATGAGTATAAATCTCCACCACCTCCTTCGCCATCCCCACCACCACCTTATGAGTACAAGTCCCCACCACCCCCGGCTAAATCTCCACCACCACCCTACCAGTATACATCTCCGCCACCTCCGGTGAAGTCTCCACCACCACCGTACTACTACACTTCTCCACCGCCTCCGGTGAAGTCCCCACCACCGCCATACGATTACACTTCTCCTCCACCTCCGGTGAAGTCACCACCTTCTCCGTACTACTCCACATCTCCACCGCCTCCAGTCGTGACACCTCCAACTCCGTACTACTACAAGTCACCTCCTCCACCTTACGACTCACCACCTACCGTGATCGTGGTCGGAAAAGTCTACTGTTACAAGTGCTACAGTTCGGAGTACCCAACAAAGTCAAGCCACAAGAAGCTCCTCGAAGGTTTGCATTTCTCAAAAAGTTACATTTTAACATGACAATCTTTTATGTTTTATTTTTCTCAAAATTGGATGACAAATTCTTCACCATTTTACTATATTTGAGTTTATTCCAAACGTCACGGCGTAAATTTCAGAATAGATAAAACATATTTTTTGCGTTATTTGTTCGTGGTCGGAACAAGTAGCTAGTGTTTCATTGTCTTCTAATTTTCTAAGAATATACCATAATTATCTTCTTTTTTTTTTTTGAAATTTTTTTTATTTAAATTTTACCATCATGAGAATCTAGTAGTTGAGACCACATGCTTCAATATGGAAATAACTATTATTTTATTTAACTTAAGTCCTTGTTTACAATTAATTAATTAATTTGTTGGTTGTGATCTACATGGAATTAATCTAGCTAGAATGTAATTAATTGGTCAGGTGCGGTCGTGAAGGTGACATGCAACAAGGAATATGTAGGCTACGGCGAGACCAACATCGAGGGCAAGTACGAAGTTGAAATCAAGGGCTATCCATACTGGAAATATGGAGCCGAAGGATGCACAGTTGAGCTCCATGCATCACCAAATAACTCTTCATGTACAGTCAAGACTGAACTAAACGAAGGTGCACCACTCAAGGTGTACTCAACCAAGCATGATGAGGTGGTGCTCAAGGCAAAGCCACTAGCTTTTGCACCCAAGACGTATTCCCCGGAGTGCCACAAGTCGCCACCTGCGTCGTATTACTACAGCTCTCCGCCGCCACCTGTGAAATCGCCACCTCCTCCGTACTATTATAGTTCACCACCGCCACCAGTGAAATCACCGCCACCTCCATACTACTACACTTCACCACCGCCACCGGTGAAATCACCACCACCTCCATACTACTACAGTTCACCACCACCACCCGTAAAATCGCCACCTCCACCATATTATTACAACTCTCCTCCCCCACCGGTGAAGTCTCCTCCTCCTCCGTATCACTACAGTTCACCCCCACCTCCCGTCAAGTCTCCACCTCCTCCATACTACTACAATTCACCACCACCACCGGTGATGTCTCCACCTCCTCCTTACTACTACAATTCACCACCGCCGCCGGTGAAATCACCACCACCTCCATATTACTACAACTCTCCACCACCACCAGTAAAATCACCCCCTCCTCCATACTACTACAATTCACCACCGCCGCCGGTGAAATCACCACCACCTCCATATTACTACAACTCTCCACCACCACCAGTAAAATCACCCCCTCCTCCATACTACTACAATTCACCACCGCCACCGGTGAAGTCTCCACCTCCTCCTTACTACTACAATTCACCACCGCCACCGGTGAAATCACCACCACCTCCATATTACTACAACTCTCCACCACCACCAGTAAAATCACCCCCTCCTCCATACGACTACAATTCACCACCCCCACCAGTGAAGTCTCCGCCTCCTCCTTACTACTACAATTCACCACCGCCGCCGGTGAAATCACCACCACCTCCATATTACTACAACTCTCCACCACCACCAGTAAAATCACCCCCTCCTCCATACTACTACAATTCACCACCACCACCAGTGAAGTCTCCACCTCCTCCTTATTACTACAATTCACCACCGCCGCCAGAGAAATCACCACCACCTCCATATTACTACAACTCTCCACCACCACCAGTAAAATCACCCCCTCCTCCATATTACTACAACTCTCCACCACCACCAGTAAAATCACCCCCTCCTCCATACTACTACAATTCACCACCACCACCGGTGAAGTCTCCACCTCCTCCTTACTACTACAATTCACCACCGCCACCGGTGAAATCACCACCACCTCCATATTACTACAACTCTCCACCACCACCAGTAAAATCACCCCCTCCTCCATACGACTACAATTCACCACCCCCACCGGTGAAGTCTCCGCCTCCTCCTTACTACTACAATTCACCACCGCCGCCGGTGAAATCACCACCACCTCCATATTACTACAACTCTCCACCACCACCAGTAAAATCACCCCCTCCTCCATACTACTACAATTCACCCCCGCCACCGGTGAATTCTCCACCTCCTCCTTACTACTACAATTCACCACCGCCTCCAGTGAAATCACCACCACCTCCATATTATTACAACTCTCCACCACCACCAGTAAAATCACCCCCTCCTCCATACGACTACAATTCACCACCCCCACCGGTGAAGTCTCCGCCTCCTCCTTACTACTACAATTCACCACCGCCGCCGGTGAAATCACCACCACCTCCATATTACTACAACTCTCCACCACCACCAGTAAAATCACCCCCTCCTCCATACTACTACAATTCACCACCACCACCGGTGAAGTCTCCACCTCCTCCTTATTACTACAATTCACCACCGCCACCAGTGAAATCACCACCACCTCCATATTACTACAACTCTCCACCACCACTAGTAAAATCACCCCCTCCTCCATACTACTACAATTCACCACCACCACCGGTGAAGTCTCCACCTCCTCCTTACTACTACAATTCACCACCGCCACTGGTGAAATCACCACCACCTCCATATTACTATAACTCTCCACCACCACCAGTGAAGTCACCACCACCTCCATATTATTATAAGTCTCCTCCTCCTCCACCTCCACCAGTGAATTCACCGCCTCCTCCCTACTACTACAAGTCTCCACCTCCACCATCTCCATCTCCCCCTCCTCCTTACTACTACAAGTCTCCACCTCCTCCAGTAAAATCTCCACCACCTCCGTACTATTACAATTCCCCGCCACCGCCCGTGAAATCTCCACCTCCACCATACTACTACAAGTCCCCGCCACCACCTTCGCCATCACCGCCACCTCCGTACTACTACAAGTCTCCACCGCCTCCCGTGAAGTCCCCACCACCTCCATACTACTATAAATCTCCACCACCGCCATCACCATCTCCTCCACCACCATACTACTACATGTCTCCACCACCACCTTCACCTTCGCCTCCACCTCCGTACATCTACAAATCCCCACCACCACCCGTAGAATCTCCCCCTCCTCCGTACTACTACAAATCACCGCCTCCACCATCTCCTTCTCCCCTTCCACCTTACATCTACAAGTCTCCCCCTCCACCCGTAAAGTCGCCGCCTCCTCCATACTACTACAAGTCTCCTCCCCCACCATCACCCTCTCCTCCTCCCTGCCACTATAGTTCACCATCTCCACCTTCCCCATCACCCCCACCACCCTACATTTACAAATCTCCACCACCACCATCGCCGTCACCTCCTCCTCCATACTACTACAAATCCCCTCCTCCCCCGTCGCCATCCTTTCCTCCGGTTTACATTTACTCCTCCCCACCACCACCAATCCACTACTAAGCAAAAACTCTTCAAGTATATGACATGATCTTTTGTTAGTTACTTATTTCTTTAATTTTAATTCACATTTTCATCTTATCTGTTTGTTTGTTTGTTTTTTTTTCCAGGCTTTAGTGTAAGCAGAATAAAGGTGAATAAGAGAAGAGGGAGGTTCTTGTCTCAAGCTTTTCATCTGATTTCTAATTGGAAGAATAAAAGTACGTGAAGAATGCAATAGGGAGCTATTCTACAGTTGATACCAACTTTAAACAAGAGCTTTCATGGTGGCAATCTTACATGTTGTAGTTTTGGCTAGTTCTAGAATATTCAATAATGAGTGGGAAGCTTGTGCATGGACCTCTTATCTTCTAGAAGCAAATGAGCTAGCTAGTGTTGGGAGGTTATTGTTTTCTTTAATTAAAATTTGTATTTGTTGCTTTGTTTTGGTTAAGTAACGATGATGATGATTTTTGTATTTGGTGTATGTACTACCTGATTTTTAATTGCCCTATATATTTGCTTTTTCACCAGATTATTATTCCTTTTGTGTCATGTTTATTGGCTATCATAACTTCTATTCTTTTGTAGTTTTATCATTTTGAGAACATAAACCTTAATTAGGTCTGTTAAGTGTCAGCTTTCCACGTTCATGATTTAGAAACAGGATGGTCCAAGATGTGTGGGTCCCTTCGTGAGATCTGAGGGAAGGAAAAGGATCAACTAGTATCCAAGAAAACTAATCACCTTGAACATGTGATGGCATCTCTCTGTTATCTTAGTCCTAACAGCATCCACTATTCCACTATAGTTCATGTTATATTATAGTTATTTGGAAATATGAAAATAAAAATAGAAGAGTTGCATTGCTATCATTTAAGTTAAAATTTAAGTTAAAAAATTTATAAAATATACAAACGGAAGAACATCCTCCATCTAATAAAATAAATAAATTTTTTAATGCCCAAAATTTGATAGATGGAAGAACATGTTCCGTTTGACAATAATTTAAAAAAAAAAAAATTTACCTAAACGGAAGAAGATCCTCCGTCTGGGTTTTTTTTTTTTTTAAATATATGCCCAGCCGGAAGATTCCATTTGGGTTTTTTTTTTTTTTTTTTGGTCTTTAAGGAAAATGACGAAAAGTGAAAAAAAATCAAAGAAAGAGACGGCAGATGTTCTGCCTTCTCTTTCATTTATTTATTTATTTTTTTAAATAAATGTTAGAAAAAAATAAACGAGACAGACAGAGGAACATATTCCGTCTGTTTATTTTT
This sequence comes from Hemerocallis citrina, assembly GCA_017893485.1. Taxonomy (NCBI): domain Eukaryota; kingdom Viridiplantae; phylum Streptophyta; class Magnoliopsida; order Asparagales; family Asphodelaceae; genus Hemerocallis; species Hemerocallis citrina. The sequence goes on along the minus strand of CM030361.1, from coordinate 29,593,805 downwards.
TTAAATTTTTAAATGAAGCCATTTGAGAGACGGAATAAGATCTTCCATCTTTCAAATTTTGACCGTTGAACGCTACAGACGGAAGATCATCTTCCGTCTACCTGAATTCTTTATTCCAAACAATTCCAAATTTTTAACAGATGGAGGATCATCTACCGTCTTCTATATTTTGCATATGCTATTTAACTCTGCTATATATAGCAGAGTACTGTTCACGAGTCTACTATAAAATAGGTTTATAGCAGACGATAATAGTGAATTTTTTCTCAAAATTTTTAATTTTTAGGTTTATAGTAGATGATAGTTGATGCTCGAATAATACTCAGAAAAAACATTATTAAATAGGTTATTTTCCTATGTAACTGACTAATAAATATTCTAATTCTATATAACTTACTTACAAATCACTATTTACATATTACTACTCGATCGATCACCTTCTAAAGTGAGTAGTCCCTACCTAGATTGTACTATTATAGAAATTTTGATGTACTGTACCAACTTTTTTGTAATAATGAATTAAGCAAAATGATCTCATTCTTAAAACAGTTTTTCAGTCCTTGCAATCTTAATTATTTTAACAAAGAACCTGCAGACACACGTTCCGATTTGAGAAAGTATAGACTTTGAATATCGATCTTCGACAGATTATAGAGGAGTCATGGAAGGCAGAATCAAACTCAACTGGTGCTATTGGAAAATAGATCACAAAAACGAGGAGATTACGCAAACGTCTTAATGAATGGTCAAGAAAGGAGTTCGGTCATGCCAAAAGGAAAGTAGAAGAATTGGGAAATAAAGTAAAGGAGTTGGAGGAGGCCGAGGAGGAAAGAGATCTGTTGATAGTGGAGGTGGAAACGCTAGCAAATAGCAGACTACAAAGACATCAATATGCAGAAATGGAAGAACAGTACTGGAGGCAGTGCTCGAGGGTTCAATGACTTCAAGAAGGGGACGAAAATACTAAATTTTTTCACTAGGTAGCAAACGGAAGACGAAGACGCAACCGAATCATTGGAATACAGGTGGGATCTAGGTGGACTGAGGATGAGGGATAGATCAGAAGACACATAGATGACAAATTCAAGGTGGCGCTAGGACAAACAAATAGTCAGAGATGCAGACTAACGTCTGACTTCTGGGAAGATTCTAGGATAGACGGTAGTGAGGGGATAGAAGGACTATTCGCGGAGGAGGAAGTCTATCAGGCTGTCAAAGGGCTAGGACAAGATAAAGCACCAGGACCAGATGGATTCCTCATCTTCTTCTATAGACTATACTGGAACACTGTTAAGGGGGGCCTAATGGAAATCTTCAACGAATTCTATTCAGAGACAGCAGACATCGACAGGCTAAACTACACAAATATTATACTAGCCCCCCAAAAGAGCAAAGTTAGAAGGATCGAGGATTTCAAGCCGATTAGTCTACTAAACGAGTCTTTTAAGATCATAAAAAAGGTATTGGCGGAAAGGCTATCACCGCACCTTAATGATGTCATAAGTGACTCACAAAATGGGTTCATTAAAGGAATGGACATTATGGACAGTGTCACATCTGCACACGAAATTGTGTTTAGAGGAAAAAGGGACAATTCAGATGGATTTCTGCTAAAACTAGATTTTGAAAAGGCATACGACCCTGTAGAATGGACTTGCGTGGACGAGATGATGCAGTTAAAAGAATTTGGAGACAAATGGAGATCCTGGATTATGAAATGCATAAAGGGAGGAAAATCTTATGTTCAATTTACCGGAATGTCCAGAAAGAAAATTAGATGTCGGAGAGGACTGCGTCAGGGAGATCCCTTGTCGTCACTGATCTTCACTCTTGTGGTAGATGGTATAGCAGAAATTTTCAGGAAAGGCAAGGAGGAACGAATTATCACGGGAGTATGAGTGAAAGCGATCCTGGAACCCATCTCAATTCTGCAATATGCGGACGACACGTTGATTTTCGGAGCAGCAAAGACAGAGGAGATTATGGCTATCAAAATACTACTAAGATGCATACAAGCATGGGCAGGGCTAAAAGTAAATCTTACCAAAAGCTGCGTCATACCGCTGAGCAACAAGCTATCCATTCCGATTAGCCATATCAAGATTATGTTAGGATGCGAGGAAGCGGTATATCCGCTGACATACCTTGGTACTCCAATCAGACCAGGAAGGCTTCTTAAAGAAGATTGGCAACCGCTCATTGAAAAGGCAGAAAAGAAGCTGGCAGGATGTAGCGCCCCGATTTCCAATACTGGAAAACCGTGACACGAGCCAAGACCTTTCCTTCAATTAGTCACAATACACAGAAAACAGGAAAATTTAAAACTTTTTATTAACTCAATATTACAGGCCGTATGTTTCCATTTATTCAATAGATTACATCAGAGTATGCATGAAATAGTTATTACAGCGGAAATTAAAACATGTCGTTAACTCCTCACTTTCCTTGCCTTGAGTCTTCCTGAATCTCGCACCTGTACTTGCGATCCAGTACCTATGGAAGTGGGGACGTCAGTATTCACTGACGCTTAAAGGCTGATCATATAGCAGCGAATCTCCAATACAACATATACAAACAGGTAAAGTATGTCGGTGTAGTTTAAGTGTTCGTGAGTGCAGTGATTAGAATCTAATAAGTGTCACTCAAACTGGAATATCAATGCACTGTCAACTAACTAGAATACTAATGCACTGTCGACTAACCTAGCATACTAATGCGCTGTCAACTAAGCTAGGATGCTCCTATTCTAATGTCAGCAAGTCTCTGAAAGCAACATGCATCCCATACTACATGCGCCCCATCTCAAGCCGTTTTCTCCATATATAGGGATTGAACCCGCGTTATGAATTCTAATTGTGCACAACCTGTTCCTGACAGATACAACGTGACTGATGAGGTTGCAGACGTGGTCAAGTCCCACTAATGCAGTTCGCCAGTGGTGTCTATGTTGCCACTGCTATCCGGCTACCGGACCTCACTCAAAAACCTGACGAACCGTCGGGGATACTGCTAACAGGGGAGCCCCCTGCTGCCCCCTGGTCGGACCGTAGTCCATGGCCTGTTCGCCCTCTTGGCATAGGACCTGACGGAGTTCCGGGGGTCCATCCCCCCTAGCTCCGCCCGCCTTGTCATGGCACTTCAGGAATTAACAATCAGGATACGCAACCCATGTCCCCAACTAGTGAGAAGGCATCGTACGTATCCCTTTTGACAGGAAGGTACAACCCGATAACACCACCTAAGATCGGCCCTAAAGAAATGTTTGGTCGTACGGTGCACCCTACTACCAACTCCCCTTCTTTCGGGCAAAAGGTTAAGTAATGATTTTATAAGTCACTATCCTAATGAGGTTATCATTCCTATGCGATCTTGCATAGTTTCCAATCATGGTCCAACTCGTGGTCCCTCGATCCAAGACTCTGGTAATAATATCTCTCTCACTCATTCCTACCCCTAACTTGGATTCTACCAACACTTTCGGCCCACGGTCAACCTACATTGGTTAAGATCCGTCGACGCCCGAGGTGAGATCTATCCATTTTATTCTAAGAGGGTAGGATGTGGTCTTGATGGTCGATGACCCTTAGGGTACTTGAAGACCCTAAACTAGTTTTTTCTCAAGCTACAACTATTAGCACTTCTCAACCCTTATTGCTATGAATGAAGGGTGCTCATATGCTATGGTTCCATACTAACATTAACTACACCAAGGTAGTTACTCCTACAATTTCCACATGGCTCTTTCTTATTACTCAACTTATGGCAATTCGATGTTATGCAATTGCAAGCATCAACCTACCACCACTAAAACATGGTATATATGACATAACCATCAACTTATAACACTCTTGATTGTGAGTGTGTTTTAGCATGCACTTGTAGCGTTCCCAAGCATGGATACATATATAACTAGTATGAACATATAACAATTCCCAAGCATGCATACATATAACTAGTATGAACATACAACATTCTCAAGCATGTGTATATACTTCTACATCATCCCTAAAATATGGTAAGTAATTTTACATCAATCCTACAACATTCTAAACACAAATACCATTCCTAACATGATAGATATTTTTAGAATGAATCCTACAACATTCTAAGCACAAATAAATTAATCTAAGCATGGTAGGTATTTTTAGAATGTATCCTACAACATTTAAAGCATGAATATGGCTTCTAAATATTTTTAGAAGTGATCCTACAACATGTAAAGCATGAATATGGCTTCTAAATATTTTTAGAAGTGATCCTACAACATGTGAAGCATGAATATGGCTTCTAAATATTTAAATATTTTTAGAAGTGATCCTACAACATGTGAAGCATGAATATGGCTTCTAATATTTTTAGAAGTGATCCTACAATATGTAAAGCATGAATATGGCTTCTAAATATTTTTAGAAGTGATCCTACAACATTTGAAGCATGAATATTGCTTCTAAACATGATATAATAAATTCCACATCTACTATTACTACTTTAGTGGAAACATACACATCTACTATTGCTATTTAAATTGAAGCATACATATCTACTACTACTACAACTTTATTAGAACATATATATCTACTACTACTACTATGAGCATTAATTAAAATTTAGCATAAACCTCTACAACTAAATTACTAAAAAAAAAGAGATCTTTATTAGCATAGGTTTCTTACTAGTGGACATAAAAGAGATCTTTTTTTTTGATCTTTTTACAACTAGTGTTTAGAAAGAAAAGATCTTTTTATTAATTTATTTTACCACTAGTGATTTAGCTAGTTTCTTTTTCATACTTTTAAGATTTAAAACTAAACAATAATACAACAAGTAAGAGCACTTCATTTTTCAACATATGCTTTCTTTTAGTCCAAGGTTCAACATAGGTCCTACAACCTTACATGGTTGTAAACAAATTCATATGCCTTATGTATGGTCTCACATTCAAGTCCTACAACCTTACATGGTTGTATGTACAAATTTATATGCATGTGTTATTTTAGTCCAAGTAGTTAACAACATTCAAAATGAGAAAACTCATACAACCATACCACTACAAAGTAACCACACCAAAAGAAAAATAAACAAGAGGGTAAGAAGAAGGAGGATCATCAAACACCATTCAAAGAACAACAACAAACAAACAAACAAACACATAAACAACAAACCTAGGAAGACCCCCCACCTTGTTTCTTTTCTTGATGGAAGCACTAGCTACTCTCCTTCTTTCTCCTAGAACTTCTAGCAAACCTACAAATAAAACTCTCAAGTTAGTCCACTCATTCTTTTCCTTTCTTTCTTTCTTTTTTTTGATCTTTCTAAAATGAGACTATGGTGAAAGGAAGGGGGTATTTATAGGAGGAGAGAGGGGTGGAGATTTCAATTGTGCACCCACACAATTGTACAAAAGCCCCCCATCTTTTGGGGGCCGGCCATACCTAGGAGAAGGGGGGAGGTGGGGGAGGTGTTATGTGAGGGAAGATTGATATGGAGGAGGAATTTTTTCTAGAAGAAATCTTAATCTCTTATATCTTTGTAACCCTAGGTTTAACTAACAATTAATTCCTAATACTCAATTGTGAAAGGAAAATATAAAAATAAACAAGTAGTCGGATGTTAATAAAATAATATTATTAATAGTCGATCGGGATATTACACAGGATGGAAGGGACAGTTTTTATCATTTGGGGGAAGGATCACTCTACCGAACTCTGTGCTAAGTAGCCTGCCAATGTACCTAATTTCCATTTATGAGCTACCAAAATGGGTCATCAACATGATTGACAAACTTAGGAAAATATTTCTATGGAGGGAGTAGATGAAAATAATAAGGGGTTTCATCTGGTCAAATGGAGAAGAGTATGTAAAAGGAAAGAATTTAGAGGACTAGGAATTATTGATCTTCGAGATATGAATAAGGCATTGATGAGCAAGTGGTGGTGGAAAATGTCCAAGAGGCGAAACAATTGGTGGAGCAAATCTTTTCAAAACTATCGACGAAGGAAGAAGTTCAGATTTGGAGGTAGAGGGCTACATGGAAGAACATCTTATCTTTGGAAAGGAGTAGCGAGGGTAGGGGACATCTTTCATGCAAATACCATTTGCAGAATAGGGAACGGTAAAACAACAAGATTTTGAAGAGATAAATGGTGCGGTAACAATACTCTTCTGAGTAGGTTCCCAGAAGCCGCAAGGAGCTCGCAGTCGATAGAGTCGCTGGTAGCGGATGTATGGAACAATGGCAGGCTAACAATACTCACAGGAGAAGAAGTCACATAGGTGGGTATCATGCAGCTCCACAGATTAAATAATTTCATTCGAGTTGAAGGAAGATATTCTCAAAACACAGAAGACAGCAAGATATGGTGTTTAAAGGAGAATGGGAACTACTCAGTAGCGTCAATGTACAGAAGACTGAATTACGGAGGAATCAAATGCAAAACTGGGAATATTATCTGGAGCACTCAAGCGCCATTGAAGGTAAAAGCATTCTTATGGCTGGTCATGAAAGATGCAATTTTATCAAAGATCAACTTACAGAAGAGAGGAATGCAGATCCAGGTTGAGTGTGATAGATGCAACAATGGAGAAGAAGATGATGGTCATATTTTTTTCAATTGTCATAGGGCTAGACTAGCTTGGGAGGTAGTCTGTCTAGGGTTTGGGTGTCTAGAAAATCCTACTTCTATAGTCCAGGCGTGGGAGATGGGAAAGGGGAGTAGTATAAGGAAAGAGGAAAGAGAGGCTTGGGATTTGTCGGTAGCAGCAACTATCTGGGGCTTGTGGCTAGATTGAAATAACCTCTGTTTTCGTAATTGCAATCATAGATTTTCTATTATTATGCATAAGATTTTCAGTTACATATATGCCTAGGCAGGTCATGCGGGAAACAGGAAGAAGCTACGCAAGGAAGGTTAGGAGGAGGCGTCCGTGAGGCGACCGGGGGGGGATCCGAAGCAACGTGGGATGACTACACTGTTTCATTTCTATCTATATCTCTACTGTATATTTCATGCATCACACTTTTGGCTGCTAGATGTATTTTGATGTTATTTCTTATTTTGTAATGCTGGTACTACTATGTTTCATTAACTCATACGATGACGAGGTCATCTTTTTCTCAAAAAAAAAAAAAAAATCTTAATTATTTTCTTTTAGACCATCTACCAAAAAAGCTATCTCAAATATTTGTTGAATAATCAGAATTTTAAAAAAATATTGCAATTAAAATTTTAATTAATTACTTTTAAAGTTATTGAGATAGTTAGATTAAAATGATTTATAAGTGAGTTATTTCCCTATTAATCAAGGCCTAGTTGCCAAGTAGGGTTAGCTTCTTTAATTTGAAACTCACTCTGCTCCATGCTGAATTGTCTCTACTTTTCCCTTTAAATTCAGCATCTATATAATAAATTACAAAGAAAGCTATCAAGTGGCTCACAATCAATCCCCCCTAAAATCAAAGGCTTAGATCAAACCTCACAAAACATATTTTCCCGCCAAAATTTCAAACCCCAAAACCAAATCTTCCTCCCAAAACTAAAAAAAACTTATTACTTTATTACTATCTCTCTCTTCTCTCTTCACTTTTTCATATTTCTCTCTTTCTCTCTCTCCCTATCTCTCTCTCCCATTCTTTATTAGATTTTCAGAATTTTAATGTTTTTTTTTTGCACATGTTATATTGAAAAATAGTAAATATTTCTTCAACTCCACACTTAAAGTTCTAAGAAGTTAGATTTTATACCTCCATTTATAATTATTTTTCAACATATACTAATGGAAACATGGACTTTTATTTACAACTAATTATTGTCATACTATTCAAACTTGAGCTACATAATTGTTGTTTTACTGTTTACAGGTTTTTCGTGTTTTGTATCGTTCTGAAGACGTGCCGTAGGCACGTGCCCACGGGCAAATCTAGTCCCTTTATAAAAACTAGTAATTTACACGTGTGATATACGTTTTAATAATTTTAAAAAATAAAAATAAAAACTCTGATGTAGAGAAAGTTTGAACCGGAAACCTTATTTATATTAGTTATGTACGTGCGTTACACATGTTGGTAGAATAACAAAATGACAAATGACACTAAGGCCTTCTCCCATTATAATATTAGAGATGTATCCATTTTTGCGTGACAGATTTGGAGACTAAGAGAATTTTTTGTCGTACTGACCCACTTTTTGAAAATATTTGGGGTCTTGACCACTTTCGAAAACAATTAGTGATCTGATCCAATTTTGGACCCATCAGCTTAAGCCGTGATTGAAAATAACGGCATAGGTTATTTATATGTCGTTATTTTCAATAAGGGCATCATTTTACTTTTTTTTTTCATGCCGTTATTTGAAGTAACGACATCAGTATATTTCTCATGTGAGCGTGAATCTTCTGACTTGGAAAAAATTCTAAGTGTTGAAACAACTTACAAATAATGTCGTTATCTCCAAGAACAGCATTCGAATTACTGATGTCGTTATTGGAAGTAACGACATCAGTTATAATAAAATGAAATGTTGCATTTGTTCGAAACAACGGTAACAGTTCTTTTTATTATAACTGATGCCGTTATTTGGAGTAACGGCATCAGTAATTCGAATGCCGTTTTTGGGGATAGCGGCATTATTTATAAGTTATTTCAACACTTAGAATTTTTTCCAAGTCAGAAAATTCACACTCGTATGAGAAATATATGATGCCGTTACTTCAAATAACGGCATGCAAAAAAAATGTAAAATGATGCCGCTATTGAAAATAACGACATATAAATAACCTATGCCAATGCCGTTATTTTTAACAACGACATATGCTAACATGTTCAAAACTGAGTCAGATCGCTAATTGATTTTCAAAGTAAATCAGACCCCCAAATATTTTCAAAAAGTGAGTCAGTACAGAAAATCTTTCAGACTAAGAACAGTGGGGCCATTATTATTGGTTTGACACTTTGACGTAAAAGCATGGATGGTGTGAGGCTGCTGCGAACCTGCAACTTGGCTGGATATATATTTCAAACGCAGCAGGATCTGAATGGGATTAAAAGATACTGTAGTTTCATATGACCTAGCTACCATGCATTTCCCTGAAAAGCATATTGGATGCATTGACTTTTCTGTTTCTGAATGCAAACAAGTTAGTCTTACTGTGTTATGCATGTGCATGTCCATATTTGGGAGGGAGTGGTTGAAATGTTCATGTGAGCTCCCTTATATGGATATTAGTAATATTTTAATTAGAGAGGAGGAAGTAACAACCACATGAACCCTAATACAATTAACTTAATGATCTAATTGAAAAAATTAATAGTGTGATAGAGGATGATTGTAAGTTTCCAGCCATCTTATCACGGATAAATTTCTCATGGGTTTGGATCTTCACAAATAGCAACCCAAGTCTAGTACATAATCGAACTATCTATAAGTGTTTTGTAACGAAACTAATAGAAATTTGTTAAGCATTGATGTAGTTGTAACATATGTTGAATTCTCCACACACAAATATTGAAGAGAAGCTGAACCCATAAGTAACAAACGAGGTTAACTTCAGTCCAAGTCCCGTTACGTCTTACAAAGTGTACACAGTTCATATATTACTAGAGGTCACCATCCTGATTTATTTGCATGCACCATGGTCCAAAAATCTCTCTCTCTCTCTCTCTCTCTCTCTCTCTCTCTCTCTCTCTCTCTCTATATATATATATACTAGATTTGTCCGTAGGCACGTGCCTACGGCACGTCTTCGGAACGATACAATATATGAAAGTCTTGCAAACAGTAAAACAACAATTATGTAGCTCAAGTTTGAATTGTATAACAATAATTAGTTGTAAATAAAAGTCCATGTTTCCATAGTATATGTTGAAAAATAATTATAAATGGGGATGTAAAATCTAACTTCTTAGAACTTTGAGTGTGGAAAATGATGAAATTTAACTGTTGATGAGATATTTGATATTTTCAATGTAACATGAGCGATAAAAAAATGCATAAAAAATCTAAAATTTATAAACCTGAAATCTGAAAATATAAATTTCTGAGTAAATAGAGAGAGAATGAGAGAGAGAGAGGAAGAAATAAATAATAAATAAATAAATAAATAAAGGAGTTGTTTTAGGGGGGTTTGAATTTGAGTTTTTGGGGAAAACTTTTGGGCGAGAAAATATGTTTTGTGATGTTAGATCTGAATCGTTGATTTTAACCATATTTAATGAGAGCCACTTGATAGCTTTCTTTGTGTTTTATTATATATATATATATATATATATATATATATATATATATATATATCTATGCCTATTAGGGAAACACGCTTTTCCTTCCATTAATCCAGCTTCTACTTTAGTTATAAACATTATGATGCTTATGGACCACAACAAGCTCTTAAATTGATGACCCTTGTTTGCTAGCATACTGAAAAAAAATTAAAATTAATTAATTTAAGCCCTCACCAACTCCCTGCAAGAAATAAAATGTAATAATCAACCAACTCCCTTTCCTACCTACTCCCGAACCCAAAAACACTAGAGCAAAATTCTAGATCTTAACCCCTAGGGGCGCCCCCTCCCCCCCCCCCTCCACTCTCTCTACTCCACGCCCAATCGTGGTCACCGTTCCACTACTCCTTTCCCCCGTCGCGAACCTATCCTGACCGCCCATGGGGACCACCATTTCGTCGGCGAACTTCCATCGCCTCGAATCTGCAGCCCCGACATTCCGGCGCTGCGCGATCTCGATCGCAGCTCAGGCGGAGCCATTGACGGGGCGGCATGTCCAGCCGGTGGAGACGCGGGACTGTATGGGGCCAGGCAGCTGCCCCCCCCCCCTCCTCACCCACCCCCAGTTTGGAGCCAGGCAGTTGCGCCCCCCTACCTAAATCTGATTTACCCATGAGGCCAGTGGTTAGGAATAGGGCCAGTGCTTTTGCTGTGGTTGGGGGTAGGAAGCTTGTAGTTTTGTGCGATTGAGGGGTGAGACTCGAAGTGGGGTCTCTCCATGATTTGCTGGATGTTTGCCCGGATGCTCTGCGCGCTTGCCACCATGTCCATACTCTCAGGGCCATTCATGGCGATCTGTGAGGGTTGGTAGTGCGTGTGAAAATGCTGAGAGTTAGGTTGTCTTGCACGTTTGTGGAGCTTGGGCCCAAGGATGGGGTCCCTCCATAATTTGCTAGTTGTGTGCTCAGATGTTTTGCGCGCTTGCCACCATGTCCACACTCTCGGGGCCAGTCATGGCAACCTGCGAGGGTTGGTAGTGTGTGTGAAAATGTCGGGAGTTAGGTTGTCTTGCACGTTTGTGGAGCTTGGGCCCAAAGATGGGGTCCCTCCGTGATGTGTGAAGTCGGTATGTTGGGGGTGAGGGGTTGTGGGGTTGGGGTGTGGTTGGTCAGGTGTGTCCTACGATGTCGTCGGTGCAGTCTCCACAGTGCATACTATCTGGCTATTGAGCTTCCTCCAGCTTAGGTCACTGCCTCGTGACAGCATCGCCTCTTCCCTCGGATTGAGATTTGAGACAAGATAAGTCTATGTGGTGAGAAATTGCCGGAGAGAGCTTGAGCGTGAGAGAGGTAAGGTATTCTCTACACGGTTCTCTCCTGGAGGGTGGTGTTAGGTGGGGTGAGCGAGATAGTTGCTTGCTGAGAAATCGCCGGAGAAGAGCGCTATCGTGTGAGAGGTGAAGGTATCATCTTCACGGCTATCTCTTTGGTAGCGGCTGTAGGAGCGGCTGGCATGTTTGTAGGATGAGTGGTGGATTTGGTGGGAGGTTGCGATAGTTGTGTATGTGCCGTGGGATCAATTTTCGATCTACGGGGCTTGGGCCCAAAGATGGGGTCCCCCCAGCGAGGTGAATGCAGGGAGCGGCGAGTAATAAAATTCTACCAGACTTGTTTCAGGTAGGTGTGCATGTGTCGTGGAGGTACTATACGAAGCTAAACTGACGTACTCACAATTTTGCTGGATCGAGCTGGTTTGTCGGCCCACCCTCCAGGATTGTTGGAGGGAGTTGTTGTTTGTACGCGTCATTTTGCTTCATGTATGTTTTATTTTATGCATGTAGTTTGTATTTGGGCCTAGTACTCTGGGTTTGTTTCGTTAAACTCTTATTAATGAAACAGGGTGGCCGTATTCCACCTTTTCCCTCAAAAAAAAAACTCCCTGCAAGAAATCGATCCCCCTGGCTACAATATTTATTGCACATATAGGTGCGTATTTCTTTATATTTAAGAGTATAGTACATAATTAGCGGGAAAAAAGCCTATAAATACATACGGAAATTTCCCGAGGATGCCTTCTTGTCATGTGAATTATTAATTCGTCTAGATTGCCTTGGTACGTAACCACTCTACGAACTGGTATTCGTTCTTCTTCTTCTTCTTCTTTGATCCGAACCAGCTAGTATTCGATATTAAGATAGACATGCAGCAAAAGCAGCTGTTGGTTTGGTGAAAACTACTGGCTCCATAGATTGAAGCTGACGGTCCTGAATGAGATGCAATTTTCTGACGAAGAAAGAGATGTTAGGGAATAATGGATCCGAAATGCTAGCAGGATGTTCACGGTTAGCTCAATGTATGACCACTTAAATGACGGGGGATGAGAAACCAGGAAGCAAATATCATTTGGAAAACCAAATGCCCGCTTAAGGTGAAAGCGTTCCTTTGGCTTGTAATGAATAACGCGATTCTTTCAAAAATCAATCTGAGGAGGCGAAATTTACACGTCGATGTGGGGTGTCAAAGATGTAACGAAGGGGAGGAAGATGTAAATCACATTTTCATATAATGTCCTAAAGCTAAATTATCATGGAAAAATTTGGGGATGGGATTTGGTATTGTAGAGACTCCAACAAATATTATTGACATCTGGGGTAGATGGAGGGACACTCACATTAGGAAAGAGTATAAGGGAATTTGGGACGTCACGGCGGCTGTTATTATTTGGGTCTTATGGCTTGATAGAAATGATGCATGTTTCCGTAATATTCATTGTAGATTTTTCATTATGTTTTATAAAATTATGGAGCTGATCAATTTTTGCGCAGGGCCCCTGGGGGTGAGGGAAAAACTTCGCATTGAAGAGGAGTAGATCGGATGGCAATACCAAGCGGGACTGATCTGTCGTCGACAAGATTGGGATGAGTCTTTTTTGGCTTTTTGGTTTCAGGGACGATAGTTGTGTTCCTGAGGATCCGCCTGGAGTAATCCTACTATGATGTACCCAGTGTATTTAATTTGTATCTTAGTGTATTTTATATTTTCTGTCTTTTTTTAGGCTTTTTAGATTGTCCTCTATTAGAAGTGTAACACTATGTACTTGTTGTTTCGTTAATTATCATTAATGGAACTGGTGACACTGGTCACTGTTTTATCAAAAAAAAAAAAAAAAAACTACTGGATCAATAAGATGGCAACCTAACAAAAAGCCATTAACTCCACACACCAAGCTGGTCCCTAGGATACATTTCCTTTTCTTTATGAATATGGATTTTGACATATGGGCGGCTATATATATACATCACAACCTGGCATAACGCCTGCTACTCCTACTTGTTTTGTTCTGCGTCATTTTCTTCTTGCCATTTAGCAGTAGATGATATTAGATGCGATTGTCCTTTTAGTAGATTAATTGTGTTTCGGGCTTGTACATCTATGGAGTTACCTTCTAAAAAAGAAAACTTGCACATGGAGGTCCCAGAATATAAACGTATAGTATATCAACTTCAAGATATTTGCTGCAGCACAAGGACCAATTAGTTGCTAGCTGTAATATTCATTCGGAGTGAGTTATTAATTAAAGCTTTGTTTATTAATTAACGTTCCTATTTGCGCTTTGTTTTGCCCAAGTAGTTTGTAGCTAGTCAGATTTATATTGTCAGTACATATTTTTAATGTTTCTTTTGTACTTTGTTTTGCTAAGTAGTTGGTAGCTAGTCAGATTTATTTTGTCAGTACAGATTTATTAAGGGACATGTATAAAATAAATACTTCTGTCTAACAGATTTTGCATTTGGAAACACAGTCTACATGATATTAGCCGTGAGGAATTGGACCTCGAGACGGAATAAGGCGGCAAGAAGCCACGAGCAGTAGCTGCTTTATTAGCAGGTTGCAGCTAATGCTATACTAGTAAATACACGTGGAATGCACGTTCGAATAATTTTTTTTAATATTCTATTCACGTGCTCTGCACGTGAAAAAAATTGAAGGGATAATAAAAAGGTAAAAAGAAAAAATTGTTATGGACCAGTTCGGTAAATATTTCCGAAAGTGGACCAGTTTGGTAAATAATTTCGAAAGCGGATCAATTTGGTAATTATTTGGGTTGAGGACAAAATACACTAAGGCCTTCTCCCATTATAGTAGTAGAGATATATGTAACAGTTTCGACTGTACGTAGTAGATCATGCACCTTAATTAGATCTTCCAATTGTCTTTGTGGTCATGGACTGGAATTACGCGACAGAATTGACGAATGAGTTTGTTGTGCAATAGGTGCAATAGTTTAGAGTTATACACCACATACACTCACCTAATAACGATTCGGCCACTCTTAGTGCATCTGTAGTCGTTTGTCATTTACCCATTTTTTTGAAAAAAAGAGAAAAAACGCTCTAGTTGTTGGCCATTTATCCATTTTTTTTGTCTGACATAAGCAGTCGTTGGCCAAATATTGGAAACGAAATGGCTTTTGCCAAAATATAGCTAACGAGGGATAATCTTTCGCCCGTTTAATGCGACGAAAGATTATCTTTCGTCGAAGAAGTCGGACGAAAAATGAAATACCGTCCCTACACAATTGCAGCACTTTAAGTCGGACGAAAGATAATACATCGTCGCTTCACTTTTTTGGCTGACTCTTCGACGGACGAAAGATAATACATCGTCCTTACAATTTTATTTTATTTTTTAATTAAAAAACGGTCGGACGGGAGATGAATCCCGGTCCGTTCCATTCTTAAAATAAAAAAAACCCTGAAATGAAGTGGGACGGGAGATAAAGCCCCATCCCATACATTTCTTTGTTAAAATTTTTTATAAAACAACCCTATAATTAATTCTATAGGTTAAAGTTAGGTTTAAAAGTTAATTAATTAATAATTAAGAAATATTTAGGGTTAATTTAACATTTATTAAGAAATTAATTATGATCTAAAGTTTTTTTTTTTAATGAGACGGACGGGAAATCATTCCCCGTCCGTTCATTTTTTTTTTTTTTTTTTTTTTTTTTTTTTGTGGCATGCGACAAAAAATAATTTTTCTTCTGAGATTTTAAATAGTGAAAAAGCCAAATTTTGGCTTTCAACGACTGCAGCGCAATGTTATTTTTTCCATTTCCATTTGTCATTTACCCAAATTTTGGCTCTCGACGACTAAAGATGCTCTTATAAACCTTTTTTCCTTTTAAAGAAAAGATAAAGTATAATCATCGTATTTTATTAATGAGAAAATAACAAAATAAACCTTCAAGAATTAGAAAAGTTACAATAAAATAACCGAAATAATAGGAAATGTAGGAAGTAAATACAATAAAGCCTAAACAACCCTGGGAAATAGAATATATATGAAGGACTCTGCTAGACCCTTACATTAGAGTTGCTGCGCATGAAACCATTTACCTTCTTGATCGATAATGATATAACATCGAAACAATTATACTTCTGACTAAAGAATAATCATGTTATATATAATGCATATGATTATTTGCTTCTCATAAGGCATCTTCAAGTCTTAATCCCAACCATTTTCAGATTAATTTATTAGCCTTTTAATTTTATACAGGCCCAGGCCCAGCCCATTTATATATACTGGGCTTCACTGGGGCCCAACAAAAGGTTAAACTTTATGATAATCTCTGGATTCTGTGCCTTTCCACTTCCACCTCTCTCCAACCAACAATGGGGTTCTCCTCCCTTCTAAACACCACCCACCACCACCACTGCCACCACAATCTCCCCGCCGTCCCATTCCCTCCATCTCCCTCCCCTTTCCCGCCAATTTATTTCAAATTTGAAAACCGAACGGCTATCTCCACCCTCCTTCCCTACCACCATCTCCCAACCTCACCTCTTTAAACCTTCGAGCTAGTTATCAGACTGACTCACTTTTTAAAAATATTTGTCAAAACGATCCTGTTTACAAAATAATTTTGCTTAGGACCCAGTCTGCTTTTAAATTTCAATGTTACTTTTCCTATAATCTTTTATATAGAATGTGTGACCTTTTATTAAATTCTAAAAGTTTTTTGAATTTTGAAATAATTTCTACTTTTCACATTAAATCTTTAGTTTCTTATTCTACGAGTTATAAAATAGTATTTAATCTATAAAAATTGTAGAAATTTTGTAAAAATTACTTACTCTAACCTGGCTCTGATACCAACTTGGTGCAAAGCGTGTAATAGTAATTACCTGCAAAAAAGAAACAAGAGTATCAAAAACTTTAAAAATAATATCCTTCTGTAAAATAGTATTTTTCAAAGTCAATTACATTATCGTTCTCCAGAATATTAAAATAATTAAGGATAACTTCAAAATTTCTCATATTTTCTGATTATGTCTCTGATACTTCACTATCACTATCATATGGAGGTTCTTCGGGTTCTTCCCCATTTCCTTCCCCAGCATGTTCATTCTCTTCAAGAAATTGTCTATATGTTGTTGTAGGACTCCATATGTAACTGCAAAATTCTTTATTTTCATAAAATAATAAAGATATTTTTGAGTAAGTTAGATCATCAATTATTTGGACAGTTATATTACTAGTTTCTCTATGATTAATTTGATTTATTGTTATAATTATTATTCTTTATATGCTGAAGAAGAATAATTTAAATTCATAAATATCATTCATGTTTGTTACTCTTTTAGGAAAAAAAAACATCAAAGAGCCGCATTCTATCACTTACTTGATAGCTAATCATTCATTCATAAATTTCTGAAGAAAGACTGAAACTATTATTATCCATTATTCTTTTTTAGTGATTTTGTGATTTAAAACAACAAGTATGAAATCATGAGTAGAAAGAGAAATTCTAAGGATACCCTAAAAATCAAAACAAAATGGTCCATCATGCTTCTGATCTAGTTAAGCTTCTTTGAGCTTCTCTGTACCAGTTACTACCAATGGATAAAATACCTCTGGTATGCACTCCGATTTTAGTACTCCTTTTCCATTCCTCCCATCTCAGGACTACTTTGCTCTTCAAGAGAGCTTCATCCAAGAGATACGTCTGAAACAACTAGTAGCACTTCGATACAGACAACCACAACCTAGCTCGTTTTCTGCTACTAGGTGTACAGCTTAACTACAGAAAGTTGCAAATGGGTCTTTTTGAAAGATCCTTTAGGCAGAGTCTTACAAAACTCTCCTTAAGGGAAAGTGACTAATTATTAATACCTTATATTGTACAAGAGCTTAACAAGAATGATAATCTTTATAGATTCCATACTCCTTACAAACAAACTCTTCTTACAAAACTATATGTAATTTCTACTTCTTAGATCTTATCCCTCATCCTTCCTCAAACTCCCCTTTTATAGAGGAAGAGATAGATTTACATCAGTTACAATTATTGTTCTCATTACATCATTGCTTACATCATAGGTAAATAACTGTGTCTAATCTGTCACTGCTTATGTTTTTAGAGATTCTTTTCTAGCCAGCATCTCCATGTGCTTCACATCAGAAAAAAATCGTCTTCAGCCTTATCTTGTTCTTTTTCGCATTGTCGACATTTTTGTTGTGGTTCTATCCTCATCAATCTACAGTAGTGGACAGCTGTCTCTTCTGTCATTATCATGACTCCTTTTATATAAATTTGATACTAGCTGTCAAAGACTTCTTTCTTTAACTGTGATTGTTTAATCTTTGCTATGCTGTAAATCATTATTTTATGTGGGTCAGGGCTATCATAGATCCATATGTTACTATCTCTATTTTGTATGTCCTTCAGTTCATAATACATTGTTCTAATTAAATCCCATAACTTTTCTTTCTGTGATTAGTTTATCAAAGTCTTCATTTTTATATGGTATAATATTCGTTGCTCCAAATAGGACTTGTGTAATCATCCCTATCTTTATAATATGCTAAACGGTAGTTCGTTGTCATCCTTAATGAATTCTGGAATAGCTGAAAATACCCAGACATAGATTTTAGAGGCCTTTGTAAGACCAAAATAATTCATAGCAGATTTATATACTTCTCTTGGTAGCTCGCTGAGTTCTTCACATTCTCTGAATGGATATATGCAGTGGATAAGCCATCTTTCGAATAATACTCTTACTGTCTTTGGATTTGCTCCGGGTAGTATAATCGCTTTGTTGATATGTTGCTGCGAAATAGTTTTGATAAAATGATTAACCTAGGTGGTCTGACATAATTTCTCAATATATTATAAAAATAAATTATTCTTGGAATATGTTAGAGGATCTGGGAGTAAACTCTCTTTGTAGGTAGTTGGTTATATGGATGTAGAACTTCCCTCTTGTATGGCTATTTTTGTGATTTCGCTTAGATTTTGTGGGTTAATAGGTTCACTCCCTTCACTCATTTTCTCAATATGTTCTGCATTTATATGGTGGTAAAATATACTCTGAATACCACATATTTGTAACTATAATTGGTTAAATGCTCATTTTAATTGCTCCATAGCCTCTTTTAGGAAGACTATATCTTGTTATATTTGATGGACTCTATTTTCCATCCTGTAAAAGCAAAATTGTTTGTTTTCCGATAAGAAATCTGCTAGAATGTTATCTTTTCCTTTTATATTTTTTATTGAGAAATTATAATGTGCTAACTCCATTTGCCATCTTATCAATCTTTTATTTGTTATAGTTGGGTATATTATTTTGTTAATCCAACTCGTTGTTTGTGTATTATCTCTCCTTACTGTGAATTTTGTATATATGTATTATGAATAATTCAAACTTTTGTATGGATTTTAAGATTGCTAATAGTTCTTTTTCATTTATGAGGTAATTTTGTTGGGTTTGTATGAATGATCCACTAGTATATCTAGCTAGTCTTTCCTCTTTTTCACCTATTTCAATAAATTTTAGTATTGCTCCCCAATTATCTTCACATTGATCTGTTTCTAGTATCCATGAACATTCTTTAACAGACAATTTTAGCTTATTTAATTTTGAAGTTTGTTGTTTTAGAATTTTAAGTTTTTCTTCATCCTCTGGGGTCCATTCCCATTTCTTAAACTTTTTAGTTTTTGTTGTAACCAATTTGTTTTTGCTGATAAATTTGGTATGTATCATCTTGTTTGATTTAGTAATCCAATTATTGCTTGTACTTCTCTTTTTTCTTTTAGGACATTAAGAAATGTCTTTATTTTTTCTGCTATATGTAGCTATAGTTCTATTCCTTTAATTGATAATTTTGTTCCTGATAATTTTATCTCGGTTTTGAGCACTTACATTTTCTTTTTTGATAGTATAATACATGTATTTTTTATTATTTCTAGGAATTTTAGTAAATGCTCTTTATGTTGTTCTTTGCTTTCAGATTCTATTAAATTATCATCTACATATACTAGTATAAAATTATTGTATTTCTCAAATATCTTATCCATATATTCTTGAAATACTCCTGGACTGTTTTTACATCCAAATGGTAATACGTTCCATTCATAAAATACTTCTGATGTACTAAATGATGTTAATTGTTTTGACTCTTTTGTTAGTTTTACGTCGTAAAAATCTGATTTACAATCAAATTTAGATTATATTTTTCTTGTTCTTACTGTTTTTAGTAGTACTGCATATCTAGTAGTGGATATCCAAATCTTTCAATACTTTTATTTAATTCCTTATAATTTACTATCATTCAAGATTTTCCTCTTTTTCTTCTGAATGTTTTCTTACAATGAATGCTGGTGATGAATGTGGACTTCGTGATTTTCTTATGTAACTGTTTTTCATTAATTCCTTTATATGTATTTTAAATTGTTCTAAATCTATTGGAGTATGTCTAATGGGTTTAATTTTTATTATTTTATTCTTATCTATTAATTCTATATAAGCCGTAGGTTCACTTAAGTGCCATTTTGCTAAATGTCTTTTCCACAGAAATCTTCTAGTTGTTTTTGTAAAATTTCTTGTATAATTATTACTTTTACTTGTTGTATTCTAGTTTTATTGGTAGATATTGGTATTCACCACGATGGGATGGAGAAACTCTGATATATGGTAGGTCTGTTCTAGAATAAGGTTGTGTTGTTCTAATTGCTATCAGGGACGTAGCCGGAACAATTTTGCCCGGGGAGCCAAGAAAAAATCTTATTGCTATATATATATATATATATATATATATATATATATATATATATATATATATATATATATATATATATATATATATATATATAGGGAAAAAGGGGTATGAGCAACTTGCTCATTTAGTAAATGAGCAATTGATGATGTGGCATACATGTGATTGGAAATCTTTAAAAGGGTTATTTGTCCAATGTATCACATGCATGCCACATAATCAATTGCTCATTTACTAAATGAGCAAGTTGCTCATATCCCTTTTACCCATATATATATATATATATATATATATATATATATATATATATGGGTTTTTTCATGAATTTTAGGCCGGCCAAACCATAAAACTTAATTTTTTGGAGGGGCAAATCATAATATTTTTGGGGTTTGTTCAAAATTTTCAATAGTATGAAGGGGGGTTTGAAATTTTTTGGGAGGGCCCGGGCCTTCACTAAGCTCCACCCATGATTGCTATTGCTTGGTGTTGGCAAGGTGTTGTGAATATAACCGATTTATGTCATATATTTATAGAATCATATTGTTGGAAAAAGTCATTTCCTAATAGTACATCATTATTCATATCATCAATTTGGTATATTATTGGTATTTTTAGTACGTAATTTCCTATTTGTATAGTAACATTTTGTTGATATCGATCAATTATGACAGTTTGTCCAGTTAATCCCGTTATCGCCTTTTTAGTATATCCATCTTGTTTCCATTTTGGTATGATATTTTCACGGCATAAGCTAGTGTCTGCTCCAGTGTCTATTAGACTATGATAGTTTCTTGGTTTGTATCCTTCGTAGACAAATTCAGTTAGTATGTATAATGTACTTTTGTTGCTCTTAATGGATTCATTTACACAATATTCTATTTATTACTATACTTTAATTATTACTGTTATTGTGATTATTTTTTTTCTTGTATTGAATAAGGTTGTACTGTTGTAAGGAAGTCAGTTCCTAACAACATTTCATTAACATTGTGCTCTATATTTACATGTAAATGTAATAACATTTCATTTCTACCATTTATCCTCAGTGCCAATATTATTTTATGGACAATTTGATATCTATTATTATAATAGTCTAAATAGTAATATAATTCTCTAATGGTATTAATTCTGTTGTTTATATATAAATTTGTTTGTTTAATATGCGAATTAGTAGCTCATGTATCTGCAAGAGCTACTTGTTTAACCCATTTACCACTGTCATTATATTCTATTTCTATTTTAAATTGATTATTATTTTGATTGTCTAATGTATTTATTATTTAAATTAATTCCAATGCTTGTTGTTTGTTCTTTATTGATAGAGATCTCTTTCCAAACATTATTTGTGGTGTTTTTTTTTTTTTGCAATATCTTTTGTTTTATTAAAGTCAAATTTTATATAATTTGGTATAGTCATTTCAGAGTTTTCTCTCACCAGTTTGTATCTTATAATTTCAGGAATAGTGGTTCTATGTTAAAATTATCTGTATATCTATTTTTTACTTCATGCTTACTAGTGAAAGCATAACTATTTCTTATTTATATACTCATAACTTTACTATTCTCTATCATTTCTATTCCTGATAATTTGTGGTACATGACTAGACTTTTGTCCTTATTTTCTTCTACCATTCTTATAGAGAAATTAGATTTAATTGTAAATTTTATCTTCTGATACATTAGGTTTCCTTGTACTATTTCTATTAAGGTATCATGTGTACTTGATATTATTCTATCATTCATTAGATATATTTCTAGGGGTGTATTTATTCCTGTCTTAAAATAAGCTTTTTATTATTATTTTTACTGCTCCTAAATGTATGTGTTTAAATATTTTTCTGATTTTCTGACTTTTTTTTCATTTATTACCTTATTATTCTTTCTGCTATTAATGGAATTATTGTTTTTTCTTGGGCTTGTTCATTGTCTTCAGGTTGTTCATTATTTTTGGCTATTATAATGGTATTCTTTTTTCTTTCAAATATTGGAAGTTTAAATATCTCTTTTGAGTTTACGTCTAATTTGGTTGCTCGTATTTTATTGTATATCTGTATGTCAAAACTCATTTTTCTCTTATTTCTTCATTATTTTCTTCTCTTTCTAATTGTTCTCCTATTTCTATTATTTCTGTCATCATATTTATTTCACATTCTTATGTTTCATCTTCACTACTTCCATTATCATTATTTCCTTATCTTCACTAATTTCTGACCAGTCTTCCTCATATTCTATGGGTTCATAATTTGTGTTATTCATTTCCTCAATTTTTTCTTCGTATTTTACATTTTTTCATTCCCTTATGACAATTTGGTGATATATGTCATATTTCTCCACATATATAACAATTGCATTTCTTTGGGTTTTTCAGATATTGTTTGTTTCTATTTATTCTTTTGAAGTATCTTTTGTAGGGTTTTTTATATCTCTTAAAAGTTTTTCTATATCTAAGTTTATATTTTTAGAATTGTGTTTACGTCTCTTTGTATAATTATGGTAATTATTACATCCCCAATGATTTGGTCTTGCTTCATCATAATAAATTCTTTGTTTATATGTTATATAATATTTAATAGTTGATTTATCGTCTTGACATACTTTATCTCTATAATCTTTTACAAATTGTGTCCTACATCCTAAGTATCTATTTCCGGTTTTACTTTCTCATTTACATATGCACCATATGCATTTATACTCCATGGATATGGTAATTTTAAGGAAAATGAGTCAAGGATTGGACTCTTTTATTCTTTTGTGTAATAACTATCATGATAATATTCTATGAATTCACATGCATAGTTATCAAAATAAAACATATCAAAAATATCTAAATTGCTTAACCTCCATCTTGCTTTGTTCTTTTTATATAATTATGTCCTTCTGTTTTTTCGTAGACACGGAATTATGTTCTTATTATTTTCTCGTAATTTGAGATTATTTCTTTTAATCTAGAGATCTTTGTCCTTAAGTTTCTTGTGTTCCTCTGTCATTGATTGGTTTGGATTCCTGATATTTCTTCTTTCTTTTTATGTTAGTCAATTCCACCATTTAACTACTACTCCTATTAATGTGGCTTCTATAAATTTCTCAAATATATTTCCTGAGAGGTTTTGTATAAATCCTACTATTATGCTTTTACTCATTTTTCTATTGTTCTATCTACATCTTTTACACAGTCTAAATCTATCAATTCTCCATTTCCTGCTATTTATTTTTCGTAGTGTTCTGTGGGTTCATATTTTGGTGTTTCTTTTTCTTTTCCTTTCTCTATCTTAACTTCTTTCTTTACTTTGCCATTTCCATAGTAGGTTATATAGTCTTTTATTAGGTGGTGGTCTTAAGTATTACATATTAGTTGAAATTTTTGTAGGTTTTGTTATAATCTTGTCTTTCTCTTGATCAATTTTTATTTCCTCATTTGTTATATCTAGATTTTTTAAGTCTTCTTCTATTTCCCCTGAATTAGGATTGCCATTAAATCTTCTATTTCTAGAACATTTATATTAAGTTTTGTTATAACTTCTAATTCATTCAATCCTTCTTCTGTTATATCTAGTTCTTGCTCTATGTCTTCTGTTATATACTTAGTTTTATTATGTTCTTTTTTCATTTTTTTATATGGAAAAGTCTTGGCTCAAATCAGGGATGCTGGATTCGAGCCGCCACTCAATTACCCTTCCAACCCAATACCAATGAGGACATTGCCTGTTGGTAGTTTTATTATGTTCTTATTTATAATTTTTAATTCTTTTCTTATATCTCTAACAATATTTGGACCATTGTAATCTTCTTCTAAGTCTTGAATGTTTATCATATAAATTTCTGATTCTATCTTTGAACTTAATTTGTGTATTGGTGTTCTACTTTTAGGTTGTTAACCATATTTACCTTAATATTCTATATGCCAGTAGGTGTTGGTAATACCGACTTACTTCTTCGTTCCTATATTCTAATACCTTGTGATATGGCTAAAAATGGGGTTAAATCGGAACCGTCCAGATGGATTACGAATCTTGGGGCACAGGGGTAGAACGGTAATTTCACCTTCTGACGGGTCTGAAGCGGGTACTGGTTATCTTCCCCGAAGATCCACTTACCCGCAAACGGATCCACCTCAATCGGGTACGGGTTTCAACCCGCAGCAAACCCAGCCCAGAAGGGATAGAATTAGGGTTTCTGATTCATATTAATCAACGGCCCTGATTCATGTCCTTTCACCGGGATTTGGGATTAAATTCCTTATCTGATTACAGGGAATATACCTTATCAGATTACATTCCTAATCTGTTGACAAGGGGAATATTCCACATCAGATCACGGGGATTACATTCCTAATCTGTTCCCTGAGACGCCTATAAATACCCCCCATCCATCTTCATTAAGAGGTAATCAATCTTTCACCAGTTTTTGCGCTCTTTCATAGTCTGCCAGATTACTGACTTGAGCGTCGGAGGGTGCGTCACCGGGAACAACCCCGGTGTCTCGCACTTTTTGCAGGTGCACGGCGGGAACGACGATCGAGGCCCGACGGAACAGGTACACAGGTTTTTCTATTCAGTTTCCCCAAGAATCCACAAGTTCTATCTGTGTGCCCCCACACCAAATTTAGCAGCAACAGATTGGCGCCGTCTGTGGGAAACTAACGAATAGAAACCTCTCCTCTTCCCGGTGAACAGGTTTTCTCCAGCCATGCCGCCTCGCAAAGTTAGGTCAAGAGGGTCCAACCGAGTGCCCAACCCTGACCAGCAAGAAGTCCTTCCTGATCCCGCTCAGCAACAAGGGCAACTCCCCCCTACCATGGAAGAGCCGCTCCAACGGAACCCTCCACCTCCTGATCCAAAGGGTCCTAACCCTCAGAAACAGCCTCTTCACCAAGAGAACCTCTCCATCCACAACGCCTCCAGTGCCTCCATGGCCTCCCATCATCCCCGAGCCTCTGGTCGCCACAATGCCCCTCCCAAACGCCCGGAAGATGATGACCTTCGTCGTCATCTGGATGAAAAGCAGGCTCGGGGGGAAGCCTCCCGCCAGCAAGAGCGATCCCCCCGTCACCGAGAGCACAGGAGGTCCCCCATCCGAAGAGGGGGAAAGGACTCCCCCGATCATTACCGAAGGAGGCACTCTCCCGCAGGTCGGCAGCAGCCTAGGAACAATGAGGCACCCATCACCCGTGCCGAGTTCCAGCAATTCCAAGCAATGGTACAACAGGCCCTCAACCTCCGTCAAAATCCCAATGAGCCGAGGGCCCCATCCCCTCCTCCGGTCCGAAGCCCTCGCCGACGGTCCCCTTCTCCTCGAACCGCTCCTACCAATTCCAGGCGCACCCCAAGTCCTCGTCGTTCTCGAAGTTACCATCGCCGCAGCCCTCGCTCCCCCTCATACGAAGACGAGTCCCGTGGCTCGGCAGATTACCGTCGGAGAGATGACACCATGAACCGCCGTCTAAACGAGGTGGAAAAACTCTTGGGACAGATAAACCGAGAAGAGGAGCTTAGGGGGAGGACCCTACGTCCTAGCCGACCCCCGTTCTCCCGGACCATAGTAGATGCCCCTGTTCCGTTCAGTTTCAAACCTCCCCAGTTCGAGAACTACACTGGGGAGACCGATCCAGTTGACCACATCGAAAGCTTTAAGACCTTGATGCTCCTCCATCAAGCTTCCGATGCCCTCCTCTGCAAAACATTCCCTGCAACTCTCAAAGGACCAGCTCGGGAATGGTACTCTCGCCTCGCCCCAGCGTCGATATTCTCCTTCGAACAGTTCGAAACCCTGTTCATCACCCATTTTGTCAGCAGCCGAAGGGCCGAGAAGACCAGCATCTCACTATTGCACCTCCGTCAATAGAAGGGGGAGAAATTGAGGGACTACGTCAAGAGGTTCACAGCTGAAGCCAGAACCATTGCATCCCTCGACCAATCGGTCGCTACCACGGTGTTCCAATCCAATATCCTCAATTCCAACCTCTGCTCCTCCCTCGCCAAGAAACCGCCGCATGACTTTTCTGACCTCCTCCTCCGCACTGAAAAGTACATCCGAGCTGAAGAGGCCGAGGAACAGCCCAACTGGGAAGGAACTGCCTCCGGGTCTAAGAGGAAGGGAACGGAAGAAGAGGGAGCAAAGAAGTTCCAGAAGGATAATGCTGGCCAGCGCCGACCTCCCCCTAGATTTGAGAAGTTTACTCCCCTCACCACAAACATCTCCGCCATTTTCATGGAAGTCGAGAAAGAAGGGGTCTTACCTCTTGCTCCGAAGATGAACACCCCTGCCAAGAGAAGAGATAGAGAAAAATGGTGCCGCTATCACCGGGACCACGGGCACGACACCAACGATTGCCGTGCGCTAAGAAACGAGATCGAGGCCCTTATCCAGAGGGGGGCAGTTGGCAAAATTCGTGAGAAAGGACCAAGCCGAGCTTCCTCCCCAGCCTCGGGGGGCTAACAAACGTCCGGAACGAGAAGAGACACCAGAGTTTGAGGAAGAACGAGTCCTCCACCTCATCCATGGGGGTCCAATGGGGGGCTCCTCGAACTCTTCTCGGAAAGCTTTTATTAGAGAAGTGAACTCGGTCCGAACCACCCCTCCTCCCAAAGGCCTCGGAGTGCCCGTCACCTTCTCTGACGAAGATCTCGAGGGTGTCCGCACCCCTCATTGTGACGCACTTGTCATCAGTCTTCACATGGCCAATTTCAAAGTCGAGAGAATCTTAGTGGATAACGGTAGCTCCGTTAACATCCTCTTCCTCGATGCCTTCAAGGGGCTGAAGCTCTCCCGAGACAGACTCAAGCCCGCCGGCTACACGCTCCATGGGTTCACGGGAGTGCCGGTGACGATTGAAGGGGTAATCACCCTCGATGTCACGGCCGGCAAAACTCCTACTACCCGCACGGAGTCGATGGATTTCATGGTCGTAGATGTCCCAGCGGCCTACAACGTCATTTTGGGTCGGCCCGGCCTAGCCGCCCTTGAAGCCGTCCCTTCTGCCTATCATCTCAAAATGAAATTCCCCACTCGGGCTGGAGTAGGAGAAGTAAGGGGCAATCAGGAGCAGGCCCGCAAGTGTTATATGACCTCCACCCTCGGACCCGTCCTCTCCTTAGAAACACTCGAGATCCCCCAAGATGCTGCTCGGCCAACTTCCGAGCCGGTAGACGAGTTGGAGGAGGTACTCTTCTCGGAGCAGGAGCCGACCCGCAGGTTCTTTGTCAGCAAGACCCTCCCATCCGCCCTATGCGCGGATATTGTAAAATGCATCCGAGCAAACCAAGACCTATTCGCATGGTCAGCTGCAGACATGCCCGGTATCTCCAAAGAACTCTTGGTCCACCGCCTCAGTGTTGATCCAGGGTCCAAACCGGTCCAGCAGAAGAGGCGCAAGTTCGCTCCCGAGCGTCAGCTCGCTATCAAAGAGGAGGTAGATAAATAGTTGAAGGCCCGATTCATACAGGAAGTGAATTATCCTGAGTGGTTGTCAAACGTAGTAATGGTGAAGAAGTCCAACGGAACATGGAGAATCTGTATTGATTTCACTGACCTCAACAAGGCCTGCCCTAAAGATCCCTTCCCTCTGCCGAGCATCGACACTCTGATTGACGCAACCTCGGGACATGAGCTCCTCAGCTTCATGGACGCTTTCTCGGGTTACAATCAGATAAGGATGTTCCCCCCGGATATTCCGAAGACATCTTTTGTGACCGACCAAGGACTCTACTGCTACAGAGTCATGCCGTTCGGCCTAAAGAATGCAGGGGCAACATACCAGCGCCTCGTCAACAAGGTATTCCAGGCCCAGATTGGCCGAAACATGGAAGTGTACATGGATGACATGCTTGTGAAAAGCATCCGAGGCGTTGATCATGTGGCCGACCTCCAAGAAGCGTTTGATGTTTTGAGAAAGCACAATATGAGACTCAACCCGAACAAGTGTGCGTTCGGCGTCTCATCAGGCAAGTTCCTCGGCTTCATGGTTAGCCAACGAGGAATAGAGGCAAATCCGGAGAAGATCAAGGCCATACTGGACATGGCCCCGCCTAGAAATGTCAAAGAAGTTCAGAGATTGACAGGTCGCCTAGCCGCCATTGGGCGCTTTCTGTCGAAGTCTGGGGAGAAGTGCCTCCCGTTCTTCAAAGCCCTCAGGGGGGCTAAGGGATTCGAGTGGGGGCAGCAACAACAAGACTCCTTCGACCAGCTTAAGGCTTACCTCGTCAATCCACCTCTTCTCAGCAAACCCATACCGGGCGAACCACTCTACCTCTACTTGGCAGCCTCCGAACAAACGCTTAGTGCGGTCTTAGTTAGAGAAGAAGAAAGAACTCAGAAGCCCATTTACTACGTCAGCAAAGTGCTCCGGGACGCCGAGCTCCGGTACCCGAAAATTGAGAAAATAGCCTACGCCCTGATAATGGCTGCAAGAAAGCTTCGGCCCTACTTCCAGTCCCATTCGATGGTCGTTCTTACCGACCAGCCGCTGAAACAGATCCTTCACAAGCCAGAGACTTCCGGCCGCCTCATGAAGTGGTCGATCGAGCTGAGCCAACATGATATTACTTATCAGCCTCGGACCGCAATCAAGGCGCAGGCGCTGGCCGAATTCATAGTTGAAACAACTATCCCCGACTCCGAACAAACAATGAAGGGACCGCCTGTTTGGTCGGTCTATGTCGATGGATCCTCTTGCAACGAGGGGAGCGGGGCAGGGGTCATCCTCGCAGGCCCAGACGACTTTGCCCTCCAATATTCCCTCCGTATAAACTTCAAAGCCTCGAACAACGAAGCCGAATACGAGGCGCTCATAGCCGGCCTTGGGATGGCCCGAAACGCAGGGGCGCGACGCCTGCAGATCTTCAACGACTCTCAGTTGGTCGTTAACCAGGTCCTCGGCGAATATGAAGCCCGTGATGACAGGATGGTAAAGTACTTGGCTAAAGTAAAGAGCCTCATGGCGCTCTTCGAGGAGGCCCTCATCCGAAGAATCCCCAGAGAAGAAAATGCCCAGGCCGACGCCCTGTCCAAATTAGCTTCCTCATCCCTTCAAGGCCTCGAACAAACTGTTCTGATAGAAGTCCTCCTAAAGCCAAGCATAGAGGACGAGGCTCTCAACTCCGTCGAAACACTGCCAGTCCCCCTCGAAGACAATTGGATGAAGCCCCTCGTCGAGTTTTTAAGAGACGGACTCCTCCCCCAGGATCCGAAGGAAGCCCGAAGGATAAGGACCCGAGCCGAGCGTTACATATTGGTCGAAGGCATTCTGTATAAGCGCTCCTTCACCCAGGTGGATGGTCGACCCTACCTAAGGTGCCTCTCCCCCGGACAAGCCGACTACGCCCTGCAAGAGCTCCATGAGGGCATCGGCGGAGCCCACTCCGGCTCCAGAGCCTTGGCGCTCAAAGTGTTGAACTACGGGTATTACTGGCCCACTCTCCTACGGGACGCCGAACAACACGTTCGGCAATGCACCTCCTGCCAGAAGTATTCCGACATCCGACGCCTTCCACAAGCACCATTCTCCTCCCTATCAAGTCCGATCCCCTTCGCAATGTGGGGGATGGATTTACTGGGGCCATTTCCATCGGCCCCCGGACAATTAAAGTTCCTAGTCGTGGCAGTCGACTATTTCTCGAAATGGATAGAGGCCGAGCCCCTGGCTACAATCACCGAACATAGAGTTGTTCAATTCTTCTGGAAAAATGTAATCTGCCGATTCGGTGTTCCTCGGGTCGTAGTTACGGATAACGGTACGCAGTTCGCTGGAGCTGCCTTCCGAGCCTTATGTGAAGACCTAGCCATACAACACCGCTTCTCCTCTGTCTCTCATCCCCAGTCAAATGGCCAGGCCGAGAATGCCAACCGACAGATCCTCTCCGGCATCAAGAAGAGACTCGACAAGTGCTCCAAGGGATTGTGGGTCGATCAGCTGCCCAATGTGTTGTGGATTTACCGCACCACGAAGCGGACCCTGACAGGCGAGAGTCCGTTTAATCTCACATATGGGTCCGAGGCCCTCATCCCGCTAGAAGTTGGGATACCCTCTCCTCGTTTGATAGCTTTTGAAGAAGAACAGAATGTCAGGGAGCTCAGAACAAGCCTAGACTTGATAGACGAAATCCGGGAAAGAGCAGCCATACGGCAACAAAGTTACCGGAGAAGAATCGAACTTGCCTACAACAAACGGGTCCGCCCAACAGACCTGAAAGAAGGGGATCTGGTCCTCCGAAAATTGGCCATCTCGTTCCCCGGACAGAAAAGCAAGCTGGCCCCAAATTGGGAGGGACCATACAAAATCTCCAAAGTGATCCACCCCGGTGCATACAAGCTAGAAGATCTTGAAGGCAGAGAAATTCCCAGGACTTGGAACGCCGACCATCTTTTGAAATACCAAGAGAAGGCAGCTACGCCTATCTAAGTAACTCGAGATGTCGGACCACTCCTCTCCTGCTACTAGTAATAATTTTTCCTTTGTTCTTTTTTCATTGTAATAACGGCTAGCAACTTTAGAAGCAGCCGACCATTAGATATTAATAAATAAAGTTTTTCATATTTTTACTATCGCATACCTCAGCCTTTAATTTTCTAACCACACGATGGTTCGGAGTCCAGCACTCGGCTCGACTCTCCCTCCTCGGCTCGTCTATAGACGAGCCGGGAGTAGATCGCCGTTCGAAATTGCTCCTGCAGCCGTTGAATGGATCGGAGTCCAACACTTGGCTCGATTTTGCTTCGCAAGTTCGCTCCTAAGCGGACTAGAAGTAGCTCGCCATTCGAAACTGCTCCTGCATCCCTTAAACTACCCACATGATGGTTCGGAGTCCAGCACTTGGCTCGACTCTCCCTCATCGGCTCGTCTATAGACGGGCCGGAAGTAGATCGCCGTTCGAAATTGCTCCTGCAGCCGTTGAATGGATCGGAGTCCAACACTTGGCTCGATTTTGCTTCGCAAGTTCGCTCCTAAGCGGACTAGAAGTAGCTCGCCATTCGAAACTGCTCCTGCATCCCTTAAACTACCCACACGATGGTTCGGAGTCCAGCACTCGGCTCGACTCTTCCTCCTCGGCTCGTCTGTAGACGAGCCGGGAGTAGATCGCCGTTTGAAATTGCTCCTGCAGCCGTTGAATGGATCGGAGTCCAACACTTGGCTCGATCTTGCTTCGCAAGTTCGCTCCTAAGCGGACTAGAAGTAGCTCGCCATTCGAAACTGCTCCTGCATCCCTCAAACTAACCTAACGATCGGATCTCTCCGACGACTTGACCCAATCTTTCTGACTCACCCTCGGTCGGGCCAGGATTAGGTACAAATCGCACCCCTCGCGCGCCGAGCCGAGGAACCGGGTTACCGACCCTCGTATATGGCAAAAAATCACTCCAAGGCGAAGCCACCGTCAGATCGCCTCAGAAAGTGCGCTAAGGCGTGATGAGCGGATCTCATTCAGCCACGCGTCCACAAAACGACAAGATAGTGTTTTCTTGGAAACTGGATCCGTCTCGAGATCCGTGCAAACATCAGACGTTCCTGATTAGGCCACGTGGGCGCAGTCGGGAAGCAACTACGCGCCGAGCCGAGGTACCGGGTTACCGACCCTCGTATATGGCAAAAAATCAGTCCGAGGCGAAGCCACCGTCAGATCGCCTCAGAAAGTGCGCTAGCGCGTGATGAGCGGATCTCATTCAGCCACGTGTCCACAAAACGACAAGATAGTGTTTTCTTGAGAACCGGACCCACCTCGAGATCTGTGCAAACATCAGACATCCCTGATCAAGCCACGTGGGCGCAGTCGAGAAGCAACTACGCCTTAAGCAGCCAAACCAAGCCGATAGCTCATAAGCGCAGCGAAAAAGGAAAATTCGAGGCCAAGGAGTTCGGCAAAGTGAACACCAGCCTCGTGGTTCATCTCGAGCCTACTCTAGTTGACACAACCATGGCACAGATAAGAAGACAGCCGAGGACAGTTCGGATAAAACAACTCCAATTCCATTAATAAGTTGGATAAAAGTTACAAAGCGGATTACAACAGCAAAAACTCGCAAGTAGGTTACAACACAAGGACACGACCAGCCCATTACTTCCGAGGAAGGGGAATGCTCCGCTTTAGAGACACTTTGGGTCGACGCTTCTTGACCTCCGAGCTCGAATCTAGGCCGACGAACCGAGACGCCTCCTCACCACTAACTCTGACGGTTGCTCCTACCGAAGCACCGCTTGAAGACACCGCCACACCGCTTTGGGCATCGGCGGCTGACCTGCCTACGAGGGGAGTCCGGCTCGCCGCTTGATAGAACGTGATCCCTCGCTCGATCTCTTCGCGGGTGCACGAGGTGCTCCGGACGTTGGCCCTCACCGGCTGAGGCTTGAGCCGAGCAACTTCTTCCTCCAGCTCGACGATGCGATCCTTCAAAGTGTCATCCTTTACTATCACCTTAAACCGAGGAAGTTTCGCCGAACCGGGGTATTCGGCGCTGTCGGAGATAACGCGACGCAAGTGGGTCACTTCGATACTCTTGTCGACAGTCACCCTCTGCAACTCTTCCACCTTCTTCGCCAAGCCGTCCCGTTCGGCTGAGATTCGAGCCAGTTCCTCTTCCCTAGCAGATAGCTCGACCTCGACTATCCGTAGGTGGTGCAGTTCAACTAAAGCATCGCTATGCCTTATCTCCAAGTTATAAAGTATTCTCCTCGTCAGGTGAACCTCACCCTCGAGACGATCCTCCCGAGATCGCTTAAACAGCTCGGCTCGGCGCTGTTCAGCCGAAGTGTTACAAGTCGGCTCGGCAATCTGAAATAAGAAAGAGATAGCATTTGATACTTTTCATTCATTACCGAACCAAACACTTAGACAAATTCCGGAGTCAAAATACTTTTCATTCATTGAAAGGCGGTGGCCAGTCCGCAAAAGGCATTACAACGATCGGAACAAAAAAAAAACTACAAAAACTTAGTGAGGGGATCAAGGGTCCACCTTCGTCGCCACGTCAGCCACGGGTGCATCGGCAGAGGGTCCCTTGACCTGGCCGTCCCCCACAGTCTCTCCTTCCCGTCCTCCCTCGCCTTCGCCTTCGGCCTCGTCATCTTCGCCTTCCTCCCCTTTATCGTCGGAGGTCGGCGTTGGAAACAATTGATAACCGACCCGCTCGAAGCCGCGGACGCGTTCCTGAACGTGGTCGAGGGCCATCTGATAGGACTTCTCCATATTTTCGGCCATGTGCCTCTTCGCCTCTTCCTCGACCTCCTTCTCCACCTCGGCCCGGATCTTCGTCGCCAGGGCCTCCTTCTCCGCTCTCTCTTCGGCCAAGGACTTCAGCGCCGCAGCTAAGTCCTCGGCGGCCTTGGCAGACTCCGCGTCGAGCCGCTCCTTGGCCTTCTCCAAGTTCGACCCCAGATCCGCGACCCGGACTTCCAAGGCCTCAGCCCTCCTCTGCTCGGCCTCAAGTTCTTTGACCGCCCTGACCTTCGCCAACCTGTCCTTGTCGCTGGCGGACCTCAGCTCCTTCTCCTGCTCGGCAAATGTCTCGAGGAGGTGGCCGAAGTGGCAAGTGGCCTACGGAGACAACAATCAGCAATACACATGCCGAGTTGCAGACTTAAAGAAATTTGCAATACACTTACCGAAACGAGTGACCGGGCGACTTCATAGGTGTCGTCACCGACCGTCCCCGCCTTCAGTGCGGCCCTGTCCTTCGGGGTCGCCAAGTGTTTGACGACCTGCACCGACATCTGCGAATTGCCGAGGAACCCGTCATGGTTCTTCACTCGCCAATTCGGCACGAACAGCTGCTTGTGCTGCTCTGTCAGAATCTCTTCGGCGGCCTGGGTCAGCGGTGGTGCCTCGATCGACAGCGCCGTGTTCACGTCGAAGATCCCCTCGATCACGCCAGGGATCGAAGAAGACGGGGGCTCCTCAGCGACGATAACTTCCGAGGGCACATCCACAGCCGGGGGAGGCGGAGAGATGGTCGAGGCAACGGCAGGTGCCGGGGTCGACGAAACAGTCGCGACCGCCCTCTTCCTCTTCTTCCCCCCGGCCAACTTAGACCTGTCAGCCATCATGGAGTTGAAGTCAATCTTCATTGCTTCTGCAACGAGCCAAAAAAAAGAAAGGGGACGAGTTAGCAGCCCGAACCAAAAACTTAGAAGAAAAATAAAAAAAAACGAGATGTCAGGAGCATACTCGGGTCGATGGGGCTTAGGCCGCACCCGAACAACACCTCCTCCGTCAAATCCCTCCAACTCAGTATCGGAAGGGCCATTATCCTCCTCGCCACCTCTTCCTCGGCATCAGACAAAACAGGGTCGGCGCGCGCGAAATTCAGCACCTCCACCTTCCAACAGGTCGGAATGGGCCTAATCGCCTCGCCCCTCACTATAAAATACTTCTCCTTCCAACCCTTAATCGAGTCAGGGTTTTCTACAATCTTGACACCCTTCCTCGGCCCCAAATAGTATCGGTACTCCGTCTTGTGCTGCCGGTTTACTCGATACATTCCTCGGAAGACCGTGAGATCGGGCTGCACCTCGGCTCGGTAGCACTGAAGCATAAAAGCGTTCACATGACGCCATGTGTTCGGCATGAACTGGGTTGGCGCGAGGCAATACCAGCCGAAGATCTCGAGGATGAATGGGTGCAGAGGGAAACGCAACCCGACATGAAAGGAGTCGACGTCGAACATACACATGTCCGAAGACGGCAACTTAGAATTCGCTCGTATCCCAGGACCTGGAAGAATCAGTTTGTACTCCGGAGGGATAGCGAAAGCCCTCCTAACCCGGAGCAGGTCCTCCTCGGATACCAACGTGATGAGCTCATCTGCTTCGGTGGCAAGGGCCGGGTTAGGTTCTTCGACGATCTTGGACTTCCTATAGATCGCCTTCTCCAGCAAGTCGCCCTGGTACTGCCTGACCCCCGAGTGACCGGACAGGACGGAAGGATACCGTCCTATCTCGGGTGCTTGCTTCGGATTCTCCACAATCACCTCCACAATGGGGGATTGGGTCTCCACCCTCCTCTTCTTCTTCCCCTTCTTCGTCTCGACTACAGACGGCTCAGCGGCTTGCTTACCCTTCCTCCTAATCTCCGACCTCCTCCTCTCCTCGGCACTCTCGTCACCCGAAGACGAGGCCCCACTCCCCGAGTCTACTCGAGACATCTCTAGGAAAATTATTCAAACTAAGTAAACTGACCTTTTGAAGTGACATCCACGGTCGGAGTGCTCTCGCCGGAAATCGCCTGGCCCACCCGACAGCTAACGGGAACGCCTTAGAGAGAAAATCGCCGCTAGCAGAGGACTAAGAGATCGAAAGTAAAAAACTTGAGTAAAAAGTGAGAAATGAGCTTTGAGAGTAAGGGTGAGAGCTTTTAACCCCTCGCAAGTTGGGCCTCCTTGGGAAACGCAAAAAGCCCACTAGGGAGCCAAAGCGACAGGCGGAAAAGATACGAAGCCTACTCAAAGCAAGAGACTCTTAAAAAATACCAAGTCAACGTCTCGGCCACCTACCAGAAAGCCATAGGACGCCCCGGCCACACAACTTTGTGCCTTGGCCAATCAGCCCCGATGCGCCGAGCCGAGATACCGGGGTACCGACCCTCGTATATGGCAAAAAATCGCTCCGAGGCGAAGTCACCGTCGGATCTCCTTAAAGTTCGCGACAGAATCTGATGGACGGTTCAGATCGTGCCACGCCCACAAAACGACAAGATAGCGTTTTCTCGTGATCTGAACCCCATCCTCGAGATGCGCGCCAAGATGGACAGCCCAGATCCAGCCACGCATCCCTCCTTGCTGCCTGCCATCGGTTCGCCCAGCCGAGCTACCGAACAGCTCAGCCGAGCCACCGAGCCACTAAGCGCCGAGGAGGTGACCCCTCAGGAAGTACCTCCTCCAAAACACACAACTTTGTGCCTCGGCCAATCAGCCCCGATGCGCCGAGCCGAGATACCGGGGTACCGACCCTCGTATATGGCAAAAAATCGCTCCGAGGCGAAGTCACCGTCGGATCTCCTTAAAGTTCGCGACAGAATCTGATGGACGGTTCAGATCGTGCCACGCCCACAAAACGACAAGATAGCGTTTTCTCGTGATCTGAACCCCATCCTCGAGATGCGCGCCAAGATGGACCGCCCAGATCCAGCCACGCGTCCCCCCTTGCTGCCTGCCATCGGTTCGCCCAGCCGAGCTACCGAACAGCTCAGCCGAGCCACCGAGCCACTAAGCGCCGAGGAGGTGACCCCTCAGGAAGTACCTCCTCCAAAACACACAACTTTGTGCCTCGGCCAATCAGCCCCGATGCGCCGAGCCGAGATACCGGGGTACCGACCCTCGTATATGGCAAAAAAATCGCTCCGAGGCGAAGTCACCGTCGGATCTCCTTAAAGTTCGCGACAGAATCTGATGGACGGTTCAGATCGTGCCACGCCCACAAAACGACAAGATAGTGTTTTCTCGTGATCTGAACCCCATCCTCGAGATGCGCGCCAAGATGGACCGCCCAGATCCAGCCACGCGTCCCTCCTTGCTGCCTGCCATCGGTTCGCCCAGCCGAGCTACCGAACAGCTCAGCCGAGCCACCGAGCCACTAAGCGCCGAGGAGGTGACCCCTCAGGAAGTACCTCCTCCAAAACACACAACTTTGTGCCTCGGCCAATCAGCCCCGAAGCACCGACCCAACGAGCCGAAGCACCGACCCAACGAACCGAGGCTCCGACCCTCCGAGCCGGGGTACCGGGGTACCGACCCTCGTATATGGCAAAAAATCGCTCCGACCCATATCAGCCGTTGGATCTTGTCAAAAAGCGTGCTCGTCATGATGGACGGTCCAGATGTGGCCACGTCCACTAAACGACAAGATAACGCTTTACGGGGATCCGCACTGAGATAGACGGTTCAGATGATGCCACGTACCTCGGAACCGTCGAGCCGAGGCACTGGTCATCCGAACCGAGGTGCCGAGACGCCGAGCCGGGGTACCGGGGTACCGAACCTCACATGCGGCGAAAAAGCGAGCCGAAGAACAGGGACCACTCGATCTCTCCGAAAATCGCGCTCCGCTCTGATCAAGGGCTCTGATGGTGCCACGTCGTAAATGAGTATTTAAAATCAGTTTTAATTTATTTTAATCGTTTTATTTATTTAAAAATTGCGAAAAAATTACCAAAAATTCGGGAAAATTCACTAGAAATTCTAGAAAATAATTATAAATTCGGGGTAGTATTTTCGAACCCCTGAACGAACAATTGTTGCCTAGAATGTATTGTGAGGGCCCCCGGACGACCGGTTAACACATCGCAAAATTAAATAAATAATCCGAAAAAGTAGATAAAGACCGTCGGACATTCAGAGATGCTTAAGAACAGATTGCAACTTCAAAAAACACCTTACTACCCCCTTCAAGATTCAAAACCCTCCATTTGGACTCCGATACAACTCCGCTAGCCATTAAAACAGTTAAACTACTCCTCAAAGGCTGATCAAACTCAGTCTTTAGGAGTGGGGGGCTCGTGATATGGCTAAAAATGGGGTTAAATCGGAACCGTCCAGATGGATTACGAATCTTGGGGCACAGGGGTAGAACGGTAATTTCACCTTCTGACGGGTCTGAAGCGGGTACTGGTTATCTTCCCCGAAGATCCACTTACCCGCAAACGGATCCACCTCAATCGGGTACGGGTTTCAACCCGCAGCAAACCCAGCCCAGAAGGGATAGAATTAGGGTTTCTGATTCATATTAATCAACGGCCCTGATTCATGTCCTTTCACCGGGATTTGGGATTAAAGTCCTTATCTGATTACGGGGAATATACCTTATCAGATTACATTCCTAATCTGTTGACAAGGGGAATATTCCACATCAGATCACGGGGATTACATTCCTAATCTGTTCCCTGAGACGCCTATAAATACCCCCCATCCATCTCCATTAAGAGGTAACCAATCTTTCACCAGTTTTTGCGCTCTTTTATAGTCTGCCAGATTACTGACTTGAGCGTCGGAGGGTGCGTCGCCGGGAACAACCCCGGTGTCTCGCACTTTTTGCAGGTGCACGGCGGGAACGACGATCGAGGCCCGACGGAACAGGTACACAGGTTTTTCTATTCAGTTTTTCCAAGAATCCACAAGTTCTATCTGTGTGCCCCCACACCAAATTTAGCGGCAACACCTTGTATGTTATTTCTTTTTGTATTTCTTTCGATAGCTTTTGGGTTACTTAACTTGTTAGTACTAAATATTTTAATATTTCTTTATCAGTTATATGTCTTCTTTCTACTAATCTTCTATCAGTGTATCTAATTTTAAATTTTGAAGATTTTTTAATTTTAGTTTCTTTATTTTCCGTGAAATATCTAGTTTTATATAGTTTATAATTTCTAAAGTAGGGTTATCCAGAATTTTTTGTTTTTAGGATTTTATATTCAACTGGGTCAGTTGGGAGGTAATATTTTCTTGAAGTAGGTTAGTAGTAAAGTGGGTTAGTTTGACAAATAAATTTTGAAAGTGGGTTAGTTTGTAACATACACTATTAAACCTTCAAACCAAACCACTACAAATATACAAGTACAGATGAACTACTCGTTCAGTAGCTGCTTCTATTGAACCCCCAGCAAAGGCTCTCCGGAAACTTCTGGAATCACCAGGCGTCTATCACTCAGGGTCCTGCTGGTTTCGATGCTTTGACCGCTAAGCTTGTGGAGAGAGCTGGGTTTCAGTTCTGTTTCATGAGCGGTACGTGTTTTGTTTTTTGTTATGTAATTTTTAAATGTGAATGCATGGAGTTGGATGTTGTACACTTCGCAGAGGAAGAATTATAAGTGACATTAGAGCCTGCACTGATATGATTAAGTGGGAGGGAGAATTGAATACCACATTGCATCCGATATCAGCTAGTCTCGAAGTTTTGTGTAGATTGTTTGGCTAGCAAGGACACCAACTACGAAAGGAAAATTTTGCCGAAATGCCCTTGTTTTTGAAAATAATTAGCGAAATGCCCTTGTTTCGAAAACATTTAGCCATCTGCCCTTGTCTGTGACACGTCAGCAACAAACGTGATTGGGAATCACGGCATCAGCTAATTTCATGCCGTGATTCCCAATAACGGCATCTCTATTTGAGAAAATTGCCATGCCGTTATTCCCAATAACGGCATTGGTGTCTTTTAAAAAATAGAGCTCTACTTTGTTAATCTTGACTCGAGATTAATTCCAAATATGAAATAAACTGATGCCGTTATTCTGGAGAACGGCATCGTTTGTACTGATGCCGTTTTTCAGAATAACGGCATCAGTTATTTACTTTTTGCAGTAATATACTTGAAAAACCCTTCCTCTTCCCCCTTTCTCTTCCGCTCGTGCCTTCCTCATTTCCAAACAGAAAACCCATAGTCGAAAACCCTAGACGTTCTAAAAAAAAAAAATCCACTAGATCTTTCGGTGTGTTGTTGACTTCAATTTCGGAGTGTACTCCTCAATCCTTCATCCAGAGTTCATTCTCATTCCGATTCCGAAATCTTTGTAAGTAACTAAAAACCCTAATTTGTTTTTTGTATAGTTGATTTTGACTGTTTTATTATGTAGTATAGTACAAATATTGTAGGCTAGGGTTATTGAAGTAGTAATTTTGGAAGTACTTCAAGTATTGTAGGTTAGGGTTTACTAAATGTTGAGTTTTTGAGATGCTCAATTTCTTAAATATTCAAGTGATTTACGTTTGAAGTCGGGGTTATGAAGATCCTTATACACTTAATTTTGGTGCTTGTTGCTCATGCACTCAATTTTCCTAATTCACGGTATATCCTAATACACTCATCTTTGGTGCTTCTTACTTATTGAAAATCCTAATTCACTAGCAGATCTCTGCTCATGCACTCATTTTTTCTACTGAAAATGTTGCTGATTAGTCTTCGTTAATGTGTACAGGCCAATGGATCCTGCACAACCATCTTCTTCGCATGGTGTTGGTGCTTCGTCTACGCCTTCATTTGGACCACGGGGACATCCGGGTCCATTAGATCCTACAGTTCTGTTTCTCCAGGAAGACCACCGATCACAGGCCGTTTGGACCGGGGATGTGGAGAAGATGAGTTTTAGGACGCACAAGGTCATGCCTGTCCTCAAGAACTGTATTGCTATGCAACATTATTTAGTTAGCAGTGGGTTTAGCGGTATGTCAAAGATGACCAACATAAAGTGTGATCACGCCTTGCTTACCGCACTGGTAGAGCGATGGAGGCCGGAGACACACACCTTCCACTTACCGTGCGGTGAGATGACGGTCACCCTACAAGATGTAGCGGTGATTTCGGGTCTTCCAATTGACGGGGTGGCCGTCACAGGCAATCTGATGTTCAACAAGGTTGCACTAGCACGAGATTATTTGGGGTTGGATGTTGATGAAGTTGACCACGGCATATGGGTTGGGGAATCCATTAGGCGTTCATTCCTAGAAGATAGTTTCACTCACATTCGAGTCGCACCTGTGCATACGGACATCGAGATCCAGAACTACACGCGGGCATACGTACTGTCGATGATTGGAGGGATCCTATTCCCTAACTCTTCAGGTGACGTAGTCCACCTCATGTATCTTCAATTGATAGCTGACTTACAGACAGCCGGGAGGTACAGTTGGGGAAGTGCAGCTCTAGCCTCCCTCTATCGTGCACTCTGCAACTGTTCGATGGGTTCCATTCAGATGACCGGGCCGATGTCCATCCTGCAGATTTGGTGTTGGGAAAGAATACATCTCGGCCGACCCCGTGTGACGGTACTTTCAGAGAGTTGGAGGGATGTACATGATAATCCCGTGATGAGAGCTCCTCTCGGTGCATACTGGGCGGGGAAGCGTACGTGGAGGGATAACCCACGTGGTGTCCTAACTTATTACAGGGACGAGCTAGATCAATTGAGGGACGAGCTCGTCAATTGGACCCCGTACACGGATGAGAGACTGGCTCGTCTACCACCTATTTGCACTGCTCATGCGCAGTTGTGGTTGACCTTAGCTCCGCTGGTGAATTTCTCAGTTGTGGAGTTTTATTATCCCGGCCGTGTTCTTCGGCAATTCAATGCACAACAACCCGTCCCCGTGAACACATTATACGATCGTAGACTACACAACATCACGGGCCAAGGTCGTTTACCGAACATGGATTGGGCCGATCACCACCGCGCGTATGTAGGAGCATGGAATGAGCGGAGGTATGAGTTGGTAGTCGAGGGTGTTGAGTATCCGTACGATGGATCAATGCAAACTACTTATATGGCGTGGTACCGTCGCATAACGCGAGTTTATATCCAACCCAAAACGGATTTTCCAGCCGGCATCCAAGAACCTATACCCGCGGTTCATGTTGAACCACCACCCGCATTTTCGTCATCACAGCCGATGTACCAACCGAAGGCCTCATCATACCGTATAATGGTAAGTTAGATTGTTTGTTAAATTTGGATTATTTCGTTCCGTTCTACTTACGCATCTTCACTTACAATATATATCGTTTACTATTATAGATAGAAAGCACATGGGACATGGCTAGAAAATGTGCGAATGTGTTGAAGAGCAATGCCAATAAGGCATGCAAAGAATTGGCACGTGACCTCCTGTGCAATTGTCGTACCTCTCTTGAAGAGGTTGGAGATGGTCCTCGTTTCAATGAACTTATGCGTTCAACCGAAGCTCCACGCCATCAAGAACGGCCTACCGCTAGCCAAGCTTCACCTCCACCACAACCAGCTTTGCAATTGGGACCCCCATCAGAGCGTCGAAGATCCAAGACCGTTCGTGGTCCTCCACCGCAAAGCCAATTGGCAAATCCGGAGATTGAAGAAGGAGGAGGCGGCGAAGAAGGAGGAGCTGGTCCAAGTGGACCCCCAACGCAAGAACAACGGGAACGTAGGCGGAAAGTCCCGGCGCGGATGAGGAAAGCACCCAAACATTACACTCCAGGATAATTTGGTGTAGTACTTATTGAACTTGAAGTTGAAATTGAACTTGAAGTTGAAGTTGATGTAGTACTTATTGAACTTGATGTATTATTTAAATTTGAACTTGAGGAATTCTGTGCATGTATCTGTGTATATAAATCAGAAAATTTGAGTTGAAATCTGTGACTTTGAGTTGAAATCTGTGAATTTGAGTTGAAATCTGAATTTGAGTTGAAATCAGGAAATTTGAGTTGAAATCTGTGAATTTGAGTTGAAATCAGAAAATTTGAGTTGAAATCTGTGAATTTGAGTTGAAATCAGAAAATTTGAGTTGAAATCTGTGACTTTGAGTTGAAATCTGTGAATTTGAGTTGAAATCAGAAAATTTGAGTTGAAATCTGTGAATTTGAGTTGAAATTTGAGTTTGAGTTGAAATCTGTGACTTTGAGTTGAAATCTGTGAATTTGAGTTGAAATCAGAAAATTTGAGTTGAAATCTGTGAATTTGAGTTGAAATCAGAAAATTTGAGTTGAAATTTGTGAATTTGAGTTGAAATTTGAGTTTGAGTTGAAATCAGAAAATTTGAGTTGAAATCTGTGAATTTGAGTTGAAATCAGAAAATTTGAGTTGAAATCAGAAAATTTGAGTTGAAATCTGTGACTTTGAGTTGAAATTTGAGTTTGAGTTTGAATGTATCTGAATGAATGAAATCTGAAGTATGAATGTGAGTTTGAATTTGAAATCTGAGTTTGAATTTGAAGTATGAATGAAATCTGAGTTTGAAGCATGTCTGTAAAGTCAAAAAGAGAGAATAAACGATGCCGTTATTCACAATAACGGCATAGCAAACCTGTAACGTTATTGCGGAACACGGCATCTTCATGTAGGGGAAATTAGATAATTTATACTTCCTGCCAAAAGTATCTGTCTCCACAGACGTGTTTCTGAATAACGGCATCTATCAAGCATGCCGTTATTCTGAAGCACGGCATTAGTTATGAATGCCGTTATTCAGAAAAACGGCATTACTTATGCGTACAAAATTTGATTTTTTGAACAATCTGGCAAACATACTGTCTACACAGTCGTTCTTCAGAATAACGGCATGCAAATAACATGCCGTTATTCCCAAGCACGGCACCAGTTCAAAGATCTGTGCATGTTTTCTGTGCATGTTTTCTGAACTTAGTTCATACAAACAAAGTTGTGCATGTCAGATAATGATCTAAATTAGTTCATACAAACAATTACAAAAAGTGGATACGTAGGCAACAATCAACGTTAAAATAATTCAAGTAATTCGAACGTAAACAAACAACATGAAAATAATTCAAACATGAAAATAATTACTCATGTTCAGACAAACAACATCAAAACAATACAAATAATACATGAAAACATTCAACTAACATATGACAACTAAGCAAAATATTCAAGTGCGGGTAGATTGTGAAGTCCCCACACTTTGTACATTCTTACAACTGCGTCTATTGTGTCCGCTCACACCACATTTTGAACATACTTTTCCACTAGTCCCTCCTTCTCGAGCGTCCATGTCATTGCGGATACGAGTACTCTTAGGCCTCCCTTTGACCCGGCGAAGACTAGGATCAACAATTAGTACCGGTGCGGTTTGGGTAGGCCAATAAGATTCGTCAGGGAAAGGATTGAAAGATGGTGCCCATGTTTTTGCTAACGCGTCTGTAGAGTAGAAAGGATCTATGTATGGTTGATAATCAAGCGCCCGGGAAGCACATGCCGCTAACACATGAGAGCATGGAACGTGGAACAATTGAAATTTCCCACACGTACAAGTTCGGCCTTCTAGGTCCACCGTATGCCAATGCCCACCCTTTTGATATCCACCGACAATTCTAATGCCCGTTTTCACCCCAAAGACACCATCGCGATTATTGAACATTATGGCTTCATGTAAATTTGATTTTTCACGCCGGGCATCAATAAGATCCTGGATTCGTGGTGCCCATAGTTTACCTTCAGCGATAAGTGTCTGTGCGGCCTCACGGCGGTTGGTGAAATACATGTTCAGACGGAAAAATATTTGCTCCACAATTGCGGTGACAGGTAAGCTACGAACACCTTTTA
Organism: Hemerocallis citrina; assembly: GCA_017893485.1. Lineage (NCBI taxonomy): Eukaryota > Viridiplantae > Streptophyta > Magnoliopsida > Asparagales > Asphodelaceae > Hemerocallis > Hemerocallis citrina. Next base: position 29,549,526 of record CM030361.1, on the reverse strand, counting down.
GAACCGAGTTGAACACTTCGGACAGATTTGTTGTCATAATACCATATCTACGCCCACCATCAGCAGTAAGTGCCCACTTCTCAATTGCTTTCTCCTTAACCCAATTAGCCGCATCAGCATTGCTAGCTTCAAGTTGTGCCATCTTTTCCTCATACTTTCTCCACTGATTTTGACTAGCAATTACCTTTAATTTATTCATCAAAAATTTCGAACCAAATTTTTTATGAAAATTGCTAGCAAAGTGCCGCATACAATACCGATGATATGCAAAAGGTTCCCTCCACGTGCCAAACTCATTTCCCATTGCTGATAAAATACCGGCATGTCGATCCGAGATGACGCAAAGACCTTCACGTTCTGTCACATAGCACCGAATACAGTTCATGAACCATGTCCATGTTTCTATACTTTCGCCGTCAACAAGTGCAAATGCAAACGGAAACAACCTACCGTTTGCGTCTGGTGAAACCGCAATCAACAAGCAACCTTTGTATTTTCCGTACAAATGAGTACCGTCAACACTTATAACTGGTCTACATGATTTGAATCCTTCAATCGAGGGACCGAATGACCAAAAAACACTCTTAAATGTTTCTATACCCGGCCCAGTCGTAGTTTTCGCCCACTGTACAGCCGTACCCGGATTCGAAGCTTGAATTGCATTGAATAGGTATGGTAATTTAGTGTACGCTGTTTCAAAAGAACCATATAGTTTCTCAATTGCTTTATGTTTTGCCTTCCAAGCTTTCCAATACGATATTGTGTATTGGAGCCTACCCTTCACCTGCCCAATTATGGCTCTTGGTGTTACTGTGAGTTGTTCCCTCAGAGTATCTATTATCAGCATCGATACAACCGTCGAGTCAATTTTGCTGTGATCCTGAGTCAATGTAGGATTCACACATGTGTGTACACCTTCAAGTTGTTTCACCACAAAATAATCACGACCTTTGGGAATAATTGCACGCAAGCGCCATGGACAACCGACTACATTTTGAAGTGATGGATTTTCTGCAATCTGCTCGGCTGAATGGTTGATGGGAGCGTATTTACATTTCACATGGTACAGACAACGATCTGATTTTACCGTCACGAATTCCCTGTGGTTCTTCACGGCATACATCTTGACTTGATGTTGTAGAGCATCTTTGGATGGAAATCTTTGACCTATGAAGAGTTCATCCAAGTTGGAAGACCCAATGGAAGACTGGCCATGTTCATGTACGGTGGCACGGGACATCCATTCACTTGACTGCGATCCACGCATAGCTGGACCTGTGTCCTGACTTGGCAACACGCGGGCATTGTTAACGGGCACATGAACATTGGCATCAACAACCGGCACTTGAACATTGGCAGCAACAACTGGAGCTTCAAGGGCGATCTCCTCGTCATCATCCTCGAGACCGCGTACCTCATCTTCTTCCTCTTCTACCAAGTCGTTATTTACAACGGCGTTATCAAAGTCTGTCAAAGCAATACCAGCTACCAAAAAATTTTGTGGCAAAGTCTGTCAAAACAATTAGTATCTCCAACAGTATTAGAAATCCTTGCGTGTGACTCTTCAGATGGTCTCAGAATCCTAGTTGGCCTTGGACCGTCGATAACAACTCTTGTAGAATTTGGAAGCCTCGTTTGATCAATATATAACTCAACTATATTCCAACCACAACTTGGATGAAGTGTCCTAAGCAGGACAGACCTCAGAGAACTGTCACTGTCTATGGATACCAACATGAAGTACTGCCCATCCCCTTTACCAGCAGAATAACGGGCTCTCAAACTCAGAGTCATTTCACTTCTGTCCCACTTGGTTACTTCATATATCTTATCTGTTAATTCTGAGTAACCAAAATTGGGGGTAGCCCAAATCATTACAGGATCGACGTCACTATAAGAATATCCAATTTTTGGATCCTTAATAACTTCACCCCCAAAATATAACCATATAGGGATATCAAATTCCATACCTATGCATAAAAATTAAAACATATTCAAATCATTCACTACTCAAAATGTGACGAATCTTTGAAATAAAAATCAAACATAAGGTTAGCATGATAATACCTTTCAAATGATACCAAAAAAACAACCGGCAAGGTTTTCGTTGATGAGGAAGACTGAAAATGAGAGTGGGAGTGAGGAATTAGGATGTATGGAATTTTATAGGACTCAAATGGTTGAAAATTTTTGATTATGAGATCTAGGGTTTGTGGGTAAAAGGGGTGATGTGAGAGAGATGCGTTTTACAAATCAGAAGGGGAAGAATAGGGGAGAAGAAAGGGGGTTACGCTTATAGGGATTTGTGCAAAAAGTAAATAACTGATGCCGTTATTCTGAAAAACGGCATCAGTACAAACGATGCCGTTATTCAGAAAAACGGCATCAGTTCATTCCTTTTTAGCTTTCCAATCTCGAGACAAGATTAACAAAGTAGAGCTCTATTTTTTAAAAGACACCAATGCCGTTATTGGGAATAACGGCATGGCAATTTTCTCAAATAGAGATGCCGTTATTGGGAATCACGGCATGAAATTAGCTGATGCCGTGATTCCCAATCACGTTTGTTGCTGACGTGTCACAGACAAGGGCAGATGGCTAAATGTTTTCGAAACAAGGGCATTTCGCTAATTATTTTCAAAAACAAGGGCATTTCGGCAAAATTTTCCTACGAAAGGGGAGAATACGACTATACTGAAATGATTGGCCTCTCATTATACTGTGATCGAGTAATTGGAAGGAGTCTAGTGTATGTAAGTTCTGACGAGTTTAAGAATTATTTGCAGCATTCCGAACGGAATAAATCTAAAAGAGAATCAAATAAATTGAGGATTTCAGATTCCCACTATGTGTTAGACTTATATATGTGTTTCGGTTCCTTTGCGTGGTCATTTAGCGTATAAAACTTTGTTTTTTTATTTTGTTTTTGTTGTTTTTAGATAAAAGTGTTCTCTGGTCACCGGTTTCATTAATGAAAAATTAACGAAACATTGAGTTCAACATATTACAACCAAAATCTAAACAAGTCCCTTACATCAAACTACTAACATAAACATCAACATTAACATAAGGGAAATACAATGAGACATATCCCAAAAGAGCAAGACCCTTCATCTGTACCGCACCTAAACACCGTAGGATAGTAGGTAAATGCGTAGTCCTCCTCCTTATCTAATCCACACCATTCTAACACCTGCTTGACATGCCCAAGCATGAATAAGAGCTAAGATTTTATGCATCATTATATGAAATCTATAATTAATACAACGAAAACAAGTCTCATTCCTATCTAGGCATAGGATCCACAAAATCGCCACTACCGTAATATCTCACACTACCCTATTGTCTTTTCTAATCCATTCCTCTTTCCAGCACCCCCCCCCCCCCCCCCCACCAAATGTCATCCACATTGGTCGGGTGACCAATCCAAATCCCAAACCCATAACTTCCAATGCCTAGCCTTCGGACAAATAAAAAAATGTGATTTACATCCTCCTCCCTTTCATTACATCTCGGGCATCTAACATCTACCGGAATGTTACGTTTCCTAAGATTTATTTTTGAGAGAATAGCATTGTTCGGTACAAGCCAAAGGAAGGCCTAAACCTTATTCGGAACTTTAGCTTTCCAAATTGTGTTTGCGTCCAAGCTCCTGAGTGCTCCATCATTCAATCGTTGATACATCGATCTCACAGTGAATGTATTGTTCATATCATTCAATTGTATAAAACTTTGTTCAAATCATATATCTTAATATATTTTTTTGATCGTTAAACGGTGGGTTGAATACCCCCCGCGTTTCATTAATAAGAAATTAATAAAATATACAACCAAAAATAAGGCTTATGAAGTTCAGACCCCAACAGACTGAGTTCTGTACCTCATACACCCCAACCAATAAACAAAAAATACAATGAAATATAATCCTGTTGATCGACCGACCGAGCCAAAGCGAATTTCTCGTACCAATTTGAGCTCACTCTCTCACTCAGATCATCGCTTGTACACCGTTTATCCTCATCATCTATGGCGCGATCACCTCCGTCACCCTCAGTAGTGAGACGAACGTCAACACTAAGCACCCTACGATAGATACTGCAGGCACTCCGCGACAACTCCATGTCCAGATTGAGTCCTCGTTCTAATTCCCTCACTTAACCCTTGTTAACTCTCACCGCCACTTCGTGACGAAAGCAGACGTCGCACCTGACCCCTCTACCCCCCTGACATGAGAGTAACCAACGGCAGCCCTCACTTTGACCAAACAGGTCAAAGTAGAGCCTAAACCCTGAAATTGTCTGCCCACCATCGCCCAAACCAGATAGGAAACATTTCGCTGCTTCTTGTAAATCAGTTGTAATTTGGATATTAGGGACAACTTTGGATCTAAGGGACTCATCAACGTCCATTCGAATTTCAAACTCAGTTTGAAATTCAAAATTTCCCTTTACGACAGTGCATCCAAATCCAAATCGAAACTCACCCTCCTCCTGACTCTCTCCCCTTTCTCCCCCACATGCCACTACGACAGCCCCGCCCACCCCAAGCTCGCTGAACACCACCCCGCACCGGCGCTTCCACCACCAGCCCCGAAGCGACCAATCCGAACCGTGCGAGCGCTATCCCCGCTGACGCAATCCCGCACTAAACCTAACCTGCTTACGTGAGCCATCCCCGACGGTGCCAACACAGGCCCGTACCTCGATGCGATCCGAACCCACTATCGACGCGAGGCCCGTACCACGATGCACCCGATGTTTCCCCAATCCTCCCCGCGCGCAGCCTTAGGCCCTGCCATGGCAGCAGCGCAACGGAATGGAGACCCACCGCCGCTCCCACCCGTCTCCAACAATGGAAAGCAAGGCTCGTACCACGATGCACCCGATGCTTCTCCCAATCCTCCCCGCGTGCCGCTTTTGACCCCGCCAAGGCTGTTGCGCAGCGGAATGGAGGCCCACCGCAGCTCGCACCTATCTCCGACACCGGAAAGACCCCTGAGTGGTGCCACGACCACCCACCCCTCTCCAATCCGTCTTGCGGATGAAGCCCAGCCCACGGCGACCAACTTTAGGCAAAAGTCAGGATGGGGAGAAAACACAAGAAGGAGAGAGAGACGTTGAAACTGAATGGTTGACGATGAGGGGAAGAAGGCGCGAGGGGGGGGGGGGGGGGGGCAAAACCCTAGCCGCCACCCCCCAAGCTCAATTCTATTTTGTAGGGTTTTGTTTTTGGATTTTTTTTTGGGAGCTTCTCTCTCTAGAGTTTCTAGAGAGAGAAACTCAGTTTCTAAAAGTCAACAGTGTAGTAGGGTTGATTCATGTGGTTGATCATATATCTTAATATTCAAACCAGCTAGTTGTTGTTTTATTAAAAACTTTTTAATGAAACGCGGGAAGTCTTAGGACTTACCGTTTTTAATGGAAAAAAAAATTTATTCAAACCAGTTGTTGGATTGATTCATGTGATTGAGGTTATTGAACTCAAGGGTATTGTGAAGTTTGAGAAACAAACACATGTGTTGTGAAGATTGACTTCACACACAAGGAGATGTGGTTGGCTACATTTAAACTATCTAACAGTAAAGATTCTTGTTATTTTCAAGGTTTTCAGTTTCAGCTGGGGTTGCCAGATGTTGGTCTTATTTCTTATGGTGAAATGATTGATCAGGATTATCAAATTACTCAAGCAGTATCAATTCCTGTCATTGGTGATGGAAATCATGGGTATGGGAATGAAATGAGTGCCAAAAGAACTGTGAAAGGGTATATTAAAGCTGGTTTTGCAGGGATAATTCTTGAAGATCAGGTAAATATTCTGTTTTGAGTACTATAATGAGATCATCCTTTTGAAGTGAAGTTTAAAATGCCGGTTTGTTTGAAGAGTTTAATTTTAGTTATGCATCTTTGAGAATTAGAACAAGGTGGTTGCTTTAAACACTACAAAATATATAGGCAAGCCCGGTGGTTCAACCCCGGCGCTTTATAATAGTGCCAGTGGGTTGCGAAAAAACCCCGGCATTTGAAAAAACGTCAAGGTGTGTCAAATAGCCCGGCGTTCTCAAACGCCGGGCAATGATCCCCACTATTTCACCTTCCCCCGCCCTAAAACCTCCACTTTCCCTCTATCTTTTTCCCTTTCGCGCCGATTCCCTATATCTTGGTTCCCTATCTCTCTATAACCCTGAAGTCTCCAATTTATTTCTCTATCTATTTTCAGTTTCGTTGTTGTTCTATCTCGCCGCTCCGTTCCTTCTCGTCGCCCCGTTCCTTCTCGTCGCCCCGGCCGTCGTTCGATCTCGCCCCCAGCCGCCGCCGTTCAATCTCCCATCGTCGTCGTCGCCATTTGATCTTCCATCGTCATCGTCGCCGTTCGATCTCCCGTCGTCGTCGTCGCCGTTCGATATCCCGTCCTCAATCTCTCTCTTTCATAAACCCTAGGTGAGATTCTCATTTTTTTTTAAAAAATTTAGAAATTGATTGTAAAATTGAATCTTTTGTTCCCATGTTAAGAAAAATGTCAATTTGGTAACTTTGGATTTACTCTAATTTGTCACTATTATCATATTTTAAAGGAATGCAGTCATTGGGTGTACTTGCGAACAATTTTTTACGTTTTTTGTTAAGGCTTCAATGGAAGTTGTTATGTGATTGAGAGAATTGATTTGGTAAAATAATTAAGCAGAGGCATACTAGAGCCTTTAGAATCAATTGGAATGTAGTGCTAAACCCAAGAGAATGTGCTAAGAGCGTTGTGCAGATTCATCAGTCTATCGTTATTTTTTTAGATCCTAATGAGAGCAAAACTATGCTTTTCATATACTCCTACTTCATATGGTCACATCTAAAGTTAATCTTAGATAAAGAGCCCTAAGGGCCGAGGAGTTAAGCATCTCGTCTAGATGGTATGCAGATTGCATATACAGGTAAAAGACTAAAGTAATGAGAGTAAATTAATCCCAACACCAAACAGAAAGCAGGGGTTTAATTTGGCTCCTAGTTAAAAATTCATTTGTAGAGCTCATTTTTTTTTATTTTCCTTTTTTAATTTCCGTCTCTATTTCTTCACTGATTTAATTGAAATATACATATAGTGAAGTAGTAGCATAGTTAGCAGTTAAGAGTTAGCACTATTCTAAATCTTTGGATTATTGTGGTATTAAAAGTAATTTCTTGTATACTTCATTTCTTCATAGGCCTTCAACATAAACAAAACATATTAGTTTTATGCTGCCTATGCAAATATGTAACTTATAATCGTATAACTTTAGCATACAACATTTACTGGTAATAGGAGCGCTCCCCTCCCCTACCAAAACCTAAACCATTCTCTTCCTTCACCGGCCACTTCCTCCTTCACCACCTCCACCACCTCCACCTCTCCGTATCATCCTTCATCCTGACCTCCCTCTTCCCCAACCTTCCCTCTCTCAGCTTTACTCTCCCTTCTCCCTCTTCCCCACACCACCTCTCTCCCTCACCAAAACCCAAACACTTCCACTCAACTTTCCCATCATCTATCCAAGGAATGACTCATAGCAGAATGAGAGCTTCTACTGAGGTCAACACAGACAGGCTCATGACCAAAAGAAGGAGAGAAGATGCTCTGGTTAGGAGCAGGGGGAGAATGCACGACTCTAGATGGGATCGCGACCTCTCGAATAGATCGAGAGGGAGATCCGTTTATAGGGATCAACATGCTTCCCTTAAAGGGAGGGCGACTGATCTTCATAGAGGTGAAGAGGCACGAAGTAAGGGGAAGACGATTAGAGATGCTTCACCAGAGAGGCAGGTGGACTTGGTTCATCCAGAACGCAAGCGATTGACATATGTTGATGCTGCCAAGGGAGTGTCGCGGAAGGAGCTGTCAACGAGTCTCACCTCGCAACGGAAATTAGTTCCGGAGAGTGCAAAGATTACCAAGCAAGACGATGACGGAGAATGGGTTCTGGTGCGTTCTCGCAAGATTATCAAGGCTGAGAAGAGGCAAGGGAGAGAGGAGTCGGCGTCGTCTGGTTCAGGGCAGCAGTGCCACAAATGCGCCCTATGGGGTCACACCATTTCGCAATGTCCGAATCGGTGGTTTTGTTATGCCTGTCGCCGTTCAGGTCACATTTCCAGAGATTGCCCCACCAGGAAGATGGTTGCTCTGCCGTCACCCACAGCCCCTACAGATCCTTTGCCCATTCCAAGAGCCCCTTCTCCGATCAAGTCCAACAGCAGCAAGACGCAAGAGAGTTATGCGGGAGGCAGAGCGACGATTAAGGCGCTCATCACGCCGACTCCTCTCATGGCTGAGTTTGAGCGTAGATTTCGTATGTGCTGTATGATTAAATTCCATAGCAGAAATCCGTTAGCAGAGGATATCGAACTCTTACTCAACGCAAACATCTCCCCATCGGCAACGCTCCAATGGAGAGTGCAACGTCTAAGCATCGGCGTCTTCTTCGTCCATTGCCACGACGAGGCCATGTTGAATGAAGTGTTGGGTAAGCGGGGTATGGGCACTGACGATTTCTTCATTACATTCTCCCAATGGTCTCGAAAGCTTGGTGCTCTCAAGGCGCAAGAGATGCCTTCAGTATGGCTACGTCTGTTCAATTTCCCGTTCCATTGTTGGCTTCGCTCCGGCTTCCAGAACCTTGTTCGATCTTTTGGCTACCTTCTTGAGGTGGACAAGGGTACAACCATTCAGACGAGGAGGGATTTTGCTCGTATTAAAGTGGGTTGCGAGAACTTTTCTGATATTCCCTCGATGATTCAAGCGGAATTCGAAGGTGATTTTTTCAATGTCAAAGTGATTGTCGAGAAGAAGAAGAATGTCTCGTTTGGTAAAGTCTCCAGTAGGGAAGAGGATGAGCGATCGGATGACAGGCACGATGGTGCGAGGGGGACGAAGTCGAAGGTGGACGATGATAGGGGACCGTCAGATCTCGCAGCCAAAGATATCGATCGCTCATCGCGTCTCTCTACCAAGGTTCCATTACTGATCTCTGATGAGTATGGTTCGAATCTAGAGGCGGATTTCGATTCTGCTGTACGTCGAGCGGGATCTAAGGAGGAGTCCAAGAGACCATTGGATTATCAGCGGTGCGTAGGGCAGGATGATACTGTGACGGTGCCTTCGATGTGCCGCAAGCCAGGAATCCTCAAGAATCGTTCCAACAAGGACAACGAAGCGTCAGACTATTCGGCGATGGGACTCCCTCAATTCGCGGCAATGTCTAAGGACGACCTACAGCTGTCAATACAAAAAGCTATCGAAGAATTGGCGCACAGGGCAGAGGAAGCCGCCCAAATTCAAGCTCCGGCATTTCAGGGAGATGGCGTGTTGGCTTCTGCAGTTGTTGATGCTGTTATGGAGCCCATCAATCCAAGCGTTATTCGTACTGGGCCCAGTATTAATGAAGTTTCACACATTGGGGTTGGGCCGGAAGTTGAGCCTGCTGGGCTTCGGATTATTTCACAGGAAAATGCTCAGGGGAACAATTTAGATGACGAGATTTTAGGTGAAAATTCGAATTTAGACATGGCGATGCTAGAGGGTTTAGACGATCATATTGATGAGGTTGAGGCAGACTCCGAGGTACCTTTAGATCAAGATGATAAGGGGGTGGATCCTGAGATTTTGAACGGCATGATAGGAGCTCTAGATGGCATTCAAAGCGGTGGTAGCTCGTTTGACTCAGAGCACGAGAAGTGGGCTAAACAAGTTAGAGAATTGGCTGGAGGGGGAGTACAGGAAAGTGGTCGGTGCGCTGTGAGCAAACAACATGTGGACTATCTGAGGAAAAGCAAGAGGCAGTTGGACAAATGGGGTTCGAGCGGTCCAAGTGAGGGGGACCTGATTAGAGCGGCAGCAAAGACCAAAGAGCCTTCTTCAGCCTGTCTAGGTAATTCGTCTAATGATTTCGCTGTTTTAAATCTGTTAAATGATGATTAGCTCATATATTTTGCTAGTCGGTACGGTCTAGCCATGGGTTCCAATAGAGAGGATCAACTGTTAAGGGTCAATATCATTAGAGGGGTTTGTAAGAGTCAAATAGAGTAGCTTCGTCGGGCTGTAGCGGTTAGATTAGAGGTGTTCGATTTTTAGTTTATCATGTTATACATATTCTGGAATGTTAGAGGGATGAGGCAGAAATCTAAAAAGAGACTCATTAGTGATACTATTTCTAGGTATAGACCCTCAGTTTGTGTGTTTCAAGAAACTAGAGTTGAATTTCCGAATTTAGCGGAGTTTCAGAGCATTAAGGGTATATGAGATTTTGATTGGAGATTCAAACCTTCGAGAGGGTATTCAGGCAGAATAGCTATTGGGGTAGATCTTAGACGGTTCGAGATCATTGACGAGATAGCCGGGGATTTTTCGGTTACGATTACTATTCGTTGCCGGGTTGATAGTTGGACTCAATCGGTTACTTCAGTTTACGGTCCGTATGAGTCCGCCCAGAGGAGTTTGTTCTGGGACGAACTTAGGAGTATTAGAGGTTCATGCAGGGGACCATGGGTGGTTGGGGGTGACTTCAATATCACAAGATTTCAACACGAACACCTAGGTAGAGGTGCGTCCAGGGGTGATAGGGAGCAGTTTAACGCGTGTATAAACGATTTAGAGCTTCTAGAGATTGATCCATCCAATAGGAAATTCACGTGGTCTAACTTACAAGCAGCCCCAACCTTAGCTAAGTTAGACAGAATTTTAGTGTCCACTGAGTGGGAAGACAAATTTCCGTTAGCTAAGGCCAAGGCATTAATAAGATTCACTTCGGATCATATTCCTCTTTCGTTGGATTCTGGGGAAGGAGATAGGCGACGATCGTACCAATTTAGATTTGAAAAGTCATGGACATTGGTTGAAGGTTTTGCGAAGATTATCGAGGAGAGCTGGAACGAGCCGACTGAATCCGTCACTGCGGTGGGTTGTTGGATTCAAAAAATTAGAAGACTGAGGCTAAAACTGAAACTTTGGGCAAGAGCAGAATTTGGCAAAAACCAAAGACTCAAAGATGAAATAGGGGAGCGGATAGAGCAGTTAGAAATCATTGAAGAAGAAAGAGACCTGATAGGGAGTGAATATGACGAGCTTTTTAGCAAGAGACAGGATATCCTTCACATCCAAAAGATGGAGGAATATTATTGGAAGCAACGTTCTAGAGTTCAATGGGTAAAGGAGGGGGATGCGAACACCAAATTCTTCCATAGGATTGCAAATGGAAGAAGGAGACAAAACCACATCTCTGGGCTTTTGAAGGATGGGGTTTGGTGCGAGAATGCGGATAGAATCAAGCAGCACATCTATGAGGATTTTAAAGAGCTGCTTGGTAAGAGAAGAGAGCATAGGTGTTCGCTGAGTTCGAACATGTAGATGGATTCCAGGCTGGATGGGTGCCATGCCATTGAAAGCAGCTTCACCGAAGAGGAAGTGGTCTCTGCTATTAATGATCTTGGCCAGGATAAGGCGCCTGGTCCGGACGGATTTTCGATATCTTTTTACAAGCTTTATTGGAGAATTATCAAAGAGGATTTTATGCGCATTGTTATGGACTTTTATAAGGGCGAAGCAGATCTTGATAGACTTAACTTCGCGAATATTGTTCTGCTTCCAAAGAAATCGGAGGTGAAAGTTGTTGGAGATCTGAGACCAATCAGCCTGCTCAATGGTTCCTTTAAGATCATCACCAAGGTTTTGGCGAATAGATTGGGGCCTATATTAAAGGATATCATCGGGGAGTCTCAGAGCGGATTTATTAAAGGTCGTGACATTATGGATAGTGTGGCTTCGGCGCATGAAATTGTTTTTAGAGCACGCAAAGAAAAAACGGATGGTTTTCTCTTTAAAATGGACTTTCAAAAGGCTTACGATTCGGTCGAATGGGAGGCGGTCGATGAGGCACTGCAGTTGAAAGGGTTCGGAGAAAGATGGAGAAAATGGATTTCTCAATGCATTAGAGGAGGGAAATCGTTTCCCATTGTAAACGGGGAACAGGGTAGAGAAATTCTATGCAAAAGAGGACTGAGACAGGGGGATCCACTTTCGTCTTTATTATTCGCTATCGTAGCTGACGGGCTTGCGGAAATGATAGCGAATGGCAGCAAGGTTATGATGAACATAGGTATTAAAATCAAAGGATTTTCTGATCCTATTTCGATCATTCAGTACGCGGATGACACTCTACTGTTTGGCTCGGCTGCAAAAGATGATATCATAGCCATGGGGTCAGTCTTGAAGTGCTTCGAAGCTTGGTCAGGCATGAAGGTTAACTTTAATAAGAGTTGCGTTATCCAGCTGAGCGAAATTTGTTATGTTCCCATTACATCGATCCAACAACTGCTAGGATGCAGTAAGGGAGACTTCCCTCTCACGTACCTAGGGATTCCGATTAGGCCCGGGAAGCTTAGTAGGGAGGACTGGCAACCCCTTATTGATAGAATTGAGAAAAGACTAGCCGGCTGGAAGGGGAGATATCTGACACTGGGGGGGAGGATTACTTTACTGAACTCTGTCATCAACAGCATCCCAATCTACCTTATGTCGATTTACGAGTTACCGGCATGGGTAATTCACAAGATAGACAAGTGTAGAAGGAGATTTCTGTGGAAAGGTGCAAACGAGGGAGGCAAAGGGATACATCTCGTTAGTTGGGGAAGGGTCTGCAAAAGAAAAGAATTCGGGGGTTTGGGCATCATCAATCTCAGAGACATGAACACTGCCCTACTCAGTAAGTGGTGGTGGAAGCTGGCTAACCGTCGTAATAATTGGTGGTGTAAGTCCTTTACCAATTATCGTGCTAGGAAGAAGTTCAGATATGGGGGAAAGAGTATCCAGAGTAGGAAATCGTGCCTTTGGAAAGGGGTCTTCAAGACATGGGAGGTCTTTCATAGCCATACCCTTTGCAGGGTCAAACACGGCAAGAACACCAGATTTTGGAAAGACAAGTGGTGCGGCAGTAACTTGTTGATGGCACTGTTCCCAGCAGCCGTGGGGGCAGTGACCAATGATGACACTCTGGTGTATGACGTTTGGAAGAACAACACTTTGAGATTAGAAGTCAAAGATACTCTGGAACACGAAGCTATTATTCAACTTCAATTGGTCAACAATTTCATCCGCATAGAAGGTTGCCTGACGCAGCAGGCTGAAGACGAGAGATGGTGGTCCTTGGAGACTGATCGAAAGTTCTCAGTTTCCTCATTATATAAACGGCTGAACGACGGAGGATTAAGGAATGGGAGCGCGGAGGTCATTTGGGGTATCAACGCACCCTCTAAAGTGAAAATCTTCCTTTGGTTGGTGGATAACGATGCAATTTTGTCGAAAGTTAACCTGGGGAAACGAGGATTGTTGGACTGTGTCAATTGTAATAGGTGCCTGACTCAAGAAGAGGATACGAACCATATATTTTTCAAGTGCTGTAGAGCGAGATGGGTATGGGGGAAACTAGGTCTTGTTTTCGGGTTAGGACAGTGTCCAGGTTCTAGCGGGGAGGTTTGGGGAGACATTAGATCGAACAAGATTAGAAAACAAGTCAGATCATATTGGGACCTTCTAGTGGCTTCTATCATTTGGAATCTGTGGCTAGACCGTAATGACCTCTGTTTCAATAGTATTGATCATAGACTTTCCTCACTCATGTATAAAATTCAATTCTGCTGTTTTGAATGGACAGGACTGCTGAGCTCGAGGAAGAAGAGGCGTTTGGATGGGGAGGAGTAGTTCAAAGGCGGCTGGCGAGCTACTGGGTTCCTCTTGGTTAGGGGATTGTTATTTTCACTCTAGGATTATGGTGTTTTGATGTATTTTGATCCGTTCGGGCTGTTAGTGTAGCTGAATGTTGATGTTGATGGGCTCCGGCCTAGATTTGTATCTTCATTCCTGCACTTTGTATCTTCAAACCTGTTTCGTTTAATTTCTCATTAATGAACCGATGACTCAGTCATCTTTTGATAAAAAAAAAAACATTTACTGGTAATAGTCTACTAAGTAACAGTGTTTTGCTAATGATTGTTCTAGTAAGTATGATTCAAATTAATTACCAATGAAGGATGTTGATTAATTTGTCCACGACTAATAGGGTATTGTATTGTGTTCTCTGAATATAGATTTATTTTTCCATGAAAAAAGATTAGTGATGACTGTGTCATGCATGTATTTACTAATTCCTATCAATATTTACTAGATATCCGATCTAAATAATGTTGAAAAAAATTAAGATCTATATATGAATCATTCTCATTAACAAATAACTACTGAAAGTAGTCATCCGACAATAGATGCTAATCTTAGAATGCTTCCGACTTTAGATAGAAAAACTTTCAGCTTCAAACTGAATAAAAATTAAGAACATGATCTTCTAATGAAACTAGTAATACTCAAGCAGAGAAATATATATAAAATTTCTGAAAAACTATAATATGAATATCTATAATTTCGAAAATGTTCAAAATTATGTTTACAAGGATCATTGGATGAAAATCGGATCTTTCTGTGGCCCTGTAGTAAGATTTTATCCATTCGACATGTTTACACATTTTGTATTATGTCATTAATTGGCACATTTTGAATTATGTCATATTGAGTCTGTCCTTCAAGATCTCATTTACAGTATGTTTGGTTCAAATGAGGGGAGGGGAGGGGAGGGATTTTAATGGAGGGGAGGGAAGGGGAGGGAAAGGGAGGGGAGAGATTTAATGAAAACTCTGTTTGGTTCAAAGGAGGGGAGGGGAGGGGAGGGAAAATAATAATTTTCTTGTTTGGTTCACAAGGGGAGGGAATGAATTTTATAATAAAATTACTTTGATATCCTTTTGCATATAATAAGAAAGGGCAATTGTAATGAACTAGCAGTTTTTCAGTTTATTTTCTATAGATCATCTTGATGCTTTAACCTTACACGAAACTGTCAGGTACTTATTATTGTTTTTCTCGACATATTTATTCGTGTCCCTAGGTGGAACACTGGCTCAATCAACTCTGTGAAGAACTGAGTGAACGCCTTCAGTCAGATTTTGATCAGAATAAGCTTTGTGCATTTGTATATCTGTTTAACTTTGTGCATTTTTTCCCTTCAATGCCATTAAATCTCTAAAAATATGTACTGTAATTCCATTTCAAGATTCCTACTCCTTATATTACCAACCTAATATTACAGATCTCCTCACATGACTGCTACTCACTTTTTAATTTCTTATTGATGCTATTCATAGGGCATATTGTCACCCCTATATATTCTCCACACTTTATTCTCTAGCTTATGTATTCCACGCCTTATCTAATATGCTCAATTGCTCATATCTCATTGTCATAACTTGCATCCTCGAAACAGACCCTTTTCAAGTCTGTTGCATGCTTTTCTTATAACATCAAATTATCTAATACTCAATTTCCTTTCTAAAGCGGTAGTAATTAGTGTTATTTAGGTATTTCATTTTCTTTTCGTTTTAAGTCACACATTTTCTGGAAATACCAATATTTGACATGTTATAAACATTGCAGCTTTGAATGAAGCACTGACTGCCGAGGTTCAGCGCCTGAAACTTGCCACTGGTGAAGCTCAGCTGGCTAGTAGCCTGAATCAACAGATGCAGCTGAACCCTAACCCTCAGATGTATTCCCTGCAACAAATGCAAAGACAGCAGCAGCAATCTTCGCAGATTTATCACTATCAAATGCAATCTCCGCAGCAACAAGGAAAGAACAATGATGGTGCAAGTAATGAAGCAAACAAATAATTTTATGTGTAACACAAAACAAAGGAGTCGACGGCGACCAGGATAGGGAGAAAGAGAGAGCGGGAGACTGGGAGAGAAACAGTCGCTGCTAGTAGGGAGAAAGAGAGAGGTTTTTTAGGATTTAGATTTTTTAAAGGGCAATTTAGTCTAGTCACTTTAAAAAATTAGTCCTATTTTCTCTCCCCTCCAAATCCCCCACTTTTGGAGGGGAGCCAAAATTGGCTCAGGAGGGGTGTTGCACCCCCCCATTTCCCTCCCCTCCCCTCCTAAAAATTGAACCAAACAAGAAAAGTATTAAAAAACCCCTTCCCTCCCCTCCCCTTCCCTCCATTCCCCTCCAACCAAACAGACCCTTAAGTAACATGTATATTTAAATAGATACCGATGATCAGTTTTTACCGGCCGCCACTTTCTATTAGGGTTTCTGAGAGATTGAGATTTGAGATTTTTCCTCTGATTAATTTTGGTCCTTTTGGTTTGTTCTTTCATCAATGGCTGGCTATTAGGGTTTGATTTAGAAAGTTAAAGATGAGAACTTGATGAAAGGAGTGATTTTTTTTGTTCTAGACCGGATTAAACCCTAAATTTTTTGTTCGGTGAAGTTTTGGAGGGTTTTGGCTAAGTCAGATTTTTGGGCTCTTTCTCAGCGTCGGAATCTTTTTGGATTTCGGGTTGGTGGTAAAAAGATTCAGGAGTTAGGGTTTTCTTTTGGTGTATGACAGTTGAATTTTGCAAGAGAATCTTGTCTATTTCATTGGTGAATAGATGATAGTATGTGCACGTTATGGATGGAAGTGAGCCGACTTTAGCCCCACAGTGGTTAAAATCAACTGGATCTTCTTCAAATTCAGGTATGGAGTCTTGTTTCATATTTTGATTTTGAGGATTTTGTTATTTAATGTCAACTTATTAATTCCTAGTGATTATTAGTTATTCAAATTAATATATATATATATATATATATATATATATATATATATATATATATATATATATATATATGAGAAATCTTCGGTTGCTCACTACTTTGGTGAGCACTCCGTGAGCACTCACGAAATACAGCACCTATGACAAATCCGAACCGCTCATATTGTTCTATATACCTTAGATAGCCTCACAATAAAAAATCAAGTAATTTGAAGTTCATTTGCCCATGATTTACACCATTACAAAATTGTATGGCTGAAAATTCTAACAGCATGATGGATGGACAAATGAACTTCAAATTACTTGATTTTTTATTGTTAGGCTATCTAAGGTATATAGAACAATATGAGCGGTTCGGATTTGTCATAGGTGCTCTAGTTCGTGAGTGCTCACGGAGTGCTCACCAAAAGTAGTGTGCAACTGAAGGGGACTATATATATATTACCTTTGGTACACTTGCAGGTATATATATTCTGTTGCTTATATTGTTAACCTACAGGACAATTAATGTCTTTTCTTTATTTAGTTTTCTAGGATAGTTAACTCTTCCAACTCTTAGAGGAGGTCCATGCCATCTAATATTAACAAGCAATTTAACTTTGTATACACTTGTTGAATCTACCGAATAAGTTAATGCTGATTTTTTTTTTTAAAAAAAACCTTCTGCAGCTACAATCTTGCTTCAAATGATCAGTATACACTTCAAGTCACTTCAGAAGCCCACGTCATTGAGAATTTTTTTCCAAACTGCCCCACTTTTTGAAAGTTTTTCCCAAACTGCCTTACTTTTTTTTTGTAATTTCCAAACCATCCCATTCGGTCTTTGAAAGACCCAGTTTAGTTAAAATTAACTCGGTTTTTCAAAAACCGAGTGTTAGCCTTGGATTTTTCGAATTCTAACACTCGGTCTTTGAAAAAACCGAGTTATTTTTAACTAAACTCGGTCTTTCAAAGTCCGCACGGTCATTTTGGTGAATACTTTCGAAAGTGGGTCAGTTTGGTAAATATTTTTAGAAAGGGGGGCATTTTGATAACAAGTTCGGTTTGTAGAAGGAAAAAACTAGGGATGGCAACTGGGCCGGGTCAACCGGTGACCCACCCGCGACCCGGCCCGCGAACCCGGCCCGGTTAGCAAATTGGCAGGTTCGGGTCGAACCCGGTGAACAGTACCGGGTCGACCCGGGTCGCAAATAACGCGAATTGAACCCGCGAAACTCGGCCCACGAACCCGTTAAGCTCGCGAATTCAACCCGCCAACCCGCGGGTTCCGACCCGTTCGACCCGTGACGGGTCGACCGTTGACCCGCGAGTCGAACGGTCGAAAAATCCCCCCCTCTGTCCAGAGCCGTTCCGAACGGCTCTTTGAGCCGTTATTTTGTTTTTTTTTTCCCCACATATTGAGCCTATAAATATCTCCAAAAATCTCGTAAAAAGTCACACCTCACTCTCTTACTCTCTCTACTATTATACATCATTTGTAAAGAATTTTTCAACAATTGTAGTATTCATCAAACAAGTCTACAACGAGGCATATACACGATCAAATTTCGGTCGTATCGGAATCAAAATTCAACGTCTTCAACTCTCTTCAACCCTCGTCAAATCTACTTCAACCTCTCCTCAACTCTTCAATTGCGGAATCGGCAAAGCGCTCCTCCATCTGTTCTATTCTATTCTTATTTTCACGGTTTTTTTTACATACGCGTATTCGACGGTGAACGGTATCAAAATTTCATACCTCTCTCATTATATTTTTTTTTGCGTTGTAGTTAAAATTATTGTAAGTTTTTTGAACTTCTCTATCTCAACCCTCTTATTTTTTAGATTTTTTTTTGTATAATTCACCGTTCCTACATTGTATATTTTTTTTACATACTTTAGCACATTACTACATTATGTCTAGATCACGCGGTAGCGGTCGTAGCGGGCAAGATTCCTCCTCCTCTTCCCGTAGACCACCAATTGTCCCAACTAGTGAGCCCGCCCAAGAATACCATGATCCTCCTATGGAACAATGGGGTACACACGACGTTGTTGTAGGTGACATACAATTGGAAGAAGAAGAACAACAACAACAACCAACCGAAACCACACAACCCAGTAGTAGTAGGAAAAGTAGAGGAGAAACTAGCGATTGGCACAAGTTTTATGATTATATCCCGGACGAACATACTCCGGGTATAGGTTTGAAAGTTTGTAAAACCTGTGGTAAAATATACAAATTCAAGAGGGGTGACGGCACCGGTACAATTAGTAGGCACATCCAACATAATCATAAAGAACTTCTTAATCAAATACAAGGTCAACACAAAATCAACCCTAGGACCGGTCTAGTTGATAGCCATCCTTATGATCCCGATCTTGTTCGTCGGGAAATGGCCCGATTAGTCATTAAGGAAGAGTTACCATTTTCCTATCCCGAGAGTAGGAACTAGGAAAATTTTAATCAAACAGCCTTAAACCCTCATTTTAAAAGAATTCCGAGAAATACTTGCAAATCGGATTGTTTTAAAATGTACATTGAAATGAAGAATGCTTTGATTGCAATTTTATGGAGTTTAACTTGTAGGGTTAGTTTAACTTCAGATTGTTGGACGGGTGTCAACAATATTCCAACGATGGGAATAACCTGTCATTGGATCGACAATGATTGGATTCTTCAAAAAAGAATCATATCACTTGCAGCGTTGCCGTATCCCCATAGTGGCGCTGAAATAGTAAATCATATTATAGAAATTTGTGATGTTTTTCATATTCGCGATAAAATTATGGCTATTAGTTTTGATAATGCATCTAACAACAATGTAGCAATTACTACTTTAAAATCTGTATTAAATCCTTCATCTGACAATATTTTTCATGTTAGATGTGCATGTTATATTATAAATTTATGTGTTCAAGATGCATTAAGAATAGCTGATCCATATATAGTTAAAATTAGAAATTGTGTACATTTCATTGCATTAAGTCCAAGCATTTTACAAGAATGGAAAGCTTGATATAGGGTTAGAAATGTTTCTTTTAGAAGATTTCCAAAGGATGTTAGACACCGATAGAATTCTACTTTTGATTTACTAAATATTGTCACCGAATATAAAGCAGTTGTAAATGATTTTTGTATCGCAAAAAATATGCACAATTTTGAAATGACTCCCCCCGATTGGTTTTTTGCCGAATCTTTGTTGAAATTTTTAGAACCTTTTAAAATCGCAACTTTAAAATTTTCAAAAACATATGAATCTATTTCTAGTAGTATTTTTATTGAATTAGTTAGCATGATGCAAATATTTAACGAAATGTTAAATGATCCCTATATTAGTGACATTGTAAAACCTGCATTTCAAAAAATTTTGAAGTATTATTTTTCTCCTCCTATGTTGATTTTTATTGCTACTGTTATGGATCCTCGTATCAAATTAGAAGGTACGAAGAGTTTGATAGAAATGTTTTTTGCATTACTTGAGGAACATATAGAATTAGTAACTGATTGCGCTACTTTTTTAGTTCAGTTTGAATCTACGTTAAATAACTTGTATGATTATTATGATAGACGTTTTGCTTCTAGTAGTACAACTTCTGTAGTTAGTTCTTCTTCTGGAAGTTCTAAAGGTAAGGATAAAAGTAGAATTGGTGATAGAACATTTAATTTACTTGAACAAATTCAATCAAAAAAACCTAGGACTAATCAACCAAATGAATTAAATTGGTATAACCAACAAAATTCCGAGCCTTCTACTTCTCCACTAGATATTTTACAATGGTGGAAAAACCATGAACACACATTTAGTATTCTGTCAATTATGGCTAAAGATTTACTAACTCCTCCTGTCTCTACAGTTGCTTCTGAGAGTGCATTTTCTACAAGTGGCAGGGTTCTAACTGATTACAGGAATCGCTTGAAGCCCGAGGCGTTAGAGATGCTCGTTTGCACAGAAGACTGGCTGAAGATCGAAGATAGGACACAAGGAAAAGCACTATCAAGTTCCACAAGTGGGAGCAACTCGCCCGAAGAAGTAGAACTAACAACAACAACAACAACAATAGCTTTGCTTGTTATGTTGCATTAGAAAACTTGTAGTTAATTAAAATTGTATATAAGAAATATGTTATTGTATAAAACTTATTTGTGAATTGAATTCTTCATTTCATTAGAAATTGTTAAAATTGTATAACTTAAATTTATATGAATAATATTTCAAAATTTGTTGTCAATTTCACTTTTTCAATCTTATTATTATTATTACCATTTTTATTGTTTATTAGTATTATTACTTACTTAGTATTATTATTATTATTATTATTATTATTATTATTATTATTATTATTATTATTTTAAGCTACAAAAAAAAATTAAAAAAATTCTAACCCAACTTAAACGGGCCAACCCGCGGGTCGACCCGGCCCAACCCGGGTTGAACCCTAAAGGGTTCACGGGTTGGGCGGGCCACCCAAACGAAATTTCAGCCCGGCCCGACCCGTCCCGGATAAGTGGGCAACCCGGCCCGAGCCCGCCCCCCATCCATGCCAACCCGTACGGGTTGGGCCCGGCCCGGCCCACTCGACCCATTCATGTTCACCCCGAGAAGTAGAATCTGGAACCGTATAGCATTCCTTGTCTTGATCGATTATTGTGGTTGCTCCAAATTGATTTTCAAGAGGACAATTTGCCAAAGTTCCGGTATAAGTTGCTTCCATCTTTTGGCCCAGAATTTTTCTACTGACTGTACAACACTAAAGGAATTTAAAATTTGAAGGGAAACATACTATAAATGGTTGCAATACTAAAGTTAAAGGTGCAAACACTTAACAGATTACAATATTTTTTTTAGATTCATAAAATTTAAGACGCAAAGTCAATGGAAGGAAAAAAGTACTTTCCGAAAAAGATGGTGGCCTAGGTCAGAAACTCCCTTTTCTATATTTAATATTAAAATGTGGTTGTTAAGTAATTATTATTGACATTCATAGTTAACTATAATATTCACTATTTTCATTTATTTCATATTTCTCTGTTCATTTTGTGTTTTAACTAGTGTAAAATGTTATTACTATTAGTTAGGTTCCGATAAAATTTAATTTGATTATACAATAATAGTTTAAAATAGTTTAATATTAGACATAGTTTCCAAATAACCCACTTTTTGAAAGTATTTACCAAACTGACCCACATTGGAAAGTATTTACCAAAATGACCGTACGGTCTTTGAAAGACCGAGTTTAGTTAAAAATAACTCGGTTTTTCAAAGACCGAGTGTTAGAATTTGAAAAATCCAAGACTAACACTCGGTCTTTGAAAAACCGAGTTAGTTTTAACTAAACTCGATCTTTCAAAGACCGAGTGGGATGGTTTGGGAATTTAAAAAAAAGTAGGGCAGTTTGGAAAAACTTTCAAAAAGTGGGGCAGTTTGGGAAAAAATTCCGTCATACATGCTTTTGTAAATGGTGTATATGCTGGTAAGTGGCCAATGACATTGAACAGATTCGTAATCTTCGCAATACATTTTAAGTAATTTTCGTGCTTCATTCCAATGATAAGGGAATAATAATAGAGATGGTTTGGAAGTAAGATTGTTATAGAAAAAAGGAGTTTCTCGAAGCCCTCCCTTAAAAAACCAAAAACCAAAAATCAAAAACCCAAACCCTAGATCTGAGCTTGGGGGGCGAACGGCGGGTAGGGTTCATCGCTGTCGCCCCCCCCCCCCCCTCCCTGCTTCCTCTCAACCCTTCTCTCCCAAATCTCAGCTTCTCTTTCCCTCTCATTTTTTCCCCAAATCCTTATTTTTCTTCCCTAGATCTGAGCTAGGGTTTCATCGCCGGCGATGGTTGTGCTTGTGTTTGGGGATTCGACCGTGGACCTGGGAACAATAATCGACTGTCGACTAACTTCAAGGCCAATTTCTTGCCATATGAGAAGGATTTCTTCGATGGTCGCCCCACAAGGAGGTTTTGTGATGGGAGACTTGCGACTGATTTCATCAGGTTTCATTGACGGCGATGGTCGGATGGCGACACAGATCGCAAGGATGGTCGAGAACGCCGTGGCTTCTGTGCTCATGGAGCTTGAGGATCAAGGTAGAAAGTTCATGAAATGCTATTCAATGAGTGCTTCCTTGCTGATTTTGAGGTGCCATGGGATAGCGATGGTCGAGTGCACCGCGATGGTCGGATAGTCGGATGATCGAGAACGCTGCGATGGTCGGATGCGACGGCGATGGTCGAGAACGCCGCATCTTTGGCGGGGCCGAAGGTGCCGCGCGGGGTGTAGTTCGTCGTTCGTGATTGTGGTTGTGGGATGAGTTGACTGGGGCTAGCATCATCAGGGATGGCGATATAGATCGCAGCGGTGCTCGGATTGGTGGCATCGAGCTGGTGGTGGGAGTGTTGCCTAGTGTCGGCGTGGAGTGGCGAGCGGCGAACTATGGGGTAGTCGGGGCATGTGGGGGAGGTCGGGGAGAGAGTGGGAGGGAGGGGGATTTCTGATTTAGGAGTGTTGCGGTAGGGGGAGATTTGAATTTCAAATTGAGTTTTGAAATTTGAGTTGACGCGGTGGAGTCCCCTAACATCCAAATTTGTCCCTAATATCCAAATTACAACCGACTTACAAGTAGCAACAAAATATATCCTAGTTGGTGTAGGCGACGATTGCCGGGCAATTTTATAGTTTGGGTTCTACTTTGACCTTGGCTGGTTAAAGTGAGGGGTGCCTTTGGTTCTTTCATGTCAGAAGGCTCGCAGGGGTCAGGTACGACGTCTACCATCGTTGCGAGGTTGCGGTGAGAGTCATCGAGGGTGAAGCGAGGGGATGAGAACGAGAACTCAATCTTGACATGGAGTCAGATTGGTGGAGTGCCTGCGGGGTCTCTAATATGGTGCTTACGCTTGTCATATGGGTCACTGCTGGGGGCGACAAGGGAGAGCGCACGATAGTTGGAGAGGATAAATGGCGTACAAGCGAGGGACTGAGTGAGAGAGTGAGCCCAAATTGGCACGAGAAAATTGTTCTGGTGGGGGTGGCCGATCAGTAGGACTAGATTTCGTTGTATTTTTGTTTGTTGGTTGGGGTGTATGAATTTCAGAACCCAGCCTATTGGGATCTGAACTTCATAAGCCTTATTTTTGGTTGTTTGTTTTGTTAAATTTTTTTAATGAAACACGGGGGGGGGGGGGGGGGCATTGCCAACCTTTTATGGAAAAAAAAATAGAGATGGTTTGATCCCTGTTAGTCTCTATTTCTGATGTCTGTTAGAACTCAAATTTTATAAATCTGAAAATCACTAACGATAATTGTGAAGAACAAAAAATACAAGAATAAAATGTAACAAACCAAAGCTTTATATAGAATCGAGATTTAAGATCTATCCCCTTAAAGTAAAATTCGCTCCGTAGTGTCACGGTGGCTGGCGAATTGCCTCCCAGGATACAACTATATACCTTCTCTGAAGAGCAGCACCCAAACTCCAGAGATCTCAGCGAACACCACTGTGTTGTAC
Source organism: Hemerocallis citrina (assembly GCA_017893485.1). Classification (NCBI taxonomy): domain Eukaryota; kingdom Viridiplantae; phylum Streptophyta; class Magnoliopsida; order Asparagales; family Asphodelaceae; genus Hemerocallis; species Hemerocallis citrina. The sequence continues at coordinate 29,525,381 of CM030361.1, read as the reverse complement.
TCTCAGTTTTTGACACAGAGGAGAAGAAGAAGTATAAAAAATCTGATTACCAAAAACTCTTATCTCTGGCAAACAACATTCAGTTGTCCTATAGGAGAAATGAAGATTCTTCAGAGGCCCATTACTCTGTAATAGCAGAGTAATGGTCTACTACTCTGCAACAGCAGAGTAGTGGTTCAGATTCATAACTGGTGAGCCATTACTCTGCTGTTACAGAGTAATGGTATCAGTTACTGTTACCGCTGATTCTGGTGTGGGGGTAAACAGATGAATTTGTGGGTTCGCGAGAAACCTGAATAGCAAATCCGAACCTGTTCGCCGGAGTTGGGCCGCTGTCTCCCGCCGAATACCTGCAAGGAAAGTGCGAGACACCGGGTTTGATCCCGGCGACGCACCCTCCGACGCTCTTGTCAGTAACCAGTGATATGATTAAGAAAGAGCTTTTTATTGAAAAGTATTGATTAACCTGTAACAGTGGTAGGTGGGGGGGATTTATAGTCGCCGTTGGGATCAGATTAGGAATGTGATTCCTGTGATCTAATAAGGCATAAAATCCTCGTAATCAGATTAGGAATGTAATCCCTTAATTCCCGGTGAGAGGATAACTGCAAATCAGGCTCGTTGATTTGGTCAAATCAGTGACCCTGGTCTCCTCTTGCTGGACTGGGTTTGTATCGGGTCGGGACCCGTACCCAGTTGAGATGGATCCGTTCGCGGGTTGTTGGATCTGTGAGGAGGAGACCCAGTACCCGCTTCGGACCCGTTAGTAGGTGAAATTACCGTTTTACCCCTGAGCTTTAAGATTCGTCTCCGATGTGAACGGTCCCGATTTAATCCTATTTTTAGCCATATCACGAGCCCCCCACTCCTAGAGACTGAGTTTTTCAGTTTTTGAGGAGTAGTTTTACTATTCTAATGGCGTACGGGATTTTATCGGTGTTCTTTAAAGGAGTTTTGGATCTTGCTCGGGGTGTAACGGTGTTATTCTGGGCTTGTAAAATGCTCAAAAATATTCTCAGAATTTTCTGGATTTTTGGTGATTTTTCTGAATTTTTTCTCATTTTTTTGTATTTTTTATTCGTTTTCCGAATTAAATAATTAATTATCAAAAATATTAAATAATTATTCTAATTAAATAATTATATTTTTCAGAATTTAAAATAATTTTTCTGAATTTATAATTATTTTTAGAATTTTTATTTAATTTTTTCCGATTTTTTAAATATTTTTTCGGATTTTTTAAATAATAAAAAAAACAATTAAATAAATAAATAAATTAAATTAATTAATACCTGACACGTTGCGCGTTTTGCGCCGTCGGATCCTGGCACGAATCTCGAGGAGGCGCGCTTTTCGAAAAATCGTTATCTTGTCATTTAGCGCGCGTGGCGCGATCTGGATCGTCCATCACCAGAAGCACGAATTTCTGGAAGACCCAACGGTTGTAGTTGCTCGGCTGATTTTTTCTCCGTTTGCGGGATCGGAAAGGGGGTTGCTCGGCGGCCGACCGAGCGACTGTGGCGAATCTTTGCGCAGCGGATCCGAGGTCGGATTTGAGGCCACGTGGCGCCACGTGGCAAAATATATATATATATATACCCGCCAGCTTCGTTCTTCTCCTTCTTTTCTTCTTGAGTTCTGTTCTTCTCTCTTCGACTTCTCCCCTGGCCTACGTCTTCGAGCCTCGTCGTCATCGCGTCGAGCACCCCGTGCGGGGGTTCATGGAGCTTGGAGCACGATGTTTGGAGGCGAGCTCGTCGACGTGGGGGGCATCGACGAGGTAATGGGCTCGACACAGCGGTGGAGAGGCTAGAGCTCGGCAGAGGAGATCGAAACGGAGGTGATGGGGGCCTCGACCTTGGCGCGCTCGACGGAGGTGGCTCTCGGAGATACGAGGGGAGTCAGCGAAGGGGTGAGTTTGTCGAAGATGGGCGGTGGAGCTCGGCGAAGCTCGCTGACGAAGGAGTCGGGTTCGAGCTCGGCATCCGCGACGATGGAGCTCGTGGTTCGACCATGGCGGAGCTCGTTGGAGATGGAGCTTGGCATTGGCAAGGTGAGGATGAGAGCTTGGAGATGGAGCTCGAGCTTCGACGTCGGACGAGCAGGAGTGGAGCTCGGCGAAGCTCGCTGACGAAGGAGTCGGGTTCGAGCTCGGCATCAGCAACGTTGGAGCTCGTGGTTCGGCCATGGCGGTTGGCGACGGCTGTAGCAATGGCCATGCCAAGCGCCGACTGTGTGTTATTGAGGTCGGCGACGGAGGCGCGAAACTCAAGCTTTGTGTTGGAGCTCGATGGCTTGACGATGGAGAGTTGAGGTCGGCGACGGAGGATCTCGGCACGTCGGAGTGGTGGAGGCGCTGCCGTTAGAAGCTTTCGAAGGGTGGTCGGGTTTTGTTTTTGGTTTTGGCGCTAGCAGGGTTGGAGAAGAAGGGTGACGTGGCCGTGATGGTTCGGGTTTGAGGACCCTAACGGGTCCGAACCCGGCCACTTGTACCCTTTTTTTTTTTTTGGCTTCTTGTTCGGCCAATCCGAGCACGGGTTTTGAGGCGAATTTTTGGCCATTTTGCAGCTCGGTACGGCAGTACTCGGATGGTAGATCCGAGCTACGTGGCTCGATCTGGACGGTTGAATGGTGGCACGAATCTCGAGACGGGCTCAATTCCCAAGAAAATGCTATCTTGTCGTTTAGCGACGCTGGCAGGATCTGAGCCGTCTGATCGAGATCTTACACGAATATTGAGGAGAAAGTGAGTTTTCTCCGTTTGCAGGATCGGAAAGGCACTTGCTCGGCAGCCGACCGGGCTCTTTGATGTTGGGGCTCGGATGGGAGGAGCTCGGATGGGAGTGGCTCGGCTCAGCTCGTGCGAGTGGCTCGACTCGTGCGAGTGGCTCGGATGCGAGGAGCTCGGATGGGAAGAGCTCGGATGGGAGTAGCTCGGCTCGGCTCGTGCAAGTAGCTCGGATGGGAGGAGCTCGGATGGGAAGAGCTCGGATGGGAGTGGCTCGGCTCGGCTCGTGCGAGTGGCTCGACTCGTGCGAGTGGCTCGGCTCGGATTTCCGAGCTATTCGGTGCAGCTGCATTGAGATCCACTTTCCCGGTGCTACGGAGGTCCGATCGGGGCGTGCGACCCCTCGTTTCGAAGCTAGTTCGAAGATCTACAACTTCTCTTCAGGAGTGGGATGAAGATTCACCCTCCTTCATGGTCAGAATAGCCCCGCAAGATGCTTGTCTTCATGAAGTTGATAAGTACTTTGGTCTTGGGGATTTTGGAAGAGGAGCTCCACTCCTAGGGGCGGAGAAGATGTGCTAGGAAGACCTTGTGCTTGGAAGACCCTTGGGCTAGGAAGACCCTTGTAAGGTGTGCTAGGAAGACCCCTGTGCTTAGAAGACCCTTGGAGCGAAGAAGAGGCGCGAGTGGGTCGGATCGCTAGTCGCTCGGCTAGGAATACTGAGCGACGTGGAGCGATCTGAGCCGCTGGATCTCAGCGCGGATCTCGAGGCGGGCACAGTTTCCAAGAAAACACTATTTTATCGTTTAGCGACGCTGGCAAGATCTGGGCCGTTGGATGATGGCACGAATCTCGAGACGGCTCAGTTCCCAAGAAAATGCTATCTTGTCGTTTAGCGATGCTGGCAAGATCTGGGCCATCTGATCAAGATCTTGCACGAATGTTGAGGAGAAAGTGAGTTTTCTCCGTTTGCAGGATCGGGAAGGCACTTGCTCGGCATCCGACCGGGCTCTTTGATGTTGGGGCTCGGATGGGAAGAGCTCGGCTCTGGAAGAGAGCTATTTGTGAGACGAGTGTGAGGAGGGACCCTATGAGAGAGTTGAGCTCCAAACTCGTTGAGAAGAGGTCCGCTTCGGGGGCGAGCGGAGCAAAGAGCTCGGCTCTGGAAGAGAGCTATTTGTGAGACAAGTGTAAGGAGGAACTCTAGGAGAGAGTTGTGCTCCGAACTCGTCGAGGAGAGGTCCGCTTCGGGGGCGAGCGGAGGGAAGAGCTCGGCTCTGGAAGAGAGCCATTTATGAGGTGAGTTTAAGGAGCAACTCTTGGAGAGAGCTGTAGCTCCGAACTCGTCGAGGAGAGGTCCGCTTCGGCGGCGAGCGGAGGGAAGAGCTCGGCTCTGGAAGAGAGCCATTTGTAAGATGAGTTTGAGGAGGGACCCTATGAGAGAGTTGAGCTCCAAACTCGTTGAGAAGAGGTCCGCTTCGGGAGCGAGCGGAGCAAAGAGTTCGGCTCTGGAAGAGAGCTATTTGTGAGACAAGTGTAAGGACGAACTCTAGGAGAGAGTTGTGCTCCAAACTTGTTGAGAAGAGGTCCGCTTCGGGGGCGAGCGGAGGGAAGAGCTCGGTTCTGGAAGAGAGCCATTTGTGAGATGAGTTTGAGGAGGGACCCTATGAGAGAGTTGAGCTCTAAACTCATTGAGAAGAGGTCCGCTTCGGGGGCGAGCGGAGCAAAGAGCTCGGCTCTGGAAGAGAGCTATTTGTGAGATGAGTTTGAGGAGCAACTCTTGGAGAGAGCTGTAGCTCCGAACTCGTCGAGGAGAGGTCCGCTTCGGCGGCGAGCGGAGGGAAGAGCTCGGCTCTGGAAGAGAGCCATTTGTGAGACAAGTGTAAGGAGGAACTCTAGGAGAGAGTTGTGCTCCAAACTTGTTGAGAAGAGGTCCGCTTCGGGGGCGGGCGGAGCAAAGAGCTCGGCTCTGGAAGAGAGCTATTTGTGAGATGAGTTTGAGGAGCAACTCTTGGAGAGAGCTGTAGCTCCGAACTCGTCGAGGAGAGGTCCGCTTCGGCGGCGAGCGGAGGGAAGAGCTCGGCTCTGGAAGAGAGCCATTTGTGAGACAAGTGTAATGAGGAACTCTAGGAGAGAGTTGTGCTCCAAACTTGTTGAGAAGAGGTCTGCTTCAGGGGCGCGCGGAGGGAAGGGCTCGGCTCTGGAAGAGAGCCATTTGTGAGGTGAGTTTGAGGAGCAACTCTTGGAGAGAGCTGTAGCTCCGAACTCGTCGAGGAGAGGTCCGCTTCGGCTGCGAGCGGAGGGAAGAGCTCGGCTCTGGAAGAGAGCCATTTGTGAGATGAGTTTGAGGAGGGACCCTATGAGAGAGTTAAGCTCCAAACTCGTTGAGAAGAGGTCCGCTTCGGGGGCGAGCGGAGGGAAGAGCTCAGCTCTGGAAGAGAGCCATTTGTGAGATGAGTTTGAGGAGCAACTCTTGGAGAGAGCTGTAGCTCCGAACTCGCTGCTTATGTGAGAGAATCAACGGTTGTGGGAGCAATTTCGAATGACGAACCACTTCTAACCCGCTGAAGAGCAGGTTATTTGAAGCAGAATCGAGCCAAGTGTTGGACTCCGAACCATCGGTAGAGGTGTTCAACGGTTGTGGGAGCAATTCCGAATGGCGAACCACTTCTAACCCGCTGAAGAGCAGGTTATTTGAAGCAGAATCGAGCCAAGTGTTGGACTCCGAACCATCGGTATAGGTGTTCAACGGTTGTGGGAGCAATTCCGAATGGCGAACCACTTCTAACCCGCTGAAGAGCAGGTTATTTGAAGAGGAATCGAGCCAAGTGTTGGACTCCGAACTCGTTAGGAAGAGCTTAGTAAGTTGCAGGAGCAGCCATGTAGAAGAGGCTGGACTCCGAACTCACCCTTCAGTGATTCACGACTCGGAGAGGTAGAGATGAAGCAAGAGCAATAATTTCCAATGAAAAAATGTAAAGTTTTATTGAAATAAACTAAGTGGCTGCTTCAATATGGCGAGCCCTTATTACATGCTATTGACCAAATTACAAGCATCGGCCTTATTAAAAATCAAGATCCTGCTTCTATGATAAGGTGAAGACCTCTTTGGAAGAGCCGGGAGGTTCTGAGTCTTAGAGCTCGGAGGGCCCTTCGGTTCGTTTGTTGGCTCCTTAGGGGGGAAGCTTGGCCCCCTCTTTCTGGACGAACTTGGTCAGGTGCCCCCGCTGTATGAGTTCTTCGATCTCCTCCTTCAGAGTCTGACAATCTTCCGTGTCGTGGCCGTGGTCCCTGTGAAAGCGGCACCACTTATGCTTGTCCCTCTTCTTGCCAGGTGTATTCATTCTCGGGGGAGCGCGGAGGAGTCCTTCCTTGTCCACCTCCATAAGAACTTCTGATATATTGGCAACGAGGGGGGTGAACTTCTCAAACCGAGGAGTCGGGCAGCACTGGCCATTGCCGTCCTTCTGAAGTTTCTTAGCCTCTTCTTCTTCGGTCACCTATCGTTTCGTCCCTGAGATAGACCCTCCGAAGCTTGGAAGGTAGGCGGCCTCTTCGGCACGAATGTACTTGTCACACCTGAGAAGGAGGTCGGCAAAGTTCCATGGAGGCTTCTTAGCAAGAGAGGAGCGGAGGCTGAAATTGAAGACGTTGGATTGGAAGGCAGCTGTTGCGACGGATTGGTCGAGGGAGGCTATGGACCTGACCTCCGCAGTGAATCTCTTCACATAGTCTCTCAACTTCTCTCCCTTCTCCTGGCGGAGCTGGAGTAATGACAGGCTGGTCTTCTCTGTGTGTCTACTACTCATGAAGTGGGTGATGAAGAGGGTCTCGAATTGCTCGAAGGAGAAGATGGAAGAGGGAGCAAGGCGGGAGTACCATTCCCTAGCCGACCCCTTCAGGGTGGCGGGGAAGGTCTTGCAAAGTAAGGCGTCCGAAGCCTGGTGGATGAGCATGAGGGTCATGAAGCTTTCGATGTGGTCCACGGGGTCCGACTCCCCCGAGTAAGTTTCGAACTTGGGGGGTTCGAAACCTCTTGGGATAGGAGTTTCCATGATGGTCCGGGAGAAAGGGGGTCTGCTCGGACGGATGGTTCTGCTGTTCGACCCCTCCCCCTCGTCTATCCGACCGATTCGCCTCTCCATCTCATGGAGACGGCGGTATAGGACATCGTCCCTCCCGCGGTAGTCGAACGAGCCTCTGGACTCCTCTTCGTAGGAGGGAGAGCCGGGGCTACGACGATGGTCGTCCCGGGAGCGGCGAGGGTTAAGATCATGTTGATGGTGGTTAGGAGCCGGCGGAGGAGAGGCGGACCTACGGCGAGGACTGGGAACCCGTTGGGGCGAAGGAACCCTTTGGGCCTCATTATCGTTGGGTCGGAGGTTGAGAGCCTGTTGTACCATCGCCTGGAGTTGTTGGAACTCGGCACGGGTGATAGGTGCCTCATTGTTCCTCGACTGATGCCGACCGGTAGGAGAGTGGCGCCTCCTCCTGTAATGCCCGGGTGACTCTCTTCTTCCCCTTCGGACAGGAGACCTTCTATAATCTCGGTGGTGAGGTGACCGCTCACCCGGACGTTGTTGGCGGGAGGCTCCCTCTCGGGCCCGCTTCTCGTCCAGACGGTGGCGTAGGTCCTCTTCCTTCTTCTGATTTTGGGGATTGTGAGAGGCCATGGAATCCGTAGAGGTGTTGTGTATGGAGACGCGGTCCTGATTGAGCGGTTGCTTCATACGAGAGCCCCCCGCACCGGCGTTCTGAGGACCGGTGGGAACCCTGGGGGGTTGCTGATTCTGAAGAGGAGGCTGATCTTGAAGAGGGTCCTCCACTTGAAGCGGGGGTTGTCCCTGCTGCGGAGCGGGTTGGATGGGGACTACCTCTTGCTGATCAGCGGGGTTGGGCCCACGGTTGGACCCCCTAGATCTGACCTTTCTGGGAGGCATGGCTGGAGAAGAGCCAGTCGATGAGGAAGAGGCGGAGGCTATTCGTATGGTTTTCCCACAGACGGCGCCAATCTGTTACCGCTGATTCTGGTGTGGGGGTAAACAGATGAGGGTTCGCGAGAAACCTGAATAGCAGATCCGAACCTGTTCGCCGGAGTTGGGCCGCTGTCTCCCACCGAATACCTGCAAGGAAAGTGCGAGACACCGGGTTTGATCCCGGCGACGCACCCTCCGACGCTCTTGTCAGTAACCAGTGATATGATTAAGAAAGAGCTTTTTATTGAAAAGTATTGATTAACCTGTAACAGTGGTAGGTGGGGGGTATTTATAGTCGCCGTTGGGATCAGATTAGGAATGTGATTCCTGTGATCTGATAAGGCATAAAATCCTCGTAATCAGATTAGGAATGTAATCCCTTAATTCCCGGTGAGAGGATAACTGCAAATCAGGCTCGTTGATTTGGTCAAATCAGTGACCCTGATCTCCTCTTGCTGGACTGGGTTTGTATCGGGTCGGGACCCGTACCCAGTTGAGATGGATCTGTTCGTGGGTTGTTGGATCTGCGAGGAGGAGACCCAGTACCCGCTTCGGACCCGTTAGTAGGTAAAATTACCGTTTTACCCCTGAGCTTTAAGATTCGTCTCCGATGTGAACGGTCCCGATTTAATCCTATTTTTAGCCATATCAGTTACCGATTGTGAAAAGCCTCATCAGTGCACTGGAGAAAAATTTTTGACTGGGCAAAAAAAAAAAAAATAAGCCAAGCCAGACCAAACCTAGCCGAGGCCGAGGCCGAGCCGGGCGCGGGTGTGTGTTTGTCATTTTGGCTAAGTCCTCTCTCCACTACATGTTAGTGGTAACCACCGGGCCACGCCCTTTAGTCCAATTTTCTAGTATATATACTAGAAAAAATCTTTCCCAATTTCCGATATGGGACTATCCATTTTCTCCAAGTTTCTAAGTTAGTACATTTCAAGTACCCAACTTTGGACCAACATTTCTCATTCATACGGAATTCGTTTTTGACAAATGAGTACACCACGGAATAGTACTCGACGAGAGGATCGCAATCCCCTCATTTTTCGGCGCCGTCGGTGGCCGAAGCCTGCCGAAATCTGACCCAGAAAACAGCAAAAATTAATTCCAATAATCCCCCACATGAATGGAAATTAGCAGACTATGTAATCCAGACACGACATAAAACGACATGACAGAAAAACTCTGAGAGTACAATCGGAAAACCACTGCATTAGGAATGGTGGTAATTTTTCAACTTTGAACCACCCTTTGTAAGTAGCTATCAGATTCACTTGACCAGGTAGTGATCATGATGTCTTGAACTACCCGAGCTTTGATGTGAACCTAGACAATAACTATCACACAGTTTCATCTCCTCACAGAACTAAGTTCTCTTGTTGTATTCATTTTGGCCATAAATAGCCCTGGTTAATCGTGAGTGAACTTGGAGAATGTAGCCTCTCTTTATTCTCCTAGAAACGGCCACATTTCACACTCACAAGGTGATTGCCCATAAAGAGTATCCTGCTATACCCTACTTTTATTTAAAAGCTATGAGAATCATTAAAAGCGAAGCTTATCCTAACTCTTTGTAGGTAGCACTGTTTTATCATCCTAAGAGTGGGTATGAGATTTTAATCTCTCAGTGCTCCCGTCGATTCAATAAGATTTAATTGTCCCTTTGAACCTAAATCTTGGGATCTCCAATTCCTAGGTAGGGTTTCCATCAAGTATCCTCTTTCGTCATAGGCTTTAAACCCATTCCTCTTGATGATCTCACAACCTGCTCTCGCGACAGACCTTTAGTAAATGGATCCGTTAGGTTGTCGGCAGATTTGATATATTCTATAGAGATTACTCTATTTGAGAGCAGTTGTCTAATGATTTTGTGTCACTTTCTGATATGACGAGACTTACCATTATACATACAACTCAGTGCCCGTGCTATAGCCGATTGGTTGTCACAGTGTACACATAAAGCAGACACTGGTTTTTCCACATAGGAATATCCTCTAAAAAGTTTCGAAGCCATTCTACTTTCTCTGCTGATTTGGCTAAAGCAATAAACTCAGATTTCATGGTGGATCTGGCCAATAGCGTTTGTTTAGAGAATTTCCATGACACAGCTGCACCACCAAGTGTGAAGACATATCCACTTGTGAATTTTGAGTTCTTGAAGTCTGATATCCAGTTGGCATCACTGTAGCCTTCTAATACTGGTGGATATCTGGTATAATACAGCACATAATTCTGAGTATGTCGCAAGTAGTTCAATACTCTAGTTATTCATTTCCAGTGACTTCGTCCTGGATTACTCGTATAGCGGCTCAGTACATTTACCGAATGTGCTAGGTCCGATCTTGTACAATTTGTTAAGTACATCAGACTACCGATTACACGTGCATATTCCAGTTGTGATATGCTTTCGCCTGTGTTTTTGAACAAGTGAAGACTGGGATCGACGGGACTTTTGGTTGTCCCATTGGAGTAATTCTTGAATTTTTCAAGTACTTTCTCAGCATAATGAGCTTGAGACTGATTAATTCCCTCAGATGTCCTGGAAACTTTGATTCCTAGTATGATATCTGCAACTCCCAAATCTTTCATGTCAAACTTGCCACTAAGCATGCTCTTAGTTTGTTTGATAATGTCATTATTGCTTCCAATAATGAGCATATCATCTACATACAGACAGACCAGAATGTATCTATTTGGAGTATCTTTAATGTAGATACACTTATCACATTCATTTATTTTGAAACCAATTGACATCATAATATTGTCAAATTTTGCATGCGACTGCTTTGGAGCTTGTTTCAGTCCGTACAGGGATTTTACAAGCCTGCACACCGTGTTTTCCTGTCCATGAACTACGTAACCCTCAGGTTGTTTTATGTATATTTCTTTTTCTAAGTCCCCATTTAGAAATGCAGTTTTAACATCCATTTGATGTATTTCCAGGTTACGTAGAGCTGCAATAGCTATCAACATTCTTATGGAAGTTATTCTTGTAACTGGGGAATATGTCTCAAAGAAATCTAGGCCTTCCTTTTGCCTAAATCCTTGTACCATAAGTCTTTCCTTATGCTTCTCTATTGAACCATCTTGTTTCAATTTTTATTTGAAAATCCATTTGCTTCCTAGAGCTTTACATCCAGAAGGCAAATCCATTTGCATCCTAGAGCTTTACATCCAGAAGGCAAATCCATTTGCATCCTAGAGCTTTACATCCAGAAGGCAAATCGACTAACTCCCATGTATGATTCTGCATAATGGAGTCTATTTTACTTTTAATTGCTTCCTTCCACATAGGAGCATCAGGCATAGACATGGCTTCCTTAAAAGTTCTAGGCTCATTCTCTAACAGAAAGGCCGTTACAAAGTCAGGACCAAATGATTTTGATGTTCTAGCCCGTTTACTTCATCTAGACTCATCAGTATCATGTTCTGGTTCATCAACCGAAGTGCTTGCATTCTCTTGTTCACGTGGACATTTGGGGTACGTAGTATCCTTGCACGGAAACACGTGTTCAAAGAAGGAAGCATTCCTTGATTCCATTATTGTATTCACATGGATATCAGGTATATCTGATTTGTATACTAAGAACCGGTATGCACTACTGTTGTATACATAGCCTATGAATATGCAATCAATCGTCTTAGGTCTGATAGTGACCTGTTTCGGGTTAGGTACTGCCACTTTTGCTAGACACCCCCACACTTTGAGGTATTTATACGAATGTACGTTACCTTTTCACAGTTTGTATGGTGTCTTGTCGGGTTTCTTATGAGGCATTTAATTGAGAATGTAGTTGGCAGTCAGCAACGCTTTCCCCCACATATTTTGGGGTAAGCCAGAATTCAATAACAAGGCATTCATCATCTCCTTTAGAGTTTGGTTCTTGCGCTCGGCAGTATCGTTTGATTCGGGTGAGTAAGGAGCAGTTGTCTGATGAACGATTCCATGTTCACAGCAGAACATATTAAATGGTGCATCATATTCTTCTCCTCTATCACTCCTAACGATTTTAATCGTTTTGCCAAGTTGATTCTCAACCTCAAGTTTATATTCTTTGAATTTATCCAAAGCCTCATTTTTGCTATGTAACAAGTATACATAACAAAATTTTGTGCAATTGTTTATGAATGTCACAAAGTATTTTTTGCCACCTCTGGTCTGCACGTATTTTAAATCACACAGATCCGTGTGAATTAGACCTAGAGTTTCTGTGTTTCTTTCTACGGAACGTGATGGAGTTTAAGTGAGTTTGGCCTCCGTGCAAACTTCACATTTTTTGGAGTTATGTACCTTAAATTTTGGTTGCAAATTCATGTTAATTAATCTACGCATAGAATTGACATTAACATGGCCTAGTCTTTCATGAAAAACAGAAGAAGACTCAACAACATAGAAAATATAAGTTATTTCATTAACATTGGGAACAACAGGAACAATAGTTTTAGGGATGACTGTCATTACATTAAACTTGAACAGTCCATCCTTTACATATCCTTTACCCAAGTATACCCCATTCTTAGACAATACAAAATTATCAGAAACAAGAACAACGTTAAACCCATTTTTGCTTAGCAAAGAACCTGATATCAAGTTCTTTCTAATATCTGGAACATGCAACACATTTGTGAGTGTTAGTTCTTTGCCTGAAGTCATCTTCAGCACTATCTTCCCTGTTCATGCAATTTTGGAGGTGGAAGAGTTTTCCATGAACAGCTGTTCATCTTTGTTGCACTTCTGGTATGAAGTGAACATCTCCTTGTCCGAATAGATATACTTGGTGACCCAAGTATCGTACCACCATTCACGAGGATTGCTCCCCACAAGATTTACCTCCAATACTACAGCACAGAGGTCCAGGTCAGAGAGACCAGTGGGCAAGTTCTCAGCTATGTGTGCGTGGGATTTTTCATTCCCTTTTGCATGTCCAGTTCCTGCACGATTGTTGTCCTTACTACGGCAGTCAGAAATTTTGTGCCCCAGCTTACCACACTTGTGCCATTTTCCAGCAAACCTCTTTGCAAGAGGTTTTTTGTTTGAGGCCTGTGGCAAAAACTTTTTCTTCTTGCCCTTCTGTTCGTGCTCCACCACGTTGACTTTTTCTATGGACTGATTTTCATAGGACCTGTCAGCCTTGTGATTCTCCTCTTCGATCTGCAACCTGACAATGAGGTCTTTAAGAGACATCTCCTTTTGCTTGTGTTTGAGGTAGTTCTTGAAGTCTTTCCATCCAGGTGGAAGCTATTCGATGAACGCTGCAACCTGGAATGGTTTGCACAACATCATGTTCTCTACAGCGATTTCATGCATTATGACCTGCAGTTCTGGACTTGACTCACAACAGTTTTGGAGTCAATCATCTTATAGTCCAGAAATTTGCCGACTACAAACTTCTTAGACCCGGCGTCTTCTGTTTTGTACTTCTTTTCCAAAGACCCCTACAGGAGTTTGGACGTCTTGAAGACACAGTAGACATTGTACAGGGGGTCTACCAAGCCATTCAGGATGTAGTTCCTGCAGAGGTAGTCGCCCTGAGTCCACGCATCAACCATAGCAACGGAGTGTGCATCCATCGGTGCCAACATCGGGGCAGATTCAGTTAGAAACCTGTCCAACTTCAAGGTGGTTAGGTAGAACTGCATCTTCCCTTACCACTTCTTGAATCCAGTTCCATTGAACTTCTCCAGTTTTTTTTCCACGGTTATGTGTGTGGGCAGAACGACCGAATGTGCCGCAATCGATTATGCAGTCACATTTTGGGTCACCGGTGTTTCAGTACCTATAAGCCCACTGGCAATATTGTTCTGTGTGTTCTCCATGTTAATTCTGAAATAGTTGAAATGGAACTGTTAGTTTTCGTTTTCTTTTTCGAATTGATAACAATACCTGTAAACAATCTTCACAAAAACTGTTAGAATCAGTGAGAAAAAAATTTTGATTTAAGATTGTTAGAACTCAAATTTTATAAATCTGAAAATCACTAACAATAATTGTGAAGAACAAAAAATACAGGAGTAAAATGTAACAAACCAAAGCTTTATACAAAGTCGAGATTTAAGATCTCTCTCCTTAAAGAAAAATTTGCCCCTTAGTGTGACGGTGACTGGCGAATTGCCTCCCAGGATACAACTGTATACCTTCTCTGAAGAGCAGCACCCAAACTCCAGAGATCTCAGCGAACATCACTGTGTTGTACTCTCAGTTTTTGACATAAAGGAGAAGAAGAAGAAGTATAAAAAAAATCTGATTACCAAAAGCTCTATCTCTAGCAGACAGCATTCAGTTGTTTTATAGGAAAAATGGAGACTTTTTAGAGGCTCATTACTCTGTAACAGCAGAGTAATGGTCCACTACTCTGCAACAACAGAGTGGTGGTTTAGATTCATAACTGGTGAGCAATTACTCTGCTGTTACAGAGTAATGGTATCAGTTACCGAATGTGAAAAACCTCATCAGTGAACTGGGGAAATTTTTTTGACTGGGGCAAAAAAAAAAGCTAAGCCAGCCGAGCCGGAGCCGGGCCGGGCGCGCGTGTGTTTGTCATTTTGGCTAAGTCTTCTCTCCACTACACGTTAGTGGTAACCCCCGGGCCACGCCCTTTAGTCCAATTTTCTAGTATACATACTAGAAAAATCTTTCCCAATTTCCGATATGGGACTATCCATTTTCTCCAAGTTTCCAAGTTAGTACATTTCAAGTACCCAACTTTGGACCAACATTTCTCCTTCATACGGAATTCGTTTTTGGCAAATGAGTACACCACGGAATAGTACTCGACGAGAGAATCGCAATCCTCTCATTTTCCGGTGCCACCGGTGGCCGGAGCCTGCCGAAATCCGGCCCGAAAAACTGCAAAAATTAATTCCAACAATATTTGCTAACTATCTTTTTTCTGTATAATGTGATTTAGGAAGTGCACATGGAAGACATTACATGAAAGAAGCACTGGTTCTAACGCAGCCTATTTTGTTAAAGAAGGGGCAGAATACAGTTTCATTATTGAGTGTCATGGTTGGATCACCGGTAGAGATCTTGCTTCCTATTATAGTTATATATATATATATATATATGGTGTTTAAGCAAGTATCATATGAATTGAATTATTATGATCATGTAGCCTAGTATACGAACCTAGAATTACCTTGAATCATATCAGTTTCACATATGCTACTCTAGACATTTGTCATGCATATACATCGATCTTTCATTCACTTCATTAATTTATCTGACTTATTTGAACCATGCTTTGAAGGATAATGGGGCATACTTGGAGAGAAGGGTTGCTGGTCTCCGTCATGTGAAGATTGTTAACAAGAGAAATCAACAAGTGGATCTCAGTTACCATCAATGGGGATACCAGGTTGGGGGGGTCTTTAGCTATATATTTTAGTAGTTAATTTGCAGGAAGTTTTGGTGATTCCTACAGGAGGAAACCTTAGCATTATTGATTTTTCATTGATTGTAGGTTGGTTTGATCGGGGAGTCTTCAAAAATCTACACCCAACAAGGTTCCGAAGAAACAAATTGGGGAGCAATTGGAGGCACTGTTAATCGATCACTCATCTGGTACAAGGTATACTGATATAGCTAGGTTTATCAGAAAATTAATTTAAATGTTAAATCCATATTTGGAGAGACCTACTAATCACTTGATTTTTCACAGACAATATTCCATGATCCTTCTGGTACTGACCCAGTGGCACTCAACCTAGGGGGCATGGGGAAAGGAGAAGCTTGGATCAACGGAGAAAGCATTGGCCGCTACTGGGTCTCTTTTAAAACACCCAAAGGACAGCCTTCTCAGTACTTGTGAGTAATGCTTCAATAGCTATACTTCTCTCTGCTTCTGGATGAACTTTTGTTCTTTTAATAGAGTCAAGCACCGTTTTCAAGTAGCATCCTTCAGTTACAGATTTATCGGGACCTTCTCTCTACGAGCACTGCCGTAAGAAGTATGGCGCTATCGGGACCTTCATGGGTGTCTACTACAAGTCGAAGAAAGGGAAGAAGACTGAGAAGGAGGTGGCAGAGGCAGAGGCAGAGGCTGCCATTCGCGAAACTCCTGATGTTGATGAGAAGTAAAATTTGTCAAGTAATAATAAGTTCTTGCTGCAGAAAATAGTTCAGGGTTTTAATCAGTGACTGCAATATTTCTTCCCTATTCTTGTTTTCTAGTAATCGAACTAGTTCTAGTTTCATGTGTGCTAATTTGTAGGATTGAACAATATTGATCCCTCTGTGGAAGAAATGGCAGTATGAGTTCCAGTGCTACATGTGTGTTGTACTTAAAAACTCTGTTGGTTAAAAGTAGCCAGTTGTTTCTGTGTGAGAAACCCTTGAGTTGTGTTGTTCGGTGGTGCTTCATTCCATTCTCAATATCGCTATTATTCTTCGTATTTCGTGTTTGAAAAATGAAGGAATGGAAGAATTTGAAATATGTCTGTAAAAAAAATAAAATAAATAAAAATAAAAAAAATAAAAAATAAAAAATAAAAAATAAAAAAATAAAAAATACAAAAATACAAAAATAAAATAAAATAAAAAATAATACCTACCCCGGCGTTTTCAAATGCCGGGATAGGTCTTTTAAAGGAAAAAAAATTAAAAAAATAAAATCAACATACCACGGCGTTTTTTGGAAATGTCGTTACATACCCCGGCGTTTGAAAACGCCGGGAAAAGTGTTCCACTGGGAAAAAGTACGGCACTTGCGGCGGCGCTTTTCAAAGTGCCGGGGGGGTCAACCCCGGCGTTTATAAACGCCGGGAATGAGCAAAACAAACACCGAGGTTTGCCTTCTTGTTTGTAGTGAAATGCACCTTAAAGAAATATATTTCTTGCTAGGAGAGAAGCATCCAAAACAGTATGCAATTGAGTACGTTAGTGCTTATCGTAAGTGAAACTTAAACATGCTGGAAATGTTCTCATACCAAGAACATCGATGATAAGTTAAATTAGTTAAGCTAATTGACTAGTTAATTTGTTGCAGTTACAGAATCTAGTGGGCAGTTATCTACTTATTCTCATTGACAGCCATCAGAGTACAAGCATGTGTTGGACTGTTGGAGAATGAATTAAGTGATTGAAATTAATTACATAAGGTAGTGCATTAACTAACTGAGTTCATCTATGATACAAATTAGTAACTACTATATACAAATTAGTAACTACTATAATAATATTTAGACAGCTTCTTAAAAAGTGGAGTTAATTTCTCTCTTTTTTCTTTAAAATGATATTTCCGTCATTTACTTTTTAAACAGCCCGGAAATTGTGCACCCACTAATTGTGTTAGTTTCTTCATTTTGGAATAAATCTTCTAAATATATATAAGATAACAAGAACCACTAGATCGTCTAGAAAAGTGTGTCAAGATCTTATCCATGTGATATTATGATTCTTTTCTTTTTATTTTCCACATCCATCTTCTTTCTCAACTTATCAAGTCCCCACCACCCATACTCGACTTCACCGTCATCACCATCGTCTCCGTCCACTATGTTGCCGTCGTCGGCCTATCCTTGACCTCAATCGGAGCCGGCCGCAATGCTGGCAATTCTCCAACTCTGCCCTCGCCATTGCTTTCCTCCTTCCATTCAAAAGTCTGAAATATCTACCAACGTCTGTGATGCTCTTGCCTCTTCATATAGTGCAAGACCCATCTCAATATTCTTGACCTTACTTATAACTTCATCCAAAAATTTCACCAGTACCGACCTCGATCACGTCGCCATCCACAGTAGGACCATCTAATTCAGTCATGGCCATATAATACCAGGTAATCATAAGGCAAATTAACCACAAACATTAATCCTATGACTTCTCTTTATTTACAAGAATGCCATTGACTGGTCTTGAGATAGGAAATGATAATCTAACAGCTGAGAGTCAAAGTAGGATTAGTAAGAAATTAATTTAGTTGTTAAGGTTAGTTCTGGGAGTTAGAAGTTTGTATCATAAAATTTTCCTAACTATATATATAGTAGTGAGTCTAGTGACCACCCCCAACCGGCCCCCTCCTAATTTTCCCAATGTTCACCAAATATACAAAGAAGAAGTCTCTAATATCTATATAATAAAACACAAAGAAATCTATCAAGTGGCTCTCCTTCAATCCCCCCAAATTAAAGGTCTAGATCTAACATCACAAAACACATCCCCCCTCCCCCAAAATAACTCATTTATTTATTTATTTATCTCTCTCTCTCTCTCTCTCTCTATATATATATATAGAGAGAGAGAGAGAGTAAGTCTATTAAGAGCTGGGAAGCTGAGATTCTTAACGAGAGCTGAGATTCTTAGCCGTTCGATTGCGATCCGATGGTCAAGATTTGATCCGCTATCAACTGATATGTTGAAGGGTAAAATAGTCATTTCTCAGCTCTCCTCTTTCTCATCTGAGCTACTCTCTCCCGTTCTCTCCTTTCACGAATCCGAAGAAATCCTCCCTGGCTACTATCGAAACCCACCCGATCGTGATCTCTCTCTCTCTCTTCGTTGCATCGCTCATCTCAAACCCATCAATGGACCAAAATCAAAAACCAAAAACCCTAGCTTCGAAAGAGATAGAGAGAACGGGAGAGATGAGCAATGCATCGAAGAGAGAGAGAGATCACGATCGGGTGGGTTTCGATAGTAGCTAGGGGGGATTTCTTCGGATTCGTGAAAGGAAAGAAAGAGAGAGAACGGGAGAGAGTAGCTCAGATGAGAAAGAGGAGAGCTGAGAAATGACTGTTTTGCCCTTCAACATATCAGTTGATAGCTGATCAAATCTTGACCATCGGATCGCAATCGAACGGCTGAGAATCTCAGCTCTCGTTAAGAATCTCAGCTTCCCAGCTCTTAATAGACTTACTATATATATATATATATATATATATATATATATATATATATATATATATATATATATATATATAAGGCTTCTTCCGTTGCAAACGGGTCTGTGTGCACAGATCCGTGCGAACTTTAATCTGGGCCGTTGGATCTTTGATCCAACGGCTCATATATTTTTTAATAATATTTAGCCTTAACCCTTCATTGGGAACGACGGTTTAAGGCTAAATATTATTTAAAAATATAGCCTTAACCCGTCATTCCCAATGACGGGTTAAGGGACTCTAAATTCATTTTGATCTGCATACAGATCTTCTTCTTTGACGACTCTTTCTCTCTCATTCTGTTTTCTTCGACGAACCCACAGCGAAAAAAACCCTAATCCTTGATCTAAACCCAAATTAGCCCGTCCGCTCCCCCTCCCCTCTCCCAATATCTACTCCAAACATTGAAACCCAACTCTCTCTTCCCCTCTTCTAAACCAAATCGAAACGCTAATTCAGCCCCAAATTGAATCATTGTCTAAATTTGGACTTATTTTGTAAGGTATTGACTATTTCTTTACCTCAGTAGATATATTTGTGTTTATTTTTCAATTTGTGTATACTAAATTATTTAGAAAGTGGGGAAAAAATTATTTGCCTTAGTGGATTGCAGATGTAGAATTGGGAAGACTTTTAGTATATTCAATTGCCGAAAATTTTTGTTTGCATTAGTAATTTGTAAAACTAGAATTGTATATACGAAATTATTTAGAAATTTTTCAGTGCGGTTATGGTTGAAAATCCTGCAAACAACCTTAAAAAAATACGAAACTTTGCGAGTAGGTTGGTCTCACGTGGTACAATTCACCTCAACTTGAAGAAGTGAGTTTCGACTCACGGTTCGAGAGATACGGCCGCATATCGCTTTTGGTTGAAAAAAAACAAGTAAAACGGTATACGGTCGTATCTCGCAAATCGTGACTCGAAACTCGCTTTTACAAGTTCGGGTGGCTTGTGCTACGTGAATTTTATATATATATATATATATATATATATATATATATATATATGGAAACATGGACTTTTATTTTCAACTAATTATTGTCATACTATTCAAACTTGAATTACAAAATTGCTGATTTACTGTTTACAAGGCTTTTCATATGCTGTATCGTTCTGAAGATGTGCCGTAGTCACGTGCCCACGGACAAATCTAGTTATTTTAATAAATTTAAAAATAATTTTCCATAATTATATTTTCCTTATTTAATGGAGATAAATACGAGAGTAATCACAATCATTGGAGGTTCTAGACTATCATGAAATTGAGTATAACAACGCATGCGGTTTGGTACGACAAAGAATTAATTTTTTGGCGTTGGAATTCGTCAAGAATTTTCTCAGTCCGTTCTTTCTATCAATTCCTTAATTTTAGAGGTACTCTCTCTCCCTTCTACGATCTGGTTTGGAAGTCTTGTGCTCCGTTGAAGGTCAAAATTATGGTTTGGTTGGCTCTCAACAATAAACTGCTAACGGTTGAAAACCTCAATAAGAGAAATCTAGCATGGGGACAATTATGCTCTCTGTGTGATGCGGAGCACGAGAATGGTAATCATCTGTTCATAGATTGCGACTTCTCCCGTTCTCTTTGGAAAATTTCTGTTCTAGCTTGGGAAGCGGGCGACTGTCCTCTCAGTCTGGATGACTGCTGGACGAAGCGTCCACCTAATCGTGCTTTCCATAAGTCGTGGATCCTATCCTTCCAAATTATTTTATGGTTAATTTGGAAGGAAAGGAATAACAGATTATTTCGTCATACTCACTCACCTATTCGATTGTTAATCGATGAATTCCTATTCTACTTCAAGTTTTGTATTTCCTCTTTAAATTCGGTTACTAGGGATGCTTTCTGTGCTGAGAGACTGGAGAATGCTACAGTCTGCCTTTTTAATCTCAACGCATTTTAATTTTTAGAGCATATGGAAGATTATTTTTCTTTCTCTACTGATTTTGTTTCTCGATTTGGTTTTCTTCTTCGTCTATGTCTGCTGTTTCTTTCAAACTCCTATTTGCGGCTGTTTAGGAGCTAGTGGTGGTTTTTTCTAATGTTCTCTCTTACGATGATTTAATTGCAAGCTTGAAAGGGTGGAGGTCTACCATTTTTTGCACTTAGTAGCGTTTTTGTTGGGGTTGTTTGGCCCATGACTCATCCGGGTGAATCTCCATTCTCTAAGTTTTTGGCAACACTCATATCACATACAGTTTTTATCCATGATACAGTTGGTTTCCATCTTAGTTCTCTGGTGTGTAGCACCAGGTTTTGGATGGTCTCGTGCTACTCTCTCCTCGTAGCTAGATCAGTTAGCTGCTATTATCTTAGACGCTTACTGCTTATCTATCTGCAGTATCGATGCTTGTCTCTTTCGGGAATGGTATCTGAACATCTGTGGTTTTGGTTTGTTGTATTAAGGAGTTCTGATGTTCTTTTCTTTTCGTTGCCCTCGATGGCAGGTATTGTGTTTTCCATGTCTGCTGTTTGTATTTAGCTAGTTGGATGTTTATATTATGTGATGCTTATGTGCTGATCCGTGATGCTGAACTTATCACACCTGTTCTGTGGTTTTGGTTGATCTTATCACATCTGTTCGGTGGTTTTGATCAGTGTTGATGAACTTATCACATCTATTCGGTGGTTTTAATCAGTGTTGATGAACTTATCACATCTTTTCTGTGGTTTTCATTCGTCTTCGTTCTGTATTTCATTATTGCCATACTTTTTGGGCGGCATAGCTATCGTTTGAGGCATTGTTTCAGCGTCTCCTTCACTCTGGATTGCGCTCCGTTGGAGCGATCGGATCGGAGTTCCTTTCCCTGCGAACTTCGATCGCTTGGCTGACCGTGCAGCACATAGGCGTCCAGGCTATCAGCGTGGATCTTTCGGTCCAGCTTCATGTAGATTATGCTTATTATTCTGTCTTAGTTGTTCTTCGTTATTATTCTGTCTTAGATTATGTTGATATTGTGCTTTTGTTTTACGTCTTGTAAAACCCAACTATTGTATTATCTTATATTTAATGCATGGCTGGAGTCTTCTGACTCTATCCGTTTCATCAAAAAAAAAAAAAAAACAACGCATGCTTAAAATTTTCATTGTTGTAGTTTCGTACTCAACTTCGAATGAATTGAAGCTTACAGCTGCTTGCTGGGAAGTGATTGTACATTCAGCTTATGTAACATAGGATTCTAGTTGTCACAAAATTGCTTCTTTTATTCCCTATCATTACTTATTATATTGAAAATCTATGCAATTGATCAGTAGAGCTAATGGTTCGTATAAGAGCATCCGCACTCATTTCTCTTTTTGATCTATTTCTCATATTTTAGCAATTTATGTGCAATAGTTATTTTTTATTTTGCCATATTTTAAAAATTGGTTAACAGTCGCTTCTTAAATTTGAAAAACGATTTGACAATTGTCAAAACATAAGAAGGGACCTTACTTTTTTTTAATTTCTTAAATAAATCGGACTACACAGATGTTTCATCCAATATTTCTGAATTTTTTTTACAAAAAAAAATTAAACGGAACATGTAGTTTTGTCCTAAGAAATTTGATTTTCTTTTAATGGCATCGGACGGTACATGTTGTCCCATGACACCATTTTTGGATTGGACATGACAATATGTCGGGTCCAATTTATGATGCTTTTCATATTGTTTAAGTGTACAATTAATGGAATAATCACTAATTAAATCACTAATCTAATCAAGTAATCATTAATGACAATTTAATCACTAATTGCCATTTAATCAGTAAAAAAATAACGAAAAAACTTCTCGGACGTTACATCATGTTTAGTATGACCATTAACTTTTATATATAAAAAACTGCTCATATGAAACAACATGTTCCGTCCAACAATAATTTTTTTAATCTTTTTTTTGTCCTTCTAAATTATGGCAAATGATGACTGCAAAGAAACTCTTTTTTTTTGTCATTTTTTTTATTTTGCCGATTTACCAAATATGAGAAAAACTAGTGTGCATGCTCTAAATGAGCTAAGAGTATGTTTTGTTTGTTTGTTGGTATATGATCAATCTGTACTGTTTGTAGATGTAGTGTTGTATAAGGAGGGGTTTGTGGTCCATCGCAAGTGGTGAACACATTAATATGACTGGCGTTCCATGGGTGGATTCAGCTCCCCTATATCGGTGGCGATCGTATTTCCCTGCTGCAGCTGGTTGTGTTACCACAGATTGTGAGGGCAATCGACACTTGGCCAAGGCGTAGGTTGTAAATGCAATTGAGAAGGTTTTGCTGTGTGGTTGGAAGTTAAGAATGCACTCGCTCATGTGTCACCTCATTGAGGTCCCCTTGTTGATTGACGAGTGAGCGATGTTGAACTCTCCTTCAATGGTGCATGGACCCATATACAGAGAAAAAACAAATCCTTCACCAAAGTACTTGTACCAGGTTATCTACTGAGGTAGGATAAAAATGGCCTGGGGCCTGGACGGCTCTCGCTCAAAGTCAAGCCGGCTCGGCCCCGGACCAGAACAGGCTCGGTGCCGAGCCGTAAGTTCACCGCCACGAAACCACCCACGACCCGCCACGACCCTCGGTCTCCGATCCTCGACGGTCTCACGGGCCTTCCACTCGGCCGGATAAGGGAGGGGGATGACCTGGCGCAACCTAGGCCCTCCAATTCTCTCAGGGACACAGGGCCCCCCACGATCTGCCATGTCAGCTCCAAATCCACTTGGGGCTTTGCCACGTCAGCCCTAAACCGCTCTGGACGCTGCCACGTGTGCCCTAAACCACCTGAGCCTCTGGCCACGTCAGGCCCATGGGCCTTCGGGTCCAGACCCGGCCCCCAAACGGATCCACACCCGGCTGGGTTATCTATAAATACCAGACCCTCACCCACCTTCAAAGGTAATCAATCTTTTTCTACTAAAATCCTAGTTATTGCTACTCTCTCTCAGAGACTGACTAGATCGTCGGAGGGTCTGCCACCGGGATAAACCCCGGTGTTCCGAGACCGTCTGCAGGTACACAAGGTAAGGCCAGCCGAGCCGACCCTTCAGTGCCGGAGCGAGCCTCCAGCTCACCGTCCGTTACCGAGCTCTTCTCCCTTTACGAATTGAGTCCGAACTCACACCTGGTGCATCCACACCCTCTCCAAAAACAAACCGCATCAGGTTGGCACCGTCTGTGGGAAATTTATTTATCCGGTAAGGACGACAGTCCGAGCCTCGCCACCGACACTCTCCCTCCGGTCCACTCTTCCATGCCTCCCAGGGCCCAGAGGTCGGCTTCTTCCGCCCGCCGTAACGGGCCTCCTAATCAGGTTGCCCTCGCGGGAGGGCAAGGGTCAAATAATCCGGGGGCGAACCTCGGACCCAGCAAGGCGAACCTCACGTCGAGCAACCCGACCTTCGTCGGGTCATCATGAACCAAAGGGCTAGTCAGGCCAGGGGAGGGACCGCTTCCAACTCGGCCCCGAACCATTCCAGGCCGTCGGTACTCAGCCGCATCGGCCGAATTCCTACGCCCCGACCCGACCCTTCCGACCATGGCGCGGTCACAAGGGCCGAGTTCCGGAGCTTTCAGGAGGAAATCATGGAGGCGCTTCACGGAGCGCCAAGGTCCGCAACGCTCGACCGACCCCGTCAAATGAGCGAAGGAAGGAGCTACACTCACGCGCCGCCTCCTCCACTGGAGCGCGCAGACCAGGTACTCCGTCGCCTCACTGAGATGGAGAATCGCCTCGAGCGCATCGGCGACGGGAATCCAAACCCCGTCCTAGGCCGAGCGCCTTCCCGGCCGCCATTCTCCGTCAACATTTTAGAAGCGGAGATCCCCCGGAACTTTCGGCCTCCGCAATTCGAGACTTACAACGGCGATGGTGATCCAGCTGATCACATGGAGGGCTTCAAGACCCTCATGATGATTCACAGCGCTTCGGATCCCCTGCTGTGCCGAGCCTTCCCGGCTACCCTCTGGGGCCCGGCCAGGGAATGGTTCTCCAAACTCTCCCCAGGCTCAATCTTTTCGTTCGATCAGTTGGAAGCCAACTTCTTGGGCCACTTCGTCACTAGCCGGAAAGTCGAGAAGACGAGAGCCTCCCTGCTCGACCTCCGCCAGAGGGAGGGGGAGTCACTCCGTGACTTCGTCAAAAGGTTCACAACCGAGGTAAGATCCATCTCTGCCCTCGACACCGGGGTCGCCTCGGCTGCCTTCCGGCACAATGTCCGCCACAATCAGCTGAAGGTCTCCCTGGCGAAGAAACCACCTCTGGACTTTCCCGACCTTCTCAATCGAGTCGAGAAATACATACGAGCTGAAGAAGCTCTAAACCCAGAGGGCAGCAAAGAAGTCGTAGGAAAGGGCAAACGCAGGGTCGATGAGATCGAACCCGCCAGGAAAGCAAAGGAAGGGGTCGGCACGAAGAGGGTCCCTCTGGTCCCTCGTTTCGAAAGGTACACTCCCTTGACACAGAACGTGTCTACCATCCTCTTAGAAATCGAGGACAAGGGCCTTGTCCGACTCCCTCCCCGACCAAGCAACAACAAGAAGAGAGACCAACGCTTCTACTGCTGTTTCCACAGGGATCATGGGCACGAAACCGACCAGTGTCGGGCCCTGAAAGACGAAATCGAGGCCCTCATCTCACGAGGGTACCTCCGGGAGTTCACAAGAGAGAACCAACGGGACCGGCGAGATCCCAGGAACAGGAGGCCTTCGCCTCCGAACCCTACTCCGAACCTCATTCAGGGTCGGGATCCCGACCCCGAGGGAACCGGAACCCCGACAATTCTGCATTGTGTCCACGGGGGACCGATGGGGGGAGAGTTGAATACTTCTCGGAAAGCCTTTGTCCATGAGGTAAACGCTGTTCAAGATCTCCCTTCACCTCGATTACAAATGGTACCCGTCTCTTTCTTCGGAAAGGACCTCGAAAGCGTCCGCCTCCCCCATTGCGATGCCCTCGTCATTAGCCTCCACATGGATAACTGTGAAGTACGCCGGATCCTCGTTGACAACGGCAGCTCGGTAAACATCCTCTTTCTCGAAGCCTTCGAGAATCTCAAACTGCCCAAGGGCAAGCTTAAGCCGGCCGGATACACTTTGCATGGGTTCTCCGGCGTCCCTGTCATCATAGAGGGGATCGTGACTCTCGACGTCACCACAGGCTCGGTTCTTATTCAGCGGACCGAGTCTATGGACTTCATGGTGGTAAACGTCAAGGCGGCATACAATGCCATACTTGGCCGACCGGGGCTGTGCTCCCTCCAGGCGGTACCGTCGGCCTATCACTTGAAGCTGAAATTCCCCACCCCGCAAGGCGTCGGTGTCGTCCGAGGCAACCAAGAGGCGGTGCGGTCCTGCTACATGACCGCCGTCGGAGGGGGTGTCTTCCCCCTCGACGCCGTCGAGCTCGGACCCGAGAGCAACGGTTCCGCCCCTGAGCCAGCCGACGAACTGGAAGAGGTCCCGTTCGGGGCCGCAGATGAATCGAAGTGGTTCCGAGTGAGCCGCTCGCTCTCCGAAGGTCTGAGGGCGGACATAGTTGACTGCATCCGCCGCAACGTCGATCTCTTCGCCTGGAAGCCCTCCGACATGCCCGGGATATCCGAAGACCTGATCATGCACAAGCTGAGCGTCATCCCGGGATCCAAGCCGGTCGCTCAGAAAAGGCGCAAGTTCGCTCCGGAGAGGCAGCAAGCTGTGAAAGCAGAGGTGGACAAACTCTTGTCCGCTCGCTTCATTCAGGAGGTCAGCTACCCCGAGTGGTTGGCCAACGTCGTCATGGTTAAAAAGGCGACCGGGGGATGGCGAATCTGTATAGACTTTACGGATCTAAACAAGGCATGCCCAAAAATCCTTTCTCCCTCCCCAGTATCGACGCTTTGATCGATGTGACCTCGGGGCACGAGCTGCTGTCCTTCATGGACGCCTTCGCAGGATATAACCAGATCCGGATGTTCCCACCGGACATCGCGAAGACCTGTTCGTCACCGACCAGGGTCTTTTTTGCTATCGCGTTATGTCCTTCGAGCTGAAAAACGCCGGAGCCACCTATCAACGGCTCGTGAACCGAATTTTCAAAGACCTGATCGGCCGCAACATGAAGGTCTATGTCGACGACATGCTCGTCAAAAGCCGGGCTGGGCCGGACCACGTCGCCGACCTCGAGGAAGCCTTCGGAATCCTCCAACGTCACAACATGAGGCTCAACCCGGCCAAGGGTGCATTCGGAGTCTCCTCCGGAAAGTTCCTGGGGTTCGTCGTCAGCCAGCGCGACATCGAGGCGAACCCAGAGAAGATTCAGGCCATAATAGACATGGCCCCACCCCGGAATGTCAAGGAGGTTCAGAGACTCACGGGCCGGTTGGCGGCCATTGGCCGCTTCCTCTCCAAATCAGGGAAAAAATCTCTCCCCTTCTTCAAAGCTCTGCGCTGCAAAGGGGGCTTCGAATGGGGTGCCCCTCAACAAGAAGCCTTCGAGCAGCTGAAGCAGCACCTCGCCAACCCTCCTCTCCTCAGCAAACCCAAGCCAGGGGAACTCCTATGGCTCTACCTCTCCGCCTCGGATTGCGCCCTCAGCGTCGTCCTCGTCCGAGAAGAGGATGGGGTTCAGAAGCCGCTGTATTATGTAAGCAAGGTCCTACTCCCCGCCGAGACGAGGTACGCAAAGATCGAAAAGGTGGCCTATGCTCTGGTCATGGTGGCCCGGAAGCTCCGCCCTTACTTCCAAGCTCACTCCATCCAAGTTCTAACTGACCAGCCGTTGAAAACCGTCCTCTACAAGCCAGAGAACTCCGGCCGCTTGGTCAAGTGGTCAATTGAGCTGAGCCAATACGACATCGGCTATCAGCCGAGGACGGCGATCAAAGGTCAGGCCCTCGCCGAGTTCATCACCGAGTGCACAGCTTCTGAACAGCCAAGTGTCAAAGGGTCGGACCCAATCTGGGAAGTCTATGTCGACGGATCCTCCTGTGAAACCGGGAGTGGAGCCGGAATCATCCTTCGAGGCCCCGACCAATTCCTCCTTCAATACTCCCTCCGCCTCAACTTTCCGGCCTCCAATAACGAGGCGGAATACGAGGCCATGATCGCCGGACTGACCCTAGCGCACCGAGCCGGAGCCAAACAGATCCGGGCCTTCAGCGACTCTCAGCTCGTGGTCAACTAGATCACCGGGGAATACGAGGCCCGTAACGACCGGATGGTGAGGTATTTGGCTGTGGTCCGATGTCTCCTAGCATCCTTCTGCTGCTCCACGGTCGTTAGGGTCCTCAGGAAGCAAAACGCCTAAGCAGACGCATTATCTAAACTCGCCTCCTCCTCCTTCGAGGGCCTCGACCAAACGGTACTCATCGAAATCCTCTTAAAACCAAGTATCAGTGACCCAGGCCAGGAGGCAATGTGCGTACAAAGCGGTATCAGTCCGGACGACTGGACCACCCCCATTCGAAAATTCCTAGTCCAAGCCGAGCTTCCCGAAGACCGGGCCGAGGCAAGACGAGTCAGGATCCGAGCTGAAAGGTTCGTCATGATCAACGACATCCGCTTCAAATGCTCGTACACACTGGCCGATGGTAAGCCGTACTTCCGCTGTCTCACCAATGACGAAGCCAGCTACGCGCTGAAAGAACTTCATGAAGGGATCGGCGGATGTCATATAGGAAGCAGATCCCTCGCCCATAAAGCCCTGAATCAGGGTTACTATTGGCCTACCATGCTCCAAGACTCCCAATACCTGGTCAAGAGGTGCGGCCCATGCCAGAGGTTCTCCCCTATCAAGAGGCTTCCTCAAGCCAATCTCCGATCCCTGGCTAGTCCTACGCCATTTGCCATGTGGGGCATGGACCTTGTGGGCCCCTTCCCCGCAGCAACAGGGCAAAGGAAATTCTTGATAGTCGCCATTGACTACTTCACAAAGTGGCTCGAGGCCGAGCCGCTGTCCAGCATCACCGAGCGCCAAACACAGCAGTTCTTCTGGAAGAATATCGTTTGTCGGTTCAGGATCCCTCAGGTCCTCGTTACAGACAACGGTACCCAATTCGCAGGCCAAAACTTCCGAAAGTTCTGCGAAGACATCGGCATCCAGCAAACGCTTCTCCGCTGTATGCCACCCTCAGTCCAACGGCCAAGCAGAGAACGCAAACAGGCAAATCCTCGACGGCCTCAAGAAGCGCCTCGACAGTTCCCCCAAAGGGCTGTGGGTGGAAGAGCTGCCCAGCGTGCTATGGGCGCACCGAACCACCAAGAGGATCCCTACGGGAGAGACACCGTTCAGTTTGACCTACGGGACCGAGGCAGTTATCCCCGTAGAAGTCGGTTTGCCTTCTCCCCGGATCATGGCCTTCGACGAAACGGACAACTCATTAGGCCTAAGGGCCAACCTGGGCCTCGTCGCCGAGGTCAGGGAAAAGTCATCCGTCCGAAGAAACATCTATCAACAGCGGATCGAGAGGTTTTACAACAAGAAGGTCCGCCCAACAGACATCAAGGCCGGGGACCTCGTGTTACGCAAATTGTCCGTCTCCGATCCCACCAAGAAGAGGAAGTTGGCCCCCAACTGGGAGGGCCCATACAGGGTAGCCGAGGCCATACGGCCCGACACTTATCGACTGGTGGACATGGAGGGTCGAGCGATCAAGCGACCCTGGAACGCCGAGCACCTAATGAAGTTCCTAGAAGAACAGACATAGGTCCCTGTTTGGCTAATGTAAATAATATTTTTGTAAGCTTTCATGTGTAAAGGGCCGTTTTAGCGCCCCTCTCTATCATATATGAAAAGATCTCTTTTTGTCAACTCCAAACGCCTCGGCAGGTCCGACCTAACACCGGACAATGGGATCGGCACCCGAGTCCCCACTCCGGTATCGTCCCCAACGTCTCGGTAGGTCCGAATCGGCTTCAGGCCAAGGAGTCGCCATAATGCCTCCCGCTGCCCATGATACCACGCCCGGTACCGATCCCCCCACGGGTCGGCAGGGCCGAGCCCCACCTCCACCAATCAATAAGCTATTGGTCGGGGCAACAAATGAAAAGAAACCCCTTATTCATACTCCCTTATTAAGTTTTGGAAAACAAATAGAGACCGTTACAGGACCACTCCACTCATCTTACAAAAAAGGAATTCACTCTTAGGGCCCCTCGGGTCCGAGAAAGGGCAATCCCACTCCAATCGAACGACTAGGATCTCTCTCCTCGTCGCGATGGTCCTTAGAGTCAGCCACGGTCGACACACCGGCAACGGAGCTCTGGGCATCAACCGGTCAGACGCGCTCCAGCTGTAGTAACGCCGAAGGAACCCCCTCCGCTCGCGGGTCTCCTGAGGAGGATGTCATCCTCATTCCGGATACACCTAGCATCGTCTTATAGCGGTGTATCTCCATTTCCTTCTCCACTATGACGTCGCGAAGAAGCCTCTCGGACGAGGGCCTCTACACCGACGCACTTGACATGGTGAACCCGAGACCGGCACTTCCGAGGTCCCGATCTACCATTGCCCTCTTCAGCCAGTTCGCCTCGGCACTCAGAGCCTCGGACTTCTCTCGATAATAGTTAAAGGCAGCATCCTGGTCACGAGCCCCCTTGCGATAACGGACCAACGTGGCCTCCAGAACCTTGATTTTACTCCGGAGCCACGCCACATTGGAGCGACGAAGGTCCGCCTCGGGAAGGAGAGCTGTGGTAGGGTAAAAATGGCTTGGGGCCCAACCAGAGCCCAATACAGCTCTCACTCAAAAATGGTAAAAACAACAGTCTAGTTCGGCTTCGAGCCACTACAGGGTCGGCGCCGAACCTCCGGTTCTCCCCCACAGATCTGGTCTCCTCGTATCCTATGAGCGGCGATGGCCCTCGGCCTCCGATCCACGACAGCCCTCCGGGCCGTCCGCCCATCCTGGTGTAGAATGAAGATGACTTGGCGCACCCTACGCCACCAGATTCTCCCAGAAGCACAGAAGCCCCATGATCTGCCATGTCAGCTCCAAATACCACCAAGGGCTTTGCCATGTCAGTCCTATACCACTCCTGGTACTGCCACGTCAGCCCTAAACCCCCTGGGCCTTCTGCCACGTCAAGCCCATGGGCTTTCGGGTTCAGACCCGGTCCCCAAGCGGATCCAAACCCGGTTGGAATTCTCTATAAATACTAGACCCTCACCGACCTTTTCAGGTAACCAATCTTTTGCCACTTAAATTCACCTAGTTATTGCTACTCTCTCACAGAGACTGACTAGATCGTCGGAGGGTTCGCCACCGGGATAAACCCCGGTGTTTCAGGACCGTCTGCAGATACACAAGACCTCGGATCCGAACCCTCTGATCCGAGCCGAGGCATCCACCCCACTCCGAGCCCGTCGCCGGAGCCGCTAGGTCACTCCGAGGGTCGTCTGACAAGCAGCTTTCTCCTTCAATACAAATCGAGTCCGAACTCACACCTGGTGCATCCACACGTCTCCCAGAAATAAACCGCATCAGGTTGGCACCGTCTGTGGGAACTACTTCAGAAGCCGACCCGAGCACGACCATCAAGGGACCTCGACAGCCGAGCTCTCATGGCCTCCAAGGGCAAGGGGGTTGCTTCCTCCGTCAACCGACGGGACTCGCCCCCACCAACCGCTAACGCTGGGCCACACATTTCAAAACACAGGGCTCCCCATCAGGGGTCCCAAAGGAGCGTCACCCGTCAAGTCCAGCCCGACCTCCGGGGGGTAATCGTCAACCGACAGATTAGCCGTAGCAGGGGAAGGGCCGCTTCCAACCCGGCCCCGAACCATCCAAGACCGCAGCCCGAGGGACGGAGGCCAGCACTCAGCCTCATCGGAAGGCAACCTTCAGACCGACCAAACAGGGTCGAGGGAGCCCCCGTCACTCACAAGGAGTTCCAAGACTTCCGGAGAGAAATTCCCGGGGCCCTCCGACGGGCCCCCAGGGAGGAAGCCCTCCGCTCCCAAAACGGGTCGGACGTCGAGGCCAGCGTGTCGCGCCCGTCAACAATCCAGTCAGAAGACGATGGCGTACTCCTAAGGCGCCTCCAAGAAATGGAGGATCGCCTCGATCATATAGGAGACAGCGACCAACGAGCGGCTCAGGGGTACAAACCTGTCTGTCCTCCCTTCTCCGCTCCCATCCTCCAAGCGGAAATACCCAGGAATTTCCGACCACCTCAATTCGAGACCTACGACGGCGAGGGAGATCCCGCTGATCACATGGAGGGTTTCAAAACCCTCATGATGATTCACAGCGCCTCGGATCCCCTGCTATGCCGAGCCTTCCCCGCCACACTTCGGGGTCCGGCTCGCGAATGGTTCTCGAAACTCACCCCCGGCTCCATTTACTCCTTCGACCAGCTAGAGGGCAATTTTCTTGCCCACTTCGTCACCAGCCGGAAGGCGAAAAAGACCAGTGCCTCTTTACTTGGGCTCAGACAGATAGAGGGAGAGTCACTCAGAGTGTTCGTCCGGAGGTTTACCGCGGAGGCAAGATCGGTGTCCTCTCTTGATCCAGGCGTCGCCTCTGTGGCATTTCAGCACAACGTCCGTCATCGACAACTGAAAGCTTCTCTGGCGAAGAAACCCCCCGTCGACTTTCCCGACCTCCTCAACAGGGTCGAGAAGTACATTAGGGCAGAAGAGGCCCTTAGCCCCGAAGATGCTAGGGAGGCCACCGGGAAGGGAAAACGGAAGGCTGAAGAAGTCGAACCATCAAAGAAGGCTCTGAGGGACGCAGGGGCCATGAAGAAGGTCCCGCTGGTCTCCCGCTTCGAGAGGTACACTCCCTTGACACATAGCGTATCCGCCATCCTCTTAGAAATCGAAGACAAAGGCTTCGTCCAACTACCTCCCCGACCTAATAACAACAAGAGTCAAGATCAGCACTTCTACTACCGCTTCCACAGAGATCGTGGGCACGAAACCGATCAATGCCGAGCCCCGAAAGACGAAATTGAGGAACTCATCTCACGAGGGTTCCTCCGAGAATTCACCCGAGAAGGCCGATGGGATCGGCGAGATGATAGGAACCGGAGACTTTCGCCTCCGAACCCTACTTCGACCCGCCTCCGGGGTCAGGATCTCGAGCCCGAGGGAACCGCAGATACGCCATTCATTCATCTTGCACAGTGTCCACGGGGGGCCGATGGGAGGAGAGTCAAATACATCCCGAAAAGCCTTCATCCAAGAGGCGAATGCTATCCAAAACAACCCCTCGTCCAAGCTACAACCAAGGCCGGTCTCCTTCTCAGGAGAGGACCTCGAAGGCGTTCACCTACCCCACTGTGATGCCCTCGTCATCAGCCTCCACATGGCTAATTGTGAGGTTCGCCGAATCCTCATTGACAACGGTAGCTCAGTTAATATTCTTTTCCTCAAAGCCTTCGAGAGCCTCAAGTTACCCGGTGGGAAGCTCAAGCCCGCCGGATACACATTACAGGAATTCTCCGGCGCCCCTGTCGTAATAGAAGGGATTGTTACCCTCGACGTCACCGCAGGATCGGCTCCTGTCAAGAGGACCGAATCCATGGATTTCATGATTGTCAACATCACGGCAGCTTACAACGCCATTCTCGGCCGACCCGGACTGAGCTCCCTCCAAGCGGTACCGTCAGCCTACCATCTAAAACTCAAATTTCCTACCCCCCAAGGGGTCGGCATCGTCCGAGGTAGCCACGAAGCCGCGCGGTCGTGCTATATAACTGCCGTCGGAGGGGGTGTATTCCCCCTCGACGCCGCTGAACTCGAACCCGAGAGGGATGGCCCAGCTCCCGAGCCTGTCGACGAACTAGAAGAGGTCCTGTTCGACGCCAAGGATGAATCAAAGTGGTTCTGGGTGAGCCGCTCGCTCACCCAGGACTTGAAAACAGGCATCATCGCCTGCGTTCGTCGCAACGTTGATCTCTTCGCTTGGAAGCCCTCCGACATGCCCGGGATCTTCGAAGACTTGATTATGCATCGGCTGAGCGTCATCCCTGACTCTAAGCCGGTCATCCAAAAGAGGCGCAAAGTCGCCCCGGAGAGGCAACAAATTGTGAAGACAGAAGTGGACAAACTCTTGTCCGCTCGATTCATTCAGGAAGTCAGCTACCCCGAGTGGTTGGCCAATGTCGTCATGGTAAAGAAGGCAACAGGGGGTTGGCGGATCTGCATCGACTTCACGGATCTTAACAAAGCATGTCCGAAAGATCCTTTCCCCCTCCCCCGCATCGACGCTTTAATCGACGCAACCTCGGGGCATGTGCTACTGTCCTTCATGGACGCCTTCTCGGGGTACGATCAGATCCGGATGTTTCCACCAGACATCTCCAAAACCTCGTTCGTCACCAACCAGGGTCTTTATTGTTATCGCGTTATGCCCTTCGGGCTGAAAAACACCGGAGCCACGTACCAACGGCTTGTCAACAGAATCTTCAAAGACCTGATCGGCCGCAACGTGGAGGTCTACGTCGACGACATGCTCGTCAAAAGCCGGGCCGGACCGGACCACGTCGCCGACCTCGAAGAAGCCTTCGGTGTCCTCCGACATCACAACATGAGACTCAACCCGGTTAAATGCGCCTTCGGCGTCTCCACTGGAAAATTCCTGGGGTTCATCGTCAGTCAACGCGGTATTGAGGCAAACCCTGAGAAAATCCAAGCCATTATGGACATGTCCCCCCCTCGGAATGTCAAGGAGGTTCAGAGGCTCACGGGCCGGCTGGCGGCAATCGGCCGTTTCCTCTCCAAGTCAGGGGAGAAGTCTCTCCCCTTCTTCAAGGCCTTATGCGGAAAAGGGGGCTTCGAGTGGGGTACCCATCAACAAGAAGCCTTCGAACAACTGAAGCAATACCTCACCAACCCACCTCTCCTCAGCAAGCCCGAGCCAGGCGAGCCACTTTGGCTCTACCTGTCAGTCTCGGATAGCGCCCTAAGCGCTGTCCTCGTCCGAGAAGAGGAAGGGGTCCAAAGGCCATTGTATTATGTGAGCAAAGTACTACTCCCAGCCGAGACGAGGTACGCAAAGATAGAGAAGGTGGCCTATGCCTTAGTCATGGCAGCCCGGAAGCTTCGTCCTTACTTCCAGGCCCACTCCGTCCAAGTACTGACCGACCAGCCACTAAAGACTGTCCTTCACAAGCCCGAAAACTCCGGCCGCTTAGTCAAGTGGTCAATTGAGCTGAGTCAGTTTGACATCAGCTATCAACCGAGGGTGGCCATTAAAGGACAGGCCCTCGCCGAATTTATAACTGAGTGCACCGTCTCCGAGCAGCCCAGCATCGAGGGTTCGGATCCGACCTGGGAGGTCTTTGTCGACGGCTCATCATGCGAGACGGGGAGCGGAGCAGGCATCATCCTTCATGGCCCCGACCAATTCCTACTTCAATACTCCCTTCGCCTCAACTTTCTGGCTTCCAACAACGAGGCAGAGTACGAGACCATGATCGCCGGATTGACCCTCGCCTACCGAGCCGGAGCCAAGCAAATCCGGGCCTTCAGCGATTCTCAGCTAGTGGTCAATCAGATCACCAGAGAATACGAAGTCCACGATGATCGCATGATGAGATATTTGGCGGCAGTCCGACGACTCCTGGCGTCCTTCAGCTGTGCCACAATTATCAGAGTCCCCAGGGAACAGAACGCTCAAGCAGACGCGTTATCCAAACTCGCCTCTTCCTCCTTCGAGGGTCTCGATCAGACAGTGCTCATAGAAATCCTCTTAAAGCCAAGTTTCAATGACCTAGAGCCGGAGGCGATGTGTGTGCAAGATGATACCAGCCCAGACGAATGGACCACTCCCATCCGAAGATTCTTAATCAATGCCGAGCTCCCTGAAGACAGGGCCGAGGCCAGACGAGTCAGAGTAAGAGCTGAAAGATTTGTCATGATTGATGACATCCTTTTCAAGCGCTCATACACCTTGGCCGACGGCAGACCATACCTCCGCTGTCTCACCAGCGGCGAGGCCAGCTACGCCCTCAAAGACCTACACGAGGAGATCGGCGGATGCCACATGGGGAGTAGGGCACTTGCTCGGAAGGCCCTGAATCAGGGGTACTATTGGCCGACCATGCTCCAGGACTCGCAAGACTTAGTCAAAAGGTGCGGCCCCTGCCAAAGGTTCTCCCCTATCAAAAGGCTTCCTCAAGCCAATCTCCGATCCCTGGCGAGCCCTGCGCCGTTCGCCATGTGGGGGATGGACCTTGTGGGGCCCTTCCCCCCAGCAGTAGGACAAAAGAAATTCCTGATAGTCGCCATCGACTACTTCACCAAATGGCTCGAAGCCGAGCCCCTGTCCAGCATCACCGAGCGCCAAGTACAACAATTCTTTTGGAAGAACATCATTTGCCGGTTCGGCATCCCCCGGATCCTCGTTACAGACAACGGGACCCAATTCCAGGGTCAGAACTTCCAAACTTTCTGCGCGGGCATTGGTATCCAGCAACGCTTCTCTGCTATTTGCCACCCTCAGTCCAACGGCCAAGCGGAGAACGCGAACAGGCAAATCCTCGACGGCCTCAAGAAGCGCCTCGACAGTTCCCCCAAAGGGCTTTGGGTCGAGGAACTGCCTAGTGTGCTATGGGGGTACCGAACCACCAAGAGGATCCCCACGGGAGAGACGCCGTTCGCCTTGACCTATGGGACGGAGGCAGTCATCCCCGTCGAGGTCGGCCTGCCTTCTCCCCGTATCATGGCCTTCGACGAAGCTGACAATTCTTCAGGCTTAAGGGCCAACCTGGACCTCGTCGCCGAAGTCAGAGAGAAATCCTCAATCCGGAGAAGCATCTACCAACAACAGATCGAGAAGTTTTACAACAAGAAGGTCCGCCCCACTAACATCAAGGCGGGAGACCTCGTGCTACGAAAACTGTCCGTCTCTGATCCAACCAAGAAGAGGAAATTGGCCCCCAACTGGGAAGGCCCATACCGTATAGTCAAGGTTGTACGCCCTGGTACGTACCGACTGGCGGATAGGGACGGTCGGCTCATCAGCCAACCCTGGAACGCCGAGCACCTAATGAAATTCCTGGAAGAGCGAACATAGGTCCTAACTTGGCTAATGTATATAAAATCCTTTGTAAGCTTTCATGTGTAAAGGGCAGCTTCGACGACCCTCCTTATCTAGTATGAAAGAAATCTCTTTTTTGTCAAACTCCAAATGCCTCGGTAGATCCGACTTGACACCGAACAATGGGATCGGCACCCGAGTCCTCACTCCGATATCATCCCCAACGTCTCGGTAGGTCCAACCCAGCTTCAGGCCAGGGACTCTTCCTAAGGCCCCGCGTCGATCCCTCACGAATCGACGAAGCCGAACCACGCCTCCGCCATCATTCACCACACTTCTAAACAGAGCAAAGGAGGAAAAGAATTCGTTATTCATACTCCTTTATTTGGTTATGAGAAAACAAACAAATACCGTTACAGGACCACTCCACTCATCTCAAATCAAAGGAAGCCACCATCTTAGAGCCCCTCGGGTCCAACGAAGGGTGGGACCACTCCGACCGAACGGCTAGGAGCCCTCTCCTCATCATGACGGTCCTTGGGCTCAGCCACGGTCGACACACCAGCCACGGAGCTCTGGGCATCCACTGGTCACATGCGCTCCAGCAGCAGCAGTGCAGAGGGAACCCCCTCCGCTCGCCGACCCACGGAGGAAGATGTCGAGACACCCAGCATCGTCTTGTAACGGTGTATCTCCATCTCCTTCTCCACTATGACATTGCGAAGTAACCTCTCAGAAGAGGGCCTCTGTACCGAGGCGTTCGACATGGTATGTCCAAGTCCGACACCTCCAAGGTCCCGGTCCACCATCGCCCTCCTCAGCCGGCTCGCTTCCTCACTTAAGGCCTCAGACTTATTCCGATAATAGTTGAAGGCCGCATCAGTGTCACGAGCCCCCTTTCGGTAGCGGACCAACATGGCCTCCAGAGCCTCAACTTTGCTCCGGAGCCACGCCACGTCGGAACGACGGGGGTCCACCTCGGGAAGAGGAGCCGCAACCTACAAGAAAACCAGCCAACTCAAAACACATAAGCAAGGAGGGTCAGAAACACCCGAAGTCAAAACACTTGGCCAGTCAAAAATCTTTTTTTAAATTGAGTCGCTTCTTACAAAAATGCGGTGGCCAGTCCGCGGAAGGCAAATACAATCGAGAGAAGGAAATAGAAAGACAAAAATTATACAACTTATTTTCCCACCTCACCATCGGCAGGCGGGTCCACAGGGGGGTCGGCAGACGGGTCAAGAGCAGGCCCTTCTTCGCCAGGGGTCTTCGGTGTCCCCTCGACCTCCATGTCATACTCAAAATTGGACAGGTCAAGGGTCGGGTAGAAGTGCCTCACGTGGCTGAGTGCCTTCGCATAACACTCGTCTTGAGCCTTGATCACCAGGAGCTGACCCGTCTTTGTCAGCTCTTCCCTCTCCTTGGCAAACTCCTTCTCTTGAGACGCCATCTTCTCCGCCCATTCCTCCTTCTCCTTGTCGAAGGCCGTCTTCACCTCTCGCTCCCTCTTCTGAGAGCCTTCGAGCGCTATCTTCATCTCCTTCGTCTCCTACTCGGCCTTGTCCGCCCAATCGCGCTCCCGCTTCAAAGCGGCCTCGTAAAGGTCCCTCACGTGGGGCCCCTGCACGGTCGCCTGTAGTCACCGAGCACAACTAAGGAAGCCTCCTCTACAACGTAATTACGGGACAAGAGAGGTTGACAGACTTACCAGCACATTTGCCTGTGCGAGGCGAGTATACGCCTCATCCAGGGTCTCGGTCTTCATCTCCGAACGATCCCGGGGGGTCGCCAACTTACTCGCCACCTCGACGGCTTGTCGCCCTCGGGTCAAACAGTCTCCCTCGCGGATCGACCAATTCGGCACCCACGGTCGCCGAAGCCTCTCCTCTACCTCCGGATCCGCCAGAGGGCCCTTCCCCTTATCGAGATCGATGACCTTGCCCTGGTCCGGACCGCCCTGAACCGCCACATCCTTGACCATCTCCGAGCGAGTCCTTTTTGCCCTCGGCTGAACAGGGGCCTCGGAAACCGCCTAGGACGACCCCCTCGTCTTCATCACCCCCATCTTCTTCTCGGCCTCCTCATTCTTCATGGCGAGCCTCTTCGCCTTGATCGACTCAGGATCCATATCTGCAAAAAGATCCAGTAAGGACAATGAGCACAGAGGAACAACAAAGCCGAAAGAAAGAAACAACTACATACGTAGGTCGGCCGGGCTCAGTCTGACGCTCGCCAAGTGACCCTCGGTCACCTTCGCCCAGTTGATACTATACGACAGACGGAGGCGCTCAACAAACCCCCACTCCTCGGACGTCAGGTCCCTCGGCCTCGGCGTTTTATAGCTCGGCTTGGAGTGGTTCCACCGAGTGGGAATGTCCCAAGGTTCCTCACTCCGGATCACCAGATATTTCTTCTTCCAATCCTTGATGGAGTCCGGATGACCGTGGACGACCTTCCCCTTGCCCCGGGGCGAAATGTAGTAGATACCCTCAGCCGCCGAGCTGATCATCAACATCGCTCGGAAGACATTCAGCCGAAGAGGTACCCCCTGCTCCTCGCACATCAACACGAAGCAGATGATCTGCTTCCAAGAGTTGGGCCCGTACTGCATCGGTGCCAAGGATGCCCAGTTCAGCACCTCGCGAACAAACGGGTGAACTGGCAGCCTCAAGCCGGAGATAAAGGCATCCACGGGGAAGACACAATACCAATCCGGCAGGGGGTCGGTCGGTCGAAGAGTGGAGCTCGGCAACGTAAGCTCGTAACTGGACCCTATGTAGTACGCCAGTCGCAAAGCCTCCAAGTTACCTGCCTCCAGAACGGTCGGAAGTGTGTCCATTATCACCCTCTTCCGGCTCGGCGATGACGGTTGGACCCCAAACACCTCCTTATCAGAAAGATCGTCAGGGTACCGACGGAACGGCTTAGGCTGTACAGGCGCCTGGCTCGAGCCCCCAATCCTCGACCCCTTCTTCTTCGGAGCCCTCTTCTTCTTCTTGGTTCGTTCCGGTGAGGGGGTAGATAATCGCCCCAGACCTGTCGGCATGGAACTCGAGCCCACACCCT
Organism: Hemerocallis citrina; assembly: GCA_017893485.1. NCBI lineage: Eukaryota > Viridiplantae > Streptophyta > Magnoliopsida > Asparagales > Asphodelaceae > Hemerocallis > Hemerocallis citrina. The sequence continues at coordinate 29,485,789 of CM030361.1, read as the reverse complement.
GACCTCTTATCTGAGCCCCTTCGGCTTCACCCCCTTCGGGGCCACCCTCCTTTTCAGAAACCAGCCCTAGAATCTGAACTTCTGCGGAACTACCGCCCCCTCCTCAGAATCGCTACTCTCCACGACAAAAAGCCTCCGAGACCGTAGCGGCTTCACATCATACACTGGCTGATCCTCACCTACAGACTCCCCCTCGAGATCAGACGCCTCCCACGAAGTCGATTCGGAGGCGGGTTTTACGTCCGCCCCAGACGTCGACGCTGACGAGCCAGACTGAGCCCTATCCATCTGTGCCTAAACTAAACAAACTTACCAGCAAACCTGGGGTCGCTTCGGGAGAACGAGCCTGGTACAGCAAACGGTAGGGACGAGCGCTGAAGTGTTGGGAGATTTTTTGAAGGAGAAAGAAGCAAGTAAGAAGTGGATGATAGAGGGAGAGGGGGGAACATTTATAGAGGACAAAAACGACTCCTCGATATCTGCAATTACTGTTCACCGATTGACGTGTAGCGGCCGCCTGGAAAACCGCGCCACGTCCTCGAAACATGGGCTGCTGACGTCATCTAGTGCCAGGCTGGCAGCCAGACACAGGGGTCGGGTCGGATGAAGTGCTCGGAGGAAAAATTTTCTTTTTAAAGATTTAAGGCTACAGGGCTTGGTCGGCTCCCCTCTCACCCGCGAACAACTTGGGGCTTACAGCCTCGGAAGCCGAAAACCCCAAATTGTTCCCGGGTGGCAGGAAAGCCACCATCGCCTGCGCCCCGGGCTCCAGGTCTCGATCGGCTCCTCTCTCACCCGCGAACAGCTCGGGATTTACGGCCTCGTCAGCCGAAACCCCGAATTGTTCGCGGGTGGGAGGAAAGCCACCATCGCCTAGAACCCTAACAGAAAGCAGATCGACCCGCATATCCGAGGCTCTTCAGCCTCAGATCCAGAATACGGCGGGTACCCCTCCCGTCCTGATCTCTCTCGGGCCAAACAACCGTGTGAGGGTCGTCTGACCCCAAAAAGGATCCGAACGGCAGGGTCACCACCGATTCGAGGCCCCTTGGCGCTACAAAATTTTCCAAAAAAGAGACGTCCGCCGAAGCGAACACCTCTGGTGGCCATTGGACCACCCTTGCTGCGATCAAACCTGCTGGGGGGGAGAGGTATTTATAGCCTCCCCCATGGACCAGCCATTATGACATTGGGAAAGCCAATCGACGGAAGCCCATGAACCACCTGCATTCATTAGGCGGCGCCATTTAATGCCCCTAGAAAATTGGAACATCGCACGGATCCCGGAAGCGCCTTCAATACTCCGCAAAGGCGACGGACCACGCTGCTCAAACCTTCTCAGGAGGAAACACCGGCTTGCCATCACCCTTGCCGACACATAATCCCTCGTCATCTCGAGGTTCGGTCGAGCACCAGGGTACTCTTCTCAGGAAGAAACAACGGCTCGCCATCACCCTTGCCGACACGTAATTCCTCGTCATCTTGAGGTTCGGTCGAGCACCAGGACCTTCTTCTCAGGAAGAAACACCGGCTCGCCATCACCCTTGCCGACACATAATCCCTCGTCTTCTCGAGGTTCGGTCGAGCACCAGGGTACTCTTCTCAGGAAGAAACAATGGCTCGCCATCACCCTTGCCGACACGTAATCCCTCGTCATCTCGAGGTTCGGTCGAGCACCAGGGCCTTCTTCTCAGGAAGAAACACCGGCTCGCCATCACCCTTGCCGACATGTAATCCCTCGTCATCTCGAGGTTCGGTCGAGCACCAGGGCACTCTTCTCAGGAAGAAACAACGGCGCGCCATCACCCTTGCCGACACATAATCCCTCGTCATCTCGAGGTTCGGTCGAGCACCAGGGCCTTCTTCTCAGGAAGAAACACCGGCTCGCCATCACCCTTGCCGACACATAATCCCTCGTCTTCTCGAGGTTCGGTCGAGCACCAGGGTACTCTTCTCAGGAAGAAACAACGGCTCGCCATCACCCTTGCCGACACATAAACCCTCGTCATCTCGAGGTTCGGTCGAGCACCAGGGCCTTCTTCTCAGGAAGAAACACCGGCTCGCCATCACCCTTGCCGACACATAATCCCTCGTCTTCTTGAGGTTCGGTCGAGCACCAGGGTACTCTTCTCAGGAAGAAACAACGGCTCGCCATCACCCTTGCCGACACGTAATCCCTCGTCATCTCGAGGTTCGGTCGAGCACCAGGGCACTCTTCTCAGGAAGAAACACCGGCTCGCCATCACCCTTGCCGGCCAACAAACCCTCGCCAGCTCAAGGCTCGCTCTAACATCAGGGCAACCCTCTCATGAAGGACCAGCGATTCGCCATCTCTTTTCTACAACCGTAAACACTCCTCCACGGCTAGCTCCCGCACCCCCGCAGGAGTGGGGGGCTTGTGTGGTAGGGTAAAAATGGCTTGGGGCCCAACCAGGGCCCAATACAGCTCTCACTCAAAAATGGTAAAAATAACAGTCTAGTTCGGCTTCGAGCCACTACAGGGTCGGCGCCGAACCTCCGGTTCTCCCCCACAGATCTGGTCTCCTCGTATCCTATGAGCGGCGATGGCCCTCGGCCTCCGATCCACGACAGCCCTCCGGGCCGTCCGCCCATCCTAGTGTAGAATGAAGATGACTTGGCGCACCCTACGCCACCAGATTCTCCCAGAAGCACAGAAGCCCCATGATCTGCCATGTCAGTTCCAAATACCACCAAGGGCTTTGCCACGTCAGTCCTATACCACTCCTGGTACTGCCACGTCAGCCCTAAACCCCCTGGGCCTTCTGCCACGTCAGGCCCATGGGCTTTCGGGTTCAGACCCGGTCCCCAAGCGGATCCAAACCCGGTTGGAATTCTCTATAAATACTAGACCCTCACCCACCTTTTCAGGTAACCAATCTTTTGCCACTTAAATTCACCTAGTTATTGCTACTCTCTCACAGAGACTGACTAGATCGTCGGAGGGTCCGCCACCGGGATAAACCCCGGTATTTCAGGACCATCTGCAGGTACACAAGACCTCGGATCCGAACCCTCTGATCCGAGCCGAGGCATCCACCCCACTCCGAGCCCGTTGCCGGAGCCGCCAGGTCACTCCGAGGGTCGTCTGACAAGCAGCTTTCTCCTTCAATACAAATCGAGTCCGAACTCACACCTGGTGCATCCACACGTCTCCCAGAAATAAACCGCATCAAGAGCCGTTACCTAAAAGAGAACCAACCACGGCTCAAAACGCATCGGCAAAAGGGGTCCGAAAAAATCCGAGTACAAAAGACTTGGCCAATCAAAAAATTCTTTTTTATAAATCAAATCCTTCATACAAAAATGCGGTGGCCAGTCCGCGGTCGGCAAATACAATTGAAAGAAAGAAAAAGACAAACAAGAGGCAAACAGCCTATGTTATCACCTCAGCATCAGCCGGGTTCATGGGTGGATCGGCAGCCGAACCCACGACGGGAGGGTCAACATCAGGAGTCTTCGGTGGCCCCTCGATCTCCATATCATAGTCGAGACCGGTAAGATCGATGGTAGGGTAGAAGTGCCACACATGGCTGAGGGCCTTCGCGTAGACCTCGTCCTGGGCCGCGGTCACCAGGTCCTGCCCTGTCTTCGTCAGTTCCTCCTTCTCCTTCGCGAATTTCTTCTTCAGGGCGGCCACCCTCTTAGTCCACTCGACATCCCTGGCATCAAGCTCGACCTTCAGCTGCTGCTCCCTCTTGTGCGAGCCGTCGAGCTCGATCTTCATCTCCTTCATCTCCTGCGAGCACTTGTCTGCCCGAGCTCGCTCCCATTCCACGGCCGCCTCGTAGAGACGTTTCACGTGGGCCCCCTGCACACAAGCCTACGACAACCAAGCACTGTTAAGGAAACCTCCTTCGCAAAAAAATAATAAATAAAAAAAATCTTACAAGGGAAGTGGGGTCGGCGGACTTACCAGCACGCTGGCCTGCGCTAGGCACGTGTACGCCTGCTCCAGAGTCTCGGTACTCATCTCCTCGCGGTCCCGAGGAGTCGCCAGGTTCTCTGCCACATCAATGGCCTGGGGCCCGCGGGTTAAACTGTCCCCTTCCCGTACTGACCAGGCCGGCACCCATGGCCGCGTAAGCTCCTCCATGATCCTCTCTCCCTCGGCTCCGACTAAGGGGCCCTTCCCCTTGCTGCGTTCGGACGCCTTCGCCTGACCCAAACTCCTCTGAGCGGCCGCCTCTTTGCTCGTCTCCGAGCGTGTCCTCTTGGTCTTCGGCTTGACCAGGGCCTCGGAGATAACCTGGGACGACCCTCTCGGCCTCTTCACCTCTCCCCCTTCCTCAGCCTTCTTCTGCTTCAAGGCGAGCCTCCGAGCCTTAATCGATTCCGGATCCATACCTGCAAAAAGACCCATGAAGGACGTTGAGCTCGAAAGAACAGTAAAAGCAAGAAAGAAACGACTACATACAAAGCACGGCAGGGCTCAGTCCAACGCTCGCCAAGTGACCCTCCGTCACCTTCGGCCAGCTGATGCTGTGCGACAGACGGAGGCGCTCGACAAATTTCCACTCCTCGGCCGTTAGGTCCTTCGGCCTCGGCGCTTTGAAGCTCGGTTTATAGTGATTCCATCGAGTGGGAATATCCCAAGGCTCCTCGCTCCGAATCACGAAATATTTTCGTTTCCACTCCTTGATGGAGTCCGGATGACCATGGACCACCTTCCCCTTACTCCGAGGCGAGACATAGTAGATCCCCTCCGACTCTCCCGACGAGCTGATCCCTAGCATCGCCCGAAACACGCTCAACCTAAGAGGCACCTTCTGCTCCTCGCACAGCAACACGAAGCAAATCATCTGCTTTCACGAATTCGGCCCATACTGCATCGGGGCCAGGGACGCCCAATTTAACACATCCCGAATGAACGGATGGACCGGCAGCCTCAGTCCGGAGCCGAAGGCGTCTACAGGGAAGACGCAGTACCATCCTGGCAGGGGGTCGGTGGGGCGGAGGCTCGGGCTCGGCAACATTAGTTCGTAACCGGACCCGATGTGGAAGGCCGACTGAGCCACCTCCAAATCACCAGCCTCCAAGATCGTCGGAAGCGTATCCATCTTTACCGCCTTCCGACTCGACGAAGACGGCTGAACCCCATACAGCACCTTATCGGAGAGGTCATCGGGGTACTGTCGGTACTTCTCCGGCTGCACAGGCGACCCTGTCAATATATTCCGGAGGATGGGCGCCTGGCTCGGGCCACCAGCCTTCACCCCCTTCTTCCTTGACACCCTTTTCTTCTTCGCCCTCTCCGGCGAGGGAGTGGATAAACGTTCGAGACCAGCCAGTGCGGAAGACGAACCCACTCCTCGAACTGCGGATCTCTTCCCCATACTTCCTGCCCGAGCCTCGGCCGCTTCCCCCTCACCTCGGCTACCCTCCTCTTCGGACTCCGGATCCAGTATTTGGACATCGTCCGAACTATCGCTCCCCTCCTCAGAAACATTGCTCTCCACCACATACGGCTTCCGGGAGCGAAGGGGCTTCACGTCATATACCGTCTCCTCCTCCCAAGATGTCGAGTCTGAGAGCCCAGTGGGGGGGAGCCCTTCCCCCCTAGATGTCGATGCCGAAGAGCCAGACTGAGCCCTAGACATGCCTAAGGAAATAAACTTACAAACTAACCTTGGGTTGCTTCGGAAGGACGAGCTTGGTGCCGCAAACAGTAGTGACGAGCGCCGAAGTATTTGGAAATTCTTTAGAGAAAGCAGCAAGAGAGTAATGAGTGGAATGGGGGATAGGTGGGGGTATTTATAGAGGAAAAAGCAACTCCTCGTTTTTCACATAACTGCTCCTCGATTGGCGTGAAACTGCCACCTATAAAATCGCACCACGTCACCTTAGAACGTGCGTCGCTGACGTCACCCAACGCCAGCTTGGAAACCAGACGCAAGGGTCGGTCCGGATGAAGCGCTTCAGACCCGGACACCCCCGTGTCTGTCCTTAGGAAGCAAGAGAAAATTTTGTTTGTCTTAAGGCACCCGTCCTCGGCGAGCGCCCCGGGCCCCGGGACTAGGTCGGCTGCCCTCTCCCCCGCGAACAACTCGGGACTTGCGACCTCGGAAACCGAAAGCCCCGAACTGTTCGAGGGCGGGAGAAAAACCACCATCGTCGGGGACCCCGTCAGAGAGCAGATCGGCCCACCTCCCATCTCTAACTCCTCCGGGCTGACCACCATCAGGAGCCGTCAGCCCGGAAGAAAGACAGAGATCAGAGAAGACCCATCCGATCGAGGCAACCTACCCCCCGGGTCCGAACTTCATTGGTCATCCCTCCCGCCGTGATCTCCACTGACTCTGACTACCGCATCAGGGCCGTCAGAATCAGGAGAAGATCACGGCGCGAGAATAACCACCCGTCCGACCCTCTTAGGGTTAGAATTTTTCAAGAAACAGGCGTCCGCCCAAGGCAGACACCTCCGGTGGTCGATGAACCACCATTGCTGTGATCAAAGCTACATGGGGAGCGGGGTATTTATAACCTCCCTCCAAGGACCAGTCACTATGCCTGGGGAGCTGAAGCGCCACGCATTTATTAGAGGATGCCATTTAATGACCCCGGGAAGTTGGAACGCCGCACGAATCCCGGAGCGCCATTAATGCTCCACGAAGTCAGCCAGTATCAGCTCAGCCTTCTCACGAAGGCCCAACGGTTCGCCATCGCCCTTGCCGACCCGTAAAACCCTCGCCAGCTCGAGGTAGGGTCTCGCACCAGAGTAGCCTTCTCACGAAGGCCCAACGGTTCGCCATCGCCCTTGCCGACCCGTGAAACCCTCGCCAGCTCCGGGTAAGGTCTCGCACCAGGGTAGCCTTCTCACGAAGGCCCAACGGTTTGCCATCGCCCTTGCCGACCCGTAAAACCCTCGCCAGCTCGAGGTAGGGTCTCGCACCAGGGTAGCCTTCTCACAAAGGCCCAACGGCTCGCCATCGCCCTTGCCGACCCATAAAACCCTCGCCAGATCGAGGTAGGGTCTCGCACCAGGGTAGCCTTCTCACGAAGGCCCAACGGCTCGTCATCGCCCTTGCCGACCCGTGAAACCCTCGCCAGATCGAGGTAGGGTCTCGCACCGGGGTAGCCTTCTCACGAAGGCCCAACGGTTCGTCATCGCCCTTGCCGACCCGTGAAACCCTCGCCAGCTTGAGGTAGGGTCTCACACCAGGGTAGCCTTCTCACGAAGGCCCAACGGTTCGCCATCGCCCTTGCCGACCCGTGAAACCCTCGCCAGCCGGAGGTAAGATCTCGCACCAGGGTTGCCTTCTCACGAAGGCCCAACACGACCAGAAAATACTCCTCCACGGCTAACTCTCGCATCCCCGCAGGAGTGGGGGGCTTATGAGGTAGGATAAAAATCGCCTGGGGCCCTGGACGGCTCTCGCTCAAAATCAAGCCGGCTCGACTCCGGACCAGAACAGGCTCGGTGCCGAGCCGTAAGTTCACCGCCATGAAACCACCCACGACCCGACACGACCCTCGGTCTCCGATCCTCGACGGTCTCACGGGCCTTCCACTCGGCCGGGTAAGGGAGGGGGATGACCTGGCGCAACCTAGGCCCTCCAATTCTCTCAAGGACACAGGGCCCCCCACGATCTGTCATGTCAGCTCCAAATCCACTTGGGGCTTTGCTACGTCAGCCCTAAACCGCTCTGGACGCTGCCACGTGTGCCCTAAACCACCTGGGCCTCTGGCCACGTCAGGCCCATGGGCCTTCGGGTCCAGACCCGACCCCCAAACGGATCCACACCCGGCTGGGTTATCTATAAATACCAGACCCTCACCCACCTTCAAAGGTAATCAATCTTTTTCTACTAAAACCCTAGTTATTGCTACTCTCTCTCAGAGACTGACTAGATCGTCGGACGGTCTGCCACCGGGATAAACCCTGGTGTTCCGAGACCGTCTGCAGGTACACAAGGCAAGGCCAGCCGAGCCGACCCTTCAGTGCCGGAGCGAGCCTCCAGCTCACCGTCCGTTACCGAGCTCTTCCCCCTTTACAAATTGAGTCTGAACTCACACCTGGTGCATCCACACCCTCTCCAAAAACAAACCGCATCATCTACCAAATTTAAATTGTGCATGGACCCATATGCAATTAACCCATTTAAAAGTTCAGCATTTTAATAGTATCAACTCTCTTTGGTCTCTGGCGATTTCTCTGGCGATTTCAAATTTCTTTCATCTTCCTCGCTCTTGATCCTCAGATCCGCTCGATCCCGACCCCTTTCCATCGACCCTCCTTCATTAAAGTTGTAGATCCGGCCCTGATCTACCTCCTCATCCGTATTTTTCTCTCATCAGTTGTCTTTCTCCACTTTGGCTATCGGTGCCTCGCCGCGCTTCTTGCCTTCGCGCCTAGCTCCGAAGTGTATCCTCTCAGTCGCAAGTCTCGGCGTTTCTGAGTGCTAGGTCCATGCCCCATCGGGTGTTTTGCTCCCCGGTTGTTCTGATCCAGTGGAGGTGTTGAATCTTCGGTTTGGTGGCTATGAGTCTTTGTCCGTCGCTACCTTTCCCATTCCTCGGTCGCTCCAAGAAGCAGGTTTTCCTCGCGTCGCCCTCCATCCCCCTTCCTACTGCTGTAAGTAACTGCTATCTTCTCTTTTTTTGGGTGTGCTGGCGATTGTCTGGTACTTTGATCCGCTGTAGTGCTTTGATCCTCGCGTGCTTTGTCCCGCTGGTTTACCTCCCCTTTCCGTATTACCCTCTCTCCTAACTCTCCATCTTCCATATTTTCTTTTCTTTCTATCCTGTGGAATTGCCTTCCCCATCTTGAAAGATTGGGGATTTGGCCTTTCTTTTCCTTTCTCTGTGGCAGCCTGTAGGGGCTTAGTTGGTTTTATTCGGCTTCGGCCTTGTTTCATCGGTGGCTTTTGAGTATCAGTGGCTATTGAGTATCGGTGGTTTTATTCGGCTTCGGCCTTGATACATCTTTTCTCTACTGGCCCTCTTATAGTTCTTGCTCAGAGGTTTAGCGCCTCCTGTCATCTTTTGATGATCTGTATTCTGTTCGGATCTTTTCCATCGATCTGAATACTTTTTTCCCTTGACCGGAGCCAGTTGGTGTTTCGAGTTGTGGATTTGCGTAGCTGTTTGCTACCATGACTCTCGCTGTTCCGGAAGCTAGAGCGACTAAACAGATTCTGGAGATCAATTCTTCTCCTCATCTTTTGTCTAACCCTTATCTCCATCAGTCCTCTCTTAATCTCATCTCTTCCCCTTCTACTGGTAAGCCCGCTCCGCTTCGGGTTTGTCACAGATGCTTCCAACCTGGGCATTTCAAGCGTGAGTGTAGGTATAAAATGAAATGTTTTTTCTGTGAAAAATTCGGTCACGCGCGAAGTCGCTGCTATGCCCTTCAAATTCTTCTTGGTCTTCCCAGAGGCCGCCCTATACCAACCAAACTCCTCTCCTTCCTTAACTACCCTCTTTTGAAAAGCAAGCTGCGTGCTGGCTTGGTTTCGATACGCAGTAGTGTTCCTGGAAAGAATTTTGTTTCCTCAGTACTAACTCCTTCTCCAGCTTCGAACACATTGAGATCGCTCCCTGCTCCTTGTGATTCTCTTACGAGACTTATCCGTCCTAATATTTCTTCACTCTTTAAAGATCGCAAGGTCTTTTCTTATCCGTTTTCCTTCCCTCGTTTGGGTCCTTTAATAGCCCATCACCACTCTCATGCGGTGGTTCCTGCGCAGAGGTTGAGTTTAGATTATAATACGGTTTTGTTTAAATCCTATTCTTCTTGCCACTACGGGCATCGCAGTGTGGTGGGAGACTTTGGGTCTCGCAACATCTCTATCCATCCCCTGTCGGTCAGAGCCTATGACCTTTTGGAGGATCCTACTCTTCTCGATAAATTTCTTGGCTCAACGACCATTTCTTCTCCCCAACTGTCGATGATCCCTTGCCGTTCGTCGAGTAGCATCTACTCGCTCTATCTATATTTAGGGGAGCTTACTTCGATCGATCTACTCCGAAGGGAGATATCGCTTTTCCTGCTCCCTTTTCCACCCAAGTCTTCTCAGAGCCGGTTTCACTCTCCTATCGTTGTTTCATCCTATCATTCTAGCCTCATCACTGATTCATCATCGGTGAGTACTAGTGTTCACCATTCCCCTCCCTGCACCAATCAAGACGCTATGTTTTTGATTGCCCCAGCTTCGAGTTCATCCCCTTTAGTTGAGTCTGATCCTCCTCCCGTTAAGCAATATCGCAAGAAGCTGGTCGGTAATCTTAAACCGACTCGAGTGAGTGCGCGTATCCTCGCCAGGCAAGCTCATGTTTTGTCAGCCCGTCAGTTGGCGCACAGTTGAGTTCTCGCGTTCTCAGCTTGGTGGTTTCCCTTTGTGCCGCTAGAGCTTCTCCTCACTGGCTGCTGCTGGAGTTTGCCATCTGCTTGGTAGGAGGTCTTTTTGGTCTGCGTTTGGCTCGCCGCTCCTCTTGTTTTCTGCTCTTCTGGTGGGTGAGACAGGGCGGCGTTTTCTCTTTTCGCGAGTTTGCTTTCCGGGCTGAAGTTTTAGTATCCCCGTTCAGCGGGTGCTTCTTCTGTTGTATTTTAGCTCCCTTTTTAGGCGTCCTTTGCCTCCTAGTTAGGATTTCATTATTGTTTAGTTCGCTCTATTCTGTTTTACATCTTGTAAAGCCATTGATTATTTATTTGTACCTGTACTGTTTAATTGATTAATATATTTTTGATGGCTGGAGCCTTTTGGCTCTATCCGATACATCAAAAAAAAAGTTCAGCATTTTCTACGCCGGGTCTTATGAGCGCAATCAGCATTTACTTCTGACACGAGACGAACGGGTCCCGTCTCGTCCACTTATGATACGGTTGGTCAGTCTAACATTTACTCCTTAAATAAAAAAAATAAAATAAAATCTTTCCATAAATAAATAAATTAATTTACTAATAACAAACAAGATCCAAAGTCACACTCCCTCAGCCTCAGCTGTCAAAATCAAGAAAATGCCAAGTCACCACCTCCCCCGCCACCACCTATCCCTCTTCCTCCTCCTCTTCCTCCTCTCCCTCCTCCTCCTTCTCTCCTACATCCTCGGTATCTACTCCACCTCCCACCCCTCCCTTCGCTCTGCCACGTCATCCCCCTCCCTCCCCTGCCACGTCACCCCCACTTCCCCCCCTCTCAACTTCCTCCCCTCCCATGCTGCGCTTGATATTCTCCCGCCCATTAACGAACCTGCACCCCCCATTCAATTTTGTGCCCCCAACTTCACCGACTACTCCCCCTGCCATGACCCCAACCGCGAGCCCCTCTTCTCCACCCGCAACTACTTCCACCGCGAGCGCCACTGCCCGCCTCCAGAGGAGAAGCCGAAGCCGAGGTGCAGGGTGCCGGCGCCGGAGGGGTACAGGAGGTCGGTGGCGTGGCCGGAGAGCAGGGGGAGGGTTTGGTTCGGGAACGTGCCGTCGAAGAAGCTGATCGAGGCGAAGAAGGATCAGAGGTGGGTGGTGCTGGAAGGGGACTGGCTGGTGTTCCCCGGAGGAGGGACCAGCTTCCCCCATGGGGTGAGGGGGTATGTCGACGGGATGGGGAGTCTGGTGCCGCTCAAGGGGGGTGGGATCATCAGGACAGTTCTTGATATTGGGTGTGGGGTGAGCTAGCTACTTTCTAATTTGGTCTGGTCGGTATTTTTTTATTTTTTATTTTGTGATCAAATTAATTCATTAATGGATTATTTATGCATGTCTTGCTTTGTTAATGTGGGAATTAATGGGACAGTAGGGATCGAAATAGTGTATAATCAAATACTAGCAATCACCATTAAAAGTATTTTTTTGTTTTTTTTTGTTTTAAGAGAAAGTGACAAACTAGTCACCAGTTTCATTAATGAGAAATTATGAAAACAAAAGGAAATAAAATATTACAAGTTTCAAAAGTTCAATCTAGATCACCACCATCTAGACTAAAAATACATCAAAATAAAGCCCAAGCCACCCACATACGAGATAAAGCACCATCCCCACTATGTAGAGTGATCCAAAAGCACAAGTCCAGTCGCACTTCTCCCTATCCACATACTGACTACTCGTGAAGCTCCGGTTGCAGCCTCCTCCCGACACCTGTCTTGCCTACCCTAGCAGAGATAAGACTCAGAGTTTTGTAAAGCATAATGTTAAATCTACATCTTGTGTTACGAAAACATGTATTGTTTCTGTCTAGCCATAGAGTCCAAATATTAGCCGCTATCGTGATATCCCACAAGACCGTATATTCTGTTATAACCCATTTAGCTCGCCACCCGTGTAGGGATTTCCACCAACCTGAAGCTCAAAACCAGAATTTTCCATGACAATTTCGCCCTAGGGCACTCAAAAAAATATGATTGACGTCCTCGTTCCCTTTGTTACATCTCGGACATGCACTATCGATCGGTAGGTTTCGTTTTATAAGATTCGCTTTTGAGAGAATAGCGTTGTTCATAACTAATCATAAGAAGGCTTTAACTTTATTCAGAGCTTCTGATTTCCAGATAATGTTCGCCTCTTCACACCTCAGATCCCCATCATTCAATTGACAATACATTGATGCCACCGTGAAGGTCCTGTTAGCCTCTAAACCCCACTCCTTAGAATCCTTGCATGTGTTGGAAAAATGCCCCCCTTCTCTAACCAACGTTGCGAGTCTTTGGTACCCTGTAAGATTAGGAGCCGAAAGAACTCCTTGGAACTGGATCGTTAGTCTACCGTTTCGCCAGATATCACGCACCAACAGATTGTCGTTATTCGCTTCTTTAGCCAGTAGAGGAAACAATGATTGTAGCGTATTATCCCCACACCATTTATCCTTCCAGAATATTGTCTCTTTACCGTCCCCAACCCTCGGTCTAGTGTTTGCGTGAAATAATCACCATTAAAAGTTATACATAAAATTGTTTGCCTACGTATATATGGGATATTTGTGTGTCAACTTTTCTTATTCATGAGCTGTACTTCCGAACCTGCTTTCTCTTGTTTCATTCGGGTAGAAAATGATTTATAGTTTTCTTAAGCTTTGGTATATGAACTTTTGTGTTACTAATTCATTCTGAGCTATCGTGATTCATGGGTAGAGTGCTGCTATTAAGATAGCTTGCATATAAGGGATCCATCTTTAGAATACTTGTAAGCATCTCCTCTGCAACAACTTTGAGACCTCATACCGTAGGTACTATGTCTCAACACTAAATACTAAATGGCTCGGTCATATTGAACCTTCTGGCTACACGAGCATTCCTAGCATTCTCAATGTGTGTTGTACATTCCAATGGTTGTATTCTTAAAAGAATAATTTGTTTTCACCCCACGAGTTGTACTAAATACTAACCATTTGCGAAAGATGTTGTGAAATTTTGATTAATGAACACAAGGGAAAGCTAGTGGTTCTCGGTTCGAATGGGAAACATCATATTTCCTTCTGGATTCTTCATTGTATTTTTTTTATGAAAGCATTATACATTTTAAGTTTGATTGATTTTGATTTGAGTTTGATTTGGTTAGTTTGGTGTTTGATTGAGTTGAATTGTTAAATATGTGAGTTGATTGTCTTATTGATAATTAGATCATATTGTTTTCTTTCGTTAGAAACATTTAAGTAATAAGACAATAAGTTTATAATTTTGATTCATGTTTTTGAACCTTTCTGCATTTTTTCATTTTGGCTCATGTTTTTTTCTTCAGTTATTTTATTATGATGTTATATTTTGACGTTTGGGATCATCTTTGTTTTCTTATGCTTTCTTTATATGGAGTTTCCTTTTACTAATTTTGAGATATTGTGGAGTTTCCTATTACTCTAGTGTAATTTGTTTTTCATCCCATGAATGCTACTAAGTTCTAACCAATTGCGAAAGATGTGGTGAACGTTTGACTGATGAACACAAAAAAAGCTAGTGCTTCTTAGTCAGAATGTGTAACATCACATTTGTCTGGATTTTTTATTGTATTTCCTTTTATGAAAGCATTATACATTTTATGATTGCACCTACAGTTATGTCTGTTCTTTAAAACTTTTATTTCCATTTCTGTTTATGACTCTTGTGCAGGTAGCAAGTTTTGGGGGTCACCTTCTGGACTATGACATATTGACTATGTCAGTTGCACCAAGAGATGTTCACGAAGCTCAAGTTCAATTTGCTCTTGAACGTGGGCTGCCAGCAATGTTGGGAGTTCTTAGTAGCACCAGGCTACCATATCCTTCTAGGTCCTTTGACATGGCTCACTGTGCTCGATGTCTCATTCATTGGGAAGCTAATGGTAAATGCAACAAAGTCTGTTTGGTTTTACTGTAAAGTTTCCGAGTCAATTCGTTTTCCATAAATTTTAATTTATTATATACAATGTTTACCGTTTTTTAATAAAAAATTTAACTACTTGTTTTTAAGATAAAACCTTGTGTTTCATGTTTTGTGCACTTTATATGGAAAGACTGAGTGTGAAGGGAACTGACTGGTTTCAAATTTTTGCACTATATATGGCAAGACAACATGAAAGTAATGACTATCAACAATATGTGCAAGTTGCTTAGATTTGGAAATTACTTCCATGAACTTATCAATGGTTGTTTCCTACTTCACTTTCATCATATGTTAAATAATCGAACGGTTTTTATAGTTGGTCACTTTCACCTACAACATGAAGGATTTTTTATGTTTAATTAAGTTGAACTTTACTTCTCTGAAAAACGTGAATTATATGCATACATTTGTTTTGATATGTAAGTATGTTGTAGGTGGGAAAAATCTATTGGAAATTGATCGAGTTCTTCGACCTGGTGGCTACTGGGTACTGTCGGGTCCTCCCATCAATTGGAAAACCATGTACAAGGGTTGGAAAAGGACAGCTGATGATTTGCGTGCAGAGCAGAATTCTATAGAGGATCTTGCTAAAAAGCTCTGTTGGAAAAAGGTTGTCGAAAAGGGTCTCTATGCAGTGTGGAGAAAACCCACCAATCATGTTCACTGCATCAAGAAGTCCAAGACTTTGAAATCTCCGCCATTTTGTGACCGAGTGGATCCAGATGCTGGTTGGTAAGAAGTTACTCTTTTTTTCTTTTCTTTTTTTTTCTTTTCTTTTTTTTTCTTTCCTGTTCTTTTCATCTCTTTTTTTTCCCCCCTCTCTCTACTTGTTTGTATCTATAAGTTTTGCATTCCTCGTGCCTTGACCTTCTTTAGTGTAACCAACCGATGTTGACCTCAAGGTACGTTATGGATTAGATTGATTTTCCTTGACCAATCAACCCCTATATTTCTGCTCCATATGGTATTGTTGTTATTTCATTGAATTTGCTTCATTAATGGGCGCACAATTGGGCTTTGATTGTCATGGATTAGTACTAAGATCCAGTCTATCTAGGCCTAGGCAAGCAAACTTTTTCCACTGAACAATACCTGCTATGCATTCCTTAGTACATATGAAACCCTTTGTCAAACAAAGGAAAGAGATTGCAATCAAGTTAGCATCAGAATCATGAAAATGATAGCGTTGTCACTGTCTCACGTGATGTAGTGGTGAACATGGATTAATTTAGGCAAGCACATGCATTGATTTATGCGGCTTTATCTGTTCTCAACATTAATTATTATTTGTGAGTATGGTGTAGTTGTGCACATGCATTGGTTTAGGCAATTATAACTGTTACCCACATATAATGCTTATCATGAAAATGATAACAATGGATGTTGTGGATTTAGAAATATGCTCATATATGACAAATTCATTAGCTTTATTGAAATGCCTACTATATCTGTTCTTAGTTGTTTTACGTTTTATCAGTGCCTTTTCTGATAAGAATTGTCGGTGTTTCCTTAGTTCTCGGGTAATGTGATATTCTGATTTGCCTAGCTTGCCTATATAATGAGTAATAATTTAGCAAGTATATAACAGGTATACGAAGTTGGAGTCATGCATAACCCCTCTTCCAAAGGTAGAAGCAATTGAGGAGACTGCTGGTGGAACTCTCTCAAAGTGGCCTAGGAGACTAAATGCTGTACCACCAAGAATATACAGTGGAAGCATAAAGGGAATCACTGCTGATACATTCAATCATGACAACCAAATATGGAATAAACGAGTGTCTAACTATAATGCTTATATTAATTTGGCTCAAGAGGGCAGATTCAGAAATGTTATGGACATGAATGCTGGCATAGGAGGTTTTGCTGCTGCTATGTCTAAGTATCCAGTTTGGATTATGAATGTGGTTCCTGTCAATTTGGTGAACAACACTCTTGGTGTAATCTTTGAGCGTGGTCTTCTCGGGACGTACATGGACTGGTATTATACACATTTTGCCCTTAGCAATTATATTCTATTGTATAGTTCATAGCTGTATCATGATGAATAATATACTATTAAAAGAAAATTAAGGTATTATCCTCTTCACTAATCAAAAGAACATCAAATTTGAGTTGTTTCACAAGGTGCTGGGTGGCCGATACACTCGCTTTCTTTTTCACTTAAAATCATGTTTTGCTTTATTCTATGAAGGTTCGAGGTGGGATCTCTACTGTGGTTCTGAATTGGGTTGCTTTACATTATATTATAATATGCAGTTATTGTTTATTTTATAATGGTGTTACTAAAATATGTTCTAATTGCAGGTGTGAAGCATTTTCCACTTATGCTCGAACATATGATTTGGTCCATGCTAATGGGATATTCAGCATGTACATGGACAAGTAAGTTATCCATTTTGTTGAGCCATTATTTCTATTTAAAGTTTATCGTTGCCATACAATATGTGCTTGTTTATCATAAAAAGAGGAGGTCATAAATTTATGAACATTCAATTATGTTCCTGATTGGCTGGCATAAATTGGACAGGTTGACTTGTACTTTTGTGCTTTCGTTAGGGTGAGGCTGTTGCACAGTTAATGCTTGAGAAATTATATGCAAACAAAATAGACACTGGTCAGACTCAATGTATATATTATTACAAGGTTTTTTACCTTTCCCCAAAACAAAGGCTCTTCTGTATTGTGTAAAAAGAACATCATATTCACCATTTCTTAAAAAATAAATGCAGTCTTCATATTAGAGCATCCATAGTCGTGCATGCTATAAAATGCATATAAGCATATTTAGAAATAACATTTTGTTGTTTTGCTGCAGTGGTGAAATGACAAGATATAGTAAAGTTAGAGAAAATTTGAACGGACGAAACACTTCTGTAGAAATTCCTATACAATCCATCTCATAGAATCTTCCCCACTACTTATCTCCGCCATCCAACCGTTCATCTCTTTACTCCATACAAAATTATATATATATTTCCCCATAGAATCCTAAAAATTGGGCAAAAACACCTCCATTTCTCCTGGATTCATGTTTCGTCCAAGAATCATGGACCAAACATCATGTTTCGTCCGTGAGATTTTTCTTTTTTCGGGTTTTTTAAAAAAATTAATAAAGTCCTTTATTTTCATCGGACGAAACATCTACATGATGTTTCGTCCGATGGATTAAAAATATTATAAAATATTTGAGACGAATATCATGTTTCGTCCACTATAATATGTATATTGCCATATCTTTTCTCAAATATAGCATTCTACTCTAGCTAAAAAGAAAATATGCATATATAGCACATGACTATAGCGCTCGAAATGCTATAAAATGCATAATATCCACATATAGCCGAAATGCTAGAAAATGCATAATATCCATATATATAGCTCACGGCTGTGGATGCTCTTAATGAGCAATAACAAAACTAGTACAACATATAGATGATCACAGATTCACCTTATACATTATATTGTCCCTACATGCAATCGATCATCAATTGAAAATGAATATCAAACCAAGTGGTGACCAACTGACCATTATATTATCAAGCTGCTATAAATGCTATTTCTTCATCATGAAAACTGAAGACTCTCTCCCGAATTGCATCCCTAAATCAAATGATCTAGTTTTCCCGCTAACCTATTCTGTCCATTCTGCCAACTCCCTCCATGAAAATGCTTCTAGATGCAACCTCTTCTTTGCTGTAGCAAATGTTTTGACCAAAGATGAGAATATTAAGATAGTACATCAAATTCACCTTTATCCCCTTGAGGAGAACAAACAATTTTTTATGAAATGTGTCGAACATGAAACTTTGTCCATGCGCCACTGCTATTCCTATGTATTTGTTAGATAATGTATTATATATTTAATCCCATATCGGATTGTGTATCTGTTTAGTATTTGGTTCTCTCCTATATATATAGGAGACATTGTACTCAGTTATAATGAATACAATATTTTTTTCCAATCTCTCCTTAACATGGTATCAAAGCACTAAGTCTAAATTTCTTTTTTCCTCACTAATCCCTAACCCTAATTACACAAATTCTCTTTTTCTCCACTCCGACGACATCAACTCCGGCGACTACCAACAACAACTCCGGCAACTCTCCCCGACAGGGGCAACTCCAAAATCCTCCCTTCCCGACGTCAAACTCCCCGCCGTCGAAATACTCCGGCAACTATCCCCAACAGCACAACACTTTGAACCCATCTCCTCCAAATCCACCTTCACCTCTCTCCTCAACCGACGTCGTAATACTTCAGCAACTGTCCCACCGCTGCAAACCTCAACGCTCTCCATCCTGGTGCAACCCAACACCACCACCGCTGCTATCCACCACATCCCGACATCCCGACATCTTCACCCCTCCAGATACCCCAGTTGTTACAGACTGAATTATAGGCTCGAGCAGATTTGACCATTAGTGAGGAACTAGGGTTTGGAGACTGTCATGCCCCGCTTTCCGTTATACGAAAACACAAACATGTAACTGAGGCTCAGCGAATGATATAAGTATACCAACTCATATCATTTACAAGTTGTACAATACCATTGAGCTCAACAGTGCAATAATAATCATAGGAACAATAATATAATGCAATAATCAATATCTAAGATACAAGAATTTACAGAATGTCGAGAATACACAATGCAATAATAGTATGTCGATTTCTTTCAGTAACCCATCATCTGTATCTGTATAACATTTACGAAAAAGAAAGATAGATGGTACCCGTTAGAGCAAGTTACGGGGCATAAGCAGTATATGCAAAACGAAACAAGGACAAGAATATAGCAAGAAACGAGAATCATGTATACAGGAAGTAAGTCATGTAACGGGAAAATACAACATGTAAACGAGGATTATGTAAACTTGACTTATAAACAAGAATCATATAACTGGTAAACGAGAATCATGAAACTGGTAAACATGAATTATATAACTTGTAAACAGGACATGTAACATGTAAACAGGAATATGCATGTGCTCAGTGTTAATCTTAAGGGTATTCATTTAATCACTCATATCTAATGCACGCAAACCTGCGTCTCATACCACATGTTCGGGTGCATACAAACAAGTTGACGTTTATACTCCAGTGGCGAATTATACAGGGTCAAGCATTCGAAAAATCATGTAAACAAGAATCATGTAGTCAAGTGGCGGATTCTAGAGGTGGCCCTCATAGATTCTAGATGTGGCCCTCGTCGTCCCACGACGTGGCATTCAATTCTACGTGGCACTTAGTTCTATGTAACTTGTAAACATATAACATATAACCGAAACGTGTAATTAGGTATTGGATTCTAGAGGTGGCCCTCATAGATCCTAGAGGTGGCCCCCGTCATCCCACGACGTGGCCCTTAGTTCAATATAACATGTAACATAAATTATTATGGGAAACACGGGCCCCTTCCGAGTACAATCTCCTATATCGCCCACTACTAGGCCTTACCCTTATTACTCCGGCTTGTTATTCTTTTACAATAATTAAACATAAACATGAGACAATGAGAACGGGTATTAGGACATGATTAAGGAAGTATCAAAGGTTATGCAATGCATGTAATGTATTTCAATTCCTAAATGCAAGGAACACACATATTTATACTTGAAGTCATGAAAATACGAGTACTGGACAGCAAGACGTTGTACAAAAACTAATTTTTCCGCTGCTATAGGAAAGAGAAATCAGTTCCGTCAGGAGTTCTAGAAACTAGACTCACTACCGGTTCTGATGCATATTCATGACATATTATAGTCACAACATGTAACACCCCGTAATTTTCAAATATATATATATATATATATATATATATATATATATATATATATATATATATATAGGGAGCCCTTCCGTTGTGCACCACCTATGTGCACACGGCGTGTGCACTCGGCCTTCGGGCGTTTATATTGACGATCCGAACCGTTCACATTGATCTACACTTAAATTAGTCTAAATATGTAAAATCAAATCATTTGAAATTCATTTACCCATCCATTGAAGTGTTACAAAATTGTATGGCTGAAAATCATTGTTTTTTATAGTCACATGATGGATGGGCAAATGAATTTCAAATGATTTGATTTTAAATATTTAGACCAATTTAGATGTGTAGATCAATGTGAACGGTTTGGATCGTCGATACGAAGGCAGGAAGGCCAAGTGCACACGAGTGCACACGGAGGGGTAGTGCACCACAGAAGGTTTTTCTATATATATATATATATATATATATATATATATATATATATATATATATATATATATATATATATATATATATGGCAAAAGTTCTAGATATTGATGGATGGCATGGTTGTAATAATGATATGGATTTAATTAAATATTTGAAATGGGCTTTTGGCTGCTATGCCTTTGATAGCACGTGGGATGGTAGTGTGGGGTCCAGGTTGCTTGCACAGAAGGTGGTCTGCTGTGTGTGCCGACGTGGCGAGTGGGGGCCACTCGGGAGGGGGTTGCTTACGTGACGTCAGCAGAGAGAACGGGTTATGAGATTGAAATCTGTCCCACATCGGGAATTGCACAAGATAAATTAACTATAAATAATAATGCCTATGATCAAGAGTCACCAATCTGGTTAACCACCTTTTGAGAGGCACCCTGTGGTGGGCAGTTGTTCTCATAATAAATTGTATAAAATTGTCTTATTTTGGGGCAGGGGCGTTACAAATGGTATCAGAGCCGACTTTTGACACCGAGTGTGGAGCATGTCTATATAGTCGGGCGGTGGATTCCGGGACTATAGACCCAGTCGGGTGGTGGATTCCGGGACTGTGGTGAGCAAGACGTGCCTCAATTAAATTCGGGATTATGATTGATCGGGCAATGAATTCCGAGATCATGATTAGTCGGGCAGATAGGAGAGCAGATGCTCCACATCAGCTAGAAAGTAGATACTGCACTAGATTGTGCATGCTCTGTGCTCAGCGAGGACGTTGAAATCTGAAGGGGGTGTGTAACACCCCGTAATTTTCATATATATATATATATATATATAGGAAAATGCTCCATTGAAAACGGGTCTAGTTTTCACGGGTTGGAAAACAGCGATCTGAGCCGTTGGATCGCTCATGATCGTGATCAGCGGCTCAGATCGAGCCCCCCATCACCCGTTTTAATTGATCAGCCGATGGTTAATTTGGGAATTTCGTCCCAAATAACTCTTCGCCTGATTCGCTCTGAAAAATTGATATAACCTGGGCCGTTGTTGGGAACGGCCTAGGTTATAAAAAATTGAATCATAGGCCGTTGTTTGGAACAACGACCTTCATTCAACTTTTTATAAGCTAGGTTGTTGTTCCCAACAACGGCCTAGGTTATAAAATTTTATAGTCTAGGTTATTTGAACAACGAAATTTTATAGCCTAGGCCGTTGTTGGGAACAACGACCTAGGTTATAAAAAAATTGAATGAAGGCCGTTGTTCCTAACAACGGCCTATGATTCAATTTTTTATAACCTAGGCCATTGTTTCCAACAACGGACTAGGTTATATCAATTTTTCAGAGCGAATTAGGCGAAGAGTTATTTGGGACGAAATTCTCAAATTAACCCTCTGCTACTTAAGTGATATTGGGTGATGGGCGGCAGCGATCTGAGCCGCTGATCACGATCAAGAGCGATCCAATGGCTCAGATCGCTGTTTTCCAACCCGTGAAAACAAACCCGTTTTCAATGGAGCATTTCTCATATATATATAGGGAAAAAGGGGTATGAGCAACTTGCTCATTTAGTACATAAGCAATTGATGATGTGGCATGTATGTGATTGAAAAATCCTTTAAAGGGTTAGTTATCCAATGTATCACATGCATGCCACATAATCATTTGCTCATTTACTAAATGAGCAAGTTGCTCATATCCCTTTTACCCATATATATATATATATATATATATATATATATATATATATATATGTGGCAAAAGTGGTAGATATTGATGGATGGCATGGTTGTAATAATGATATGGATTTAATTAAATATTTGAAATGGGCTTTTGGCTGCTACACCTTTGACAGCACGTGGGGTGCTAGTGTGGGGCCCAGGTTGCTTGCACAGAAGGTGGTCTGCTGTGTGTGCCAACGTGGCGAGTGGGGGCTACCCGAGAGGGGGTTGCTTACTGTGACGTCTGCATAGAGAACGGGTTACGAGATTGAAATTTGTCCCACATCGGGAATTGTACAAGATTAATTAACTATAAATAATAATGCTTATGATCAAGAGTCACTAATCCGGTTAACCACCTTTTGAGAGGCAGCCTGTGATGGGCAGTTGTACTAATAATAAATAATTTGTCTGATAAATTGTATAAAATTGTCTGAGTTTGGGGCAGGGGCGTTACACAACAGCTAGGTCTAACAATTGATTCTTTACTGGTCTAGTGTTCTGTCAGCAGCATAGGGTCAAGTTTTATATATAATTCCATATCGATCGACAGTAAAATCATTAAAAATATTATAAAAATTATAATGTGAACCATAATCATGTCTAGTTACATGATGGTAAATTTCAAGTCTTTATTTTACTGTTAACATGATGTTTCAATTAGTGAATCGAGAAGATACGCTACTACATAGTAATCTGAAAATTACAAACCATATAATACTAAAAGTGTGATAACTTGCAGCTTACAACTTGGAATCTGGATCCATAAAAAGTTTCAGAAACTAGGTTCATAGAGCTACAATTCTTATTTAATGGATTCTAATTGATTTTAACTGTAATTATGTCCAAATCTCATTTCCATCTCAGGTAGACAGCATGTAGAATTCACAACATCGAAATATATAGCGATCAAAATCTTTAAATTGTATTCATCTACTGCGCCTCTTGTCATGTGTTCGTGTATTGCATATGATAACAATGAATATGCATGATCATATTACGAGTATGAGATCAACAAGAATCAAGTGGGCTAGTGCATACTAATGGATTACAATCAATCGACATGCAAAGGAAAGAAACGAGATTATAACATGATAAATCAATCAAAGATTACTCACGGGATTCAAAGCAAAGCTTGTACGAGAACAAAAAGAGTGTACAAAAGATACTTGGCTGTTATGCAGCGGTTCCGAATGTGAACGAATCCACGGGGAGAGAGAATCTCCAACGGCAATGGTGACAACAATCACAAGTACAGCCGCAAGTGACGACGATGAATGGCTGCGATGATGAAGGCAGCAAGGCAACAACAAGAGACGGCACGACAACGAACAGCGAGCGCAAATATAGCAAGGGTGCGAGGTGGAGCAAGCTGGTCGTGGGGCTGTCGAAGTGCTAGGCGAGGGAGGCTGCTGTAAGGGGCAGCCAGGGGGTGTTGTCGGGGCTGCGGTGGAGAGCTAGCGTCGGGTGCTGCAACAATGGTGATTGGTGGTTGCCGAGTCGAGGTCGCGAGCGGGGAGTTGCGATGAGGTGTGGGGAGAGATGATGGGGTGCTGCTGCGGGGATGAGGTGCAGCAGCACGGTGGGGACGTGACGGGTTGCGAGGGTGCCGGGTTGGAGCAGTCGGGGATGAGTCGAGAGGTGCGAGGGTGAGGGGTGAAGATGACGGTGCAGGTGGAGGAGATGAAGCTCGGAGAGGTGCAGGTCAGGGGTGCTGATCGGGGTGACTGCGAGAGGAGGCTTCGGGTTGCTGGTGCTTGCGACAGCAAGTTGGAGGCCATGCAGGGGCTGGGGGCATCGGGGTGATGGGTGCAGTCGATAGTGAGGCAGCTTCGAGATTACTGCAGTGCACAATGGCAGCGAGGAGGGAGGCTAAAGGTGTTGTTGCTCGGCGGAGAGGAGCACGGGAGGTGCAAGCAGGGTGATGTTGTCGTAGAGCTATGGTGAGGAGGAAGAGGGCGACAATGGTGGTGCTTGCTTTCGGGGCTGCAATGGAGGGAAGGAGGCTCGAGGACTGTGGCGAGGTCGGCGATGGTGCTTGGCGGTGGTTGAAGAAGGAGACAGGGTGAGGGAGGTGATCAGGATGGGTGCAGTCGGTGCAATTGCCGTTCGACGGTGCTATCGAGGAGTGAAGGCGGCTGCAGTGGTGGCTCGAACGGTTGCTGTCGGAGGATGAAGGCAGCGGTGGAGGAGATGATGGCGAGGAGGTGAGCAGCAAGGGGGATGCGGTGGTGGTTTGGGCAATGAGGAAGAGAGCGGAGGAGCGAGGTGGGTGCACACGCGGTCGGGGACGAGGAAGCAGGAGAAGAAGAGAGAGAGGATTAGGCTGATGTGATTAGGAGGGGTTAATTAGTTTAGGATTTAAGAGATAATTAGGGGGCAATGGGGGCAGTTAAAGAGGAGATTAAGGGGGAGGATTATCAGGGTAGTTAGATTAGTGGGGGATTAGATTATGGGAAAGTTATGAGAGATTTGTGGAATTGGTTAACAGATGGAGATGCAAAAGAATTGACTGTTATGTTTGAGATTTCTTATTTGGGTTTTGGATATGATGAAATTGGGTTTGGGTTGTGGCCTTAAGCTCAAAATGATATTACAAATAGAAGATATTAAGATTGGGCTTCTCTCAATAACCAGGTTATAAAATAATTTATGGAATGGGCTAGGATAAATGTTGCAATTACAATAGAATGAGTTAAGTTGGTTTGGGTTAAGTGTTGGACTGCTCACAAACAAAATCAATTGATCAAATAATAATTCTAAGAATGGGTTGGGTTTACAGAATAAATAAATAGACACAATTATAGATTGGATTAGGAGTTTGGCTTGACAAATAACGAAGAATCAAATAATCAATCAATTAATTTTGGTCAGGAGTTTGGACGTGCTAGTCATCTATATCACCAAGATTTTCTACATACACATAAATTGCATCCTAATTTTGCTAGTGTTGTGTTCTCTGATGTTGATCTGTGGCACAGACGTTTAGGTCATGTTAGGAAGTCTCGACTGAAGACTCATTCTCCATCCCTTCATACAACCGATGGTTCACAACTTCTCACTACACACTCGGGGTCTATTAGCTTTCCCAATCTCACAAGACTTTAGCCCGTAGTGGTGCCCTTGGTCCTCTTTTGTTTACATTGTCTGATTGTTAGAGTTGTCATTTGGCCAAACACATAGCACTCCCTTTTAACAACAAAAGCATTTCTCATACCATCCAACATTTTCAAATTATTCATTCTGACATATGGGGTCCCTCTCATGTACCTTCTCACAAAAGTTATCTCTATTATGTTAATTTCATCGATGATTTTACTAGATACACATGAGTGTTTCTTATGTGCCAGCGTTATGAGATACTTGACATTTATCGGTTCTTTACGAACATGGTTCACATTCAGTTTGACTTGCGTATCAAAATTTTTGCTCAGACGGTGCTCGTGAGTACACTTTCGCTGCTATGAGATCGATCCTTCAATCTCATGGTACACTTTTTCACCAATTATGCCCTTACACACGAGCAGAATGATGTAGCTGAACGCAAGCATCATCACATCTTTGAGACGGCTCGTGCTTTTTTACTCTCCTCTTATGTTCCTCGTTCTTTCTTGGCAGAAGCTGTCATGACGTATGTTAGTCTCATTAACGTCAATCCCTCGTCTGCCTTATCTGGCACAACACCTTATGAGGCTCTTTATTGCTCACCACCGGACTACAGTATGCTTCGTGTTTTAGGTGCACCTGTTATGTCCTTCTCCCTCCCACTGAGCGCACGAAGCTCACTGCCCAAGCTGCTAAGTGCGTTCACCTAGGTTTCAGTCCAGAGCATAAAGGATATCGTTGTTTTGATCATGTGGCAAGTCGTATTCGTATTTTTGGACATGTCTCCTTTGTAGAAGACTTTCCCTAGTACTTGACATCTCCTGAGGATGCTAGTTTTCTCGACTCTCCAGTTGCTGGGCATATCTTTCCGGCCATACCTTCACGCATTCCATTTGATCCTACTCGTTTGGCTCATTTCCCATCTCATACTGACGTAGTGACGTTCCACCTATTTCTCCTCCTACGGAGACACCACTTGCATCCCACGACATCATGCACCTTCACCACTTGCATCCACACAACTGTATCCGCACACACCATCTCACTCTCACACACTGTCCATCTGCCCCCGGTCCGTCCGTTTACACGTTCTACCTCGAGCATCCCACCGGCACGTTACACACCTGATGCCACTGGTCCTTCTGATCAGTTTGGTTTTGCCACCCTAGCCTCATACTCACCACAGTTTCATACGTATCTTGCTGCTATACATCCACACGTGACCCGAGAACCTATTAGGAAGCTATTCAATATCCCGAGTGACGGGAAGCTCTTGTAGAGGAGTTCAGTGCATTTGATCAGACTGATACTTGTGATGTTTCACTGCCTGTTAGCTTGAAGTGGATCTTTAAGGTCAAATATCAACTTGATGGCTTCATTGAGCGGCACAAGGCTCGTCTAGTTGCCTGAGGATTTATTCAAGAGCATGACATTGATTATGATGAAACTTTTGTCCCGATTGCACTACAGTTCGTACTCTCCTTGCCGTTGCCACCGTTCGTCAGTGGCCGTTATACTAGATGGATGTGAAGATTGTCTTTCTTTATGGTACCTTATCTGTGGTTGTTTACATGCATCCTCCTCATGGCCTTACAACTCCTCGTCATGTTTGCCGTTTGCGTCGAGCTACATATGGTCTGAAACAGGCCCCTCGAGCCTGGTTTGAGTGTTTTCGCAGTGTCATCACTCATGCTGGTTTCAATCAGAGTTCACAGTACCACTCTATATTTATACGGTCATCACTGCTGGAGATGGTCCTTCTATTATCATATGTTAATGATATGATTATTACTGGGGATGATTTTGCAAGCATTGCATCCACCCAGACATACCTTCACCAGCAGTTCCATATGAAAGATCTTCGCAGATTACGCTACTTTCTGGGTATAGAGATTGCCTATGGATCTCGGAGGATACTTATTTCTCAATAGAAATACACATCAGATATTATCTTCGCTGCATGTTTTTCTGATAGTTGATCAGCCGATACTCCTTTAGAGCTTCATGTGAAGCTTCGTTCCACTGATGGTGAGCTCATTTCCGACCCCACTAGATACAAGCAGATTGTTTGACAACTTGTCTACTTATGCATTACCAGACCCAATATTGCTCATGCAATTAGTATTGTTAGTCAGTTTGTTTCCGCTCCATCAATTCACTACGGTGCTTTTCTTCCGATCATCAGATATCTTCGGGGCACTGTCACTCGCTCATTATTCATGTCTTCTACATCCAAACTGGAGCTCAGTGCATATTCTGATTCAGATTGGGCGGGTGATCCTACCACCAGACGGTCTACCACAGACATCTGTCTATTTCTTGGTGATTCGCTGATTTCATGGCAAAGCAAGAAACATGCAGTTGTTGTATGTTCTTCCACAGAAGCTGAGTACATACTGCTGCTGCTGCTGACTATTTCCCTTACTTTCACTCCGTCTCCGATCGTCTCGATTCCTCCATCGTCTCATCGTCTTCTTATCCAACATAGTATACAAGACACAAACCCAACAATCTCCACCTTGGATTGCCTACTCATAAATCCACACCTGTGTGATTTAAAACCCTCTCGACTCTTTTCTTTCTCTTCTTGCAAACAACTCGTTTCAATGGCTTCCTCTGCTAGTTGAATCTATCTTCATCTGTTTTTCTCCCGTTGTATGCCTCCCTCAAGGGCACACCCCAGTAGATGTAATCATGGAGGTGCCACCCTCCACACGAACTCCACCTACCTCAAGTCTCTCTCCACCTTCCGACGATATTCGAACGTAGCAGTCTCGCTCGGATGATTCTAGTGACGGCATACTAGATGATGCTTAAGGAACAATGGGCTTCGAAATACTTGCGCAAATTTTTCTGTTTCTCCAAAGTTGGTAAAGGTTGTGCTGATCCTGCTCAATCCTCCTCTCACCCTTCATCACCTCACGATAACTTTCCCAAACTGAACGAACTCCACCTGGATCTATGTACCTGCAGTCCCGAGCTTCTAGAGTTCTCATGGAAATAAGGCTCCGCTTCATCAAAGGAATATACATGTCCTCTAGTGTGTATCCCCTTCTGTCTGTCATCTTCGACTCATTTATTTTCTCACCCCTTCACAAGTCTTGTCATTCTTCGTTCCCACACAACGACATGAGGCAAACTTGTGAGTAAAAACCATTACTTCACAAATCTTATCAATCTTCGTTTCCACACAACGATATGATGCAAATTTGTAAGTAGAAACCATCTCCCTTTCGAAGCAAACTTGAGAAGAACTAACCGAATCAAAAGAATATCCGAAATTCACATCTAAGGAACTTGAAACAAATGCACTGTTTAAGCCATCACCTGATTCAGCGGCATTGGATTTTGCGTCCCTCTGACTCAACTGCTTGCAACAGTCTCTCATGTAATGCTCAATCTCTTTGCATTGGTGGCCACAGACCTTACCCCTACATACACTTTGCCTTCCAATCAAAGTACAATCCACCTCCAAGCAACTCACAGAAGTTGACGCCGATTTCTAACTCTCCTTCCTAAGTGCATCCTCCTCCAACCCCTTGATCATACCTATTATGAAAAACTTCTCCTTGGTAGATTTCTCATTTAGCACGGTTATCATGTTAGATGGATTTGGTGATGAATATATCTAGTTGGAAACCCTTAGATCACCTGTGTTGAATGTCCTCAGTTCACATAACTCCATATTGAACCCCACTTCATGATCTGGAAGAGCGGTACTTTCCTTCATTGAGAAACCCACAACTTTCTTTGCTGGTACATCCGATCCTGTGATGACGATCCCGAGTAGTCAGTTTTGAAACTTGCCCAAAGATTCGCCGTACTTTTCTTATATCTGACTTCGCTCGTCGATGACAACCGGATTAAACCCAAGGCTTCTGAACATATCTCCTTTCACTTCTGCTTTGTGCCGATTTGTCTTCCTTTATCTCCTTCTAGAACTAGATCCAGGCCCTGTTGAATCGATGCTTCATGCACGTCCACCTTCAAGAGATCAATGTTGATCTTGCTTTTGAACCGCTTGATCTTCGTGATCTGATCTGCCATCATCTCCAAGGAACTTAACAAACCCTTTGAACCCAAAGCTCTGATACCAATTGTTAGGGATTTCTACCAAAACCCCCTTAGGATCTTATTGAGTTATTCGATGCAATTAACACAAACCACCAAGCACATTGAGAACATACCAAACACACCAAAGTACACACAAGTTTGTGCCGGTAGGGTATTTCGGCTTAATCCGGGGGAGAAGAAACCCAAGATGTTATTCAACTAGAGAAGATACAAGAATATTACAATTCTCACCACGACCCTCTCTCAAGCCTCACCAGCAAGTACTGGTTATTTACAATTAGAGAATCACTCAATCTCTCCTATAGTGAAGTACTCTCTCTCTCTTTTTGGCTCTCAATTGAGGCCAATAACAACAATATATAGAGATCTAACGAAACCCTAGTTTGATATCTTGATACAATAACTATTGGATATGCCTGAATAGATAACCCTACGATAAGAGCCGTAAGATCTGAATTGAAGAGCAAGTTGGGCTTCTCACGAATCACCAAGATCCGACCCAAATAATCCATCGGCGTTGCGTTCGGTCGACCACACCACAAGGTCGGTCGACCGTCCCCCTCTCGAGAACATTGTGCAGTCGGAGCGGTCGACCGCAACTCCACCTGCTGCTGCTGCTAACTTTTTCCCTTGCTTCCACTCCGTCTCCGATCGTCTCGATCCCTCCATCGTCTCATCGTTTTCTTATCCTACATAGTATGCAAGACACAAACCCAACAGCAGTGACAACTACTATTAGAAAGATTGTTCATATTCGTTAGTTGTTATCAGATAAGAGTGTTTCTTTTACAGGAGCTACTTCTTTTCATTGTGATAACCGGAGTGCATTGCACATTGCAAACAATCCAGTCTTTCATGAGCGAACGAAGCACATAGAGATAGATTGTCACTATGTTCGTGAGCGCTTTGAAGCAGGGACCATTCCACTTCATTTTGTTACCTTTTCACAACAGACAGTAGACTTCTTCACCAAATCCCACACTGTGCAGAGATTTCGTTACTTGGTGGGCAAACTCACGCTGTTTGATCCACCGTGATTTTGAGAGGGGTTTTGGATATTGTATTATATATTTAGTCTCATATCGGGTTGTGTATCTGTTTAGTATTTGGTACCCTCATATATATATATATATATATATATATATATATATATATAGGATGTATTGGACTCGGTTATAATCAATCCAATAATCTTTTCCCGTCTGTCTGTTAACCTTAACAATATTTGTTGCATGTCAATTTGTCATGTCCCATTGCGTGTGGTTCCGTGTTAATCAGGTTAGACCTAGTTTGATTATGAAACCTAGTTTATTATTCTTTGTCGCTCGTCAAGAATATCTAATACCCTAAGATTTGGAATAGTGACCCTTCTCCTCCGAGTTGGAGTTTGAATTAAGACACAATTCTATTATTTTGCTGCTCCTATAACCTGTAATGCATATCTTTCAGTTTTTTTATGCAATCAAGTCAGTAAATCACACACTTTATGGGATCTTGATGATAGTATTACTTCTAATGAGGATTCTTTATAGCATCCTGGCGGACCTCATTTAGCTGCTATTGTTCAGTGAAATTGCTTGTTTTCTACAATTATATTGATTGATTATCATTTCTCATGCAGGTGTGACGTTATCGATATCGTACTTGAAATGGATCGTATCCTTCGGCCAGAGGGGGCAGTAATAATCCGAGACCATGTAGATGTAGTGGTGAAGGTGAAAAGGGAAGCTGATAGGTTGAATTGGCATAGCCGAATTGTTCATAGTGAGATGGGGCCCTACCATCCCGACAAGCTTCTCATTGTTGACAATTCCTTAGGAGAACAATGATCTCTATTTCTGGTTCTCTTTGATTCACGAGAAGGAAGTACATTTGAATATGGTTAGGTTAGCCCTCTTCGGTTTAAGTTTTTTCATTTTGTCTGGTTGTCTGGCAGCAGAGGGTTGACATTGTTGGTGGAGGGAGGTTATTTTCTCCCTGAATCGGGCATGTATACACCGCTAAACTGTACTCCTGTGGATCGTGCAATTATATGTTACAGGGCCCCATAATTTTGACTAATTAAAACGATTATAACAATCTTGGTGCAGTGTGTGCTTCATTTGGTTACAAATGTTGATTGAAATTTCTTGCCTTCAATGAAGAACAAGGAAACTTTGATTCAACGTGTGCTGCAATGGGTGGTTATGCTTGGTATAGCACTTTGGAGCGGGCAAGAGGTTTGAATAAGAGTACTATTTGTGGATTATCTAATATTTAGCAAGGCAAAGCAGGAAACGGATACATAGTCATTTAGATTAAATAATTTAGATGATTTTGTTAAAGCCCCCAAGTACGAATTTCCTAATTTTGCTCCTGCGACCAACAAGCCTATTGAAGGCGATGGTTTAGTGGTTTACCATTATAATATTTCTCATTCTTTTTCGCAATTGGTTAGAATTCTATATTAGTGAGAGATATCAAGTATAAGAGAGAGAGAGAGAATCTAAGATTAATTTTGTAACTGTAAGGAAAAAAATGATCAGAAAATGTAAATTGTGTTTTTTTTTTTCAATGGAGGTGTGCAATCCGCACCCATGTTTGCCAAAATAAGAAGGCAAACCGGGAAAATAAATGGAGTGGATTATCTGCAAACTCGTTAAACATTTACAAATTGTTATTTCTTTATTAGTCCATTAACCAACTCTAAACCTATTTGGTCAGAATAGTTAGTGGCATCAAGAAAATCTTGAACCATTTGTTGTTGCTTTTTTCTTGGGTGGTAGCAAACAAATAATGTGAATTCTTTTAATGGAAAACTATTAAGATATAACATTTACTTTGATCGGAATAGGTCATCGTTAACCGTTCTTTAATCTGATTTCTGACGATAATTGATGCTTGAATATGATTTAGACGGCTAAGATTGCTCCAGCAAACTTGCAAGACATCTAAAACATCGGGGTTGCCCCCCAGCGATAGACCCTTCGATGCTCCCAGTCAGCAACATTGATTAATATGGGAATTTTTATAACAGAAATAGCGATTACCTGACTACGGAGGAGGTGGATGGTATTTATAACATTTGCAGGGCAGTTTCAAGATATTGCATTTTCTCCTGATTCCATGGTGAAGAGAGTTAGTCAACCTCTTCCACATTAAGAGATATAATCAGTTACAATTCCACTGCCGACCAAATATCTTAGGCTGCAAACAAGACATCCTGCCGACCAAATATCTAGGATTGTCACTCTCTAAAGGGAGGCTCAAGAAGCGGGACTGACAACCTTTGCTCCTTAAAATTGATAGGAGATTGTCCACGTGGAAAGGTCGTTTCTTATCTAGGGGGGAGACTCATTTTGATCAACTCTGTCTTAATGCCCTACCAACTTATTTTGCCTCATTCTTCAAGCTGCTTCAGTGGGTGATTGCCAGGATCGATTAAATGAGGAGTAGATTTTTCTGGGTTGGAGGAGACACCAAGGCTACGGGGGTTTCTTGTACGAATTGGAAGCGTATATGCCAACCTAAAAACCAGGAAGGCCTTGGAGTCTTGGACCTGCAACAATTCAATAATGCACTTCTCATGAAATGGTGGTGAAAACTATATACTGAAGATTCCCTTTGCTCTCAAACTCTCAAGTCCCTCTACTTCAACAACACTACTAGTGAATCCATCTGCAAGACCCAGACTTCGGATTTTTGGAAGAATTTGTTCAAACTTAAAGAACAATTTGACCAAGGCATCTCTTGGCAACTTGGCGATGGGACTATGGTTAAGTTCTGGACTTCTAAATGGATAGAGGGTAACAGCATTGCTACCTTCTTTCCTTCCCTTTTTGAAGCTACATGGAACAAAGAAGCCTTTCTGCGCTCTCAGGGCACATTAGACCAAGGCAGCTGGATTTGGAGACCTAGCCTTCACACCTCTTCTTCTAGCATCATCCATATGGAAAAGAGAAATCTTTTACAGTCTATTTCGAATCACTCATGCACTGGGAGCTACACCATCAAATCAGCCTATAGCTTCTATAGCATTTCTGGCATCATCTCTCCTTTCTATCGAGCTTATTGGCAGAATTGCGCACCACTGAAATGCAAAATTTTCATTTGGATGCTGAGTGGGGAAAAGCTAAACTCCAATGAAAGGTTGCATTCTAAAGGTTGGGATGGTGATCTAACATGCACCTCCTGTGCATGTCAGATTGAAACCGCTTACCATATTTTCTTCGAGTGCCCTGTGGCTACTCAAACTTGGTTGCACTTCACACAATCTTTTTGAATCACAACCTGTCTGGGTCTATTTGTCACGCCCCGCTTCCCAGAATACGGGAACACAGGCACGTAACTGAGGCCCAGCGAATGATATAAGTACTCCAACTCATATCATCCATAATATGTACCAGTCTTAACTCAACAATATAAGAAAAATGAATCACAAGCACGCAGAAAATATAATCACATAAATGATAATGAAATTCAATAACCAAATCTGGAATATAAGAACTTACCAAATAGTTCGTGAGGCTCCTGATCCAATCATAGAAGAACTGCTCACCGATGCCTTCTGGAAATTCTCCTTGTGCACCTGTACTTGATCATCTAAAAAGAAAGAATAATTTGTCCTTAGAGCAAGTACGGACAGCAAGTAGTGAAAAGCAGAGAGTAAGGAAACATGGTACATGAAGGAATATGAATCAAGATCAAACTGCAAATACAATAATGGTATTAATAAACAATGGTCATAATCAAGTATATACGTGTCAACTTAAGTTCATTAGTATATTGTTTCTCCTATCTAGTGCACGTACTACTGCGTCCCATACCACAGGTTCGATGCACACAAAACAGTGTACGTTTAGACTTCGTGGTGGGATCTACAGAGTGTGTACTCGGTGTCAATAACAATCATTTACAATTTACAATTTACAATCAATCATTCACAATCAATACTTCTCCTTCTATGTTAATACGATATCATGATAGGTCTTACCGAGTACATTTTCTGAGACTATCCACTACTAAGTTAACCCTTATTAATCCCGGTTTGTTTAGTATTTTATTAAGTTATTCATGTCTATGTAAGTGTGCATAAGAATGTCAAGGGGACGATAAGAATGCAGCAATATGATGCATTGTACAATAATAACATGAAGTAGCAAATCTGAAGCAGCCGACACAGTAACACTAAAACAGCGATAACTCCTAGTCTACAATTATAATTCGAAGTTCCAGGATGCTATGGACAACTAAATACTTAGGGCTACAATTTATATTCAGTAACTTTTTGCTAATTTTGACTGTAGCTAGGTTAAACACCATATTCTTTGCAGTTTAGCTGTTCTGGCAGCAACTTGATGTCAACATCTAATGGGTGGAAACATGGTATAAAAACACTGTAAAAATCTACAAAAATTAGAGATGAACCCTAAGTATGTCTATAATGTTCCTAGAAATTTTCATGGCATTCTAATACTATTAGAATAGTGTTTCACTAATAAATGTGTCGATGTTGCATTAATTCTGCAGTCTGAAAAATGCAGAACAACAAAGACTAAAAATGTGATATCTCACGGCTCGTGACTCGGAATCAGGATCCGTCACTTGGGTTGGAAACTAGACTCAGTAGGCTAAAATTCTCTTTGGTATCAGTTGTGTTAATTCTCAAGTTAACAGGGTTGAAACCTCTGTGCAAAACAGTACAAGCAGCAAGAGTTTAGAAAAGCTATCACATATATATGTTCATCAAGTGGGTAATTAACATGCTATTGTATCATGAAATGCATTACACTAATGTACAGCAATTAGAATGTTCTTTACAGTGTACGAGTCAATTTACGATGTCATTAATCAAGTCACAATATTTCAATCAATCAATGTATTCAATCACTATTCATTTTCCTCATATACAATTTATAGTCATTTTATTTATATCATGTGTGTGTAGGCTTGGGTTTGAGTCAATGGATATTAATAAGATGTCAAGAGTACATTGGGTTAGCTCGTGTAAATCCTCGATACTCCCAACGGAAAGGACACAAGGCAATTTAATGATAATCGAAAAGGAACTACTTGCATAAGAGGGCAAAAATCTTGAACTAGAATAAATAACAGAGTTCAAGTGGACTTGCCTTCGTTTTTGTAGATGGTTCAATAAATTAATAAAGAATAACGGGATTAGAATTCCGGGGAGCAATTCCAAGAAACATGTGCAAAATACGTGCGAAGAAACAACCAGCAAGGCAACAACAGCTCCGAAATCCTCACATCGGATCGGCCCAAACACGAAACAGCGTGTTGGATCCGCTGTGCCCAGAACACGGGACACCGAATGATCCAATAGATTCCCTCCCACACACCGGATCGGATCCAAAGCAGGGGATAGCAGAATTGGGATTTGGTGTGGCCGAACACAGAACGGCAGGAACGGCCAATCAAAACCCTTCTCCTCCTTCCTTCGACTGAGAGAAAAGAATGGGGGAGAAGCTCGGCGATAACGGCGGCGATTGTGGCACGGCGGTGGGACGAGCGACTGAAGGAATGCGGCGCTGGCGGCGGTCGGGAAGCGACACAGCCACAAGAGCGACGGCATGAGCGAGAGCTTCGACGGCGAGTGCAACTGGCCCTGTTTACGCTCGAAAACAGAGGAGAAGAGACGGGACTTGGACGGCGATGACGAGGCAGTGGGGGGTCTCGGCGGGGTGGAGAAGATGATCGGGGTGGTTGGGAGAGTGCAACGGTGGAAGGCGAAGCTGGCGACGGTTTGGGTTCGGTTTTGGGTGAAGGCGAGGAGGAGAAGGAGTGAGCGGAAGGGGTTCGACGGCGGAGGTGGCGCCGCAGGGGAACTGGGGATGGATTGTAGGCGCTGGCGAGGGTGGAGCTTCGAGGGTCTCGACAATGGTGGAAGGAGGAGGACGAAGATGGGTTCTGGAGCTTCGAGCGTCGTTGGGTTCTCGACTGTGGGGAAAGCAATGGCAATGGTGGTGGACGCGAGCGGGGGTGCAGGGGCTTAAAGCGATGGCGGCAAGGAAGCGAGGGCACGCTCAGGGTGGCGACGGGGACTGGACGGTGGTGATGGCGATGGGCGGAGGGGTGACACTGTGTTGCTGTTGGAGACGGGGGAGACGCTTCCGTGGAGGAGACGAGCGGGAGGCGCTCGCGAGGCGGAGAGCGGCAGGGTGATGTGGGTGATGTCAAGGCTGGAGGTGGAGGAAGACGGGGGAGGGGTTTTCTGTTCGGTTGGGTTTGTTTTGGTTCTGTTGGGAATCAGGAGAGGGAAAGAGAGAATAACGGGGAGAGCGGGTGTGGGGGTTTGGGATTATTAAAATAATAATAAAATAGAGTAATTGGTAGTTAGAGATAGTGGGGAATGTGGGGATACGGGGGATTGTACAGAGTGGGGGAAATGTGGGGAATTTGTATACGGGTGAGTAGTATATGGGTTTGTGGGTTTGGGTTTAGGGTTAGAGTCCAATAGGAGATGAGCTTGGGTTTGGGCTTCAATTAAATATAATAAATTCAATGATAATTGTTGGGCTTCTCATGAATTCAAATAATCAAACAGTAAAAAGATAGTATGGATTAACTTGGGCTTTTAATAAACAATTGGGTTTAAAAAATAGTTTAAATAATAAACTCAATTAAGGAAGAATAGTTATAAGATACTGAGGATTTAAATACGGAAAAATACTATTAAAAAAAATACGTATTAATGAAAATAGGGGTTACACTATTACTGAATGCTTCTCATATTGGTGTTTTGATCACAACTTCACTCACTCATGGCATTTGGTTACACTAGCTGTTTGTTGGACTTTATGGAATGCTAGAAATGATAGAGTTTTTTACAGCAAGCATACAACTGTGGATAAACTAATTTCTAATACAAAATTTTGGTTCTCATATTGGCTAGATTCAAGCGGGGGAGTCCAAGAAGAAAGCAAGGATATTGGAGGACCTCAGAGGCACGGGCGACAGTGATCTCATGAGACCTGCTAGGGGCGGTAGTGCAGACATTACCCCAAGTTAATCACCGACGTGGCTTCTCTGTTTTTGGTTGTATTTTTTTGGGACTTTGTTGTAGTCAGATATTTTGTTCAAACTCTTGCTTCTAGTACTGTATGTTTTTCTTCCAACTGAAGGTGGTTCCTTTTTGTTACGGGCTATGCTTCGGGTGAAGAAGGGGGATGAGATCATGTCTTTGGGACTAGTAGAGGTGCACGACAACAGTCCAATGCCCTCTCTACGACCCAACGACATGCCATCTCGATCTCAGATTCACCCTATGCTCGATTGAACCTCCGACAGTCTTTTTTGTAATAGTTTTAGAACTTTCCTTATATATATATATATATATATATATATATATATATATATATATATATTCTGTGAGGTAGGATAATCCTACCTTTTGCCAGTAAAAAAAAAATCAGTTACGATTCCCTTAGTAAAGAGATAAAGTTAGTTGACCCCTTCCTTCATGAAGGGTCTATTTGGTTCAAAGGAGGGGAGGGGAGGGAAAGGGAGGGGAGGAATTTTACTGAAGACTCTGTTTTGTTCAAAGGAGGGGATGGGAGGGAAAATAATTATCTTCTTGTTTGATTCACAAGGGGAGGAAAGGGATTTTATAAGAAAATTACTTTTATACCCTTCTACATTTGCTAAACTACAAGTAGGAACTCTTCCCATGTAGTTTTTGTATATGTGAGGAATGAGGATTTTACTGGCTATCAGTATAAACGAGAACAGTTCATTGCACGAGTTAAATAACTAGTATGTAAACAAATGGAGAATCAACTTAACATTCATCCAGTCCAAATACCTTAACGGGCAATTTCTTTAGATGAAGCGGTGTGTCAACCATATCTAGAATGGGTGTTGGAGCCTTCTCCCAGAAGAAATCATCATCATCAGGTGTCCGCATGAGCCCTGCATCAATTGATCAAAATCACCAATGAATACAAATTACAACATTAAAAAAATGCTATTCCATACAATAAATATAGAAAATTGATAATATATTCTTCAATCAAAAACAAGAAACTTACATCGGTTATAATTGGCTGCCTTCTACCAGCAACTACCATTCAGAGATGAACAAAATTTCTTATACCAATCCTTAATCCTTTCAATGTTTTCCATGAATATCTAAACTAAGTTATGAAAAAACATTTCAGGTCTTATTCTGAATTTGCGAGCTTCTAGTGTACTGTAGTAGATTGTTGTAGCAATTTTCTTTTATTTGGCGGGAGATAATTAGGTTTTTTATTATTATGATTTTGATTTAAAAGGGCAATTTAGTCCAGTCACATTAAAAAATTAGACATACTTTCTCTTTCCTCTAAATCCTCCCAATATTGGAGATGAGCCAAAATTGGCTCAGGAGGGATTTTGCACCCCTTCATTTTCCTCCCCTCCCACCCTAAAAATTAAAAAATGAACCAAACAAGAAAAGTTTTAAAAAAACCCTCCCCTCCATTCCCCTCCCCTCCTCTCCATTCCCCTCCAACCAAACAGTGCAGAAGAGATAGAAGTTGTTACTTTTCTATAGATAGAGGGTTTAAGATGACAACTTTGGATAAATTATAACTCATCTCTTGCTTAATGGGAAGTTTGAATATCACTTTTGGATAAGCTGGAACACCTCTTTGATGGAGGATTTCGATGACAACTTTGGATGAGCTGTGACTCCTCCTGTTGTGCTACTATGGCAGCCCAATATTGTAGACTTTGTTGAGTTGACGGGCCTGAAAGTGGCCCAAATTCCTCATAGGGGCATGTAGTGGCTAAAATTACTGTTTTGCCCATGTGAAGCTTTAAGATGCGAGCTTGAATTGTACGACCCTGATTTGCTGTAATTTTTACCAATATCATCATTTAAATCAACTTTTGGGAAAATAAAATGTTAAAGTAAAAAAGTCTCATTGTCTCAAAAAATAAAATATGTTGGTTGGGGTGTGATATCAACCTATAAAGTGAGTGAGTGCCCCCTTTCAGTAATCCTAAAAAACACCCTCTCAACTCTGCATTTATGATTAAACAATCTTCATCATTTTTTAATATTAAAAACATTTTCTCAACTTTTTTTTTTAGTCTGGTCTATCAAATTTTCTTTTGAAATAATTATCAGGAACTATTCTATCGATAAAAAAAAACATTCATGCTCTTTTAGTTCTGATATTTGAAAAAACCTCTCTTATTAGCTCTATGAATTTTGAGGGTGTATTTTGAGAAAAATTTTGTGGTGGTTTTCTTTAAAAAAAATGTTGAGGGGGGTGTTTAATCAAAAACTCATAATTGAGGGTGTTTGTACAAATTTGGTCAGAACGCATTACGCATATGGGTAATGCTACACCTACTACCAAATCTACTACCTTTCCCTTTACTACCTTAAGTGGCACACTATTAGTGGAGGTTATTGTAGAGTAGGTGGGAGGAGCATTCAATAGTAATGTGCCACCTAAGGTAGTAAAGGAAAAGGTAGTAGATTTGGTAGTAGGTGTATCATTACCCTTCCAACCATGGCCTTATTAGCTTTATCTTCTTCACCCCACTCTCCATCTCTACCCAATTCCAGAAAATCTACGGTTTCCACATCAAAATTTGATACACACATTCGGTGTGCAAAATATGTGCGTCTGAACAGGAAAGAGACTGCAGTGGATAAAGGTCAACTGTAGATTTAGCAGGAGTTGTTTGTAGCAGTAGGGAAGTAAATAAATGGAAGTATAAGGACTGATGTGTAAAGAGTAAATGTACATGTTAAGCACGTGTAATGAAATCCTATAAATACAAAGTGGACAGCTCATTCATGAGCTATGTCTGAAATTGCATTAATCCTTTTCTCTTCTCTGTCGTTCTTCCTCTCCGTTCTTGCCATCGAGCTCTAGGGCTTCTCTCTCAAACCCTAGCTCTCTTCTTCTTCGTTCCCTCTCTAATTCACTTGTTCTTGAGTTCTATTTGAGTTCTTCAATGGCGATGCAAAATCGAGCGCATCAATTGGTATCAAAGCCACCGATTCTCCGGCCAATCTCGTCAACAATGAAGAATCCCCATCAAAAAATGATAGGAGCGAGTTCTATGGGAGTATTGAGTGCAATTCCTGAGATTGGTGATTATCTTCAACCGCAATTCACGGCTGATCGAATTGGGGGAGTTGCGTATAAGGTGAAAGATTTGTCTTTGCAAAATGCTATGATTCTTGCTCAGCTTCAGCTCTTGACACACCAGATTGGGAAATTAGTTGCGACATCCAGAACGAATCAAGAATCTATGGAGGTGATTCTGACATTCAAATCCATTGGTATGCAAATTCTAATACCTAATCTTGATAAGTGTTCGATGAACCCTAATCTTGATCGATTTCCTATGGAAGAGTATGAATGCAATATTTGTTTAGCTGATTGTTCCTATAAACGATACAAGAGCAACAAGGTATTCGATTGTGATTTTTGTCCTAGTTGTTTATCTAGTGGGAGATTTAAATTGGGTTTGGTACCACTATACTTCATTTATATAGAGTATGTTGAAGATTATAATGGTGAGAAGTCGTCTAATGTGTTTGATGAAATGCATGAACAAGAAAAGGAAAAGAATTCGATCTCGAAAGATAACGATGGAGTAGTTAGTGATAAATTGTTGAATTTTGAAATTAATGATGTTGATTTTGGAAAGAGAATTGAAGAAGGTGAAGAAGAAAGGTTCATAGAATGGAAAAAAATTGACTTTGAAAGCTAGTGATTCAACAAAGAAGTAGTTAATTGAAGAAACAAAGCTTAATCAAGGGATAACTATGATCGTTCTTAAAGAGGTAAATGAAAATTCCTTTAATGGTCTTGGTGATGTGTGTGGAGACAATACTTTAGGAATTTCTCTACATGGTAGTCTGGTTAGTGAAGCTAATGAAAGCAAAGAGAGCAAGATTGTGGCACAAACAGAGTTTTATACTCATGCAGAAGAAACACTCACAGATCCAGATTTGCTCGCAGAGATGATGGAAATGAGAGAAGCAATAGAAGAGGCCGGGATTGTATGTGGGTTACTTTTCAAAGTTTCTCATCTTTGATCCAGGAGGAAGCTGGTACCTGAAGCTGGGGAGCTTAGTGTGCTGTTCTTTAGTATATGATGACCAATTGGCTTGGCAAAACAGGTTGTTGGAGGGTCATGCGAAATTATTGTGCTATTCTTTAGAGTTGGGTCTTATGACTGGGTGTGAGGTGTTGTTTCATGCTACTGTTACAATCATCACTTAGTGGGTTATTCAATTTGTTGATGGTTTTTATGAAGAAATGATCAATTCCAGCATGAAGAAATCCATTTTTCGGACAATTGAGTGGAGATTTAATGCAACAGATGCTGTGCTAATTGACCATGGTGTAGATGAACATTCCAACTTGCACTCTGTAATCAAGAAACATCTAGCACCAAGGCCATTGGGAAACAAGCTGAGCATATACAGTGATGCAGATATGCAGATGTTGATGCCAGTTGGTAATGAACATCAACCTTCAGTTCTGCAGGAAGTTGATATAAATTGTGATGTTGGTCTGAATCCTATGAAGATACATCAGACAGTTGCTGAAGGTTCGAACCTGTTGTTTGTCAAAAGCCCCAGGATGATGAGTTTTGACTGTAGTAGGTACTTCAGTGATCCAGTGATGCCTTCACAGGGCAATAAGTTCGACTTTCAGCAAGAGCTCAGAGATGCTTATTCAAATCTTATAGAAGACATAAATCCTGATGACTTTTGTGCTTGGACAGTAAGTTCAATGGAATATTTGATGACGAGGATTTAAAGGAGAGATTCCTAGATTTTGAGAAGACCTATTAGTGACTGAAGACCAACATCAGCATGTATGCGAGTCAATGGTCCCTATCCATCTTTTGTTGTTCTAGTAATAACTTCGAGTGCTTGAATGTTAACCATCTCTTGTGTGCTCAAAAACTTTCCTAATTAGACCTTGAGGCAAGGTCTTATTGAAGGGGGGAGGAGTTGATACACACCCGAATGGTGTGCAAAATATGTGCATCTGAATAGGGAAGAGACTGTAGTGGATAAAGGTCGACTGTAGGTTTAGTAGGAGTTGTTTGTAGCAGTAGGGAAGTAAATAAATGGAAGTATAAGGACTAATGTGTAAAGAGTAAATGTACATGTTAAGCACGTGTAATGAAATCCTATAAATATAAAGTAAATTGATCATTTTGTCTTCTCTGTCGTTCTTCCTCTCCGTTCTTGCCATCGAGTTCTAGGGCTTCTCTCTCAAACCCTCTCTTCTTCTTCGTTCCCTCTCTAATTCACTTGTTCTTGAGTTCTATTTGAGTTCTTTAATGGCGATGCGAAATCGAGCGCATCAAAATTCGTGCCACTTAGGGTTACAGTCCCCAGAAATGGTGAACCTTTCTCATCTTACTCTTCTTCAATGGTACGTTTGCTTGTAACTCATTCCTTCTATTGAAATGTAGCTGAAATCTATTATGTCCAATCAAAAATTTCAAATTTTGGTCAATTTAGATTAGGCTTGAATAGGTAGTTCGTTTTTTGCAGTGTGGTGGCAATGGATGTAAATTTTCATTGATGTTCAAAATTGAGAGTTGCAATTGTTGTCAGGCGCATTCGGGTAGGATGGTTGTGAGAAGTGATTATCCTCAGAATTGTGATCTTCCTCGGTACTATTCCAAAAGGGAGAAGAAGCCCGTTTCCGGTTCCCATAGTGGAGTTGAGAAGGGCGGCGAGAGAGAGACTGAAGTGTGCTAAGGGAAAGCCTAAGAAACCGACTTTGGCGCCGAGAAATGGGATGCTTGTTAAGAACTTGGTACCTGTTGCGTATGAGGTGCTGAATGCGAGGGTTGCTTTGATAAATAATTTGAAAAGGCTTTTGAAAGTTGTGCCGGTGCAAGCATGCAAGTAAGGTTTTGAAACTTATATACATTTATTGATCTACCTGAATTGAGTTGTGTAGAGATAATCCAAATAACTTCGATTATCCTAAATTCGAAGTTGGTGAGGCCGTTAATGGGGTTGAAACTTGTGATAACTAAAGCTGATCAGAGTTGCCACACTATTTTGATAACTTGGAGAACTCCACTTTTGAAGCACACACATTAAAATAACTCTTGCTAGCCAAATATTACCAAAGGCTTGCACGATACAGCTGATGGATCACCAGGACCATTAAGTAGACTTCCGTATTTAGTCTGGAAAGTTGATCTCATGTGCTACAAGTCTTCTAGTTATAGTGTGCAGTATAGAATCACATACATGATCATCTTCACATTGAATTTGAGATCATGCTAGATAGTAATCGTGCACATACATGGCGACAGGGAGGCAGATATCAACCCAACTCACTGCTCTATTCTTTTGCCAAGACCTGCATCAAAAATATTTGGGGAATCATATATTTGAGATGGGGCCATAATCCCCCCTTCACAGCAGATACATCTTACATATG
The DNA here is from genome assembly GCA_017893485.1 of Hemerocallis citrina. Taxonomy (NCBI): domain Eukaryota; kingdom Viridiplantae; phylum Streptophyta; class Magnoliopsida; order Asparagales; family Asphodelaceae; genus Hemerocallis; species Hemerocallis citrina. The sequence goes on along the minus strand of CM030361.1, from coordinate 29,441,968 downwards.
CTTTGTGATAGCAGAAGCATTGAGGAAATGTCCCAAAGTTAATGCTTATCTTACTGGAGAGTATCAGCCTATTGTTAAACCTCAACCTTTTGCATCCGGGCTTGGGACCGGCATTGGCGGTTTTATGATCGAAAATTCACTTTTTTGCGGTTTTAAGATTGAAAATTCACCCTTTTTCCCCCCAACTCTTTACATGTTTGAGGTTTGCAGCTATTTTCTTCTAATACATCGATTCGGTGTAAATTCACTCCAACTTGTGTTGCTTTCACTTTCCTTTTTAAATTTAACATCCACTGATTTTTCTGAAAGTACTGTCATGTCTCATAAATCCTGTGGGATTATTACTTACCATCAACCATAGGTTGCAGAAAAGATTTTCAAAAAATACTTGTCAGGTCAATATAATATTTAGAAAGCATAATAGTGATACTTATTAATTAAGGTAATTACCTTGACATTATTTCTTTTATAACTTAGGTGGTGCAGCCCTCTCGGTAAATCTTACCATCACCTTCCTTAACACTTCGAATAGATGGGCAGGGTCTTGGGTTGTTGGGGGATTTTAATATTACTAGATTCCAGTTCGAGCATAGAGGTAGGGGTGCTAGTCCGCAAGACAGAAATGATTTTAATTTCACCATCGATGATTTAGAGCTTTTGGAGATCAAGTCTTCAGATAGATAGTTTACGTGGACTATTATGCAGGTCAACCCGATTCTTGCAAAGCTTGATAGGATTTTAGTGTCCACTGATTAGGAAGATGCATTCCCATTAGCGGCTGTTAAATCTATTGCTAGATTAACATCGGTTCATATACCGTTAGCACTTGATTGTGGTGATAGCAAAATTTCAATTCAACGTCCTTTTTTTATTTGAGAAAGCTTGGACCTTTAGCAGAGGCATTCACAAGATTATTGAAGAGTCTTGGAATACTACCACGGACGTTCAGGGTGCAACGAATATATGGATTGTGAAGATTAGGATATTACGAAATGGCCTAAAAGATTGGTCAAAGCAGGAATTCAGAAAAGTGAAAAGAATGACAGAGCAATTGGGAGAGATGATTCAAGAATTGGAAATGGTAGAGGAGGAAAGGGACCTCCTTGGGTCTGAGGTCGAAGAGCTGGCAAGTAGTAGTCAATAGATTCAATGTATTGGAGAGATGGAGTAGCAGTACTGGAGACAACGATCAAGGGTCCAATGGCTAAAAGGAGATGTCAATACTAAATTTTTCCACAAAGTGGCCAATGGGAGAAGAAGACGCAATCACATTGTAGGAATGTACCTGGGAGAAAATTGGTGCGAGGATGAAGAATTAGTGAGACATCATATATATGGTAAATTTAGAGAACTATTTGGCAATAAAGAAGTGAAAAGATGCGGTATGATACCGTAGATGTGAATACCTCGAGAATTGATGGAAGCAACGGAATTGAGAGCATCTTCACAGAAGAAGAGATCTTACAGGCAATCAAGTGCCTAGAGTAGGATAAGGCGCGGGGTCCAGATGGTTTCCTAATTTTATTCCACAGATTATATTGGAATATCATCAAGGATGATTTGATGGCTATATTTGGGGATTTCTTTCAAGGTTGCGCTGAAATTGATAGATTAAATTATGCGAACGTTATTCTAATTCCAAAAAAAACAGAGGTATTAAGAGTGGCGGATTTAAGACCGATTAGTTTAATGAATGAGTCATTTAACGTCATTACCAAAGTCATGGCGCAAAGGTTGTCTCCTCACTTAAAAGATGTGGTGGGGGAAGCACAGAGCGGCTTCATCAAGGGGAGAGATATCACGGATAACATTGTGTCTGCCCATAAAATTGTATTCAGAGGATGCAAGGTAAAAACAGACGATTTTATGCTGAAACTAGATTTCAAAAAAGCATACGACTCAGTAGAATGAGATTGTGTGGATGAGGTCTTACAGCTCAAAGGATTTGGTCCGAAGTGGAAATTGTGGATTAGGAAGTGTGTTAGAGGTGAAAATCTTTTATTCAGGTCAATGAGAAATCAGGAAAGAAAATTCGTCGTCATAGGGGACTCAGATAAGGAGACCCTTTGTCTTCTTTTTTGTTCACCTTAATTGCTGATGCATTGACAGAAAGGATTAAGAGAGGTAGAGAAGATCATGTTATTCGGAGTCTTGCAATCAAATGTATACCTGAGTCAATACCGATACTACAATATGCGGACGACATCTTATTGTTCGGTGCGGCGAAAGAGGAAGAAATTTTGGCTTTGAAGACTGTTCTCAACTGTTTTGAGTCTTGGGTGGGTTTGAAAGTGAACCTCCACATGAGTTGTGTTATCCCTCTTAGCGAAAATTTGTCCATCCCGATTGGTGCAATCAAGAACTATTTCGGATGTAAGATAGGAGAATTCCCCTGAAGTATCTCGGCACGCCCATTAGGCCAGGATCGATGCAACGAAAGAATTGACTTCCTCTGATAGAGAAGGTAGAAAAGATATTGGCCGGATGGAATGGGCACTTTCTATTGCTAGGTGGAAGAATTATGCTTATTAATTAAGTCCTCAGCAGTTTGCCTACGTACCTTATGTCAATCTACGAACTGTCTAAATGAATTATTGCAAGAATTGATAAATGTAGGCGAAGATTCTTGTGGAAAGGAACAAACAAGGATAATAAAGGTATTCATCTGGTTAACCGGGGTAGAGTTTGCAAGAGAAAGGAATTCGGAGGATTGGGAATTCTAGATCTGGCCGATACGAACAAAGCATTGATGAGTAAGTGGTGGTCGAAAATGAGGAAAAGACGCAATAATTGGTGGTACAAATCTTTCATGTTGTATTGGAGAAGGAAGAAGTACAGATTCGGAGGGAGAAGTGAGCATGGTCAAGCATCATTCCTCTGGAACAGGGTCGCGAAGGTGGGAGAGAATATTCATGCTAATACAAGATGTGTGATTGGCAACAGAGAAGATACTCGATTCTGGAAAGATAAATGGTGTGGGAAAAACACACTTCAATCCCTTTTTCCATCGGTCTCCAGAGAAACAGTGAACGTTGATACATTTGTGAACGAGGTTTGGAAAAATGGTAGACTCAAGATTCATTTACGTGATCAGCCAACTCAGGAAGGTCTTCTTCAACTGCATATACTGAAGGACTTCATTGGGATGGATGACCAATACCCCAACAGAGGCGATGATGAGAGAAGTTGGAATTTAGACACAGTGTCGTCTATGTACAAGTGGCTAAATGATGGAGGGATTAGAAGCAAGGAAGCAAGTTCAATATGGAGAACTGATGTACAAATGAAAGTGAAGGCTTTCCTTTAGCTTGTTGCGAACGATGCAATTCTTTCGAAAATCAATTTTCGCAACCGCAACCTGCAATTGGACACTAGGTGTTTGGGATGCCTGGTAGAAGATGAGGACACTAATCACATTTTATTCACTTGTCCTAGGGCAATGTTAGCTTGAGAAGTAGTGTGCTTAGGCTTTAGGTTATTTGAGTGTCTGAGACAACACTGGAGATTTGGGGTTAGTGGAGAACAAGGGTACTCAGAAAGGAGCTTAAAGAAGCTTGGAATATCTCTGCAGCTGCTATATATGTCATGAGGTCTATGGCTAGATCGTAACGAGTTGTTCTTTCGTAAAAAAATCTCTGCGGACAACCCAGATTTTAGTGGAAGGAGGTGAAGACTCCTATCGAAGGAAAATTAAAAAAGGAAGAAGAAAAGAGTAAAACGAAAGAAGGTGAAAAAAATTGAATGGGTATAGTTATACACACACTTCTTTTATATTGGTAATTATCCTCTAGATATATATACTGTTATGGTTTCTTCTCATATTATTTTTAACTCCTCTATTATCTTTATGTGGGCACTTATATTATATACCTCTCAGGGTCGGCCCCACCCTTGAGGCGGGTGAGCGATATATATACTGTTATGGTTTCTTCTCATATTATTTTTAACTCCTCTATTATCTTTATGTGGGCACTTATATTATATACCTCTCAGGGTCGGCCCCACCCTTGAGGCGGGTAAGCCGTCCGCCTCAGCCCCCCGGCGTTTTTGCAATTTTAGGGACCTCAAATTTGTAATTTTCTTGTAAATATAAGCACGTATTTAGCGCGTAAAAAAATACTGTTATTAGGAGCCCCAAAAAATAATTATTTGAGCCTTTAAATTTTTTTTTAAAATTATTTGGGTTTAGGCTTGAAGACTTGAATTGAATTTGAGACTTTAAATTTGGGTGATTCAAAACAAATTTATATATTTTGCATATTTTGCTTTCAATGATGTGCGAATTTTTTGTATACATGTTTTTTTTTCTTTTTTTTTTTGTTTGGGGAGCCCCATTTCGGGAGTTCGTCTCGGGCCCCCGGGAACTCAGGGCCGGCCCTGACCTCTACAGTCTCGCTGCAATACTATCCTTATGTATTTATTTAACTTCTTGAAATAATTTGCATCTTGTTTCTCAGTTCATATCTTGCACACGTACAAGTGTATTTAGAATCTTTTATTGTTTTTAGATAAAATTTACCTTGAACTTTTACCAATATCGGTAACACGATCTCTCTTGTTTTATCCTTGCTTGACTTCAAGTATTTTCCATCATTTATGAATGACGGCTGGCTCTTGACCTGATGATGACTAATTTTCAAATTAAGATACACAAGGCAACACTTAAACTCACATATATATACATTAGGGCAAAAACCAAAGTACCCCCAATGTTTGACCTAAGTACAATATGCCCATATAACGTTTGAAAAAGTACACTAAACCAGTTTCTCCGTTAACTTAACCCCATCCGTTAAGTTATAATTATTAAATTAATTTTTTCCCCTAATCCTTTCATAATCAAATATCTTCTTCTTTCATGTTTGCACTAAAATTCACCACCATCCATCTCTCTGCCGTCACAATGTGATCTCTGAAACAAATCCCATGTCAACGACTCACAACCCAACTTCAAGCAAAGCTTGCATTGCATCAAACATTTTGTGGGTATTTTTCATGTCAAGAATTGATGCCATGACAACAACTTGGAGGACAATGTAGGTTAGTTTCATAGAAGAAGAGTATTAGAAGACAGCAGAATCTGTATAGATTTCACAGACCTCAATAAGCCATGCCCCAAAGATAAACGTATACTTTATAAGTCTCATGTATTTATAGTTTCTAACATGTAAATAGACAAACAATCTGACAGTGATATAATAAGAATTACTTTTAGTAGTGTTCATACGGTAATACACTGAGTTAATGAGAATCTGCTTTACAATATATCTTATTTGTATATTTTATTGCTTTTATGTTAAAAATGCGATCAACTTGAACCCTTCTTATTCATAAAAAAACTTTAACTATTAGACTACCTTAGCTTCAAGAAAATTTTGGATTATTATTTACAGAACTTAAATCCCTGTCATCACTAGATGCTGGAGATGCACACTCTAAAAAAAATCTTATGATTTCCGCAAATTCCAGAGAGATCTACATTCTAAAATCTTGATGATTTATTTTGGATAGGAATTGAAGCTAATAGCTTTGATGTTAACTTTTCAATGGAAACAATAACTAAAGGGGGAGGATATCGTGTAATGACTCTCATCTTAAAGCTTCCACATTCCATCCAAGGGATAAATTTAGTGGTTCACGAGCACTCTCATAAACATATCCCAAATGCCAATTGTAGCTTCATGGAAGCAACCCTCCACACTCTCAACTACTCAAGTACTGCACTCCAACTATTCGACTAAATGCCCCAAAGGATTCTGCTTTCTTCTAATACTCTTCTTCTATGAAACTAACCTGCATTTTCCTCCAAGTTGTTGTCATGGCATCCATTCTGACATGAAAAGTGCCCACAAAATGTTTGATGCAATGCAAGCTTTGCTTGAAGTTGAAGTTGGGTTGTGAGTCGTTGACATGGAATTTGTTTCGGAGATCACAATGTGAGGACAGAGAGATGGATGGTGGTGAATTTGAGTGCAAACATGAAAGAAGAAGAGATTTGATTATGAAAGGGTAAGGATAAAAAAGTAATTTAATAATTATAACTTAATGGATGGGGTTAAGTTAACGGGGAAATGAGTCTAGTGTATTTTTTCAAACGTTATATGGGCATGTTGTACTTAGGCCAAACGTTGGGCGTACTTCGGTTTTTGCCCTATACATTAATATATGTTTTCATCCATACCTATGCATATACATCTTATACACTACATGTGCTGATGTGCAGCACATCATTCAGTTCTTGGAGAAACTTGAGGAACTATGAGTGATGCATATATAGGAACTTACAAGGGTGTAGAGTTTGGCTGCATTCCATTCTTCGACTTCGACATGTGGCTGATTCACCACAGCTGACTGCTGAACCCTTGTCCCGTTGCTCACCTCCTTATCGTCATATACTGCTTTCAAGTTTGCAGACTTGATAAATGGGTCCACTACTTCCCCAATTATCTGTCCTAACACTTGAGGATCTCTGCGCAACATGATTTTGTAATTTGCTGCAACTAGCCAAACTAAGAGCTACCACTTCTAATCAAATTTTGGAAGGAAGGTTTGGAGAGAAAAGAAAGAGTACACCCTCATATATAACCACATAGAGATAAAATGCAAGTCACAGGCATCCACTGTATGTTAACAACATGTTGAAACTGTAGTTGAGATTTTTCACGCTTAGAATCTACTTTCTACTCCGTTTTGTTTGTACATGTTCCTTTCAATGAAAACTTATATGAGCCTCCCCCTGTCGAGCCTTCACAAATGCGTCACATCCTCTTATTCGGCATTAGTAATGTAACATAAAAGAAAGAACTAAGAAGATAAATGAATGGCTGTGGCTATGGCTATGGCTATGGTTTAATGTTGATCAGCTAGGCCTACCCAAATGGTGCCATGCCCAGTATTAGTTTGTTTGAATTGTTGTTGGGAATAAATTTGGTTCGAACACAATACACACACGATGAGTGAGTAACGGTGGAAGGAGAGTCATGATCAGCTGAATGGGCTGGTGAGCACTCAGCTGGACAAAGGAGATTCTGGGCTCACATCAAAGATAAGAGATAGGGAGATTGATATCTTGTCATGGCTTACAATGCTACCTATTACTTTTCCTTGTTTCCTTTTTCTTCTGAGAATCTAACGGAATCAGGTGCCTACCTTCAGGAATTAGGAGTAGTATCAAGTTATGCTGATAGGCTGATAAACGAAAAACATGAGGATTAAATGGCTTGGATTCTCCTCTCTGCATGTGCGTGGACTAAACTATGACCATGAATGTTAGGCCCGTGTGTTGCTGCTTTGAGCTGGACCCATAATACATGCATATTTTTTTTTCTTTCTATTTTGCATAATTGTTGAATTACTAGCTTGCCATATACACATCATATGTGCACACTGACTGAGCCAATCTAGCGTATACATTGTTCTGGTCAGGTCTGTCACATGCTTATAAGGGCACGAGAGAAGGGTCTATAACTTGGTTTATGACTCATAAATCAATGTATGTTTTTTGGTTCTCTTCAACCCTCCTCATTTCTGTTCTTTGCACAGGTTCTTCATGCAAGCGTTGGAGGGAATGTGTAGGTGGAAGAGCTGGCAGCCATGAAGTGTTCTTGTGCTTACAGTGCTCGAGATTAATCAGATTGTTCGACAACTTTTTAAGGATCAACTCTATATTGCCCGAGAGATTGACACTTTCAGCAAAAAGATCGATAAAAAAAAAGGAGAAGGTTAATCAGATAGCGCAGACTGTCAATTTGAGAAAGTTGTGGTCGAACCTCTTACACATCATCTTGAATTATAACTCAGTTCAGATTTGCTTGTTTGAGCTACCAAGCCAGCATCACGGAGTCTGATACTTGCATAAACTAAGCTCTAGTCATACCCTACTGGTTTAATTAATTTACATTAGGGGTCAGATAATAATCTATATACAGTTTGAAGTTACTGTCTGTTGGGCATAAAGTTCACCTTTATTAATCTGTATATATCGTCTGTTATGATTTTCATAGTTTGACACACAATATGGACTTCAGAAATTGGTATTAAGTTATGGGATTGAAGCATGAGACACTGCATTTAATGAAAATATATTGTTTTGTTTCAACAAAGGTGCAAGTATTTTAAGGTGAAAGTGTTCGTAATGTATTAAGTCTTCATCGTATCTAGCTGAGTGGATATGACAATGAGGAAATTGAAATTGGACCGATTGTGGAGCAGATAGCTCTCCTACCCTCCAAGTAGTTGGAGAGATTTTACTTTTGTTTTTAATTGTTTACCTACTTTCTTGAATTGTTCCCAGGGCGGGCCCTCACCTTGAGGCGGTGAGGGGGCCACCTCAGGCCTCCGGATTTTTTGTACTTTTAGGAGCTCCTAAATTTGTATTATCCTTGTAAATATAGATACGTATTTTGCGAGTAAAAAAATTATATTGTAATTAGGGGTCTCAAAAAATAATTATTTGGGTCTTTCGCCTTGGGTCCCCGGGAACTCAGGGCCGGCCCTGATTGTTCCATGAATAATGCTTACACCCACTACCAAAATTACTATATTTTTTTTCACTATCTTAGATGGCACATTACTAGTGTGGAGGGTATGTGCAGAGTATGTTGTAGAAACTTTCAATAGTTGTGTGCCACCTAAGGTAGTGAAGAAATAGGTAATGATTTTGGTAGTGTTAGAACAAGAATTTCATAAAACATAAATGCTAACAACAATTTTGAAGAGTTACAATTACAGGAAATAAAATAACAAAACAAACCATACAATACAGAGTCGAGATTTGAATATTTCTATCCTTAAAACAATTTTCGCCCCATAGTGTGAAGGTGGTTGACGAAATGTCTCCCAGGATACAACTGTATTACCTTTTGCCTGAAGAGCAGCACCCTAACTTTAGAGATCCCATTGTATTCTTAGTGTTGACTCAGAGAGGAAGAAGAAGCGGAAGATTCGGACTGGATTTTTCAGAACTCTCCCTCTGGCAGACAAAATGGACTGGTTTTATAGGAGATTGAGAGCAACTAAAGAGTCTATTACTCTGTAACAGCAGAGTAATAGTCCACTACTCTGTAACAGTAGAGTAGTGGTTCAAAGTCATAACTGATGAGCCATTACAGAGTAATGGTACCAGTTAATGAAGTTGAAAAGCCTCAACAGTATACTGGGGGGAAAAATTTCTGACTGGGGCAAAAAAAATATAGGCCAAGCCAGACCAAACCAAACCAAACCAAACCAAGCCGAGGCCGAAGCCGGGCCGGGTCGGGCGTGCGCTCGCGTGTGTGTTTGTCATTTTGGCTAAGTCCTCTCTCCACTACACGTTAGTGGTAACCTCCGGGCCACGCCCTTTAGTCCAAATTTTTAGTATATATACTAGAAAAAACGTTACCCATTTCCGATATGGGGCTATCCATTTTCTCCAAGTATCCAAGTTAGTACATAGCGAGTACTCAACTTTGGACCAACATTTCTCATTCATACAGAATTCATTTTTTGGCACATGAATACATCACGGAATAGTACTCGACGAGAGGAAGGAACATGATCCAATCAATTTTCGGCACCGCCGGTGGCCAGAGCCCACAGGAATCCGGCCCGGAAAATCTGCAAAAACTTTTCCAACAATCCCCACATGAATGGAAATGACTAGACCATGTAATCCAGACACGACAGAAAGACACACGACAGAAAAAGACTCTGGGAATACAATTGGAAAATCACTGCATCAGGAATGGTAGTAATTTTTCTACTTTGAACCACCCTTAGTGAGTAGCCATCGGATTCACTTGACCAGGTAGTGAACATGATGTCTTGAACTACCCGGGCTTTGATGTGAACCTAGACAATAACTATCACACAGTTTCTTCTCCTCACAGAACTAAGTTCTCTTGTTATGTTCATTTTGGCCTTGAACAACCCTGGTTAATCGTGAGTGAACTTGGAGAATGTAGCCTCTCTTCATTCTCCTAGAAACGGTCTCATTTCACACTCACAAGGTGATTGCCCATAAAGAGTATCCTGCCATACCCTACTTTTATTTCAAAGCTATGGGAATCATTAAAAGCCAAACTATCCTAACTCTTTGCATGCACCACTATTTTATCATCCTAAGAGTGGGTATGAGATTTTAATCTCTCAGTGCTCACGTCGATTCAACAAGATTTGGTTGTCCCCTTGAACCTAGATCTTAGGATCACCAATTTCTAGGTAGGGTGTTAATCAAGTATCCTCTTTCGTCATAGGCTTTAAACCCATTTCTCTTGATGATCTCACAACTTGCTCTCGTGACAAATCTTTAGTAAATGGATCCGCTAGGTTGTCGGCCGATTTTATATACTCTATAGAGATCACTCCATTTGAGAGCAGTTGTCTAATGGTTTTGTATCGCCTTCTGATATGATGAGACTTACCATTATACATAAACTTAGTGCCCGTGCTATAGCCGATTGGCTATCACAGTGTACACATAAAACATGCACTGGTTTTTCCCACATAAGGATATCCTCTAAAAAGTTTCGAAGCCATTCTGCTTCCTCTGCCGTTTTGTCTAAAGCAATAAACTCAGATTCCATGGTGGATCTGGCCAATAAAGTTTATTTAGAGGATTTTCATGATACAGCTGCACCACAAAGTGTGAAGACATACCCACTAGTGGATTTTGAGTTCTTGGAGTTCGATATCCAGTTGGTATCACTGTAGCCTTCTAGTACTGCTGGATATCTGGTGTAATGCAGCGCATAACTCTGAGTATGTCGCAGGTAGTTCAATACTCTAGTTATTCCTTTCCGGTGACTTCGTCCTGGATTACTTGTGTAGCGGCTCAGTACATTTACTGAATGTGCTAGGTCCGGTCTTGTACAATTTGTTAAGTACATCAGACTACCGATTACACGTGCATATTTCAGTTGTGATATGCTGTCACCCGTGTTTTTGAACAAGTGAAGACTGGGATCCACAGGACTTTTGGCAGTCCCATTCGAGTAATTCTTGAAGCTTTCAAGTACTTTCTCAGCATAATGTGCTTGAGACAAAGTAATTCCCTCAGACGTCCTAGAAACTTTGATTCCTAGTATGACGTCTGCAACTCCCAAATCTTTCATATCAAACTTGCCACTAATCATGCTCTTAGTTTGTTTGATAATGTCCTTATTGCTCCCAATAATGAGCATGTCGTCTACATACAGACACACCAGAATGTATCCATTTGGAGTATCTTTGATGTAGATACACTTATCACATTCATTTATTTTAAAACCATTTGACATCATAACATTGTCAAATTTTGTATGCCACTGTTTTGGAGCTTGTTTCAGTCCGTACAGGAATTTTACAAGCCTGCACACCTTGTTTTCCTATCCAGGAACTACCCTCAAGTTGTTTCATGTATATTTCTTCTTCTAAATTCTCATTTAGAAATACAGTTTTAACATCCATTTGTTATATTTCCAGGTTACGCAGAGCTACAATAGCTATCAACATTCTTATGGAATTTATTCTTGCAATCGGGGAATATGTATCAAAGAAGTCTAGGCCTTCCTTTTGTCTAAATCCTTGTACCACAAGTCTCACCTTATGTTTCTCTATTGAACCATCTGGTTTCAATTTTTGTTTGAAAATCCATTTGCATCCTAGAGCTTTACATCCAGAAGGCAAATCGACCAACTCTCATGTATGATTTTGCATAATGGAGTCTATTTCACTTTTGATTGCTTCCTTCCACATAGGAGCATCAGGCATAGACATGGCTTTCTTAAATGTTATGTGCTCATTCTCTAACAGAAAGGCTGTTACGAAGTCCGGACCAAATGACTTTGATGTTCTAGCCCGTTTACTACGTCTAGGCTCATCATTATCATGTTCTGGTTCATCAACTGAAGTGCTTGCATTCCCTTTTTCATGTGTACATTTGGAATACGTGATATCCTTGCACGGAAAAAATGTGTTCAAAAAAGGAAGCATTCCTTGATTCCATTATTGTATTCACATGGATATCCGGTATATTTGATTTGTATACCAAGAACCAATATGCACTACTGTTGTGTGCATAGCCTATGAATATGCAATCAATCGTCTTAGGTCCAATGGTGACATGTTTTGGATTAGGTACTGCCACTTTTGCTAGACACCCCACACTTTGAAGTATTTATACGAAGATACATTACCTTTCCACAGTTCGTATGATGTCTTGCCAGTTTTTTTGTGAGGTATTTTATTGAGAATGTAGTTGGCAGTCAGTAATGCTTTTCCCCACATATTTTGGGGTAAGCCAGAATTCAACAACAAGGCATCCAAAATTGCAGGAACGGGGAAGATAGTGCTGAAAATAACTTCAGGCAATGAACTAACACTCACAAATGTGTTGCATGTTCCTGATATTAGAAAGAACTTGGTATCAGGCTCTTTGTTAAGCAAGAATGGATTTGAAGTTGTTCCTGCTTCTGATAATTTTGTGTTGTCTAAAAATGGGATGTACCTGGGTAAAGGATATGTAAAGGATGGACTGTTCAAGTTTAATATAATGACAGTCATCCCTAAAACTATTGTTCCTGTTGTTCCCAAAGTTAATGAAATTACTCCTATTGCCTATGTTGTTGAGTCTTCTTGTGCTTGGCATGAAAGACTAGGCCATGTTAATGTCAATTCTATGCGTAAATTAATTAACATGAATTTGCTACCAAAATTAAGGTAGACAACTCCAAAAAATGTGAAGTTTGCACGGAGGCCAAACTCACTAAAACTCCATCACGTTCTGTAGAAAGAAACACAGAAACTCTAGGCCTAATTCACACAGATCGAAAGTGTCAATGGGCTTATCAGTGCCGAAACACCAATGACCCAAAATGTGACTGCACAATCAGTTGCGACACATTCGGTCGTTCTGTTCACACATATTACTGTGGGAGAAAAACCAGAGAAGTTTAATAGAACTGGATTCAAGAAGTGGCAGGGGAAGATGCAGTTCTACCTGACCACCTTGAAGCTGGACAGGTTTCTCACTGAATCTGTCCCTATATATGCTGGCACCAATGGATGCACACTCCGTTGCTATGGTTGATGCATGGAATCAAGGTGACTACCTCTGCAGAAACTACATTCTGAATGGCTTGGTAGACCCTATGTACAACGTCTACTATGTCTTCAAGATGTCCAAACTCCTGTGGGGGTCTTTAGAGAATAAGTACAAAATAGAAGACGCCGGGTCCAAAAAGTTTATAGTCGGCAAATTTCTGGACTACAAGATGGTTGACTCCAAAACAGTTGTGAGTCAAATCTAAGAACTGCAGGTGATAATGCATGAAATCGCTGCAGAGAACATGACGCTGTTCAAACCATTCCAGGTTGTAGCGTTCATCGAGAACCTTCCACCTGGATGGAAAGACTTCAAGAACTATCTCAAGCACAAGCGAAAGGAGATGTCTCTTGAAGACCTCATTGTCAGGTTGCGCATCGAATAGGAGAATCGCAAGGCTGACAGGTCCTATGAAAATCAGTCCATAGAAAAGGCAAACATGGTGAAACATGAACAGAAAGGCAAAAAGAGAAAGTTCTTGCCACAGGCCTCGAACAAAAAACCGGCAGCAAAAAGGTTTGCTGGAAAATGCCACAAATGTGGTAAGCTGGGCCAGAGAATTTCTGAATGCCGCAGCAAGGACAACAACCGTGCTGGAACTGGACAGGCAAAAGGGAATGACAGATCCCATGCACACATAGCTGAGAACTTGTCCACCGGTCTCTCTGACCTGGACCTCTGTGCTATTGTATCAGAGGTGAATCTGGTGGGGAGCAATTCTCGAGAGTGGTGGTATAACACTGGGGCCACCAAGCACATCTGCTCAGACAAGGAGATGTTCACTTCATACCAGAAGTGCAACAAGAATGAACAGATGTTCATGGGTAATTCTTCCACCTCCAAAATTGCTTTAAGATTGTTAGAACAAGAATTTCATAAAACAGAAATGCTAACAACAATTGTGAAGAGTTACAATTACAGGAAATAAAATAACAAAACAAACCATACAATAAAGAGTCGATATTTGAATATCTCTGTCCTTAAAGAAATTTTCGCCCCGTAGTGTGATGGTGGTTGATGAAATGTCTCCTAGGATACAACTGTATTACCTTTTTCCTAAAGAGCAGCACCCTAACTTCAGAGATTTGATCGAACAGGAGCTGTGTTGTATTCTCAGTGTTGACTCAGAGAGGAAAAAGAAGAGGAAGATTTGGACTGGATTTTTCAGAACTATCCCTCTGGCAGACAAAATGGACTGGTTTTATAGGAGATTGAGAGCAACTGAAGGGTCCATTAATCTGTAACAGCAGAGTAATGGTCCACTACTCTGTAACAGCAGAGTGGTGGTTTAAAGTCATAACTGATGAGCCATTACTCTACTGTTACAGAATAATGGTACCAGTTACTGAAGTTGAAAAGCCTTAACAGTATACTGGGGGAAAAATTTCTGACTGGGGCAAAAACAAAAAAAAAAGGCCAGAGCCAAGCTAGACCAGACCAAACCAAGCCAAGCTCAGCCGAAGCTGGGGGAGCCAAGCCAAGCCAGACCAGACCAAACCAAGTGTGCGTGTGTGTGTTTGTCATTTTGGCTAAGTCCTCTCTCCACTACACGTTAGTGGTAACCCCCGGGCCATGCCCTTTAGTCCAAATTTTTAGTATATATACCAGAAAAAACTTTACCCATTTTCGATATGGGACTATCCATTTTCTCCAAGTATCCAAGTTAGTACATAGCGAGTACTCAACTTTGGACCAACATTTCTCATTCATACGGAATTCGTTTTTGGCACATAAGTACTGTAACACCCCGAATTTCAGATCAGGATAAACTCGGGATTTCACAGGATCTTTACTTCACATCGTACAATTTTACAAGGAAAATTTAAAACTTTTTCACTAATACATCAGAGTTCAATTACAACTTGGTTTTACATAGCGGAAGAATAAAATTTATAATAAAACATTTGCAACATCTTTAAAAATAAAACAGCATCAGCATATCCACTTTATAGCTCCATGAATGGTCCTTTACCTGCATGTTAATCTGTGGGCTCGTCAGTTACTTACAACTGACGAAATGTTATACACGGCTATCCTCTCTATGCCGGGAATAGTATAACGATCTCATACTTTAACAAATCACAAAAAGATTGAATGAACAAGTAAAGTGTCAAAAGTGATTATTCTAAACATAAGTGTATGTCATGTCTTAATGCCTAATGCACACAATTCTACACTAGGATGACACTAATGCACACTTGTTCAGATTCTATGCATCCCATACTACATAGGTCTGAGGGCAAGTGCCTACGTACTCCATATTGAAGGGTTCGATCCCTCGCCATGAGACTACCCAGTAATAAAATAAGTTTTAGAGTTATTTCACAGATACGGATCTCAGCCTCCCTGGCTAGCCTCCCTGGCTTATATTAACAGATCCCAACCTCCCTGGCTATTATATCGTGATGATATTCCCGTAAATACCCTTCTAGCCCCAGTATGTACATAATCTTTGGAGTATGGTAAACATCCGCCGACTACCCTAAGTCCCGGATAAAATACAGTCCATCTCCTACGGAGCAACCACAGTCCACCAACTGGGTCTATAGCCACGGAGATCCACCGCCGACTATATAGAAGCACTCATTTACGTTTGCACAAGTTTATTACATCTTCACTTAAGTGCCTAATTATTTTTTAGTTCAAGACATGAATATGTTATCACCCTAGAATCAGTTTTTACCTCATACCGGATTTATTCACAAAATACGAGATCGCCCGACGGCATTATCTCAAAATCAAGTCTCAAAATCTTTCTTTCAAAATTTACCGGCAACCGAGGTCTTACTAATTCTAAATCATAAATCTTTCATGTCCAAGAAACGTGGGTATCCATACCCCTTAATAATCATGTCTTAACTTATTATATTCATGTCCATAATTTGTTCTATGTCTCTTTTGAACACTATTCATAATAATAATTCTTTTTCATGACTTCATTTCATTCAACAGAATTTTATCCCTTTCACAAACATGATTTTATCACTTGCAACCTCATTTGCAATTTAAATAATCAAGTAAGCAACACAAATGAATAATCCCATCAAGGACAATTAATTTACAAATCTACATTTACTTTTCTTCTAATGATGCAAATCATGTTCTTCAATTAGTTTTTGAAGACAATTATCATTCTATCTCAAAGTCACTTTTATTATCTCCGATATACATGAAAAGTTCTAAAAATTATTTTAAAATAATTCCATTTCATTTTGTATGAATAATAGGATTTATTCTCAAATTTTAATTTGCACTAAGACTCCAAAAAAAAAAAAAAAAAAACACAAAAAAAAATATAAAAGCTCACGAAGGGTTTTGAACCCGTGAACTCACACAGCCAACACCCAAAGGCCAAGCCTTTAACCACTAAGTCCTCTGTGGACTTGTGTTCAGTTACTCCTTTTGAAGTCTTTTGTACACACTTTCGGTTGAGTTTATTTATTAAAAAGAAAATGAAAACCAAAAGAATGTTTTGGGCTTTCTGAGATTCGAACCCAGACCAAACGGCAAGGCAACGCAACGCTAGTCCACGGGGCTAGTTGCGCCCAACGCTATAGTAACACTTCGATTGATTTTGTTTCAGTTTCTGTTATCTCATTATTATCATAAAACTCAATTTTTCATGTGATCAAATCTTTCCTTAATCTACAAATAATTATTTAAACTGAAATTTAATTACTAACAGAAACTTTGGATTAAAAAAAATTTCATATTCGATAATAGATTGAAATTTCAAAGTCATTTCTTCTCTTTTGTTACAAGAATTTATTTTAATCAAACTAGAAATTTTGTATTCTCTTACAAAAATTTTAATAAAACATGTATACTCATTTTTACTTTACCAAAACTCCATTTTTTATTACAAAGAAAATCTCTCCATACATTTTCACAATTTCTAGTTTTCTACACTTGTACATTAGCATACAAATGACAATTTCTTTTTATTTTAAATTTCCAAACTACATGACACTACCTTGTTTCTTAATTAATAACAACATTTCTACAAGTTAACATACAAAAAAAGAAGAACATGAATTTTGTCTTCTAATTATCACATCAAATTTGTACTACTCATTAACCATAATAGCATGCTAATGTATGACAATTACTCAATCAATTCTTTTTCTCATTACCACTAACATGACTTGTTTTAGTAATCATACATGAACTACTTATCATTCTCATCTCATACCATAGCATAGATTATATAAGAAATTCTATACTACTCATTATTTATTACTTAGCATACATTATTCTAAATTAGAAAGTATAGGATCACCCACCTTATTGAAGCTTGAACAATGAAAGGAAAGATAGAACATCACTCCTAGCTTCACAAGCACTTCCTAGTCCTCTTCTCCTCCTAGCAAAAGCTCCAAGCAAGAGAACACATCTTTTCTTACTCTCTTTCTTTTTTTTTCCTTTCCCTCTTTTCTTTCTCTCTTGCTTCTCTTTTCTTTCTTCTCTCTCTTATTTATTTTATTTTTGGTGTGAAAAAGAATGAGAAATGAGTTGCTATTTATAGGACAATGCTAGGGACTATATTGCAAAATCTCCCACCTAATAACTTCTCATTTTTATTCTCTTTTTAATTATTCATCTTTTCATTTCTTAACTCCTAAAAACTCCCAACCTTTCATATACCCACTTCTCTAATTCTCTAACTCCCATACTCTCTCTCTTCCCACTCCTTCCAAAACCGGCCATTTGCCCAAGTTGAACCCGGTTAATACACAGCATGGGCTCATCAAATGGGCCTCCATCTTTCAATTTCTATTACACATTTTTCATACTTCACCATTCCATACCCATTTACCAAAACACCATATTATAAATTCTAAAACCACATCAAGCCCAATACAAAACAAAGCCCATTCCTTTGTTGTCTTTATACAAACCGTGGCCCACCCCATTCATTCACCATATACCATCATATATTAGCCATGAATATATTAGCATGCACAATCAGCCAACATTATTTTTTCACCTTTCAAAGTATATTTTTAACATATGTATATATGTAACCAGCATATTATATATTCACAAATCCATATGTTAATACTACTATACTATATATGTCTCTTTGAAAATTACGGGGTGTTACACATATTCTGAAATTTATTTTGAAAATAAATACACTCAAATATGTTAGCTTAAAACACGTGCGTTGCACGTAAAATATTAAAATGCAAAAATTAACTTTATTGATGAAAAATTATTAAATATAATCGAAAACAATATAAGCAAAATTATATTTACTAGTTTATATATATTTCATGATGAAATCACAACACATAGAAAGCACGTGCATTATACGTGCAGAAAATTGAAAAATGCATTTTAATCAAAATAGAGGGAAAATAAATTTCAGTTTTATAAAATAGATTTAAACACATAAAAATAAATAATTTAAACCTATAAAAAATATTGTACGTAGTGGTGGAAACACGTGCATCAAAAGCACGTAAATCCCAGGGATTGAAATATTATATTTTAGTTGACTGAAATCAATACGGAAAATGTATAAATAGAACGAATCCAAAATATGTAGTGAAACACATTACAAAATATACGTGCGTAACACCCAGGAGCAAAATTGTAATTTTCAATTTTGCGGGGTGTTACACTCTCCCCCCCTTAGAGTAGTTCCGTCCCCGGAACTCGCTAGAGTGAAGGTTGTATTTTGTACATCTCACAGAAAATATTTGTATTTAGAAAACTGCAACTTTAAGAAAAATAAATGCAACCAACAAGACAAACTCTTTATAAGAAAATTATGAATATTAAGATGTTACAAGACGGAACAAGAAAATTAGGAAAATGGCATAAGAACTGAAATATGACAAGAGATAGAATAGTTTGAGATAAATTTTCGTACAAAAATAATATTAGATAAGCTATTAGATAAAAGGGAAAAGTCAATTAAGTCGTTACCTTCGAAATAGTTCGGAAAACAATGTGGTGAAGAAAACATAGTCAATAGGTAATTTAGAAAAAATTATCAATGTAATAACTGGTAGAAAATTCGCAAACTGTATTACGAAATCGAATTAGCAATTTAAAACAAGACCATTGAATAAGAGCTTGGAAAAATAAATGGGAATGAGACTTAGTTGAAAGTATAGATAACATAAAATGACTTCGTATATCAATTAATAAAATAGTTTGTAAGGTAACTATAATAATTATACACACAATTTGAAAAAATAGAAAGCATACGTTGAAATACTTTGTGAATATACAAAATTTTGTAATAATTTATAACATTAAGACAAAATAGTGTAAAGCACATACACGAGATGAAAACACAATTGAAAACAATAATTATATAGTACAGCAAATTAGGACAATAGACATAAACAAGTATATTAATGTAGTGATTAGATGATGGTAAAGTGATATGTATAATAAGAATATTGAAATATATGATATATATAGAAATCATTGGGAGAATATATGTAATAACTAAGAGTGTAAAGACAGTTAAAATTTGAGAAAAGATAATGTATAAATAGTGAGTATATGCATTATATTAAAGAAGTGTAAAACTTTAAAAGTAGTGAGTAGCGATTAATAGAAAAATGAATATATCAAAACAAATATGCAATAATAATAGTACCGAATGTAGACAATAAAACAAATGGTAGGTCATATTTACATAGGTAGAAAATTTTCAATCTTGTTAAGAACATATAGGATAAGATAATATAGTATCATAGAAATCAGATCATATAAAATGAGAGCACATAAGAAAATTTCATAAGAAAAATCCAAAATAATAAATGAAGAAAATAATTGTTGAAATATTAATTTAATAAACGGCAACTTGACAAAATACGTAAAGAGTAGATATAAACGGGTGAACATAAAAGACCAAATTTTAAGTTTGAAAAACAAGTTTAAAATATCAAGACTAAGGAAGATAGATAAATAATAAATATTCAAATCATTTAATAACATAAGAAAATTTTTATTTGAAAAAAAAAATATGGAGACAGTAGCATGATAAAAATCTATAAAATAATTTGTGAGGAAAGTGTGTAAGGTATCATGAATGACGGTTCAAGCCAACCACGCTTTTACTGCGCCACTCTGATACTCAGGGGAAAATGTGCTCGCATACACTCTCATATTGATGTATACGAGGAGAACATCATGAATGAAATTGAATGCAAGTTCAATAACAACTTCATTCATGACTCCAGCCATCCAAAAGAAAGAGAAAACATCAGTGCATAGAGCAACACAAATGTAAATCACTTACATTTAAATCTCTATAGACTGAAACTCACACTCTAGTGTCTGTAGGAATAATGTTGTAACTACTCAATAAGGTGTCACGGGTTCTAGACTATAGTTAATGATCTTACTACTCTTCCTAAACAAATCTTTAGTCTATCAAGTTCTGATTTACTTGGGTTAGCCGTAAGAGTCGGTTCCCAGCTAGCGGTGGTCCGAAGACGCTTAAATACCGTGTCGCTTAGGGCTGTTTACACCCGGTTGACAGAAGAACTCTTTTGGCTTGTTCCCAAATTTATCGTCCCTTTTTATCGTTCCTTATAAACTTGTACTACTTGTGAAGCATGCTCTGATACCATCTGTAACACCCCGAATTTCAGATAAGGATAAACTCGGGATTTCACAGGATCTTTATTTCACTTCGTACAATTTTACAAGGAAAATTTAAAACTTTTTCACTAATACATCAGAGTTCAATTACAACTTGGTTTTACACAGCGGAAGAATAAAATTTACAATAAAACATTTGCAACATCTTTAAAAATAAAACAGCGTCAGCATATCCACTTTATAGCTCCATGAATGGTCCTTTACCTGCATGTTAATCTGTGGGCTCGTCAGTTACTTACAACTGACGAAATGTTATACACGGCTATCCTCTCTATGCCGGGAATAGTATAACGATCTCATACTTTAACAAATCACAAAAAGATTGAATGAACAAGTAAAGTGTCAAAAGTGATTATTCTAAACATAAGTGTATGTCATGTCTTAATGCCTAATGCACACAATTCTACACTAGGATGACACTAATGCACACTTGTTCAGATTCTATGCATCCCATACTACATAGGTCTGAGGGCAAGTGCCTACGTACTCTATATTGAAGGGTTCGATCCCTCGCCATGAGACTACCCAGTAATAAAATAAGTTTTAGAGTTATTTCACAGATACGGATCTCAGCCTCCCTGGCTTATATTAATAGATCCCAGCCTCCCTGGCTATTATATCGTGATGATAATCCCGTAAATACCCTTCTAGCCCCAGTATGTACATAATCTTTGGAGTATGGTAAACATTCGCCGACTACCCTAAGTCCCGGATAAAATACAGTCCATCTCCTACGGAGCAACCACAATCCACCAACTGGGTCTATAGCCACGGAGATCCACCGCCGACTATATAGAAGCACTCATTTACGTTTGCACAAGTTTATTACATCTTCACTTAAGTGCCTAATTATTTTTTAGTTCAAGACATGAATATGTTATCACCCTAGAATCAGTTTTTACCTCATACCGGATTTATTCACAAAATACGAGATCGCCCGACGGCATTATCTCAAAATCAAGTCTCAAAATCTTTCTTTCAAAATTTACCGGCAACCGAGGTCTTACTAATTCTAAATCATAAATCTTTCATGTCCAAGAAACGTGGGTATCCATACCCCTTAATAATCATGTCTTAACTTATTATATTCATGTCCATAATTTGTTCTATGTCTCTTTTGAACACTATTCATAATAATAATTCTTTTTCATGACTTCATTTCATTCAACAGAATTTTATCCCTTTCACAAACATGATTTTATCACTTGCAACCTCATTTGCAATTTAAATAATCAAGTAAGCAACACAAATGAATAATCCCATCAAGGACAATTAATTTACAAATCTACATTTACTTTTCTTCTAATGATGCAAATCATGTTCTTCAACAATTTAGTTTTTGAAGACAATTATCATTCTATCTCAAAGTCACTTTTATTATCTCCGATATACATGAAAAGTTCTAAAAATTATTTTAAAATAATTCCATTTCATTTTGTATGAATAATAGGATTTATTCTCAAATTTTAATTTGCACTAAGACTCCAAAAAAAAAAAAAAAATAAACACAAAAAAAAATATAAAAGCTCACGAAGGGTTTTGAACCCGTGAACTCACACAGCCAACACCCAAAGGCCAAGCCTTTAACCACTAAGTCCTCTGTGGACTTGTGTTCAGTTACTCCTTTTGAAGTCTTTTGTACACACTTTCGGTTGAGTTTATTTATTAAAAAGAAAATGAAAACCAAAAGAATGTTTTGGGCTTTCTGAGATTCGAACCCAGACCAAACGGCAAGGCAACGCAACGCTAGTCCACGGGGCTAGTTGCGCCCAACGCTATAGTAACACTTCGATTGATTTTGTTTCAGTTTCTGTTATCTCATTATTATCATAAAACTCAATTTTTCATGTGATCAAATCTTTCCTTAATCTACAAATAATTATTTAAACTGAAATTTAATTACTAACAGAAACTTTGGATTAAAAAAAATTTCATATTCGATAATAGATTCAAATTTCAAAGTCATTTCTTCTCTTTTGTTACAAGAATTTATTTTAATCAAACTAGAAATTTTGTATTCTCTTACAAAAATTTTAATAAAACATGTATACTCATTTTTACTTTACCAAAACTCCATTTTTTTATTACAAAGAAAATCTCTCCATACATTTTCACAATTTCTAGTTTTCTACACTTGTACATTAGCATACAAATGACAATTTCTTTTTATTTTAAATTTCCAAACTACATGACACTACCTTGTTTCTTAATTAATAACAACATTTCTACAAGTTAACATACAAAAAAAGAAGAACATGAATTTTGTCTTCTAATTATCACATCAAATTTATACTACTCATTAACCATAATAGCATGCTAATGTATGACAATTACTCGATCAATTCTTTTTCTCATTACCACTAACATGACTTGTTTTAGTAATCATACATGAACTACTTATCATTCTCATCTCATACCATAGCATAGATTATATAAGAAATTCTATACTACTCATTATTTATTACTTAGCATACATTATTCTAAATTAGAAAGTATAGGATCACCCACCTTATTGAAGCTTGAATAATGAAAGGAAAGATAGAACATCACTCCTAGCTTCACAAGCACCTCCTAGTCCTCTTCTCCTCCTAGCAAAAGCTCCAAGCAAGAGAACACTTCTTTTCTTACTCTCTTTCTTTTTTTTTTTCCTTTCCCTCTTTTCTTTCTCTCTTGCTTCTCTTTTCTTTCTTCTCTCTCTTATTTATTTTATTTTTGGTGTGAAAAAGAATGAGAAATGAGTTGCTATTTATAGGACAATGCTAGGGACTATATTGCAAAATCTCCCACCTAATAACTTCTCATTTTAATTCTCTTTTTAATTATTCATCTTTTCATTTCTCAACTCCTAAAATCTCCCAACCTTTCATATACCCACTTCTCTAATTCTCTAACTCCCAAACTCTCTCTCTTCCCACTCCTTCCAAAACCGGCCATTTGCCCAAGTTGAACCCGGTTAATACACAGCATGGGCTCATCAAATGGGCCTCCATCTTTCAATTTCTATTACACATTTTTCATACTTCACCATTCCATACCTGTGGTAGGGTAAAAATGGCCTGAGGCCCAACCAGGGCCCAATACAATTCTCACTCGAAAAGGTAAAAATAGCTATCTAGCTCGGCCCCGAACCACTTCAGGGTCGGCGCCGAACCTCATGTTTGCCCTCACAGTAATGGCCTCCTCGTGCCGACGAGCCTCGGTAGTCCTCGGAGTCCGACCCGTGACAGTGCCACAAGCCGTCCCCCCTCTCTGGCGAAGCAGAAGGATGACCTGGCGCAGCCTAGGCCCTCCGATTCTCCCAGAAGCACAGAAGACCCACGATCAGCCATGTCAGCTCCAAATACCACCCAGGGTTTTGCCACGTCAGCCCTATACCGCTCCTGGTATGGCCACGTCTGCCCTAAACCCCCTGGGCCCTCTGCCACGTCAGGCCCATGGGCTTTCAGGTCCAGACCCGGCCCCCAAGCGGATCCAAACCCGGTTGGAATTCTCTATAAATACTAGACCCTCACCCACCTTTTCAGGTAATCAATCTTTTGCCACTTAAATATACCTAGTTATTGCTACTCTCTCACAGAGACTGACTAGATCGTCGGAGGGTCCGCCACCGGGATAAACCCTGGTGTTTCAGGACCGTCTGCAGGTACACAAGACCTCGGATCCGACCCCTCAGATCCGAGCCCAGACTTCAACATCATTCCGAGCTCATCGTAGGTTCTAGAAGGTCAACCGAAGATCGGCAGACGAGCAGCATTCTCCTTCAAATACAAATCGAGTCCGAACTCACACCTGGTGCATCCACACGTCTCCCAGAAATAAACCGCATCAGGTTGGCGCCGTCTGTGGGAACCGCTTCAGAAGCCGATCCGAGCCAGACCCTCGAGGGGCCTCGACAACCGAATCCTCATGGCCTCCAAAGGCAAGGGGGCTGCTTCCTCCGTCAACCGACGGGACTCGCCCCCACCAAATGCTAACGCCGGGCCACGCACTTCAAAACATAGGGCTCCCCCTCAAGAGTCCCAAAGGAGCGTCACCCAGCCAGTCCAGCCCGACCTCCGGGGGATAATCCTCAACCGCAAGATTACCCGCAACAGGGGAAGGGCCGCTTCCAACCCGGCCCCGAACCGTCCAAGACCGCCCCCCGAGGGACGAAGACCCGCGCTCAGCCGAGTCGGAAGACAACCCTCGGACCGACCAAGCCGGGTCGAGGGAGCCCCCGTCACTCACAAGGAGTTCCAAGACTTCCGAAGAGAAATTCTGGGAGCTATCCGACGGGCCCCCAGAGAAGAAACCCTCCATTCCCAAACAGGGTCGGACGCCGAAGCCAGCGCGTCCCGCCCATCATCAATCCAGCAAGAGGACGACGGCGTACTCCTAAGGCGCCTACGAGAAATGGAGGATCGCCTCGATCACATAGGGGACGGCGGCCAACGAGCGGCTCAGGGGTACAGACCTGTCCGTCCTCCCTTCTCCGCCCCCATCCTCCAAGCGGAAATACCCAGGAATTTCTGACCCCCTCAATTCGAGACTTACGACGGCGAGGGAGATCCTGCTGATCACATGGAGGGTTTCAAAACCCTTATGATGATTCACAGCGCCTCGGATCCCCTGCTATGCCGAGCCTTCCCTGCTACTCTTCGGGGTCCAGCTCGTGAGTGGTTCTCGAAGCTCGCCCCCGGCTCCGTTTACTCCTTCGACCAACTCGAGGGCAATTTTCTCGCCCACTTTGTCACTAGCCGGAAGGTCGAAAGGACCAGCGCCTCATTACTAGGGCTCAGACAGATAGAGGGGGAATCACTCAGGGTGTTCGTTCGGAGATTTACCGCTGAGGCGAGGTCGGTCTCCTCCCTCGACCCTGGCGTCGCTTCAGTGGCATTCCGACACAACGTCCGTCATGGACAGCTGAAGGCTTCTCTGGCGAAGAGACCCCCCGTCGACTTTCCCGACCTCCTCAATAGGGTTGAGAAATACATTAGGGCAGAAGAAGCCCTTAACCCCGAAGATGCCAGG
Source organism: Hemerocallis citrina (assembly GCA_017893485.1). Classification (NCBI taxonomy): domain Eukaryota; kingdom Viridiplantae; phylum Streptophyta; class Magnoliopsida; order Asparagales; family Asphodelaceae; genus Hemerocallis; species Hemerocallis citrina. The sequence continues at coordinate 29,416,269 of CM030361.1, read as the reverse complement.
GACGCCACCGGGAAGGGAAAGCAGAAGACCGAAGAAGTCGAGCCATCAAAGAAAGCTCCAAGGGACCCGGGGGCCGTGAAGAAGGTCCCGCCGGTCCCCCGCTTCGAGAGGTACACTCCCTTGACACATAACGTATCCGCCATCCTCTTGGAAATCGAAGACAAGGGCATTGTCCGACTACCTCCCCGATCCAATAACAACAAGAATCGAGATCAGCGCTTCTACTGCCGCTTCCACAGAGAGCATGGGCACGAAACCGACCAGTGCCGAGCCCTGAAAGACGAAATCGAGGAACTCATTTCAAGGGGGTACCTCCGAGAGTTTACCCGAGAAGGCCCACTGGACCGGCGAGACGCTAGGAACCGGAGGCCCTCGCCTCCGAACCCTCCTCCAAACCACGCCCAGGGTCGGGACCCCGATTCCGAGGGAGCCACAGATATACCTTTCATCTTACACTGTGTCCACGGAGGGCCGTTGGGAGGTGAATCGAATACTTCCCGAAAAGCCTTCATCCGAGAGGTGAACGCTGTCCGAGACAACCCCTCGCCCAAACTGCAGTCAAGGCCGGTCTCCTTCTCAGGGGAGGACCTCGAAGGTGTCCGCTTGCCCCACTGCGATGCCCTCGTCATCAGTCTCCACATGGCTAATTGTGAAGTTCGCAGAATCCTCGTCGACAACGGCAGCTCGGTGAATATTCTTTTCCTCGAAGCCTTCGAGAATCTCAAGTTACCCAGAGGCAAACTCAAGCCGGCCGGGTACACCTTGCACGGGTTCTCCGGCGTCCCTGTCGTGATAGAAGGGATTGTTACCCTCGACGTTACCGCCGGATCGACTCCTGTCAAAAGGACCGAGTCCATGGACTTCATGGTAGTCAGCGTCAAGGCGGCTTACAACGCCATACTCGGCCGACCTGGACTATGCTCCCTCCAAGCGGTGCCGTCGGCTTACCATCTGAAGCTCAAATTCCCCACCCCGCAAGGAGTCGGCGTCGTCCGAGGCAGCCAAGAAGCAGCACGGTCATGCTACATGACCACCGTCGGGGGAGGTGTGTTCCCCCTCGACGCCGGGCGAACATAGATTGTAACGCCCCGAATTTCAAATAAGGATAAATTCGAGATTTCACAGGATCTTTACTTCACTTCGTACAATTTTACAAGGAAAATTAAAACTTTTCATCAACAATACATCAGAGTTAAATTACAACTTGGTTTTACACAGCGGAAGAATGAAATTTACAATAAAACGTTTACAACATCTTTAAAATAAAACAGCATCAGCATATCCACTTTATAGCTCCATGAATAGTCCTTTACCTGCATATCAATCTGTGCGCACGTCAATTACTTTCAACTGACGAAATGTTATACACGGCTATCCTCTCTATGCCGGGAATAGTATAACGATCTCATACTTTAACAAATCACAAAAAGATTGAATGAACAAGTAAAGTGTCAACAGTGATTATTCTAAACATAAGTGTATGTCATGCCTTAATGCCTAATGCACACATTTCTATACTAGGATGACACTAATGCACACTTGTTCAGATTCTATGCATCACATACTACATAGGTCTGAGGGCAAGCGCCTACGTACTCCACATTAAAGGGTTCGATCCCTCGCCATGAGACTACCCAGTAATAAAACAAGTTTTAGAGTTATTTCATAGATACGGATCTCAGCCTCCCTGGCTATAATAACAGATTCCAGCCTCCCTGGCTATTATATCGTGAGAATAATCCCGTAAATGCCCCTCTAGCCCCGGTATATACATATTCTTTGGAGTATGGTAAACATCCGCCGACTACCCTAAGTCCCGGATAAAATACAGTCCATCTCCTACGGAGCAACCATAGTCCACCAACTGGGTCTATAGCCACGGAGATCCACCGCCGACTATATAGAAGCACCCATTTACGTTTGCACAAGTCTATTACATCTTCACTTAAGTGCCTAATTATTCTTAAGTTCAAGACATGAATAATTTCCACTCATAGAATTAGTTTTACCTCCTACCGGACTTAATCAATAAATATGAGATCGCCTCACGGCAATATCTCAAAATCATATCATTCTTTTCTTTCATTTTTGCCGGTAACCGAAGTCTTACTAATTCTTAATCATAATCTTTCATGTACAAGAAACATGGGTACACATACCCTTTAGTAATCATGTCTTAAACTTATATAATTTCTTCTTTCAACTTAATCACAAGTAATCATAGTCTCATCATTATTCATTATCTAGTCATCCGTTCACATTCTTTATAAGCAAAGGAATAATTTCTTTTAAGAACACAATTCTATCACATGAGATTTCATAATAAGATCAAGCCATTATAATGTCTCACTTTACTTAGAATATTCTTCGAACAAATAAGAGTAAAATTCTCTTCAAGAAAATCACTTCACAAAAGTAATACTTTACATTTCTTCTTAAAACATATAAACCTTGTAGTAAATATGAAGACTACATTATACAATGCAAAAGTAGCCGAACAACTAGTTTGCTATAGTTTGCTTGGGTACATAGGCCAAATATTTTCGAAAGTGGACCAGTTATGGACTAACTTTGGTAAATATTTTCAAAAGTGGACCAGTCGGGTAAATATTTTCCACGGTGGATCAGTTTCGGAAATTATTTTCTTTTTACCCTTTTCATTATCCCTTCCATTATCCCCCCGTGCACGTGTGCACGTGTATGATACTAATTATTATAATCATATACATGCTTATAATATAATATTCCTGAAGGTATCAATTGGTTTGAAATAATGTATATGTACCCATATGTTAAAATAATTATGAACCATATTGCAAAGTACTAAATAAACATGAACATCCCGGAATTTAAACTAAATTATTGCATATCGTAAATGATGTACCATGTTTAATATAATTATAATATTAGCCCTTATGCTAATAAATTTATTAAAAACATTTGTTATGGATAATTATTACCAATACAATAATTCTTTCCAAAATTCTATATGAATTTTCACAAAACTAATTTATAATTTCTAGCATGGTATTTCTACAACTAGAAAGTAAGAAACCATCCACTTTACTAAAAGAAAATTTTCTTTTTAACCATAATGAAATCTCTTCCAATAATCTCATAATTACTAGTTTCTACATTTACACATTAACAAGCTAATGAAAGTTTCTCCTTACTTTTTGTTCTCATTTCTAAGCAACATGACAATGCTTTGTTTCTTAATCAACAATAATATTTCTACAATTTAACATACACAAAAGCATGAATTTATTTTCTAATTATCATATTAAACTTATACTATTCATTAAATAGCATGCTAATGTATAATCAATCAATTCCTTTTTCTCATTAATCCCTAACATGATTTAATTTATTAATCATACATGAACTACTTATCATTCTCAACTCATACCATAGCATAAATCATATAAGAAATTCCATACTACTCATTACTTATTACTTAGCATGCATTATTCTAAATTAGAAAGTATGGGGTCACCCACCTTATTGAAGCTTGAACAATTGAAGGAAAGATGTGACACTTCTTCTAGCTCCAAGACAACTCCTAGCAATGGCTCCTCCTCCTAGCAAGCTCTCTTTCCCTAGCAATGGCTTCCTCTAGCAATTCCTCCAAAAGGACCCTCACTCTCTTTCTTTTATTCTTCTCTTTCTCTTATTTATTTTATTTTTGGTGTGAAAAAGAATGAGAAATGGGTTGCTATTTATAGGACAATGCTAGGGACTATATTGCAAAATCTCCCACCTAATAACTTCTCATTTTAATTCTCTTTATAATTCTCACCTCTTCATATTTTTAACTCCTAAAACCTCCATCTCTTCATCTCCCCACTCTCCACTAACTCAACCTACCAACTCTTCTCCTCCCCTTGCCCAAAAAATGGTCCAAATACATTTGTGTATGCATGCACACATGCATAAACAAATATGAACACATTTCTATAACTCTAAATGTGTACTAATATGTGTAACTTGTCATGTATTAGTACATGTTTAACTAAAAATGTGATTTTAATAGTGGGCTTGCTACATGGGCTCATTACTAATTAATTTATTTAATTATCTAGTGGGCTCCTTTCCTAATGGGCCATATTTTAGTTTATAGGTTCATGGATCAAAAGAAAGGCTAAATAAAACTAATGCATGCTAAAAATAGTAAAATGAGAGTAGCAAAATGAGAATAAAAATTTGCACGTGCACCATACGTGCAGAAAAAATTGAAAAATGCATTTTAATCAAAAACAAGGGGAAAATAAATTTTCGTTTTATAAAATAGATTTAAATACATAAAAATAAATAATTTAAACCTATAGAAAATATTATACGTAGTGGTGGAAACACGTGCATCAAAAACACGTAAAAAGCACGTACATTATGGAGACTAAAATATTATATTTTAGTTGACTGAAATCAATACGGAAAATGTATAAATAGTACGAATCCAAAATATGTAGTGAAATTCATTATAAAATATACGTGCGTAACACCCAGGGGCAAAATTGTAATTTCCAATTTTGTGGGGTGTTACATAGATTATGGCCTGGCTAAGTGTAAATCTATTTTTGTGTAAAACCTCATATGTAAAGGGCTATCTTAGCGGCCCTCCCTATCTTATACTAAAAATACCCCTTTTTGTCCGAACCCAAATGTCTCGATAGACTCAATCCGAGTCCAGACTAAGGGTTCTTCCTAAGGCCTCACTTCGATCCCTCGCGGACCGGTGGAGCCGAACCTTGCCTCCGACATTATGCGCTACACTACTAGCCGGAGCGACGAAGGAAAAGGATTCTTTATTCGTGCCCCTTTATTTCCGTTCTGAAAAAATAAAAGAAACAAAGACCGTTACAGGACCACTCCGCTCATCTCAAACCAGAAGAAATCTTAGGGCCCTTCGGGTCCAATGAGGCGCGAAAGTACTCCGACCAAGCAACTAGGAGCCCCTCTCCTCGTTATGATAGTCCTTAGCCTCAGCCACGGTCGACACTCCAGCCACAGAACTCTGGGCGTCATCCGGTCGCGTACGCTGCAACAGCAACAGCGCAGAGGGAACCCCCTCTGCTTGCCGACCCGCGGAGGAAGAGAACGAGACGCCGAACATCGCCTTGTAACGATGTATCTCCATCTCCTTCTCCACAAAGACGTCGCGAAGCAACCCCCCAGGAAAGGGCCTCGGCGCCAAGGTGCTTAACTCGGCCTGTACGAGGTCCACACCGCCGAGCTCCCAATCCCACATCGCCCTCCTCAGCCGACGCGCCTCCTCATTTAAGGCTTCGGACTTATTCCGATAAAAGTTACAAACTGTATCAGTGTCCCGAGCCCCCCTTCGGTGACAAACCAGCGCGGCCTCCAGGGCCTTAACTCAACACCGGAGCCACGCCACATAGAAACTACGGGAGTCCACCTCGGGGAGGAGAGCCGCGACCTACAAGAAAACCAGCCAACTTAACACACATTCGCGAGAAAGTTCGGAAATGACCGAGGTCAAAACAGTTGGCCGCTCAAAAAACTTTTTTTTACTACTATAAATCCTTGTACTTCTTACAAAAAATGCGGTGGCCAGTCTGCGGGAGGCAAATACAGTCGAGGAAGAGAAAAAGAAAGATAAAAAATATACAACTCAATGTCCCACCTCGGCCTCGACAGACGGATCCGCGGGTGCGTCGGCTGGTGGATCGAGGGCAGGCCCTTCTTTGCCAGGAGTCTTCGACGTCCCCTCGATCTCCATGTCATACTCAAAATTGGACAGATCGAGGGTCGGGAAGAAGTGCCTCACGTGACTGAGGACCTTCGCATAACTTTTGTCCTGGGCCTCGATCACCATCATCTGACCCGTAGTCATCACCTCCTTCGCCTCCTTGGTGAACTTCGTCTTCAGGGAAGCCACCTTCTTCTCCCACTCTGTATCCTTGGCCTTGAGCTGGAGCTCCAGCTGCTGCTCCCTCTTGTGCGAACCCTCAAGTTCGATCCGCATCTCCTTCATCTCCCGCTCGCTCTTTTCCGCCCGAGCTCGCTCCTGGGCCAGGGACGCCTCGTAGAGGTTCTTTATGTTGGCCCCCTGTATGCAAGCCTACAATCAACGAGCACAGATAAAGATAAGGCGTCCGGACGAAAATCAACGAGGGGGACAGGGTTGACGGACTTACCAGCACAGTGGCCTGCGCCAGGCGTGCGAACGCCACCTCCACGGGCTCGCCCTCCATCGCCTTACGGTCACGAGGGGTCGCCAACTTCTCCACCACCTCGACGGCTTGGGCCTCCTCGGTCAGGCAGTCCCCCATCCGAACCGACCAGTCTGGAGCCCACCGCTGCCGCAACAACTCCACCACCGGATCCTCTTCCTCGACCTCAACCAAGGGACCTTTTCCCTTGTCAAGAACAGAGGCCCCCGTTAGGCCCTGACCCTTCGAAGCAGCCGCCCCCTTGCTCGCCTCCGAGCGGACCCTCTTGGTCCTCGGCTCGAGCTGGACCTCCGAGATGACTAGGGACGACCCCCTCGGCCTCTTCGCCGCCTCCTTCTCAGCCTTCTCCTTCCTCATGGCGAGCCTCCTGGCCTTGATCGACTCCTCGTCCATATCTGCGGGAAAAGCCATTAAAAGCAATAAGCAAAAAAGTACGAAAGGACCAAGAGAAAAGAAACAACTACATACACATAACGGCTGGGCTCAGTCCAACGCTCGCCAGGCTGGCCTCCGTCACCTCCGTCCAATCAATACTAGGTGACAGACGGAGGCGCTCGACAAACCCCCATTCTTCGGCCGACAGATCCCTCTGCCTCGGCGCTTGGTAGCTCAGCTTGGAGTGGTTCCATCGAGTGGGGATGTCCCATGGCTCTTCACTCCGGATCACCAGATATTTTTCCTTCCATTTCTTAATGGAATCCGGGTGATTGCGAACAACCTTCACCTTACTCCGGGGGGAGACATAGTATACACCCTCGGCCGACGAGCTGACCATCAACATCGCGCGGAACACATTCAGCCGCAGGGGCACTTGCTGTTCCTCGCACATTAACACAAAGCAGATGATCTGCTTCCAAGAATTCGGCCCGTACTGCATGGGCGCCAAGGAGGCCTAGTTCAGCACATCCCTAACGAACGGGTGGATTGGCAACCTCAGGCCGGAGATGAAAGCATCCACAGGGAAGACACAATACCAAGCTGATAGGGGATCGGTGGGGCGCAGGGTAGAGCTCGGCAGCAGCAATTCGTAGCCAGGCCCTATATGATACGCCAGCTGCAGAACCTCCAAGTCCCCGTCCTCCAAAACGGTCGAGATCGCGTCCATCATCACCCTCCTCCGGCTCGGCGAAGAGGGCTGCACTCCGAAAAGCTCCCGGTCAGAAAGATCGTCGGGATATTGACGGAAATGCTTCGGCTGTACGGGCGAACCCGTCATCAAATTGCGGAAAACAGGCGCCTGGCTCGAACCGCCGGTCCTCGACCCCGCCTTCCTCGGGGCCCTCTTCTTCTTCTTGGCTCGCTCCGACGAAGGAGTAGACGATGACCCCAGGCCTGTCGGCGTAAGTCTGGAACCTGCGCCCGGAACGGTGGACCTCCTCACCACATCACCCTCGCCTCTCTCCTCCTCGGAAAACAACTCCAACACACGAATGCCGTCCGAACCATCGCCGGCTTCCTCCGACTCGCTGCTCGCCACCACAAAGGGACGTCGGGAGCGTGACGGCCTCATCTGGTGTACCGCCTCCTCCTCACCCACTGAGTCCTCCCACGGAACCGAGCCAGAAGGGTCCGCAACCGGCACCGACCCCTCCTCAAGCACGGGCTCTTCCCACGACGTCGATGTGGAGACAGGCTTTCCTTCCCCCCTGGACGTCGACGCCGACGAACCAGACTGAGCCCTATCCATCTGTGCCTAAAGCTAAACAAACTTACCAACTCACCTGGAACCGCTTCGGAAGGATGACCCTAGTACGGCAAGCTGCAAGAACAGGCGCTGAAGGGTTGAGAGATTTTTTGAGGAAGAAGGCAGCAAGAAAGAAGTAGGCAAAAGGGGAAGAGAGGAGAATACTTATAGAGGAGAAGAACGACTCCTCGACTTCCGCAATGACTGTTCACTAATTGACGCACAACTGCCGCCTAGAAAATCGCGCCACGACCTCGAAACATGTGCTGCTGACGTCATCAGACGCCAGACTGACAGCCCAACTCAGGGGTCGGTTCGGATGGAGTACGCGACGGAGAGAACATTTTTACTTAAAGGTTTAAGGCGCCGTCCTCAGACAGGCGCCCTGGGCTCCAGGACTCGGTCGGTTCCCCTTTCACCCACGAGTAGCTCGGGACTTACAGCCTCAACAGCCGAAACCCCAAACTGTTCGAGGGTGAGACAGAAACCACCATCACCTGGAGGCCTATTTGAAGACAGAGTGGCCAACCTCCAATCGGAGACGACCCACCCATCCGGGGCAATTCGGCCCCTAACCTTTGATTTGGTAGATGCCCCTCCCATCTGGATCTCTCTCGGGACAAACAACCAGATCAGGGTCGTCTGACCCGAAAAAGGATCCAGACGGCAGAAGCTTCACCAATCCGAGGCTCCTCAACTATCGGTCCAAATTTCGGTGGTCGCCCCTCTCGCCCTGATCCCCCCTGGAGCTGACTACCACTACGGGGCCATCAGATCCAAGAGAAGATCGGGGCGGCAGAGAATCCACCTCCCCCGACACGACCGGGATTAAACTTAGCAAGAAACAGACGTCCGCCGGAGCAGACACCTTTGAAGGCCAATAGACCACCCTTGCTGTGATCCGACCCACTGCAGAGAGAGGGATACTTATAGCCCCCCCCACAGGCCAGCCTTTATGACATGGGGAAAACCAAATGACGGAAGACCAGGCGCCACGCATTTATTAGACGGCGCCATTAAGGCACCTGGGAAGTTGGAACATCGCACAGATCCCGGGATGCCTTTAGTGCTCCGCAAAGATGGCAGGCTACCCTCCTCCACATTCTTGAGGCTCAAACGGTTCGCCACCACCCTTACCGACCCATAGATCCCTCGCCGACTCGGGAACAAGTCCAGCACCAGAGTAGTCTTTTATGGAAAACACCACAGCTCGCCATCGCCCTTGCCGACCCGTAATCCCTCGCCAAGCTCGAGGTCAAGTCTGGCACCAGGGCAGTCTTCTCCGGAAGGCTCAACGGCTCGCCATCCCCCTTGTTGGCCCATAAGTCCCTCACCAGCTCGAGGTCGGGTCCAGCACCAGGGTAGCCTTCTCAGGAAGGCTCCACGGCTCGCCATCGCCCTTGCCGACCCGTAATCCCTCGCCAAGCTCGAGGTCAAGTCTGGCACCAGGGCAGTCTTCTCAGGAAGGCTCAACGGCTCGCCATCCCCCTTGTTGGCCCATAAGTCCCTCGCCAGCTCGAGGTCGGGTCCAGCACCAGGGTAGTCCTCTTAGGAAGGCTCCACGGCTCGCCATCGCCCTTGCCGACCCGTAATCCCTCGCCAAGCTCGAGGTCAAGTCTGGCACCAGGGCAGTCTTCTCAGGAAGGCTCAACGGCTCGCCACCCCCTTGTTGGCCCATAAGTCCCTCGCCTGCTCGAGGTCGGGTCCAACACCAGGGTAATATTCTCAGAAAAACACAATGGCTCGCCATCCCATTTTTACAACCGAAGACACTCCTCCACGGCTAGCTCCCGCACCCCCGCAGGAGTGGGGGGCTTGTGTGGTAGGGTAAAAATGGCCTGAGGCCCAACCAGGGCCCAATACAATTCTCACTCGAAAAGGTAAAAATAGCTATCTAGCTCGGCCCCGAACCACTTCAGGGTCGGCGCCGAACCTCATGTTTGCCCTCACAGTACTGGCCTCCTCGTGCCGACGAGCCTCGGTAGTCCTCGGAGTCCGACCCGTGACAGTGCCACAAGCCGTCCCCCCTCTCTGGCGAAGCAGAAGGATGACCTGGCGCAGCCTAGGCCCTCCGATTCTCCCAGAAGCACAGAAGACCCACGATCAGCCATGTCAGCTCCAAATACCACCCAGGGTTTTGCCACGTCAGCCCTATACCGCTCCTGGTATGGCCACGTCTGCCCTAAACCCCCTGGGCCCTCTGCCACGTCAGGCCCATGGGCTTTCAGGTCCAGACCCGGCCCCCAAGCGGATCCAAACCCGGTTGGAATTCTCTATAAATACTAGACCCTCACCCACCTTTTCAGGTAATCAATCTTTTGCCACTTAAATATACCTAGTTATTGCTACTCTCTCACAGAGACTGACTAGATCGTCGGAGGGTCCGCCACCGGGATAAACCCCGGTGTTTCAGGACCGTCTGCAGGTACACAAGACCTCGGATCCGACCCCTCAGATCCGAGCCCAGACTTCAACATCATTCCGAGCTCATCGTAGGTTCCAGAAGGTCAACCGAAGATCGGCAGACGAGCAGCATTCTCCTTCAAATACAAATCGAGTCCGAACTCACACCTGGTGCATCCACACGTCTCCCAGAAATAAACCACATCAATACCCATTTACCAAAACACCATATTATAAATTCTAAAACCACATCAAGCCCAATACAAAACAAAGCCCATTTCTTTGTTGTCTTTATACAAACCGTGGGCCACCCCATTCATTCACCATATACCATCATATATTAGCCATGAATATATTAGCATGCACAATCAGCCAACATTATTTTTTCACCTTTCAAAGTATATTTTTAACATATGTATATATGTAACCAGCATATTATATATTCACAAATCCATATGTTAATACTACTATACTATATATGTCTCTTTAAAAATTACGAGGTGTTACACATTTTCTGAAATTTATTTTGAAAATAAATACACTCAAATATGTTAGCTTAAAACACGTGCGTTGCACGTAAAATATTAAAATACGAAAATTAACTTTATTGATGAAAAATTATTAAATATAATCGAAAACAATATAAGCAAAATTATATTTACTAGTTTATATATATTTCATGATGAAATCACAACACGTAGAAAGCACGTGCATTATACGTGCAGAAAATCGAAAAATGCATTTTAATCAAAATAGAGGGAAAATAAATTTCAGTTTTATAAAATAGATTTAAATACATAAAAATAAATAATTTAAACCTATAAAAAATATTGTACGTAGTGGTGGAAACACGTGCATCAAAAGCACGTAAATCTCAGGGATTGAAATATTATATTTTAGTTGACTGAAATCAATACGGAAAATGTATAAATAGAACGAATCCAAAATATGTAGTGAAACACATTACAAAATATACGTGCGTAACACCCAGGGGCAAAATTGTAATTTTCAATTTTGCGGGGTGTTACAAGTACATCACGGAATAGTACTCGACGAGAGGAACATGATCCAATCAATTTCCGGTGCCGCCAGTGGCCGGAGCCCACCGGAATCCGGCCCGGAAAATCTGCAAAAATGTTTTCCAACAGGTAGTGGGTGTAGCATTACTCTTGTTCCATCCCCATCCCATAGAGATATTCAGGGTATACTGTTTTACTTTCCTACATTTATTTATGTATTTATATTCTTCCAGTTTAGTTGAATTTGTTTTGGAACTCTTGTTTTTATTTAAAAAAAGGTGACCCTGTCACCACTTCATTAATAACTAATTAACTAGACAAGTATTACAAATAATGTACATCTATTTGTTCCTAAACAGAACAACGGAAAACAGTTACATTACTAAGCCTACAACATAAATTAGTTCATCTCCTAGCTAAACTTGTAGACAAAAACATCTGCACTTTGTTCTCCCATCCATCCCTACTAGATGTAATTCGAATTCAAAAACATATAATTTGAATTACGAATTCCATCCAAAACTCCTCTCCACCTCAGAAACTCCCTTCATCTTTTCCCAAACGTCCACTTTGCCCACAACCATAGCCACCATCTCAAGGCGGCACGCATCCTCCTCACCCGACGAATCCACCAATTCTACCACACTGCGACGCCATTTTTCGATTGCGTCAAATCTAGCCCTCAACAGCAACCATTGTTCTCAACCGACAAGTCGACGCTCCCGACGAACTCCCCCGCTGACGAACACCTCCGACGTGGCAGTTCATCAATGGGGATCCCACAGTTTAACTCATCGCTCCCCAAACATACTTTGAATTTCAAAATAATCTTATTTTGAAATTGAAAAGTCAACCAAATTTTCTCTCACCACTTTCCAAATATTTTTTGAATTTCAAAAATCTAAATTGAAATTCAAAAATCAAATTAATCTTCCCCTCCACACATATATGAAATTCAAAAATCTACATTGAATTTGACAAGTGAACCAAATCCCCCCTCCATATATGTTTTGAATTTTAAAATCTAACTTGAAAATCAAAAAACATCAAAATCTTCCCAAATTTAATTTGAATTTCAAAACTCTAATTTGAAATTAAAAAACAAATTTCAACCCAATCTTCCCACCCACATTCCAAACTTAAATTTGAATTTAAAACCCTAAATTGAAATTAAAAATTTAAAATTCTACCGCTCTCCCCTTCCAACCACCCCCACCGACGGCACCACCACCAAGTCACTGCCGATGCTCACCTCCGCCGACCAACATCCGCCCCGAGAATCTCACTCCTCGCGCCCTAACCCGTCCACTCTTCTTCCGTCACCGCCACTACAACACTCTCTCCGGCATCCATTTATCGCGATGACAAGAGCGCGTATTCGAAGCGACCCCCATGCCAGCACCACCTGTTGCCCCGCAACCCAAATCCTCTCAGCCATCGCCTCTTCACCATCCATAAACCCTCTCTTCTCTCTCTCTCATCCTCTCCATCTCCACAAACCACCCATAGTCGTCACTGGCAGCCATCGAACACCTAAAGCACTCGAAAACCCGCCATCGAAGTTTTCTCCTCTAACAACACCTGATAACCCGCTATCGAAATATTCTCCTATACTAGCGGCGCCGAACCTGTGATTGAACTTGTCCGACCATCCCCGCCTCGTTGTCTTTTCCACACCGCGCCAAATCAACCCATCTGACACCCACATCGGCCAAATCGGCAACCATACCACCCACCAGCGCAGTCGGCAGGGGGGGGGGTTGAGGAGGACAAGGGAGTCCCCCTCCCCCTCCCCGATCGATCTTCATTCTCTTTGCCTTTTTTCTTTTGGAGGTTTTTTGGAGAGTTTCTCTATCTAGAGTTTCTATTTAGAATCGCTTCGTAAACTCTATTACTAATGAAACATGGCTGTTATACCCAAACTTTTCTTTCAAAAGAGTCATGAGTTTGCCTTTGCTCTTCTGGCACTTACTAAAAGGTCGTTTTATTACAACCACAAAATCCTTCTAAGTTGATCAAAACCTTAAGAGTTGAGACTCAATCTTTTTTACCTAGAGCAACATGGCTTTGTCATTCAAAGTTTTTATTATTATTATTATTAATATTATTATTATTTATTTTAATAAAGAGTTTCTCTCTCTAGAAAAGTCTAAAGAGAGAAACTAACCCCCCTAAAAAAACCCAACAAAACCCTAGATCCGAATAACCCTACGGGCGGCGGCGGCTAGCCCTCTTCGCCGCCGCCCCGGCCACCATCGCCCCCCATACTGTTCCTCCACTTCCGCCGCGTCCCCTCCTCCTTCCCTCGCGTCGCTCCTCCCGTCGAAGCAGCGCGTCGCTACCCCCGTTGCTCCTTCTATCGCTCCACGACGACGAAGCCGTCGACGCTCCTTCCGTCTCCTTCGCTCCATAGTCGACGGAGCTCCATGGTGAAATCGGGATCGACGGATGGTCGCGACTTCAGTCAGTGGGGAGCTCGCAACTTCAGATCTGGTCGGGACCAAAGCGAAGTCGGAGCACCACGATGGAGAGCTCGCTTCGCCTTCAGATTGGGGACTTCAGCCTTCTGATCGGAGAACCCCAGCGCCTCAGATCCAGTGCATCTCATCGGGCGGTGCGCCGGTTTCTCAGTGCCGGTAGTCGCCATTGCCCCTTGTCTTCTACCGACACCGTCGTCCGTCTCCATCAGTGGTGTCGAAATGGTTCCTTCGCCGCCACCACCATGTCCACGCTCTTGGGGCCGATTACGGTGATCTGCAGCCATGATTTGCCCCACCAGGGTTGGTGTAGTCGGCGACGTAGTTGGGATTTGTGTTGATGGCAGAGGGAAAGATAAAAGCTGGAGTTTGTACCCCGTTCTGTTGGGGTGAGATCTTGAGAGGAGGAGGCTGCATCCGGGCTACTTCACCTTATGACCACAGTCGATGGGGCACCACCACCACTACGCCCTTATAATGGAAGTCGACGCCTAATGCCATAGCCCCTTGTGGCGAGAGGAGAAGGTAATACTTCAATCAGCTGGGTCTTGTATTGGTTTTCTGATTGAGAGAGAGAGAGTGAGAGAGTGAGTGAGTGAAGATATTGCCCCTCACTACTCTATATTGGTGTTGGTTTGTATTTGTGAGAAATCACTGGAGATTGCAAGGGCGTGAGAGAGGCGAAGATATCTTCTTCACGGATCTCTCCTTGACTGCGGTTTTTGGTGGGGGAGCGATAATTGCAAGAGTGTGGGTGGATAGGAGGTGTAGACTAAGCTTGGCGGTTGTCAAAACTCTGCCTGCGGGACTTGGGCCCAAAAATGGGGTCCCCCCGATGAGTAGACGGAGCTCGGCGGTGGTCAAAATTCGGCCTGCGGGGCTTGGGCCCAAAGATGGGGTCCCCCCAGCGAGAATAACGCAGGGATCGGCTGGTGATAAAATCCTGCCAGAATAGTTTCAGGTGGGTGTGCATGCGCCGTGCAGGCCGTGTACGAAGCTAAACTGACGTACATTCAATTTTGCTGGATCAAGCTTATTTGTCGGCCCACCCTCCACGGTTGTTGGAGGGATTTGTTGTTTGTACAGGTCAAGTTGCTTCAAGTATGTTCTATTTTCTGTCTGTAGTTTGTAATTTGGTCCAGTACTCTGGGTTTGTATCATTAATTTCTTATTAATGAAACATGGTGGCCATACTTCACATTTTTCTTAAAAAAAAAAAAAAAAAAAAAAACATGACTTTGTCATTCTTGTCAGTAAATTACCATAGTATATTATCATATCTTAATTTCCAGATTAAGATTATGGGACAAAAATACAGTTTGAACTTGTGACTAATCTCGTAATATTTATGAAGTTCCTATCTTTAATGGTTAATACATAGGTGTGGACCTCTGCTAAAAGCTAAGTCAAGCATGATGAAATTCCATAACATGACTTCTACTCAACCTGAAAAGGCACTATAGATAGCAAGACTAATACAGAAGCTTTTTATAGGAATTAGGACCACTAAATCCCACTTTAGAAACATTCTTTAAAAATATACCCAAAGTTGGTTGATATATTGGTATGCATGTGGTGTGGGTGGATATATTTTGAAATATATGCCATGAATATATATATGTATCTTGAGGTGTTATAAAGCAAAGGTATAAGAATCATTTAACCACCCACTTCCATTTTTGTGAGATCTGAAGGTTGGGGGATGAGATGAGATAGATCGGAGTCAAAGATTGAAGGTGGATGACATAGGGTATTTTAATGTACGTTTTACTTTTATGTGTGCATGTCATTAGAATAAAAAAGTTGTTCAACAACAGTAAATCATATTTTAGTTAGTTACAAAACAACGGTAAAATGAGACACAATAATAGTAAAGATCTTCTGTAGAGATAGAAAAGTCTAGTTAGCAAATTCTCTCGAGCGAATATATATACTATTATTTAATAATGTGATGATCACTACAAATTGCATGTTACTAGGGTACAATATGTTTTGCTGATTTTTTAAAGTATAATGTAAGTTTTAATAAGTAACGCACAAAATCTAATTTTCAAGAAAGTCCTCAACAAAGTACAATTGCGTATAAGTTTACAATCAATCCATATTTTCAAAAATTTCAAACTAAAATTGTGTAAAAGAGTATCACACTCTCAAAACAGTTTTTCTACTATTGCGATTATATTCTCGTCCTAATTATTCTACTTACAAATTTTCTCAAAAAAATTGTTCAGGGTCTGAAAATTTTACAATGTTGCACATAAATCTCGAACTGATCAATTTAGAGCAACTCCAATGGGAGTCTCTATTTCTCATCTTTATAATGCAATATTCCTGGGAATATTCCATTATAGAGATGAAGAAATAGAGACCCACTCCAATGGGACATCTCTATAATTTTTAGGAATTTGTAATTAGTTTTGTTATAAATAATTTTACATTAAATTGCTTATATTCATAATCTATTTGGGAAAATAAAAATTATGCTGTTGGAAATATCTCGCCGAATGCTTTAAAACGAGCCTAATATTAGTACTTTTTGGAACTAATTTTAAATTATGAAATTTTTACTTGTATTAACAATGTAAAATAATCAAGTGTAAAATTACTTTGGAATTAATTTAATAATATCATATATAACATTAATCAAATAAATTTTCTAATTTAGTATATTTTAATATTAAATTTTGACAGAAATAGAAAATTTCGGATTATAATAATTAAAAATGAAAGTACAACATGAAGATAAAAAAAATACAGATAAGCTAATACAATAACAACAAACTATAATAACTGGAAAAACAAACTATAAATATTGTATCAATTATTTTTTTCAAACAATAAAATAATATTCAAAATTGGTATCATTTTAAAGCTATCGTCGAGACATTTCCAACTGTACCAAAATAATAAAATTTTGTTTAATATTTTATAAGATACATTCACTAAATATACAATACACATTTTAATTAAAGGATATGGAAGGAATTTTTAGAAAGATATTAAAGTAATAAAGGGTAAAATGGAAATTAAAAAAAAGGAATAGTAATTTGGAGATGGGATGAAAGGTCTCCAAATTTGGAGACCTTTTTCACCCATCTCCATATTTGGAGATGGAGATAGAGCCCGGTTGGAGTGGAAACCATCTCCATATTTGGAGATGGAGATGGAGATAGAGGTCGGTGGGAGTTGCTCTTATATCACTTTTAAAGTCGAACTAGGGCCTATTATATATTTAAAAAAAAGATGTGAAAGATCTGTATAAAATTTGAATGGTGGGGGACCTGTGTGGAAAAACCCAAAAAAGAAAGAGGTAAAAGAAAGGGGGCCTAGCTGGAAAAGTGGTGATAAACCGCGTGATCAACAAATCAACATTATATTATTATTAATTATTAATTTATTATAAAATATGAGCTTAATAGCTATAGCTATGCTTAATAAAGTTATAATGCCCAACTCAGACCAACATTTATTCTGATTTACAATGCAATCTCCCCCCCCTCTCTCTCTTACCCTAAACCTAGACTAGAAGCTTGAAGAAGACGAAGAACAACAAGGCGATAAACCTGAGGTAATTTCGATCCATTTCTCCCCCTAGCCTCTCTCTCTCTCTCTCTCTCTCCTATCATTTGTGCTTTGAGGTTCGGATCCGTCATCTCCGATTCGATCCGATATCGGTCTCGTAACGCTTTTTGAAATCTCGTGTTGAATCTCTGGATTTGTGTCACATGTCGCTTAAATCTATGGTTTCGTCACTTCATTCATCGAAATTTTGTTAATTTCATTATTTCAAAATTGCCATTTGTTGTTGTTGTTGTTGTTGATCTAATTCAATTGTCTGTTTCTTTAAAATAGTACATAATGTAAATTTCAATTTCAATTTTTATTATTCTGATGTTTGAATCTTGTTCGCAAATTTCTCTACTATAAAACAATTGAACAGAGTTACTGCATGAAATTATTGAAAGGGCAATCGTGATTAGTTTGTTAATTGGTAATCGGGTACTTGATTTTCAGGTGCATGTGCGATATATTTAAGGGATAAATTGAGATGAGGCGCTGGTTGTGCTGTTCGTGCAATATTGATGACTCTCATCATGACGATGGTGAAGCCTTGAAAAGCCCCAAAAATTATGATGGTATGCCATTTTTTTTAATATATTCTGTTTTGTTTGTTAATTCATTTAGAATCACTTGCTAGCTGGTGTAATTTGAAATTGATACATTTGTATACTTCACATAACAATTTTTTGTAGCTTATAACCATTTTACGACTTAAATTAACTTAGCTTAGAAGATGGAATGCGAGCAGTCAAAACATAGAGTGTGCAGTTATATTTTATAATTGTAATTATTATGATTTTGATGATGATAGAATATGTAAGCAGCCAACGTTAGAAGATTTTAAGAATTGACATTGTTAGCAGAATATTTAAATTCATAACCTAATTTTGAAATTTATTTGGTTGAATTTGAGAACAGCCAGTTGATTGTAGAGTTTGAGTCCTGTACAGAAGTTCTAATCACCAAATTGTATGGTTCTTCTTATTTTTGTATTGAAGTTCTATTTATTTGAAATTGAATGTATTATTGATCATATCATGTAATATATTGCCAAATGCACTTGGTAAGACCATCTCCAACCACGCTAATGCTAGTCATCTCTTATTTTTAGCCAAAATAGCATATTTAAAGAGAAAATATGCTCCAACGGGACTCGCTAAGCCACTCGTCAAAATAGATATCTTAGATTTAATCGCTAGATCTGACAATGTTGTATCACTCTCCAAACTTCTCTTCCTTTCTTTCCGCCTCTCAAAACCCCAAAAAATAAAATCAAAATGCAAAAAAAAAAAAATCGTGAAGAAATCTGATCGCAATAAAAGAAATCGCGAAAAAAAATCGCAAAGAAAAATCGCGAAGAAAGAAAAGCGCGAAGAAAACAAAATCAGGGAAAAAACCAAAACAGATCAAATGAAATCGCGAAAGAAATCTGATCGCGAAGAACTTCGCGACGATTGGGATGCGCGACTCGTGATAGGAAGAATATTTTTTAGCTGCAAAATGGAGAAAGTGGCTTATGCGAGTTATTATTTCACTTCGACCATCTGAAAACTACTGCAAAATGATCATCTCCTCATCTTATTTCACTTCGACCATCTGAAAATTATATATCATTTCAAATCTGTGCATAAGCTTTACTTGTATCCAACTGTGTTTTTTTTTTGTTGTGGCTACTTATTATTGTTTCGTAAATTGCCTCACAACTTTATATTATAGCCAACTACCTTTACTAAATGTTGCAAAGTTCTTTGCAAGTTAAGTTCAATTGAAAGCCTTCTCTTGAATGTAGTGAAGGATAATCAATTAAAGAACACAAAATTATGTTGAACATCACCTGCCTAAACTTAGGAATTTTTTAGTGGAGCTAAATGGACTATGGCTGTTTTGGCTGGTAATCTATATTCAAATGTTCTAAATCTGCCTTGCTTTCAGCTTCAGAAACCTCTCTGATCTTGCCTTGAAGTCAAAGCAATTCATGATGCTTTAGAGTTTTAACCATTTTCAGGCATTTTCCTTCTAAATTTTGGTGAATTTTATTGTCATTGACAGTAAGGAAGTTAATGTAATTGCTTGCTTATAGGTGCCTGAAAATAATAAACGGTCCCACACGCTTTATATGTGATTAGAATCTAACAACTGGAGTCTATATTTGATTTTATGTTTAAAATCTCCATCAGTCTATGATGTAAATCCACCTACATAATTTTTGCAAGTATCTGCATCTTTATCTTCTACATGGCATGTACTAGTTTATATTTTCTGTTAGTGATATAGCAGAAATATCTCCAGCAATACAGACTAAAGAAAAGGTACAAGTCATTGACTTTTGGGTTAATTGTCATCCACTCTTCCTTGGGCGAGTGTTACCCATGGTTGGGCTCACACCTATGCATATTGCATCGTTTGATGTTCCAGATTGTTTGGGTCCGCTTGAGTTGTCTTTAGTGTTTCTCACTAATAAACAATATGTTCTAAACATGAGATTCTTCTTTTTCTACTTAATCCCGT
Source organism: Hemerocallis citrina (assembly GCA_017893485.1). Taxonomy (NCBI): domain Eukaryota; kingdom Viridiplantae; phylum Streptophyta; class Magnoliopsida; order Asparagales; family Asphodelaceae; genus Hemerocallis; species Hemerocallis citrina. The sequence goes on along the minus strand of CM030361.1, from coordinate 29,396,423 downwards.
CCCATGTGCGGTATGCTGTTAACCAGGATGTTTGTTAGCATGCCCATGTTTTGTTTAACCATATCTTCTTGTGGAGGTTTCTCATGTTAGTCGAGGGATCTGGATCAACTGTAGTAAGTCAAATGCCCTTCAAACTAGGGTGAGTGGGTGAGACAAATTCAGTCATTTGTTGCACTTGGTCCAACTTATTTGTATCCCTTTTTCCCCAAGTCATTTTGGCAGTATTGGGTTTTTGAACCTTAAAACCGATCCTCAATTTTTTCCATCAAATTATGTGAGCATGTCTAGCTATCTTACAGCTGTCCGATTTTCCTCAAATTGTTACTGACTGTCTCTCTCTCTAGTTCTTAGAAGGTATTATTCTAGTTGAGATAGCTGCAGAAAAGGATTGATCCATTTATATCTAAAGGGGTGTTAGTGGGAACACTGGGAAGAGATTTTAAAAACACACATTTAGAATCATTGTGTTTTCAAGTTTGGTGTTATTGGGAGAGGATTTGAAGGTGTAATTTGAAAGTTTACTGTTAGTCAAATGTGATTTAAAAAAAAAACATGACCATTTTGATGAAATCCCACTCCTTTTGTTTTCAAAATCACACTATATAATAAATGAGGTCCAAAATCCTTACTCCAAAAACACACCGTCCCCCCATCGTTCCTCAATTCCTAGGTAACTCGTCATAAATAAAACTCGAACTATGTAAATAAATAAATAGATAAATGAAACCGTCCAAAAAACTTAGTTTTGATCTTTGATGGTCAAAACTAAGAAAAAAGATCTAATATTTCTCATGCTTATACGACATTCATGTAAATCATGTAGTCCAGTGATAAATATTCAAAAACTGACCCAATTAATTATTGTTGGAACTCAACCCTTACCACAATTTTGGAGTTTTAGTCTATTGGTAGATGATCAAAACTAACAAAAAAGATCTAATATTTCTCATGCTTATACGACATTCATGTAAATCATGTAGTCCAGTGATAAATATTCAAAAAATGACCCAATTAATTCTTGTTGGAACTCAACCCTTACCACAATTTTGGAGTTTTGGTCTATTGGTAGGGTCTTTATATAGTATAAAAGCAACCCAGGTTCAAATTTCACCGGCGATGCATAGTAAAATGTGAATTTAGAAATTAAAACACTGCTGTGAATAGTTCAGGTCTTGACCCACAATGATGACCTTCCATATGCGGGAGTGTTTTAGAATATAAATACTAAACCCTCAATCCTTACCACAACACTGGAGTTTTGGTCTATTGGTAGGGTCTTTTACAATTCTCATTCTTTTTAGAGATTTTGGTTTTTGTCAAGCATTGATGTTGTTGACTTTCTTTATTGCTTATAAAGTGATTATTTTATGCTCTTTGAAAATTATGACTATGTCAACATAGTAATTCCTTATATAAATTTATAAGTTATATGGAATTTTGTAAAATGCTATGAGGATATATATATATATATATATATATAGGGAAAAAGGGGTATGAGCAACTTGCTCATTTAGTAAATGAGCAATTGATGATGTGGCAAACATGTGATTGGAAAATCTTTAAAGGGTTAGTTGTCCAATGTATCACATGCATGCCACATAATCAATTGCTCATTTAGTAAATGAGCAAGTTGCTCATATCCCTTTTACCCATATATATATTTAGATGACCATAGCACACATCAATTAGGCGAATTTCCTTGGCTTCAACTTATTAGTTTTTGAAAAGAGTAAATCACATGTGTTGTTTAGTAGTGTGAAAGTCCCCTACCACTAGGTTAAAACATCGAAGTTGCAGAAGGGTTGAGGAAAATTGCACTTGTATTCTAGCACGCTCCTGCCGGTCGAGCGCCCATATTTTTTAATGGGTCAAAGAAATGAGATAAATGCCCAATAAATTGTGGGCCGAGAATTTCGAAACAAATAAATGCACCTAGCAAGATTCGGACCTATGTGAAAGTCTCTGATACCATGTGAAAGTCTCTGTCGCTAGGCTAAAACTTCGAAGTTGTAGAAGGGTTGAGGAAAATTGCATTTGTATTCTAATAAGAAGTTTTAATATTTTGCTTTAACAATAATAAATAATATAATTTGCTTTCCTTATTGTTATTTTATTAACTCTTAATCATATATAACAATTATATTAGTATGTGAATTCTAGGTTGAGTGGTTTTGAAATCACACTAGATTTGTATTTGAAAGTCGCAATGAGAGTCACATGGATTTTGAACTCACCATGATTTGTATCGGCTAACATAGTGATTTTAAAATCACACTTGTGTTTCTAAAATCCCTTCCACTAACACCCCCCTAATAGAACTTCCTACAAGCTAAATGTCAATTTCTTTGCTGACCAACCTGTTGGATAGGGAATTCGCATACATTTGAACAAGTTTTAAGTAAACATACCTTATTATTGGTCAAACTGTTGATGGTACAACAAAGTGACGAAGTAACTATGATTCTTGTATCTGGTTTACCGTGAACATCGACTGATGCTATTTTTTATTATCAAAAGGGGATGCAGTCATAGGTATTCCGAACCTCTTTTTTTGAACTAAAAAAGTGATTTGTTCAAAATAACAGTGGATAACTCGTATTCATAGCTGCCTCCAACAGCACTGTTCTTCACATTCAGCTGTTGTCATGGATTTCTTTCAGCTGAACCTTTTCACCAACTTTTAAGCAAAATTTTCATTGGTTCTAAGAAGTTTTGGTTTCTAGAACTTCAGTTTGATACCATTTTCTCTATAGCGCTTAGCAGTTGGTTGTTATTTGCATTTCATATAATTATTCTGCAGCCTCTGCTTCTGTACTTGTTTTGGATATTAATAGTTTTGATTACACACTGTGATCGGCTGATATTTCTATAATTCCTGCCACAATCGTTGACAATATTTGTACTTCGGATGTTTCTTGTGTCTCTTCATCCACTAGCCTTGTGACATTTTGGATTGTATTCCAGGGATGCATAAGGGTTCACGACCTACTGCTGCACCGAAAACTGAACCAGAAGAAAAACTATCAATTGATGTACCACAGTTGTCTTTAGAGGAACTGAAGGAGAAGACCGACAACTTTGTGTCAAAGTCATTGGTAGGGGAGGGGTCTTATGGAAGAGTATATTATGCAGTTTTGAACAGTGGGAAAGAAGTTGCAATTAAGAAACTTGATGTTGCGGCAGAGCCGGAACCTAGTCAGGAGTTTCTGGTCCAGGTTTGACTACTAATTTCAGAAGTCTGATTTCCTGCCCTACTTGTTTCTGTCAAACCTATCTTCGAATTTTGAGGAAACCTTCATTTTTTTAGCCCTTGAGAGCTGAATTTTATTGTTCTTATGGCATCAGGTTGGAAAAATATCAAAGTTGAAACATGAAAATTTTGTTGAATTGCTGGGATACTGTGTTGATGGAAACCTCCGCCTGCTGTCCTATGAATTTGCTACCATGGGTTCACTGCATGATGTATTGCATGGTATGGTGATAATCCGTCCTGTTGATATTCTTTGTTTTTCGTATCAAGGATTTGGTGTCATTTGTGCAGAGCTTGAGTTATTATTGTTTTGGACCGTAGGTAGAAAAGGAGTCCAAGGTGCCCAACCTGGTCCTGTACTTGACTGGATGCAGCGTGTGAGGATTGCTATAGATGCAGCGAAGGGTCTAGAGTATCTTCACGAGAAGGTTCAACCTTCTATAATACATAGAGATATCAGATCGAGCAATATTCTTCTGTTTGAAGATTTCAAAGCAAAAATTGCAGACTTTAATCTATCTAACCAAGCTCCTGATATGGCTGCCCGTCTTCATTCTACTCGTGTCCTGGGAACTTTCGGATATCATGCACCAGAGTAATTACCTGAACTTGCATTCTTGATTTTATATATGGCAAAAAGATGTGGAATAAGTTCCTATTTTGTTTTTCTGAATAAGGTTTTTCTTTATGAAATGGAGGCTGCATTGTGATTAGACACTGTGAAGTTGAAGCGGCACTCACCTATTGGGTGCAGCCTCCTACTTTCCCAACACCTTTCTTTCTGCTCTTTATTTTTCTCCCAGGTTTTCTTACCCTTCTCTTGCTGTCCCAAACCCAGGATCTCTTTTCCTCCTATGACGCGTTGGCACCCGTCTCTTTTGTTCTCTTATTTAGCAGACATTTTTCTCTTAAAATAATTTACTTTTATGTCTTGATATTATCAATGGTTAATATCTGGGCTGCATGGACATTTCAAAAAGGAGAGGGTCCATATTGATTAGGTTTTGATGTGTTGTTAAATTTATGATCTTATCAGGACATGACATATCAAGGAGTGAAAAGCTAGGCTAATCTTATCTCCATGGTCTTACAATTCAATCTGAGTTGTAGATGCACCTATATAACTGCACATTTTGTAAAAACAAAGGTGCAAAGTATGTTTGATTTGGAAGATTATTTTCTAGTATCTAGCTAGTGTGGGATCATTGTTAAATAATTCGTTATATAAACATGTGTATGTTGTATCATATCCACGAACATGTTTTCTTATAGGTGCACTAGCATTAAAGGTAAGTGCTTTGATTTTTCAGTTATACACAGTACCATGGTTACAGTTCTACATGTTTTTCTTTATTGTTCCTTGTTTCCGTTTGTCAAGTGTCAACCTAACCAAGATGTGTGTTATATTAGCTTAAAATTCAAAATTTGATTATCAACGAGCTGGATAATAAACTTAAACTAAATTGTATTATTGTAGTAAACCTTTGGGCACAATATTCCTATCTTAAGAGTCACCTCTTTAGCAAAAGAAGCTTGGAATGACATCTCAAACCTTCTATAAGAGGTACACTTGTCTACTGCTGGGAGGTGTCAAGTGTGACTCATTTGTGCCCTCCCATCTTCAGTGAGAAAAATGAATGCGGTAGATGAGAATGGGATATTTATTGGCTTCTGTTAACAGAGGTCATCATGCTACTAAGATGGAAAGGTGTTACCAGAGTCTTATGAGCCTTTCTTAGTGGGAGATTAATGTTGGGCCCTCTTACTGGTAGGTTAAGGCTAAAGGGGTTGTTTGGAGCAATATTTTATTAGGGCGTTTCACTTGGTTCATGTATTTTACAAATTTACAAGAGGGGCAGTTGTAATTTACCCTTAGAACCAAGGTCTGTGATTTATTTTCAAGTTTGAATTTGGTTTTGTGTGTTCACATGCGTGAGAGGACTAGGGAGGGAACCTTAGAAACTAGGTATGTGTGGCGTGATGAGAGAGTTGCATGACATCTAATATTCTAATCTCTAACTATAGTGAGAATGTGCTTCATCATTCTACTAAAGCCTACTTCATCTGCAGTCTACTTTTCTTTGTATCTTTACTGCTATATGATCTTAATACTCGCTAGTATAATGGAATATTAAGTGCAATTGTGATTAAAAGAAATCCATCCAGGATGTAGATCCCTAACTTTCTATGGAACTGTATGATCACCCTACTAAGGTCTACTTCCTTTGAATAGCAGTGTTATCTGACACTGATACATATTGGCACTTGAAGTATCTATGCTTCTTGAATACTGTTGAAACCATTTCAAATTTGTTTGTTTAGGTTTTTGAGTGGTTCCGTATGTTCATTTATGAGGAGTTGCCACATCTTAGGTCAATCTATGGAGTCAACATTCTGTACTTTTTCATACTTCAGAACAAGTCTGGGTATGCAAATTAATGGTCCGTCTTAAAGTTATTAGATCTCCGGTGGAGACGAAGAACTTATTTAAGGCAAGCGGAAATGTATTTCTGGTTACTGGTTAGAGTGATATAATTCTGCTCTGCTGATTATTAATTTTGATTGCAGGGTTATTTGGAGTATGATCTCTGTTAACACTTAACACTTATTTAGTTGGGGGATAACAATGGTCATTATTATTCTTTTTAGTTTAATTTTTAATATTGAAAACAAATATACCTCAAAACTAAAGTTTTTCCCTTTTTTTTGTTTTGTTTTGTTTTTGTATGTCTGCTTGCGTTTTTGTTGTTGTCTCCGTTTGTTTCTGTTTCTTGAGTGAAAGAGGATGTTTCTTTTCTAGTTATTTAAATACTAGGTCTCAGATTAACAACCACTGGTAAAGTTATTTGAATACTAGGTCTAAGATTAACAACCGCCGCTAGTAATGTTATTTGAATACTAGTGCTAAGATTAGCAACCACTGCTATTAACATCACATCTGATAGTCTAGTTGAAATTATCATGGACTAGTTGCATTGGTAGTTGACTTCTGTTCGAAGTTTGTGCAGTTGGATTTTAGGTGGTATTGACAATACAATGCCTTTTCCAACTGCATTAATTTATTTTATTTTATTGTATTTTATTTTTATAATGCTGGTTACATCTCTACTGTCATTTATACTGAAAGCCATAGTGAAAGTAGGAACTCTAATGTAGGGAATGGTTAAAAGAGCTGTGACTTTGTTATGAGAGGAAATCTAATGATTTTGTTATATATATGAACTCTAGATAATTGTGGGTTATTTGAAAAAAGTCATGGTTAGCTTGTATATACTCAAATTGGTGAAAAATGAATGTTTGTGATGTAAACTTAACCCTAGGTAGAGAATTTTTCAAGAATATTAAAAGATTAATTATACCAAGTAGTGCCGATTAAGTTAGAAAGTAAAACTAGTGATTGATATGATGGATTTTCAAGAAATTGAATGTTTAACAGTCCCAATTAAATATTCAATCCTAACAATCAACAAATGTACTTAAGTGTTCTTAGCAAATAAGATATTCAATAATGATTCGTACACTATTTGGCAAATAGAAGCGCACACCCAATATTTGTGGCCAACAGAAAATTCAGATAAGATTCTAGAGATGATAAGTAGTACCACAATTAATGGAGGAATGGAAAGATCTCACCGGGATTCGATGAAAATGTCGCCGCGTGTTCTGCCTCACACAGGGATCCGACCCCTTGCCCCAAACACCAAATACCAGAAGCTATCCAATCGAAAAAAGTCATATCTGATATGATTTGTCGTTGCCGTGCGCCTGTGCGCTCGGGAGGAAGGAGAAGGAGATCGATGTTGGGTTGCTGCTTGCAGTGGGAGTGTGCTGGTGACCGGCGATGACCTGCGGTGGCTCCAGCGGCGGCGCGGTGTTGGCGTCGGGTTGGAGAGGAGGGGGGTTCAGGGTGTAGTGTTGGGTTTAGATGGAGGGGCAGTCGGGTTGATGGTGATGGTTGCGAGGTGATGGATGGGGGAGGTGGCGGTTGTCGATGGAGGTAGGGGCTCGGTTATGGAGATGGGTTGAAGAAGAACAGTGAAGGGGAGGGATTATGAGGGCGATTATGAGTGGATTAGATCATGGGTAGTTAGGGATAATGGGGTGTAGTCTAGGGTTTCTCACAAACCCTAATATCCTCTCAATGTCTCACACGAGCGGAATGAAGAGCAAAAAAAAAACTCAACACAATTTTAATCAATCAAAAGCATATCTTCTTATTAGTCTAAATTCCTATATATAGGCTTAAAACATATCTCAAAACAAAATTTCAAAATATATCCAATGTGCAGAAAATAAGGGTGCAAATAGCAAAACTTCTACATATGCCAAAATAACTAAAAGTGCTAAAATAAAAATAACTAAGCTAATTAAATAGCCATCCTAGACGATGCCTGCGGTGATAGAAGTGCCCAAAATGGTTCGAACTGATGTCCACATCATTCTCTCAATATGGGAGAGAACTCGACCTAGTCGAGTCAAAATCAGTGCTTCTGTCATAGTAATCCAAAATGTCTGGATCCAAGTGTCCTTCGACTCTGGTTTGTTCTTCCATCGCACAAATACCGATGAATACCACCATCTCTAGTAGAGTATCTGATCATCTAAAATATTATCCAATTTTTTTGTCGGTGGGTAAGTAGTGTTAAGTAAAGGAAAAATGTGGGAATCTCACCAGTAGGCTGCATGGTAGGCTCATCTATAAGAGAATTTATAGGGTTAAATTCTGGGCCTTCATTGGGCACTAGTTCCTCAATATTGAATGTCTTATGACAAAACCTTCAGGAAGGTCAATGACATAAACATTATCATTGATTTTATGCAAAATTTTAAACGGACCTGCAGCATGTGCATTCAAATTCTTAACGGACCCAGCTAGAAACTGTTCTGGACGAATCCAAACCATCAAACTTGTCACCAACATCAAAAGTTTTAAATTTTCTTCTAGTATCTGCCATTAACTTATAGTTAAAATTATTCTCATTATTTTTTTTTGGAAATTTCTCTATGCAAATCGTGAATGCGAGATGCAAATGTAGATGTAGACTCTGAGACTATGATGTTTTAATATGGGGACAAGATCTATGAGTTGTCTAGGACGATAACCATGCGCAACTTCATGCGGACTCATGCCGGTGGTTCTATTCTTCATGTGTTGTAGGCAAATTCAGCAACAGTTAATTTTAAATCCCAAGTTCCTAAGTTTTCTTCCACAAGAATACGCAAGAGATTTTCAAGACTCCAATTGACAACCTCAGTCTGTCCATTAGTCTGTGGATGGAAGGCTAATGAAAATTTCAATTTCGTTTCCATTTTTGTGCCATAAGGTCTTTCAGAAGTAACTCGTGAATTTCACATTCTTATCAGACAATTGTTTTTGGCAATCCATGTAGCTTCACAATATTATCGAAGAAGATTTGAGCTACACGAGATGCATTGGAAGTTTTCGAACATGGGAGGAAGTGGGCTATATGGCCCACGACGACAAGAATGGAATCATGTTTCTTTTGTGTCTTTGGTAAGCTTAACACAAAATTCATGCTGACATCTTTCCAAGGGCAACTGAAAACAGGTAAGGGGGTATATATTCCTATATTTTGTTTTTGTTGTTTGGCGAGTTGACAAGTAATACAGGTGTTAACAAGTCTCGCAACGTCATTTTTAAGTTTAAGCCAGTAAAACCGATGTTCCACAACATCAATGGTCTTGCTATGCCCAAAGTGTCTAGCAAGTCCTCCAGCATGCAATTTTCAAACAAAATACTTTCGTAATGTTGTACTAGGAATGCACAGTTTGGAGCGATAGAATTGATAATCATCTTTCAGGAAATAATCATCTATCACTCGAATGATGTCATTGTTCAAAGAGGTGTAGATCTCGTAAAAATCTAGGCAGGAAGCATACTCATCTTTTAATCTCTCAAAAATAATTACTTCGGTGCACAGTGTGGATAGATCATGTGACAACGACTTAGCGCATCCGCAGCCTTGTTATCAACCCTTTTTTTATGTCTAATGGTATACAAATATTCCTGTAGGAACTCTACCCATTGAGCATGTCTCGGATTTAGCTTTTGTTGAGAATTAAGGAATCTTAAGTTATCATGGTCTGTGGAGATGAATTCTTGTGGGAGGAGGTAATGTCGCCAATAGCGAAGTGACTGAATTACCGCATAGAATTTCTTGTCATAAGTGGAGTATTTTTATTTTGCTTCATCCAGCTTTTCGCTGAAGTAGGCAACATGGTGACTCCCACCTATACCAATACCAGAAGCATCGCACGTTACTTCGAAGACTTAAGTGAAATCAGGAAACCTCATGACCGGTGTCCGAGTCATTCTTTTCTTGATCTTTTCGAATTTGTGGCTGCTTTCGACCAGACGATCTCATCTTTCTTCAAACAGTCGGTTATCGGAGCTATGATTGTACTAAATCCTTACACAAACCGACTATAGAAGGTGGCAAGACCATGAAAACTAAATACATTATGTATGTTGAGAGGCTCAGACCACTCAATAATAGCTCATATCTTTTCTAGGTCAGCAGATGCCTATGAAGCATAGATACGGGTACAAGGTGTAGGTACGACATGACACAGGTACCTATGAGTTCATTTTCACACTGTAGTTTCTTTTGATAGGATCACACATAGTTAAGATGCTTACATACTGGTTTAAGAACCAAAAAAATATGTATTGCATTTAAGGTTCATCACTCGTAACAACTAAAGATTAGTCTCTACTAGCCGGATGGTTTGGTTAAGATTCAAAATTTGACCAGAGAGGATCTAACAGAAGGGTAGCGATCACCAAGTACCAAAAGTTATAGTTTATGTTTCTAATTTACCTTTCCGTGGACAGTTTCTTAGAACTATCCTGAAAACAACCCACTGCATTTTTAAAGCACAGTGAAAATGTCCTGTTTTAATCTGCTCAGTATAAATTGTAAAGCATGCTTTTGTCACAAAGGGGAAAATGGTATGTTTCATGATTTCATCTTTGTGGTGTAATCATTGATGATGGTTATCTTGGATATATTTCAGGTATGCAATGACTGGTCAGTTGACTCAGAAAAGCGATGTATATAGCTTTGGAGTGGTTCTTCTGGAGCTGCTAACAGGGAGAAAACCAGTTGATCATACCATGCCTAGAGGGCAGCAGAGTCTGGTTACATGGGTGAGTTTTACTGCATAGATCACTCATAGTTGATAAAAAAGTCTTATCCCTCTATTAAGAACTGTTGCAATAAAATGGCGTTCTTTATTTTTTTTGGTTTTTCTGGCTATGGCATTCTAATTTAGTTACCCTTTACTATGCTTATCAGAACAAAGATACCCTCTGTGTTTCAAGACACTTCACCCCTAAAATCATTTTCTTAGAGTAAAAGAAGCTCGACACAATTGATGATAGAGTGAAATGCCTAATTTCACCCTTGGGTTATGATGGCTGTAGCATGCCATTCTAGATGATACTATGAAGAGAAGAACTTTTTGTTTCGAGAAACAAAATGGATGAATGATTAGCAGCATTACTCACTCTAATTATCTTTATAATTTGCCCAGAGTTTTATGTAATCATTTTGTTCAGTATCTTATGAGCATGGTAGTTCTTTGCACTATATCTAAAGTAACAAAGGATAATGACACTGCAATTATTTACTAATGTATTTTTTCGGGTTTCCTGTGTAGGCGACTCCACGGTTGAGCGAGGATAAAGTGAAACAATGTGTAGATCCAAGGTTGAAGGGAGAATATCCGCCAAAAGGAGTTGCTAAGGTCTGAACAAACCATTTCTATTTTGATTGTTATATCATTGTAGTAATAATTTTAAAGTGCTCTCTCTCTCTCTCTGTCGCATGCATTGATCGATGGAGACACTTCTTTGGAATGTACATGTCATTTTAGAAATATTTCTCATGTGCCGTGTTATGTCACCTATTGTCCTTATTGTATTTTATGTGACTGCTTTAAAGCCTGTTGATAGTTACATGGCCTCAGTACTTTGAAGTGCAAAACTATTTCTAAGAGCATCCACAATCGTTTGCTATATTTGCCAATTTCTCATAATTTGAGAAACGAGGCGTTGCAGTCGTTTGCTAGTTTGCCATATTTTTGCAAAATCGCTACAGTCGCTTCTCATTTTTGAGAAACGAACTGGCGATTCTCAAATTATAGGGGACGAAACATATTGTTCCGTCCCGTGATTTTTTCTTTTTTTAATGTGATCAGACGAAACAACTTGTTTCGTCTGACCTATTTATTTATTTATTAATTTTTTAAATGATCAGACGGTACATGTTGTGCCGTCTGAACAAAAAAAAAAAACCTAAAATGCCTCAAACAAGACATGTTCTCTCGTCCCATGCCAAAATGGCTTGGACGGGACAACATGTCCCATCCTAGAATCTAGGGAATAAATTTTAGGGTTAATTTACTAATTAATCCCTTAATTGGCCTAATTAATTACCTATTTATTAATTTAATAATCTAATACTTCTACTAATTACTAACTTATACTAATGTATATTTTTTTTTGATATATCGGATAGAGCCAAAAGGCTCCAGCCATCAAAAAATATATAAATCAATAAAAACAGTTAATAAACATACAACAAAGCAAAGGTTTTACAAGGAGTAAAACAGAAAGCAAAACTACAAACAAGAACACAACACTGGCTGAATCGCCCGTCACACTGGGGGCTGCAAAGAAAACAGAAGCGATACGCCAGAAAAAAGGAAGAAAGGGGCGTAGCAATCCGCAGGTAAGACCAAACCCTCGACAATAGAAGTAGTCAAGCAGCCATACTGGACTCGGCTGAGGATGTGGATGAACATATAGGTTGACCGCCGAGCAGAACAAAGGAGCAGCCAACGCCGACAACGCTCGCTGCCAAACATCGACACCGTCCCAAACCAGGTGATTCAGAAGTGGATCGGTAGAATCTAAAGACAAAGAGCGAGACGCCACGCAGCCCGACACAGCTACATCCGCCAACGACTGTCACAGCAGTCGTCAAAGCACGAAAAAGATGACGATAGGGAATCAAAAGGCTGAGAATAAACCACCGCATCTGTGGGCGCCACACGATCCCCCAACCAGGGAGAGCACCCCCCACCACACCAGCACAAAATAGCCAGATAGCCCGAAAAACAGATCAACACCAAGAAACCTGGCGAAACCAAACCAAACCACACCGCACACAGCCAAGAACAGAGAACGAGCACTACCAAACTAAAAATAATCACCTTATACGAATGAGAAAAGTGGTCTAGAAGCAACAGAAAATGTAGAGGGAAAGGCATAAATGCCAGAAGCTACTCTTCCCCTTTACTTGACCTAAGAATGCTACAGGAAAGAGCAAGGAAGACAAATAAACTATAGTCACAGCAGCAAATTATGACGACTATAGCCAAAAAACAACAACTGGCACACCCAACCATCTCACCAAAACTCAGAGCAGCTAAGTTAAAGCTCAGGGGAACCAACTCCACAAAAGAGACAAATGTATACTAATGTATATTAGTATACATTAGTATATTAAGATTAAAAATATTAAAAAATTAAAGTGAGACGAGACATGTTGTCTCGTCCGCTTAAAAAAATTTTTTTTTTGGCAAAATTATAGCAAAGCACCGTTGCAGGCAAATTCCCATATTGCTATTTTCATTTGCCATTTTGCCATATTTTTTAGCAAATGATTGTGGATGCTCTAATGTGCCGTGTTATGTCATGTATTGTCCTAATTGTTTTTATGTGACTGCTTTAAGCCTGTTGATAGTTACATGGCATCCCCAACTCCCCCCACCCCACCAAAAAAAAAACACACATAGCATACACTTCTATTTGAAAGTACTATGTAATTTTAAAAATTCTAATGTGCCGAGTGCCGTGTTACATCCTGTCTAGATTGGCATATTTGTGCTTGAGCTGCTTGGCCTGTTACTGATAGTGTTCAATTGTTTCTCCAGCTTGCAGCCGTCGCAGCTCTGTGTGTGCAGTATGAATCAGAGTTTAGACCGAACATGAGTATTGTGGTGAAGGCACTCTCACCATTGCTTGCTAATAAGCCAGCTTCTGCACCTCCTGTTGTAGCTCCAGTTTCTGATGACGCTTGAAGCTACGGGATTGACCACCTTCAGCATTAAACAGTAGAACAGCATATTTGCGTTGAAAAAAAAGTGCCCATATTTGAATTATAGTTTGACCGTCTGCAGGTTGTCTCCATAAAACTTCTTGCCTGCTTGTTTCTTGTTGCATAGGAGACACGTGTGAATCATTGTGGTTATGTTGCATTTGAGTTTTATTTTAATTTTATTTTTCGGTATTCCATTGGGCTTCTGGCCTCTGCTTCTGATGTGATAACAAGCGTGATGAGTTCTGTGGAAGTTGTAATTCTTTTCATGACCAGCATCCCATTATTGTTTTTAGTGTTAGACTTGTTACAGATTTGAGTTGTTTCTGCAATGTCATTCCTGTTTGCCTGATTCATATTGGTTCATGCTAGAAAAGATGAATCCTCTCATCCTTTTCCTGATTTTTTTTTTCTTGAATATATATATATATGTTTTTGTTCGTTATTATCATCTATTGGCTTATTTAGAGCATTTGTTGTTCAATCTCAAAATTTGGGTATTCGGCATATAAGAATAGATATTTTGGGTTTTGATTATAAAAATTCGACAGACAGACGATAGATGATGTCTCGTCACAGTTTTTTTTTTTATAATAAAATTGTGTCGGATGATGAATGATTTTCTGCCCATTGATTTTTTTTTTTAATGAAAAAAACCAAGAGACAGGATATCATTTACCAATTTCAACAATTTTTTTTTAAAAAGAAAAATTTTCCTCACGGACGGGAAAGCATTTTTCGTCATTTTATGTCGAGAATTGTTTCCACTAATTAAATATTAATTAATAATTAATTTAATTCTCATTAAATCTTTACTTAATATTAAATTTTAATCAGTACGCATAATAATTCTATAGGCATAATTTCATAGAATTTTCACTTAAAATTTTGGAAAGAAATATCATGGACAGGAAATTATTTTCCATCCGATCAAATTTTTTTAAAAAATTGATCATCGCTTAAAAGCAAAAAAACATCGAAAAATGATCTTTCGTAATGATCTTTCGTCTGATTCTTAAAAAGAAAAACAAACAAATATTGGAATAAAAATAATGATCATTCTGTTACATTTTCTATTCGTTCCAATTAAACTGAACTGTGGGTATAAAATTACATTCGAATAAAAATAAAAATAAAACAAATATTCTGATGACAAATATATTAAGTGCATGCTGAACTGTGCTGGTTATTCTAGCGATGTGGTTTCTTCATATATAGTTTCTCTATTGTAGTTTAAAAGTAGTCTACAAGAAAATTTTACGCTGCATCTGAGACAACTGATCATGGTCTTATGATATATTGAGAAAGAAAATGTGGTCAAAACAACTAACAAAGCAATGGCGGTTCTGAATGCTTAATTTGTGATGCCGATCGAACCATAAAGAAGGGCTCAACTTACCCAACAGAAGTGCATGGGGAGGGACTTGGGCGATACATTCTGAATAGAATGCAAGTCTATCGATCACAGAATATATATCATGAGGAAATAAGGCCGATCGATCAAAATAATGACTGAACCACGTTAATTAGGGCAACAAGAAGATGACTGGAGTCTCGGGGTGGAGACGTTCTCAATTGTAGGCAGTAGCTTCTTAACCACAAAAGAAGTTTACATGAGGTACTGTAAATTTGTCAAGATCTACGACGAAACCAACAGACGAGTTCTGTGCCAAATAATTAGTGATGATAAATTAATTATCAGGAAAACAAATGACTTTTTTTTGATAAACATGAGAAGTGATCAGATAGGACACTGCAATGAGTAAACCCAGTTTTCTTTTTGTTCTTATATATGTTCCTGTGGCTAATATTATATGCATGCTTGTAATCTCATTGCTTTGAGATTTTAGTAAAAACCAAAATATAAATAAATAAATAAATCAGTGCACATATTCTTAACCAAAATATTTAAGATAGTAAAAGAAAGTAAACGATCTACTGGACAGACGAAGGTTTATCATAAGTACCTTTGTTAGTAGCCAATGCCTTGGATCTCTGAAGATGAGCTATTACAACATTAAAAGTAGTTATAACTGATTTTGGGCTCATACTACCATCTAATAAAAGTATATATCTGTTGCACATATAATTGGATGTAGAGGCTTTGCACATGATTAAATTTGTGTTTTGCCAATTTGAAGAATGAGGGAATCACTTAGGAATTGGGCATTTCTATTATTATTTACTTTCTAACAGTTTCCATTATGCAAAGGGCACATAATAGACATTTACTTTCTAAAAGAGTTTTCGTAAGGGGCTGTAAATTAGACAAACTTTTTAGCAAAAAAAAAGGGTGCAAAAAATGATGAAATTATCAAAGGCAATTTGCAGGTGGGGGGAATTGAAAATAACAAAAATTTTATTTTATTTTATTGAGGTACAAATTTTCTTAAAAGTTGAAATGCAAATACCCGCTAAGTAAATACAACATAATCCATCCAAATTACACACACAAAAAGCATCTTGTTCTGCACACATGCAATAATACAATTGATCGACGGCACTTTAAAATCACTAGATTCTCCTCTGAACATAGGGGCACAGGGTGTTCAGAAAGAGATAGAGAAGAGTTCAATAGAGTTTCATTGAGCTCAATCTGATAGAGATATCGGTCTTAGATAGACTTTTCACATGGTCCAACATACATGCCTTTATAATTATGGAAAAAACTAGAAAGGGTTCTAGTATCCATGGAATGGAAGGAGAAGTTTCCTTTGGTAACGACAAGGGCACTTCCAAAACCAACCTCAGATCATGTCCTCCTGTGTCCGGGAGGGGGGGGGGGGATTATCCAACGACACCCAGGAAGTTTTGATTTGAAAAAGCCTGGTTAGAAGTGGAGGGTTTCGCAAAGATGGTCAAGAAAAGTTGGCAACTATCTACCAAAGGCACGGAAGAAGAGGCAAGGGGTAGACAGAGAAAATACATAGGTTGAGTAGTTAACTACGAAACTGGAACAGTATTAGGTTTGCAACTATTTGGAGACCAAAGCAGATCATCCTCGAATCTATTGAGCATCTACATCGCATCGAGGAAAATCGAGAACTGACAAGGGCTACAGCACTAAGGGAGGGCATTGCAAGCATATACCATATTGAGAAAATCCGGTGGCGCTGGTGATTAAGAATCACTTGGTTGAAAGAAGGGGATGCGAATAGGGGCGTAGCTGCCTTGGGCCCAGGGGGTGCAGCTGCGCCCCCTGGGATTTTAAAAAAATTTCAAAATTTTTTTTAGTAAAATGAAATTTAATAAGGATTTATGTGTAAACTTTCCAACCCATTTAGTCATTTACAGATTTTACTTTACTCTTCTTCCACCCTTTTGTTTCCACTCTACTGAACCCAAACCCACTTCATAATGAATTTGTAAGAGGGATTAAAATCTACAAGTGATTAGTTGGGTTTGTAGAGGAGGTCAGAAGAGAGAGAGAAAGGGAGGAGTCGATCGATTCCGAACCCTATTGTAAGTAAATTTTTTTGTACATTTTGATAATTAGGGTTCATATTCTAAAATTTCGTGAAGTCATATATGATAGGATAATTAGATTGCTAATTTCTATTTCAGTGTTACTGATTTGTTTGAGAATAGACTGAATTAGTATGATATGTAATCAAATTAGAACCCAAATGGGTACAGATTATAGTGTTAGTTTCTGTCCCAGTTTTGAGCTAATTTCGAAATTTTTTATATTTAAACACATGGAGATTAGAGTTGAATTTTTTATATGCGTATCTTATACATGGAGTTTAGAGTTGAATTCTAACCATTAGTTTTTACTCTTTCTATGCATTAATGTATATACTTATGAGATGAACATCTAATGCTTGATGCACTTAATTACTTTGAGGTAGACTGATGATTGAAGTTGGAAATAGAGAAGGTTTAACTACTGGTTTATTTTAATTGTTCTAAGTTGTTGAAAATGCACGCCACTTGTTTGATGAAATGCCTAAGAATGATAAAGTTTAGCTTGCTTGGGCATAGTTTTACTTTGCCATACTAGTGTTTTGATCAGCCACCTATTTCAGGAGGAGATAAAATGACTATAAGATAGTAATTCCACATATGAATGAATTATTTGTACAGCATGAAAGATCCCGTCGCAACTTTGAAGGAAAAACAAATCTTCATCATTATCGTATTGATTTGTTTTATATATGAAGTGATTGATTTGCAACTTCAGGAGTTGAACAATTATTTTAATGAGGCAAATACGAAGTTGTTGTTGTGTATGGCTTGTCTTGATCCAAGCGATCCATTTTCTGCTTATGATAAGAGAAAATTGCTTTGCTTTGCTGAATTTTATCCATCCGATTTCTCTAACATTGAGTTAATGTACCTTGACCGGCAACTTGATACCTACATTTTGGATGTGCGCTCTGATGACCGATTTTATGAAGTTGCAGGAATTAGTGGGCTTGCTAGAAAGATGGTTCAGTTAAAAAAATATCGTGCATATCCGTTGGTATATTTGCTCTTGAAGTTGGCATTGCTATTACTAATTGCAACCGCAATAGTAAAGAGAGTATCTTCTGTAATGAAAATCATCAAGACTTCATTTCGAAAGCGACTGGAGATGAGATGATGAATGATTGTTTGGTTGCATATATTGAAAGAGATGTATTAAATGCCATTGACAATAAAGATATCATTCAATGTTTTCAGAATATGAAATCTCGAAGGGTTTTATTGCTAAAGAAAAATGCTATTTAGTGATTGTAATAGTTTGTGACATTTGATAGTAACATATGATATTTTAAGGCTTGCAAATGTGTTTATTATAATTTTTTTAATAGTAAGTGTCGCGCCCTCTAGATGAAAATCCTGACTCCGCCACTGGATGCGAACATGTCCTTCTTCCGCAGGGTTGCAAGGGCCCACAGAAAAGCCATCCTTATTCTCTTCCTGGAGAATGGAAATGAAACTATCATAGAGGAGACTCGCATAAGAGACACGTTCTAAGTGTTCTATAAGGACTTGTTTGGAGAATTGGAGCAAACGTGAATTCAGGGTCCCAACCCAGACAGACATGTGGTGGGAGAATTGTTTTTGAAAAGATGAGGCAAGTTGTCTGGAAGTGCCATTCACGATTGAAGAACTGTGGGAGGCGGTCTCCCACTTTAAGGTAAAGGCATTAGGACCATATGGTTTTCCCATCCTATTCTACCATGTCTTCTGGGAGACGATCAAGATGGACGTCTTGGACCTTGCTATTGTATTTTGGAACATACACTGTGGTTGGGAGGATTGAACACGGTCTAGGTTGTCCTCATCCAAATGAAGGCAGAAGCACGGGTGTGGGAAACTGTAGACCAATTTGTTTGTTAAACTATTCGGTCAAGATAATCACCAAAGTACTATCTAATAGACCTGGGAGGATGATTGACCATGTGATGGATGGGAGACAAACGTGTTTCATTCGCAGGAGAAGTATCCTAGATTTGATCGCAACGACAGAAAAAATCATTCACTAGTGCCATAGGACTAGTAGTCGTAGTTTCCTCCTAAAGTTGGACTTCGAGAAAGCCTATGATTCGGTAAAGTGAGATTTCCTCTTAGGGGTTCTTCGGGGGTAATGGGTTTGGGAGGGGAAGCCGTTGGATCGGGTGGATCCAAAAGTGCCTAGCGACGAGACAGTCGTTCGTGGTGGTCAATGGGGTACCTGAAAATCAATTCCCATGTCACAGGGGGTTGAGACAGGGGGACCCGCTATCACCATTACTTTTCACATTGTAGCTGATGGACCAAAATGAAGATAACTGCTCCATACATGATCTCATTGTCCCAGTGGGTCAAACCAAAACGTAATTTGGGTTTAACATCTTGCAATACGTCAATGATACAATATTGTTTGCGAACGGGAATCTAGCATAAATAGTAGCTATCAAAGGAATGTTGTATTGCTTCGTGACTTGGTTGGGCTTGCAGGTCAACTTTCAAAAAAGTGTGATCACGTCAATTGCTCTTTCGGAAGAGGAGTGTCATCATGTACATATTCTAAACTGTAGGATATATCAATTTCTTATCTGGTAACTGGGTTTACCTCTAAGGCCAAGAAAGCTTAAGATGGCAGACTGGATGCCACTCATCGATAGGTGGAGAGCCGGCTATTTAATTGGTTGGAGTTTAAAGAGGCTCACCTTGGGCGGAATAGTAGTGGTTCTACTTAACTCAATGCAGTCTAGTATGCTGACGTACTACATGTCATTCTTTGAACTACGCAGATGGGTTATTCAGAGGATCGATAGGGTTCAAAAGAGTTTTCTTTGGAAAGGGGTAGATGTGATGGGAAAGGCATCCACCTGATCAAGTGGGCAAAGGTTTGTAAGCAGAAAGCGAATGAGGTCTTGGGGTACGACCTAAAAGACATGAATCTCCTTCCACTTAGCAAATGGTGGTGAAATGTATTCCACCCAAATGGGGAGAGCTGGAAAGTATTAGCGGCGCAATACCTGAGGGTAATGGCACAAGATCCAGGGTGTATGTGTATCTAGAAGGGTATCGTGATAGGAGTCGCCAAGACTTATGATATATTCTGGAACCACTGTAGGCATAGCCTGGGAAACGATATGACGACCAGGTTTTGGTTGGAATGCTGGTGTGGTAAACAACCGCTTAAGTCATTTTTCCCAAACATATAAATATGGGCTCCTAGACCACTAGCCTCTGTCATGTTCCAATGGAGAAATGGAACTTGGACAACCTTGTTTGCAGACTTACCCCAAAGCCTGGAGTGAAGGGTGGCAGAATTACACGATCACCTAGGGAGGGCTGCATGCACGGAAGGACCGGACAATACGTGGTGGACTATGGAGAAAAATGGGTGGTTTTTCGTTAAATCTATGGATGCTAGGTTGAATTCTCGAGGATGCAGACCCAAATGGTCGAACTTGATCTGGAAGATAAGGGCACCATTGATAGTCAGGGTCTTCCTTTGGTTGACCTTGCATGATGCGGGTCTTACAAGAAAGAACCTTCTCAAGCGGTCACTATTGTTGGAAGGGGCATGTGACACGTGCTCTAGGGAACTAGAGTCACGTGACCACATTGTTGTGGGTTTTACACACTGCAGGGCAATATGAGACGAGATCCTGGGCATCTTTAATTTGGATGTATACCTAACTCATTTGAAGATCTCTTGGTGGGTAGGAGATTTTGGAGATGCAGAAGATACTAAGCAACTACCACCTTGACCATTTGGTTTAACCGAAATAATATTTACTTCTATAACTCTACTAGTTCTATTCTCAGCACATTATCACATATTCACTCGTTGATCTACTCATGGTTAGCTGTTGCACCTAAGGGGGAATGAGCAAGGATTACCGAGACACTCCAGGATGATTGATATGATGATGATGATGATGATGAGGTGATGTTCGGGCTGACACTGGAGTACGAGAAGTAGGGAGGTGTTGAAGAGAAGATGGATATGGTTGCCTATTGTACATGGTTGTTGGGGGGTGATATCTTATATTTTGTTTCTCCTTTTAATTTGGTACCCTGTTTCACCAGACTATGGGAGTAGTTTTTATTGTTGTTTGTTGTTTATTTTCTCTTATGTTGCTACTTTAGGCTGTTCATATGTATATATTTTTTTCTTTTCAGGTCACTAGGTATGTTTTGTTACTTTCTCATCAAAGAAAACGTGTTACAAAATTCCAACATTTTCTCTAGTGGAAAAAATAAAAAATCAAATCAAATAAAATTAAAAGTTTAGATTAACAATAATAGGATGTAATTTCAATTTCAGACATTACTTTACCGCTAATTTGCGGATGTGGCTATAGAGCCCCACTGTAAATTTGTAGCAAAGCCACTGCAAAACCTTTACTTTGTAGTTTTTTCTTCTTTTGCAAATCAATTGCAAATGGCAGAAGTTTCCAATTTTTTAAAATCCAAACAATCCCTTGTAATAAGTAATTTGCATACCGGAAGAATTTCCTGTGAAGCTCACTAGCTTGCACCTTTGCACCATACAGGCATGAGGCATCCCAACATTGAATAAGTGATATATATTTGGGTTTATTTCTCTTCACAAATCTCTATTTTTATAAACATCATCATCAATATAGAGTGTGACTCCAAAAAAAAAATACTTATGCGAGTTTTTTAAAATTTTAATTCAAATTGATTTACTTAATAATTCACAAATAAGATCACATTGACATCATTCATAATCTTGTGTTTAATGCAATTATTTAGAGTGTGACCCACATTGTTAGCGGTGTTTATGAAAATAGAGAATTGTGGATGACTTACTTGAAATTTATAAAATTGTGGATGACCTCTATGAAAAAACTACAATATATATTTATGTACGTTTAGGTTAACCTGAATATATATAAGATGATGTTTAATTTTTATTTTTAATGAAAGTGGCAGATCCATGATATTTCTTTACAAGAACTAATTAAGCATAGACAGGGGATGTCTTTTTTTATATTGAAAATGGTGGGCACTAGTCCCCCGTGCTTCGTTAAAGGAATTTTAACCAAACAAATAATCAAGCAAGAGAGATGATATTCATGCATCCCAACAGTGGGCCATGATACTCATTCCCCTACAAAATAGAGCATTCATCCCGTACAGAGAAGTCCCCTCCCAAAAAATAATATAATTACAAATGAAACAAGTAATTTCGTACACCGGACCATCCCAAAAAAGTGTATGCTCCTCCACTCCGTCCGCGTCCGCGGATCACTCCCCAACTGGTGTCCCTCCTTCCTCCTCAGACTCCGCTTCATAGGTAGATGTACTGATATCTGCATACAATTTTTTAATCTTGTTTGTTGCTTCAGCCTCTGTCGCTTGAGACCAAAATTTGATATTAGCAATAATAATGAATAAAAGTTGTTGATGCATGATGTATTTGTGCGTTGGCATGAAGATTGTATTATTCCTTTCTAACCAAATCCCCCAAGAAATTGCTTCTACCCCAATTAGCCATATAACTATTTGGTCTTGATGTACATTGATGCCCCCCCCCCCCCCTCTCTCGTAAATCGTCTCTGGAGACTGCCCGCCGATGCGGAGTCTGACTAACAGGTCCCCCCCAGATAGGCCTAGCATATTGACACTGAAACAGAAGGTGATCTACCGTTTCACAATCCCGCAGACACATAACACTGATTCCTGAGCCCTCCCACTTTCGCAATCTCGTAGACACATAGAAAGGGGATGTCATAAATAATATTGCACAAAAGTAATCCATTAACTTATGAGAGTAATTAAATACAACATAATTAATCCAAATATATATAGCACAAACGTACAGACAATACAACTGAACCATACTAATTGATCAACATGAAGCAAGAACAATCTCCATCGCTTAAATCTAGCATCCCCCGCAAGTAACAATCGATAAACCACTTCTTTTCCCCAGCTCCATGGTGGCTACCCGGAAGGTAACAAGACAACAAATTGAGCCAAGGTATCTCAATCAAGTATAGTTCAAACCACACGTTAACCCGTATATATATATATATATATATATATATATATATATATATATAGTGGCTTAGAGATCCTGACGATGTTGTTGAGGATCAAGGAATGGCTTGTAGAACAGATTATGAAATATTTTCATGCTCCTACTAGGGAGCCCAACCAATGCACTAATTGATCCCTTCTTGACCCCCGAATACATTATGATCATCTCTGATTTCATCAACGGAAATCGACACATGTACGTAGACTTCCCCCACCCGAAGTCCATCTCTTCGAATGCCATCCTCCTCCACGAAGTCACAAACACGTCGCCGATTGGGTACCCTTTTTCCATCTCCGAGTGGATCATATACTCAGCATACTCATCGTTAATCCTCTCTGCTCCTTCAGCTACCATCTCCACAATCCGAGAAAAGGGCCCCTCCTCCAGATCCCGACACGTTGCACTTGCATATGCAGGTAGAATCCCGTTCCCGGAGTAGGAGGCTGGGAATGGTGAGTTAGGCCTCCTCCTCATATCCACTGGATAAACGAGCCTTGAAGGTTTATCATAATTATTACGGCCGTCATTAGTAGCCAATGCCTTGGATCTCCAAATATGAGCCGTTACAACATTAAAAGTAGTAGTTATAGCTGATTCCGGAGAGCTCACACCACCTGCATCCAATAAATTCCTTGCCTTGGCTTTTAGGAAAGATATGTGTTTCGCATCTAAGGTAAACTCTCTGAATTGTAGGGCAACCTTATTCTTGTTAAGGTTTTGGGTGGGAGTTGTTGAAATAGGCAATCTCTGTATGTCATGATCTAATGTGGTGAAGTGAGGCGAAGTGGTTTGTGGTGGAAATCTAGCTGCTAAGATGCTACGGTCGGTAAATGGTGGGATGGGGAGATGAGGTTTGCCAAAGCGAAGGGAGGAGAGGTTTAAGAGAAATTGATGGGTGCCTGCGCCGTCAAAGGTGGTATGGTTCATGGAGAGACTAAGTGCATAGCTTCCACACTTGAAACATGTCACCTACGCAAGAAAAAACACGACTTATAATTTGAACATCTCAATCAGCAAAAAATAATAAGATTGCTTTGCTAGTACTAGAATATTATTTCTAAAAATAAAAAAAAATAG
The DNA here is from genome assembly GCA_017893485.1 of Hemerocallis citrina. Classification (NCBI taxonomy): domain Eukaryota; kingdom Viridiplantae; phylum Streptophyta; class Magnoliopsida; order Asparagales; family Asphodelaceae; genus Hemerocallis; species Hemerocallis citrina. Next base: position 29,372,473 of record CM030361.1, on the reverse strand, counting down.
TAACAATAATAACAACAACGAATTGTCAAATTATTTTAAACAATAATTAAAGTTGTGATATTTTTCTATAATTTAATTAATTAGCTTCATTATTTACCTGAAAGGCAAATAGAAGCTGATCTTCTAATATTTGATCCTCCAACTCCGGCATAGGAACCAGTTTCTTCATTGCCGGGTTATTAAGACCCAACTCGCCAAGGTCCTCCAAGTCGAGTTCAGTAGAAGCCACGACGAACCCCACTCCAGCCCTATTACAGTCGATCTCAAGCCTCCCACTTTCTTCGTTGACCCTCAACCTGCCTGCTAGAAAATCATATGACACAAGCAGTTTCGCGATGCCCAGTTGCCACTTCTGGAGAACTGAATGAAGAGGCTCGTCGGTGATTGCGGGGAAGAACAGAACCACCTTGACATGGAAGTTGAAGGACTGGTCAATGTTGGTGAGGTACATTGTCCTCCTCTCAGTTGCCTCTAATGGCTGGATTAAGGTGGAAGACTCAACTGCGAGGTTCAGGTCTTTTGTGAAAGATCCCATATCTTCTATTAACTATCTTTGAAACAGTAGGTTTTAATCTTGTACTCGTTAGCTTCGATCGAGTTTGTGATGACTAGGTTATGAAGTGAGTTCGTATTTATAGTAGTGAAGTCACCCAGTAATGTGGGAATGAATGAATATTGTGAATCGACGTCCAAATTTGAAAGTCCAATTTGGTCAACGACTAAAGTGTGATTCACTTAGTAGTATACAAGAAACTATAATTTATTGATTCATAATTCAGATGGGAGCATGTGACTCATAATTAAGGGTTCTGAAATTTGTTGTCAACAGTCCAACTATTGGTTTTTAATTCCGGCCGTCGTTTTACACATTTTTGAATTTATTAACATCTATGATTGAAGACTTGCATTTTTAAAATTATGTTAAGAAACTTCTTTTATTATTACTCGGCGTTCTGGAACCGCATCACTCCACGCGGGCATCCAGGACGGGTTAACCTGGGTTGACCCGATTAGGGTTACAGGTTTGACCCGAACCCGAACCCGAACCGAGTTAACGTTGGTCAGGTCGAGTGTAGCGGGTTGCGGGTTGGTTGCAGGTTAACCCGACCCAGATGCAATCACTAGGTGGAATGACGCGGTTCAAGCACCGCGGAATAATAAAAAAGTCTTTTAACATAATTATAAAAATGGTGAATTTCAGTTAATCCTACCGAGTTTTACTTATTTGGCCGAAAGTTCTACTCAGTTTTTTTTTGCAGAAAATCTTACTGAACTTTATTTTCCATTAGGAGCCACTGACGTCGTTATATTTAGCATGATATGCTTAAAATAACCCTAGACTATATTACCGGGTAAAAATAGAAAAAAAATCCAGAAAAAAAGTTTTCATCTCAATCCCTATCCCATCCCAACCCCTTCCTCCTCTTCCTCTCCTCACCCTTTCACGAACTCCATCTCCTCACCCCCAAGAAAAAAAAATTATGCTTGGGACTCCATCTCCCCCAATCCCGAACTCGATCACGATTCTGATCTGGAGACGTTTTTTCAATCCGACAATCAAGAGAGAGAGAGAAGAGAGAGAGAGATAGGGACTTGGAATGCAAAGTATGATATTTTCCTAGTTTCAATCCATATTCTGGTAAACGATTCATACTTGTTGATTTTTACTGAATTATTTTGCTAAATTCTAGCACTCGATCTTGCAGCCCAAATGGAAATTTTTTTTGCTGAATCACAAAGTTTGGTGGTTTTTTTATCTTTTCCCAGTTGGGTTTTGCTTCTAGTGAGATCTGTGTAAATAAAGATTCAAATTTTGATTAATTTTAGATAAACGTTTTTAGTGCAAAGATGAGATTTTTAGTAGTTAGATCTGTAATTTGTTTGGAGTTTGGAGTAGTTCTTGTGTAAAAAATTGGACTTTTGTTTGTTTGTGGTGCAGAAGTTGAGGAAATGAGGAGAAGAAAGTAGAAATGGATAAGCTTATGTTCCAATTTGAGAAAAAAACCAAATCCTTGATAGTTCAATCATAGCATACATAGTCTTGTTTGTTTATATGAACACTGGATACTCATTACTTAGTGAAATCAAATTTTTTAACATATACGGATTATAGATATTAATCTGGATATGACTCTGCAGATTATTGTCTTGGACAGTGGATATTAAAGGGATCTACTACACAATGATGAAAGTTTATTAGGGGAGACTCAGTGGGAATGGTTACGACAAGAGTTAAATGGGTTTGTACTTTGTTTGGTATGACATGTTGCATTCTTTGTAGTCTTTAGTTAATGATGGTGTTTTTTGTTTAATTTGTGGTTAGTTATTTTGAATATAGTGTCTGTACTATGTTGCATTGATATTTGCTGGTTAGTTGATCTGGGTATGCTTCAATTCATCATGTAGTTTGAAAATCTTGATGAGTTCTATTTGTTTTACATTGATATTATTGATTAATTCAACTGGATATGTTAGTAATATTGTAGGCTTTAGTTTCTAGTGTATGTGTGCTATGTAACTCAGTTGGGTCACTGTACTTCCTCCTAGAATTTGATAATTTTGAATTTTAGTTCACCACACAGTTGGAAATTTTGATGGATGATGTTGTATTTTGATCCTTTAGTGTTTAATGGTACATTGTTAGTATTACTAGTCATTTAGCTCAGTTGAGTCAATGAATTTGTGAATTATATTCTTAATTTTTAAGTGGAAAAATGGTATCTTTGGGCGCTGTTTTACATTGATGCTGATTTATTTGGTTTGATTGGGATTATAAACCTTGAGAAGAATTGAGAATGAGTAGTGAGTTTTAGTTGTTTTTTAGATGATAGAGATCAAATGGAGTGATGGGTGTTTCAAGTTTACTGGTTTCGTAGTTTTATTGGGTGTCTACAGTGATAAATTTTTTTTTCTTTGATATTAGTTCATTCAATTAGATTCATATGTCTTAAATATATTTGTTCATTTTTTATTATGGTGGTACACATTGATATCGTTTCTTTTGTTAATTCAAACAGATTACCAGATCTAATTAAGAATTTTGTTTTAAGTTGCAAAGCTGAATTAGTTCATAAAGATTTATTGCTTGCATTTGGTCATCTTGCTTGCATTGGGTCTCATTCTAATTGTTCCATTTAATGTTTATTTTCGGCTCTGTTTTATTGTGTGTTGGTGTAGGCATTGATGACAAACAATATTCCACAGACAAACTTTAAGAAATTCATGCTACTACTTCTGTTTGTGTGCTATGTTTATGTTGTTTATGAGCATTTTCGGCTCTGTTTATGTTGTTTCCATGCATCTTGAGCCCTGTTTATGTTGTTTATATCCATACTATGCTCTGTTTATGTTGTTTTGAGTTCTCTGATCAACAATTTGTTTGAGCTCTAAATTACATGCTTGATTCATAATTCTGATTATTTTGAGAGACATGCTTGATTCAATTGAAAATTTCCTAAATCCTTGTTATATACAAGAGTTTATGAGCCTAAAATTACTTTAAAATATTTTGATTTAAGTTGTGTTATTAATGTTGTTATCTTGCATAAATAATTACAAACATCTAGTTAAACCCTTTCATTCTTGTTTATTGAAGTGTGTACATTGGTTGATGGTGTTGACAAATGTCGAATATAGGACGTATATTGAGCTGCTAGTTGCTGCTTATGTTTATGTGCTCTGTATTAATTTTGTATAATATGATATGTAACAAGTTTATGTACATTCTAATAGTATGTACATGAAAAATGTTTATGTTGTTCATATTGTTTATGTTGTTTTCAGACATCTTGAGCTCTGTTTTTGTTGTTTGTGAGAATTATGAGCTCAATTTATGTTGTTTTCAGGCATCTTGGGCTCTGTTTATGTTATTTGTGAGCATTATGAGCTTTGTTTATGTTGTTTTCAGACATGTTGAACTCTGTTTATGTTGTTTGTGAGCATTATGAGCTTTGTTTATGTAGTTTGTGAGCATTATGAGCTATGTTTATGTTATTTTAAGGCATGTTGAGCTATGTTTATGTTGTTTGTGAGTATAATGAGCTCTGTTTATGTTATTTCCAGGCATGTTGAGCTTTGTTTATATTGTTTGTGAGCATTATGAGCTCTGTTTATGTTGTTTCCAGACATCTTGAGCTCTGTTTATGTTGTTTCCAGGCATCTTGAGCTCTATTTAATATGTTTATGATCATTATGAGCTTTGTTTATAAAGTAATTTAATAATTTTGAAGGAATTTGAAGGACTTTTTGTTCAATTTTTTAAGGAACTGGATGAATTTTAAAGAACTTTTTAAGGAATTTTAAATAAATTATTAAAAAAATTTAAAAAAATTGCTGAAATTCCTACAAATTTCCCGCCTAATCTCCCAATTTTCCAAAAAAACACCAACAAATGGCACAAGGGTAATTTTCCAAAAAAACACCCAAAACTGTCATTAGATCCATTTTCTAATTGGACGGTTGTCGAGCTATACTTTCAGAAAATTCCGAAGCCAATTCGTTAGTGCAATGTTCTTCGTACTCCAAGCACATTAGGTGAAGTCCTGACTCAAGAATCGAGGAACATCGTTGTTGGGTTGACAAATACCCATGAAGATTTAAGGAACATCAAAGATACATCCTCAATCCCAGCTGTACCAAATAACACGGAAGATGAGTTGTCTGGTCCTTCTCAATTCATACGCGATTTGGTAAACAATAAAAATATGGGTGATGAATTCAATCGTGCATATATGAACAACAAGTTATTAGATGTCCGTATTTTCTCTCCGTTCACTATATTCCAGGAAACATGGCCATGGATGTCACCCATCATGGCCTGGAATAATTTGGAATGTCAAAGCGCTGCCAAAAATCTGAGTATTTCTTTGGTTGGTCGTTAATGATGCAATATTAACCAGGGAAAACTTCGTCAAACGACAACCACAGATTATACTCACATGTGGTTTCTACAACGCCAATGTGGATACAAGGGAACACCTATTACTGGAGTGCCCCAGGAGCATGTCTGTCTTGATCAAGGTCCATAGGGCCCTCAGAACATACGGGTACACCCCAACCTATGATGATTTGATGATCTCTGGACAGAGGGTAGATTCGTCAACGCTAGACGCCAGATGAAAGAAGCTTGGCCTATTGTTATTGCAATTGCAACGACAGCTTGGATTTTTTGGCTTGATATAAATAACTTTACTTTCGCGGGACTAGTCATTGTATTCATAATAAACAAACCCAAATTATTCACCCCATCTTTTTTTTAGGTTTCAGGTACTAGCACGGGAGCGAGGAAGAGGATCGCAAGTGTGTTCCAGATTGAGGACTATGAGGACGAGGAGATTGAGATTGAGCTGACTATGGGCTAGATTCTCTAGTCTTCAGTGCGGATGTTGTGATCGCTTTTGATGATTGTTGTCGCTATTTTTGTTGTTGTTGAGAAAAGTGTGACATCGTCTCTGCTTCATTAATAAAACATTAACGAAACAAGTAGTACAATAATTATACATCAATCCGTTTCGAGAACGGAATAGTGAAGAACGATGACAAAGCTAAGCCTACATTCCTAACTAGTCCCTCTCCTAACTACACTCGTAGACGAAGCATATGCACCCTGTTCTCCCTCCTAACCCTCCAGTTATGATTTGAATTCCAAAAAATACTAATTTGGCATTCAAAATCCATCGTGCAATCACTCCACCCCAGAAAATCCGTCAACCTTCCCCCAAACGTCCACCGTGGCAGCAGCCACAACCACCGTCTCTTGCTGGCATGCTTACTCCCCTGTCCACGATGTTGCCGTCATGTGTCCGCCAAACTAACCCCACCACGATGCTATCTTTCGATTGCATCCAATCAAGTTCTCAACAATAGCCGAAAGCCACTGCCTATCAAATGAGACGCTTGTACTTTCCGTTCACTCCACAAATTATAGTTTGAGTTTCAAACCACATCTAGTTTGAAATTCAAATTATACAAAGAATTCCCCCCCCCCCCCCCCCCCCCCACACACACACAAAACTAAAATTTGAATTTCAAGAATCTATGTTGAAATTCAACATTCACGGAATCACCCCTACCACACTTCCAAATCTAATTGAATTTCGAAACTCTAATTCAAAATTCAAATTTGAATAACACAACCCTGATTCAAAATTCGTAAACTGAATTTCAAAATTCGGCTCCTTTTCTCCTCTCCATCATCCGCTGCATCCATCATTGAAGTCAAACACATCTCCACTCCTACCAGAATTCCCGTCATGCACCTTCGTCGTTCGTCACTCCACCAAGTCTCCATCAACTTATGACACATCCAAACGACCTACAACCCCTTCGTCAGCCCTGCCGCAACTCCGATGATGCCACCCTTGACATCACCGAAGCGAACGAGCCTCCCGACACACCAATGCTCTCTGCGCTGTCCGTCGACCAGGCCCAACTCCTTTCCTCATTGCGCCAATCTCTAATTGGAATCTAGACGAGCAAAAGCACAACCTCCAGCTAGCTACGATCTTGCGCCACTCCGTTGAACCCTAGGTAGAGCCTTGCTGCGCTCTAACCCAACAATAACATTACCGACCCACCGAAACCTCCCTCCAACCGACCCTCTACCCAACAGCGCGCTCAGCGCACCAAACTCAACTCGATGAGCCCACCTCGACGCACCTAACTCCGCTGATCGTCGCCACGCACCAGATCGATGAGCCATCCTGACGAAACCCTCACCGGCTGCCATCAACACTGCCGACTAGGATGCGCGCTCAAATCGAACCGCTGCCGCAATCACCCATCACCGGAACATCACGCATCCCCTGCACTGTTTTTTTGTTGTCGTTACTTTACTGCAATCTATTTTATTTTATTTTATTATTGTACGACAATTACTATCTTGACATTATTTATTTAATCTCACCCCCCACGGTTGTTGGGGGTTAAGTGATGAACATTTCTATTTTTTCTCAGCTGTCTCGGTTTTTTCATTAATTTTCTATTGAAGAAACATGATGGTCATACTCTATAAAAAATTATAAATACAAAATTACAAAAAAAAAACCTCCAAAACAGTACGGGTATGCAAAATAAAAAAAAGAGTTTTGTAAATGCCTTTATATTGTTAGTTTTAAAGTTATGTGGATAATTAATAACCATTCAAATAAGTACACAATTAATAAGTTAATTAATAAGTTTAATTAAGAAAAGTATTTATTTTTTAGTACACAATTTTAGATATGTTTGAAAGAGAGAGTGAAAATTTCCTAGAGGAGCTTTCATCGCGATGGCAACCGGGCCGGGCAGACCCGCGACCCGCTCACCAAATCCGGCTGGTGAATATACGGTTCGGGTTCAGGTCGAACCCGCGAGACTGAGCGGGTCAACCCAGGTCGAGTAATACGGATTTCCAACCCGCTCCCGCCAACCCAGTGAACAGTAGCCAACCTGCCCACCAACCCCGGGTTGACCCGCGGATTTCGAACCGTTAGATCCGTAAGGGCCAAACATTATTATATGCAAGAACATACTAAACATGTAATAATTAAAAAATACATCCGCAATATTATATGCAAGAACATACAAAACATGTAATATAGGCATAATAAGAATGCAGGTGGAATGACGCGGTTCAAGCACCGAGTAATAATAAAAAAAGTATTTTAACATAATTATAAAAGTAATAATAAGTCTTCAATCATAGATGTTAATAAATTCAAAAATGTGTAAAACGACGGCCGGAATTAAAAACCAATAGTTGGACTGTAGACAACAAATTTCAGAACCCTTAATTATGAGTCACATGCTCCCATCTTAATTATGAGTCAATAATTTATAGTTTCTTGTATACTACTATGTGAGTGAATCACACTTTAGTCGTTGACCAAATTGCACTTTCAATTTGGACGTCGCGCGATTAACATTCGTTCATTCCTACATTACTGGGTGACTTCACTACTATAAATACGAACTCACTTCATAACCTAGTCATCACAAACTCGATCGAAGCTAACGAGTACAAGATTAAAACCTACTGTTTCAAAGATAGTTAATAGAAGATATGGGATCTTTCACCCAAGACCTGAACCTCGCAGTTGAGTCTTCCACCTTAATCCAGCCATTAGAGGCAACTGAGAGGAGGACAATGTACCTCACCAACATTGACCAGTCCTTCAACTTCCATGTCAAGGTGGTTCTGTTCTTCCCCGCAATCACCGACTCGCCTCTTCATTCAGTTCTCCAGAAGTGGCAACTGGGCATCGCGAAACTGCTTGTGTCATATGATTTTCTAGCAGGCAGGTTGAGGGTCAACGAAGAAAGTGGGAGGCTTGAGATCGACTGTAATAGGGCTGGAGTGGGCTTCGTCGTGGCTTCTACTGAACTCGACTTGGAGGACCTTGGCGAGTTGGGTCTTAATAACCCGGCAATGAAGAAACTGGTTCCTATGCCGGAGTTGGAGGATCAAATATTAGAAGATCAGCTTCTATTTGCCTTTCAGGTAAATAATGAAGCTAATTAATTAAATTATAGAAAAATATCACAACTTTAATTTGATTGTTTAAAATAATTTGACAATTCGTTGTTGTTATTATTGTTACTATTTTTTTTTTTTTAGAAATAATATTCTAGTACTAGCAAAGCAATCTTATTATTTTTTGCTGATTGAGATGTTCAAATTATAAGTCGTGTTTTTTCTTGCGTAGGTGACATGTTTCAAGTGTGGAAGCTATGCACTTAGTCTCTCCATGAACCATACCACCTTTGACGGCGCAGGCACCCATCAATTTCTCTTAAACCTCTCCTCCCTTCGCTTTGGCAAACCTCATCTTCCCATCCCACCATTTACCGACCGTAGCATCTTAGCAGCTAGATTTCCACCACAAACTACTTCGCCTCACTTCACCACATTTGATAATGACATACAGAGATTGCCTATTTCAACAACTCCCACCCAAAACCTTAACAAGAATAAGGTTGCCCTACAATTCAGAGAGTTTACCTTAGATGCGAAACACATATCTTTCCTAAAAGCCAAGGCAAGGAATTTATTGGATGCAGGTGGTGTGAGTATAACTACTACTTTTAATGTAGTAACGGCTCATATTTGGAGATCCAAGGCATTGGCTACTACTGAAGGATGTAATAATTATGACAAACCTTCAAGCCTTGTTTATCCAGTGGATATGAGGAGGAGGCCTAACTCACCATTCCCAGCCTCCTACTCCGGGAACGGGATTCTACCTGCATATGCAAGTGCAACGTGTCGGGATCTGGAGGAGGGGCCCTTTTCTCGGATTGTGGAGATGGTAGCTGAAGGAGCAGAGAGGATTAACGATGAGTACGCTGAGTATATGATCGACTCGGAGATGGAAAAAGGGTACCCGATCGGCGACGTGTTTGTGACTTCATGGAGGAGGATGGCATTCGAAGAGATGGACTTCGGGTGGGGGAGGTCTACGTACATGTGTCGATTTCCGTTGATGAAATCAGAGATGATCATAATGTATTCGGGGGTCGAGAAGGGATCAATTAGTGCATTGGTTGGGCTCCCTAGTAGGAGCATGAAAATGTTTCATAATCTGTTCTACAAGCCATTCCTTCATCCTCAGCAACATCGTCAGGATCTCTAAGCCACTCTCTTTATATATATGTATGGGTTAACGTGTGGTTTGAACGTAATCACTTTGTTTCCAATATATACTTGATTGAGATACCTTGGCTCAATTTGTTCTTGTTACCTTCTGGGTAGCCACCATGGAGCTGGGGAAATGAAGTGGTTTATCGATTGTTACTTGTGAGGGATGCTAGATTTAAGCGATGGAGATCATTCTTGGTTCATGTTGATCAATTAACTAGTATGGTTCAGTTGTATTGTCTGTACGTTTGTGCTATATATTTGGATTAATTATGTTGTATTTAATTACTCTCATACGTTCAATGGATTATTTTTGTGCAATATTATTTTTGTGCATATTTTTGTGTCAATATGCTAGGCATATCTGGGGGGACCTGTTAGTCAGACTCCGCATTGGCAGGCAGTCTCCAGAGACGATTTACGACGTCGGGGGGGGGGGGGGGGGGGGGGGGGGGGCATCAATGTACGTCAAGACCAAATAGTTATATGGCTAATTGGGGTAGTAGCAATTTATTGGGAAATTTAGTTAGAAATGAATAATAGAATCTTCAGGCCAACGCACAAACACATCATGCATCAACAACTTTTATTCATTATTATTGTTAATATCAAATTTTGGTTTCAAACGGCATGGGCTGAAGCAACAAACAATATTAAAGAATTGTATGCAGATATCAGTACATCTACATATGAAGCGGAGTCTGAGGAGGAAGGAGGGACACCAGTTGGGAGCGATCCACGGACGGAGTGGAGGAGCTCACACTTTTTTGGGATGGCCCGGTGTACGGAACTACTTGTTTCATTTGTAATTATATCATTTTTTGGGAGGGGACTTCTCTGTACGGGATGACTGCTCTATTTTGTAGTGGAATGAGTATCATGGCTCATTGTTGGAACGCATGAATATCATCTCCCTTGCTTGATTGTTTGTTTGGTTAAAATATCTTTAATGAAGCGCGGGGGGACTAGTGCCCACCGTTTTCAATAAAAAAAATAAACATCCCCTGTCTATGTTTAATTAGTTCTTGTAAAAAAATATCATGGATATGACACTTTCATTAAAAATAAAAAATAAACATCATCTTATATATATTCAGGCTAACTTAACTTAATGTACATAAATATATATTGTAGTTTTTCCATAGAGGTCATCCACAATTTTATAAATTTCAAATAAGTCATCCACAATTCTCTATTTTCATAAACACCGCTTATAATGTGGGTCACACTCTAAATAATTGCATTAAACACAAGATTATAGATGATGTCAATGTGATCAAATTTGTGAATTATTAAGTAAATCAACTTGAATTAAAATTTAAAAAACTCCCATAAGTATTTTTTTTGGAGTCACACTTATATTGATGATGATGTTTATAAAAATAGAGATTTGTGAAGGGCTTATTTGTCCTCTAGGGAAATAACCCAAATATATATCACTTATTCAATGTTGGGATGCCTCATGCCTGTATGGAGTAAAGGTGCAAGTGTGCAAGCTAGTGAGCTTCACAGGACATTCTTCCGGTATGCAAATTACTTATTACAAGTGATTGTTTGGAATTTTAAAAATTGGGAACTTCTGCCATTTGCAATTAATTTCCAAAAGAAAAAAACTACAAAGTAAGGTTTTGCATCGCTATGCTACAAATTTACTGTGGGGCTCTATAGACATCTGCAAATTAGCGGTAAAGTACTGTCGGAAATTGAAATTACAGCCTATTATTTTTTATCTAAACTTTTAATTTGATTTGATTTGATTTTTTTAATTTTTTCCTCTCGAGAGAAAGTTAGAATTTCGCCACACTGTTTCATTAATGAGAAAGTAACGAAACATATCCGGCGACCTGGAAAAAAACATACATATGAGCAGCCCAAAGTAGCAACCAGGGGCGTAGCTGCCCTGGGTCCAGGGGGTGCAGCTGCGCCCCCTGGGATTTTAAAAAAATTTCAAATTTTTTTTAGTAAAATGAAATTTAATAAGGGTTTATGTGTAAAATTTCCAACCCATTTAGTCATTTACAGATTTTACTTTACTCTTCTTCCACTCTTTTGTTTCCACTCTGCTGAACCCAAACCCACTTCATAATGAATTTGTAAGAGGGATTAAAATCTACAAGTGATTAGTTGGGTTTTAGAGGAGGTCAGATAAGAGAGAGAGGGAGGAGTCGATCGATTCCGAACCCTATTGTAAGTAAATTTTTTTGTACATTTTGATAATTAGGGTTCATATTCTGAAATTTCGTGAATTCATATATGATAGGATAATTAGATTGCTAATTTCTGTTTCAGTGTTACTGATTTGTTTGAGAATGGACTGAATTAGTATGATATGTAATCAAATTAGAACCCAAATGGGTACAGATTATAGTGTTAGTTTATGTCCTAATTTTGAGCTAATTCAAAAATTTTTAATATTTAAACACATGGAGTTTAGAGTTGAATTTTTTATATACGTATCTTATACATGGAGTTTAGAGTTGAATTATAACCATTAGTTTTTACTCTTTCTATGCATTAATGCATATACTTATGAGATGAACATCTAATGCTTGGTGCACTTAATTACTTTGAGATAGACTGATGATTGAAGTTGGAAATAGAGAAGGTTTAACTACTGGTTTATTTTAATGGTTCTAAGTTGTTGAAAGTGCACGCCACTTGTTTGATGAAATGCCTAAGAATGATAAGGTTTAGCTTGCTTGGTCATAGTTTTACTTTGCCAAACTAGTGTTTTGATCAGCCACCTATTTCAGGAGAAGATAAAATGACTATAAGATAGTAATTCCACATATGGATGAATTATTTGTACAACATGGAAGATCCCGTTGCAACTTTGAAGGAAAAACAAATCTTCATCATTATCGTATTGATTTGTTTTATGAAGTGATTGATTTGCAACTTCAGGAGTTGAACAATCGTTTTAATGAGGCAAATACGAAGTTGTTGTTGTGTATGGCTTGTCTTGATCCAAGCGATTCATTTTCTGCTTATGATAAGAGAAAATTGCTTCGCTTTGCTGAATTTTATCCATCCGATTTCTCTAATATTGAGTTAATGCACCTTGACCGGCAACTTGATAACTATATTTTGGATGTGCGCTCTGATGACCGATTTTCTGAAGTTGCAGGGATTAGTGGGCTTGCTAGAAAGATGGTTCAGTTAAAAAAATATCGTGCATATCCGTTGGTATATTTGCTCTGGAATTTGGCATTGCTATTACTCGTTGCAACCGCAACAGTAAAGAGAGTATTTTCTGCAATGAAAATCATCAAGACTTCATTACGAAAGCGATTGGGAGATGAGATGATGAATGATTGTTTGGTTGCATATATTAAAAGAGATGTATTAAATGCCATTGACAATGAAGATATCATTCAATATTTTCAGAATATGAAATCTCGAAGGGTTTATTGCTAAAGAAAAATGCTATTTAGTGATTGTTGTAGTTTGTGACATTTGATAGTAACATATGATATTTTGAGGCTTGCAAATGTGTTTATTATAATTTTTTTAATAGTAAGTGTCGCGCCCCTAGATGGAAATCCTGGCTACGCCACTGGTAGCAACATAACAAAAAACAGACAACAAATAAAAACAAAAAGTTACGTTAATGTTACTACCCTTGATCTTCAGGATCTCATAACATTTAAGAGTCAGAGTTGGCATGCTTGTGGAATGATGCTGGAGGTTTATTGTCATAAAATTCACAATATATTTCTGCTCTTGCTTAATTATAAAGAGTTTAATTGATTTATTGCAAAATTGAGAAATACCGACATTGTGTTGTTGAATTTGTGATAATTGCAATTGTCCAAGTTAGCTTGTAATGATTAATGAACCCAATTAATTGCCAATGTTAGTACTAATTGGTTCGCAACCTAGTGCATGTGCATATAGGGCTGTTCATACTTTGGTTAAAATCGATTACCGAACCAAACCGAACCAAACCGAAATTTATCAATTAGGTTCGATTTTTCGGTTCGGTTTTGATCCAAGTCGCAGTATTGTTAGAGAGTTCGGGTCGATTTTTGGTTGGCTTCTAAATAAACCGAACCGAAAAAAACCAAACTTTTTTTGGGACCAAAATAAATTCTACCCCTTCTCATGAGTCATGACTTCTCAACTTCTCAGTCTTCTCTAATCTCTACTGAGTTCTGAGAATCTGAGCGACTCAGTGACCTAGAGTAGACGACGAGTCGACGACGTTCTCACTTCTCAATCCTATCTATTAATGACTTCTCCAGAGTTCTCCACTTCTCTAACTCTTAAGGCTCATCTCCAAATCAGACTCTCTCTAATTCACAGATCCATTCCTCTCTCTCAATTCTCAATTCCTTTAACCCTAGACGGTCTCGACTCTCGATCTCGACTCTTGATCAGTCGATCTCCATCCTCGGCTCTCGACTCCCGATCTCCATCCCTCCTGGACCCTGGTCTGACTCCTCGCACAGTCGCACTCTCGAGTCTCAACTCTCAACTCTCGATCTCCATCCATACTGGCCTCCTCTGGTGCCGTTCCCCCGACCGGCCTCCTCTAGTCCCCTGGTTCTCGCATCGCGATTCGCAGTGCCTCTCTCTTCAGTCCTCGGCTACTCGCAGTACCTCTCCATCTCAAACTAAGCTGCTAAGTGCTAAGGTATAAATTAATCTTGATATTTCTAAGTGTAAATTTTTTTAATTTGTAACGAGAAAATAATAAGTTTTGGTTTATACTTTTGTTTGGTTTAAATTGGCAGATACTGTAGATTTGATTCGAAGAATTGCTAGTTGCTGCACTGTCACCTGTCACCTGTGAACTTTTCTACTATTAGTATGGATTTTGATATGGATAGACAGGATAGTAGGGGTCATGAGGATTCAAATTCTATTACCGTTGATAATTTAAGCCATGTAGAAGCAAGTATGCAACCCCAACCCTCACAAAGTACTAGAAAAGCAATTAAATCTAGATCCGAAGTTTGGCTTCATTTTACTAAGATCAATGACTTAGATGAAAGTGTGAAAGCAAAGTGCAATTATTGTGCAAAACAGTTTAATGCCAATACTAAAAAAAAATGGGACAACAGCTTTGAAAAATCACATGGGTAGTTGTCGTGATAATCCACACAATAAAGAGACTTCACAAAATCTATTGAGTTTACAACCGGTTCAAAAAGGTGAGAAGAGGGAGGGTGTATTAACTAATTGGATAACCAAGATGAAGCTAGGAAGGGTCTTGCATATATGGTCATAGTGGATGAGCTACCATTTAGTCATGTTGAGCATCATGGGTTTCATAAATTCATGTCTATTTGTTGTCCTATGTTTCATATTCCTTCACGTTCGACAATCACAAGAGACATTTATGAGTTGTATGTTAATGAGAAGGGGTTATTGAAAAAATTCTTGAAAGAAACATGTCAAAAAGTATCCATCACCACCGATACTTGGACCTCTTTGCAGAGAATAAATTATATGTGTATCACTGCCCACTTCATTGACAATAATTGAAAAATGCACAAAAAGATTCTAAATTTTTGTCCAATTTCTACTCATAAAGGTGAGGGGTTAGGCATTGAAGTTGAAAGATGCTTGTTAGATTGGGGTATTGATAAAGTATATTCAATAACAGTTGATAATGCAAGCGCAAATGATGTTATGGTTAATCACTTGAAGAAGAAAATTAACAATTGGGGGCATAGTGTTCTTAATTGCAAGTATCTTCATTTGAGGTGTGTTGCATATATAATAAATCTCATAGTGCAGGATGGGGTCAAGGAGATGGGAAAATCAGTTTGTCGAGTTCGTTCGACAGTGAAATATATTAGACAATCTCCCTCTCGTAACAGAAAATTTAAAGAATGCATTTAGATTGAAAAGATTGAGAGTAAGCGCATATTGTGCCTTGATGTTGCCACTAGGTGGAATTCAACATATCTTATGTTGGATACGGCAGAGAAATTTGAAAGAGCTTTTGAAAGATTTAATCATATGGATCCTTTTTTTAGGAGTGACTGGGAAGAAGGGATTCCCGATGATGATGATTGGACTAATGTCAGGCGACTTGTTCAATTTTTAGAACACTTTTATAATCTCACATTGAAAGTATCAGGGTCTTTGTATGTGACTGCTAATAATTTTTGCCTGAATTAAATGAAGTTGATTAACTTTTGAAACAGTGGGAAAGCAGTGTTGATGTGAATTTAGCTTCAATGGCTTTTAAAATGAGAGACAAATATAACAAATATTGGGGAACTTGGAAAAAGGTCAACTACTATCTTTTTCTTGCCGTGATACTAGATCCTAGGCATAAGATGAGATTTGTGGAGTTTGCTTTTTTAAGACAATATGATGATAATGAAGAATTGACTGCAATAAAGGTGAACTCTATCAAGGAGGTTGCTGTTGAGTTTTACAATGAGTATAAAAGAAAACTTGATCCAGTCACGACCACTTCATCCTGTTGTAACACTTCTAATACTTTATCTACTTTTGGTTCAGAAAGTACAACTATTTATAAACAATCTTACAAGAGATATAAGAAAGAAGCTGGAGGTGGAGATTCTAAATCTGAATTGGATAAGTACTTGGCAGAAGAATGTGAGGATAAAGAAGAAGAATTTGAAATTCTTGATTGGTGGAGGAAACATGAAATCAGATTTCCGATTCTTGCTCAAATGGCGAGAGATGTTTTGGCTGTCCCTATTTCAACCATTGCTTCAGAATCATCATTTAGCACCTGCGGACGTATACTTGATCCATTTAGGAGCTCATTGACTCCTAAACTAGTGCAAGCGCTTGTGTGTGCACAAGATTGGTTACGGTCCGATATTCGACCAATTTGTGTGGAGGAAGATTTGGAACAACTTGATAGGATTGAAAATGGTAATCTACTACTCATCGTTAATATTGTAATTTGTAGATATTGAATAAAATTTATTTATTAACTAACTGTTTGTTTTACTTTAAAACAGAAATAACAAAGATTGGAGGAAGCTGAATATTGTCCATAAAATTGAAGTAGGATGGCTGAGGTGGCAAAGTGACCTTTAGAGATTGAGAGAATATTTTTAAGACTTCTATAAGAGATGTCTAGAAAATGAGAGTAGCTAAAATGAAGATGTGAACTGAATGGATGAAAAAACATTGTTTTTAAGGTGGGAAATTGGAGCCACCATATGAAGATAGCTTGAAGGGTAATATGAAGTACTGATTAAGATAGTTTGCTCATGTGCAAAGAAGACACCATTAATTGGATCAGCTAAAAAGATTGATAGGATTCGATGTTTATTCACTTGAATTTATGTGATTAATAAGAATATAATAGTTGCTAATTTGACAAAGGAGATGATCCTTTATAGTTAATGCATCCAATGCAAATAGTTAGATAAAGACTTTGTCACTGTTGTTATACTTTTTCTCCCGGTTTGTCAGGAAGTTCACTTTTATAGATTTGCTGCTCTTAAATCCTGGAATTATGATAAATGGTTAGGAGCTATTAATACTAGTTCGAGGATAAAGAGAGAAACCCATAATATATGATGATTGTGCCATTTATCTTGGCTGTATGGATATGAGTCATTTTTTGCAATTGTGCATAGAGAACTGCTTGCTTAGCTGATAGTGTTTGGTGATTATTAGCCTATTTTTTTTACTGAGAAGAGCTCTAGAGGCCTGCATGAGAGTGATTGATAATTTGAAGATTCTGTATATGCTGGACCTTAAGCCACAGGTTGGTTGTTTTCCTTCTATAAAATTTCTTTGTTTATGCATCTCTTTTGCCCTTCTTTTTTGTCAAAATAGCTTGACATCCGTCACTGTTTATTGAAAATTTAAATGTTATAGGTGGCATCATGCTGGATTTGAATCAGGTACAATTCATTAGCTCCATTTCCATCCCATTTGTTTTTGACTGCTGGTAAGTGATGATGAGATGGATTATGTTTTTGAAGTTGCACACTATGAATTAATTATCATTTAGGAGTGACTAGTGATGAAATAATCCTATTTGAGCTTTACGATTGTTACTTCACTGAATTTTGTTAAATTCAAAGCATGATGACTGATGAGATAGATTGTTACTTCACTGAATGTCGTCGGTTTGAGTATTCTTTACTGTTGCATCCCTTCAGCAATATACTAACAGTTTTGCAGAGGAAAATTTAATCAGCAAAGCTAAGCTAAGCAAAGTATTTTTGGCTCAGCTTCCAGATGGAAAGGTATATTTGATCTATTGGCTTGTGATTTTAGAATTTTATTGTGAAGTTATCTCAAAATTTGAATCAGGTACAATTCATTGGCTTGTGATTTGAATCAGGTACAATTCATTAGCTTGTGATTTGAATCAGATACAATTCATTTGAATCAGGTATATCTGATCTATTGGCTTGTGATTTGAATCAGGTACAATTCATTAGCTCCATTTCCATCCCATATGTTTTTGACTGCTGGTAAGTAAATGCTCAATGTAGAATTCTATCTACTGTCTCTGTTATTATAATATCAATCAGACTTAGAGCTTCATTATATGCATTGAGAATTTGAGATACTATGATTGCTATATCTTTTAGGTGAATACTTCATTGGAGTAGCATATCTTCTCAGGGTCCCTCTCTTTCCCACTGATTGTTGCTTTACTTTGCTATATTTTCATATTTTGCTTCACTTTGCAGTGTCTGGTAAATGCTTAAGTGCTTGAGATGACTCAGATGAGGCCTGCAAACTACAAAAGTGTTACAGAAAGTCAGAAATTTGTAATTTCAAATTGTAAAATATAAGCTTCTATAGTTGTAAATTGTAATCATTTGTAACTTGTAAATTGTAAGTTTTTTTGCTAGTTATTACTGTAATTTTGTAGTGTAAAAATTATGAGTACAATGCTAATTGGCTGTTGTTTGCTTAATGAATATTGAATAATGAGTCTTTCACTCAGAATCTAATATAAACATTCAAAACTGAAATACTTTCTTTAAGTTCGGTTAGTACGGTTATTAACCGAACCGAACCGATATAGTTCGGTTCGGTTAAAACCGAAATGTAGATGTTCGGTTCGGAGTTCGGTTTCAATTTTACCAAACTGAAAAGTTCGGTTCGGTTCGGTTTTGAACCGATGAACACCCCTATGTGCATATCACTACATATTAAGGCGGAATCCTTTTAATTACCATCCTTGTCAATTGTAAAAAAATCAATCAACCATCCAAATAAAATCAAATAATATTACAAATTCTTTATATGCTTGTAAATTATACTCCGAAATTTTAATATGCTTATAAATTGTACTCCGAACTTTTCTTAAAATTTCGGAGTATAATTTACAAGCATATAAAGAATTTGTAATATTATTTCATTTTATTTGGAGAAATTTTCTTAAAATTTCATATAATTAACTTAATATAAATGGAATAATTTTAGCAAAATTACACTTTACATTTATACACATAAGCATATTATATCTATATCTTATACTAATAGGAGAGAGAGTCTACCCCCTACCCCCTCTCTCCTTTCTCTATTTTGAAATAGAGAAATGAGAAAAAAGTAAATGTTCGTATTTAACTAACACGTGCACTACGCATAATTTGATTTAAAAAACAAAAACAAAATAAAAACCTCAATCCCTCAAAAAAGTCTCTTCCCCTCTGACTCTCTCAATCTAAAAAAATTTCACCCCCCCCCCCCCAAAAAAAAAAAATAACTTTCTAAATTATCTGCTTATGTGAGCCTGATAATGATGTTTTCAGTAATTACGGTAGGAAATATATTCATAAGTTTCTCCCAATTCCCTTCACATTTTTTGAGAGTTCTATATAATTTTATGAGTCCCTGGAAACTATTTTTGATTGTGCAATTTGCACAAGGCAACACTAGTTATCCCTTTATTGTATCAAATCTTTATAACTCACAAAAAAATCCAAATCACTCCTAGAACCCTATAAAAACCCTTCCAACTCTCTTTCATTCTTCTCTTTTTTCTTTTTGAGATTTGAGATTCAGTTCTATTCTCCCCAGGTCTTCCAAGTTTGTAAAGGATTCATTCCACGAGAGTATATCTCTGTGACTTTGTCCGAACATTCCTTGCTTTCCGACAATCTTCAGGGAGGATTCCCTTGTTGAGAAAGTCGACAAAAGGTTTCATCCAACAATCTTCGGGCATTTGGGGTGTGATGGCCATGAGCTCCAGCTCTTCCTCCTCGATGCTCGGCTTGAGAAAGACCTCAATGAGGACCGTGCAGTCAAGCCCATCGAGAGATGAGGAAGCTAGCATGAAGAGAGCATCCGCTTGCCCGTTTTACTCATGGGGAATGCGAGTGAAAGTAGCTTCTCTGAATATTGCTAGGAGTTTCTTCACTTATGATAAATACTTGGCCATGCGATCGTCCCTGGCTTCATACTCGCTTTGGACTTGGTTGACGACAAACTGGGATTCGCTAAACATCTTTATTCTTCATGCGCCTACTTCACGTGGCAACCGGAGGCCGACGATCAATGCTTCATACTTAGCTTCGTTATTGGATTGACGCACAACGAATATTGGAGAACAAACTTATTAGGCCCAAGCAGAATAATTCCGGCTCCTCCTGTGAGGCAAGATGACCCATCTAAATATACGTACCTTCCAAAGTGGGGGGTTTTCTTCTTCTTCGGAGGAGTCGGTGATGGTGGTTTCCACAATGAATTTCGCCAAGGCCTAGGCCTTGATGGCCATTCTCGGTCGATAGTTGATGTCGTGTTGACTCAGTTCAATGGACCACTTCATTAGTCTTCCGGCATTGTCTGGTTTGAGGAGTACTTGCTTGAGCGGCTGATTAGTGAGGACATGTATGAAATGCTCTTGGAAGTAGGGGTGGAGTTTTCGAGCAGCTGTGACCAGCGCACAGTCCATTTTCTCAGTCTTCGAGTAACAGAGTTCTGCATTATGGAGCACATTGCTCACATAGTAGATTGGTTTATGAACCCTATCTTCTTCTTTGACTAGGATGACACTGAGAAATTGGTCGGATATAGCTAAGTAGAGGTAGAGAATATCTCCCGGCTCGGGCTTACTTAGGAGCAGAGGGATGATGAGGTATGCTTTGAGTTGTTCGAAGGCGATCTGTTGTTCTTCCCCCCACTCGAAACCTTTCGCTCCACGTATGATTTTGAAAAATGGTAGACATTTCTCCCTCGACTTTAAGAGAAAACGGTCGATGACAGCCAAGTGGCCGGTGAGTTTCTGCACTTCTTTGATAGTGGTTGGGGGATTCATGTTGTGAATTACCTGGATCTTCTCGAGGTTGGCTTCAATTCCTCTTTGACTAACCATGAAACCCAAGAATTTACCAGAAGATACTCCGAAAGCACACTTTGAAGGGTTCAAGCGCATGTTATGCTTACTCATTTCTTCGAATGCTTTTTGGATATCAGTGACGTGGTCGTCTTTTCGGAAACTCTTGACTAACATATCATCCACGTACACTTCCATATTTCTGCCGATCTGACTTTTGAACACCTTATTTACCAGGCGTTGATAACTTGCACCAACGTTTTTCAGGCCAAAAGGCATGACTCGGTAATAGTATAGACCATGATTTGTGATGAAGGACGTCTTCGGGGTATTGGGTGGAAACATCTGAATCTACTTATACCCAGAAAAGACATCCATGAAATATAAGAAGTTTATGTCTGGATATGGCATCGATCAGTGCATCTATGCTCGGGATTGGAAATAGGTCTTTTGGACATATTTTGTTGAGGTCTGTAAAATCTATTCACATTCTCCAGTTGTTGTTGGCTTTCTAAACCATTACCACATTTGCTAACCACTCCGGGTAGTTAACTTCCAGGGTGGAGCGTGCGAATATGAGTTTGTCGACTTCTTCTTAACTGCTTGTAGCCTGTCTGTGGCAAATTTGCGGCGTCGTTGCTAGAAGGGCTTCGCTTCCAGGCTAACGCTGAGGTGATGCGTGATTAGGTCTCCAGGGATCCCTGACATGTCAGCTGCAGTCCATGCAAACAAGTATTGATTCTCCCTGATACAGTAAATGATATGCTTTTTAAGTTGGAAAGGAAGATTCTTTTTTATGTGAAAACTCTTGTGAAAAGGGATCTCCTCTAATTCATCCACGGGTTCTGAGTTTGCATGGCTCCTGTCTCGGGGCAGTTCGATGGCATTAAGTGGAAAAATAGACCCCCCACTGTGGCAGTGTAGCGTACTCGCATTGCCTCTTGGCTTCCTGCAACCTGGCCCACTCCCGCTACTATAGGGAATTTCATCTTCATATGGAATGAGGAAGCAACTGCGTAAAAATCTGCTAGATCTGGACGACCAAATATGGCATTGTACGCGGCTCTAATGTTGACTACCATAAAATCCAATGCCTCTCTTTAGGTTGCGGGGGCTTTTCCTGTTGTCAAATCAAGAGTGATGATTCCTTCAACCTGAACTAGAGCACCTGAGAAGCCATGGAGTGTGTAACCGGCTAGCTTGTGCCGGTCCCGTGGGAGCTTGAAAGCATCAAATGAGGCCATGAAGAGGATGCTGACAGAGCTACCATTGTTTACAATGATACGTCGTACCTCATAATTTGCAATGCATAGGCCTATGACCAGTGCGTCACAATGAGGCATGTTGACACCCTCTAGATCTTTATCATAGAATGAGACTGAAACACCTAAACATTTCCTGGAGGGATGTTGTGTACTGAATTAACTTCCCTCACGAAGGTGATGCGGGAGGAGTTAGAATCTCCCCCCATCAGGCCTCCATGAATGGAATGGAGAATCTCCATATGACCTGAGTCTAGGGATTCGGTAGGCTTTTCCAGACGCTTAATAGCCCCCCGGGCCAGAGGGGTTTTGACATTGTTTTTCTTCTGAACAAATTTAGAAAGGTAGTCTCTTCAAAGCAGACCTTCTAGTTCCTCTTTAGGAGCTCGGAAGTCATCAGTGGCATGTCAATGATCTTTATGAAATGCGCAACACTTATTTCTATCCCTTCCTTTGCTGGTCGTGGTCATCTTGGGAGGAGGACGGACAATTCCATCTTTTTCAACTGCAAAGACAATGGCAGACATACTTGCATTCAGAGGAGTGAACTTATCAAAGCGTTGTGTTGGAGGAGGACGACATTGGCCTTCGTCATCTTTCTGGAACTACTTGGGTGCTTCCTCGCTTGCATTCTTTCATTTGTTCCTGGAAGGTGACTCTTTCTTGCCTTGTGGATTGAGAGCTTTCTCGACTCTGATGTATTTATCACTCCTTTCTACGAGCTCAGTAAAATCTTTAGGAGGCTTCTTCGCAAGGGAGGCTTTCAAATCTTTGTGGGCGACAATGTGGCGGAAGGTGGCAGCTGCCACTGATGAATCTAGGGAGGAATGGACCATGCTTCAACAATGAAGTGCTTTACGAAGTCTTTCAACAATTCGCCTTCTTTGTGCTTCAGTTCCAACATGGAGGCACTTATTATTTCAGCTTTACGGCTGGTAATGAAGTGTGCTATGAAGAGCTTCTTGAGCTTGTCGAATGAGAATATTGACTCTGGATTAAGGTGGGAGTACTATTCTCTTACCGACCCTTTCAAAGTTGCGGGGAATGTTCGGCACATGAGTGTATCAGTGGCATTGTAGACCATCATGAGAGTTTTAAAACTCTTAATGTGGTTGGTCGCATCTTATTCTCCATCATATGATTCAAACTGAGAAGCTTTGAAGTTCTTTGGGATGGGTACATTAAGGATGGTTTTGCTGAAAGGAGACTGACTGGGGCAGTAGGCCTTGCTGGAGCGGTTCCCCTCATTCTTCATGCATTCTAGGCGTTCTTCTACCTCTCAGATACGGCGAAGTACATGGTTGTCCTTTTCCTTAAATCCAGTTGAGTCGCTAGATTCTTATTTGGATAGCCGACCCTGGCATTGACTACCTTGGATAGCTTAGAGGATGTCAAGCTTGAACTTTTCTAATTCGGCCCAAGTGACTGGGGCATCTTTCTCCCTGTTCCACTCAAGAAGCTTTTGACTTTAATGAGTCGGGCTTCTTTCTGCAGTGCGTCCCCTGTCTTGATCTCTGTCTTGGAGGAGAGTTGCTTCTCCAATTCAACTGACGTTCTGAGTGGGAGGCTTTAGTTCTGGTGTACCTCTGATCCAAACAGACTCGTAAATCAGTTCCTTGTTGTCTAGGGTTGATGATTTGGAGGAGATCTTATGACCCCCAGGGGCCTCGTGAGGTTATTGAATCAGTGGAAGCATTATGGACTGAGATACGGTCGTGCAAAGGGTGTTCATGACGGCTTTGTCGGGAGCCCCTGTACCTCTCCATTGACAAGAGCTTGATTAGGCTATGGGGGGATAATCTAGCGGTTGAAGAGGAAATGGATCTTCCACATGAGGAGCTGGTTGACGAAGAGTGTTGATTCGACAGCTTGAGGCCATCGCTTAAGTAAACATAACTCTAGGTAGAAAATTTTCCTAGAATATTAAAATATCAAGTTTACCAATGAGTAGTGTCGATTAAGTTAGAAAGTAAAATTAGTGATTGATATGATGGATTTGAATAAGTTTAACACTCCCAATTAAAGATTCATGCCTAACAATCAACAAATATACTAAGCATTCTTAGCAAGTAAGATATCCAATAATGATTCGTACACTATTTGACAAATAGAAGTACACACAATATTTGTGTCCAATAGAAAATTCAGATAAGATTCTAGAGATGATAAGCAGTACCACAAGTAATGGAGAAATGGAAAGATCTCACCGGGATTCGATGAAAGTGTTGCCGTGTGTTCTGCCTCTCATACGGGGATCCGATCCCTTGCCCCAAACACCAGAAGCTATTCAATTGAAAAAAAGTTAGTTTTGATTTGTCGTTGCTGTGTGCTCGGGAGGAAGGAGAAGGAGATCAATGTCGGGCTACTGCTTGCAGTGGGGATGCGCCGGTGACTTGCGGTGGCGCCAACGACAATGGCGGCGGCGGCACGATGTCGGCGTCGGGTTGGAGAGGAGGGGGGTTCGGGGTGTAGTGTTGGGTTTAAGATGGAGGGGCAGTCGGGGTTGATGATGATGGTTGCGGGGGTGATGGAGGGGGAGGTGGTGGCTGTCGATGGAGGTAGGGCCTCGATAGTGGAGATGGGTTGAAGAAGAACAGTGAAGGGGATGGATTATGAGGGAGATTAGGAGTGGATTAGATCATGGGTAGTTAGGGATGATAAGGGTGTAGTTTAGGGTTTCTCACAAACCCTAATATCCTCTCAATTCTCATACACAAGAAGGGAATGAAGAGCAAAAAAAAAAAAAAAAACTCAACACACAATTTTAATCCATAAAAAAACATATCTTCTCATTAGTCTAAAGACCTATATATAGGCTCAAAACAAAATATCAAAACAAATCGCCAAAATATATCCAATGTGCAGAAAATAAGGGTGCAAATAGCAAAACTACTACATATGCCAAAACAACCAAAATTACTGAAATGCAAATAACTAGACTAATAAAATAGCCATCTCTAGACGATGCCTGCGTTGATAGAAGCGCCCAAAATGTTTCGAATCGATGTCATCATGAGTTTGTAAACAGTGCAGATGTCTCAAAATTTGTGAATAATATTGAAGAGAGGATAGCAGAGGGCAAGGTTGAGTATGATTATGTCATCATCTACTCTGAACTTGAGTTTTTTGAAAATGTTACTTCAGTGCCCTTAATTTTCAGGATCTCATAACAGTTAAGAGTCAGAGTTGGCATGCCTGTGGAATGATACTGAAGGTTTATTGTCGTAAAATTCACAATATATTTCCGCTCTCGCTTAATTATTTTTCTTGAGTCAGGAAACTTGATGAGTTCATTTTCACACTGTAGTTTCTTTTGATAGGATCACACGTAGTTAAGGTTCATCACTCGTAACAACTAAAGATTAGTCTCTACTAGCTGCAGGATGGTTTGGTTAAGATTCAAAATTTGACAAGAGAGGATCTAAAAGAAGTGTAGCTATAACCAAGTACCAAAAGTTAGAGTTTATGTTTCTAATTTACCTTTCCGTGGACAGCTTCTTAGAACTATCCTGAAAACAACCCACTGCATTTTTAAAGCACAGTGAAAATGTTCTGTTTTAATCTGCTCAGTATAAATTGTAAAGCATGCTTTTGTCACAAAGGGGAAGATGGTATGTTTCATGATTTCATCTTTATGGTGTAATCATTGATGATGGTTATCTTGGATATATTTCAGGTATGCAACGACTGGTCAGTTGACTCAGAAAAGCGATGTATATAGCTTTGGAGTGGTTCTTCTGGAGCTGCTAACAGGGAGAAAACCAGTTGATCATACCACGCCTAGAGGGCAGCAGAGTCTGGTTACATGGGTGAGTTTTACTGAATAGATCACACACAGTTGATAATAAAGTCTTATCCCTCTATTAAGAACTGTTGCAATAAAATGGCGTTCTTTATTTTTTGGGTTTTTTTGGCTATGGCATACCCCAATTTACCCTTTTCTATACTTGTCAGAACAAAGATACCCTCTATGGTTTCAAGACACTTAGACACTTCACCCCTAAAATCATTTTTTTAGAGTAAAAGAAGCTGAACACAATTGATGATAGAGTGAAATGCCTAATTTCACCCTTGGGTTATGATGGCTGTAGCATGCCATTCTAGATGATACTATGTAGAGAAGAACTTTTTGTTTCGAGAAACAAAATGGATGAATGATTAGCAGCATAACTCACTCTAAATTATCTTTATAATTTGCCCGAGTTTTATGTAATCATTTTGTTCAGTATTTTCTGAGTATGGTAGTTCTTTGCACTATATGTGAAGTAACAAAGGATAATGACACTGCAATTATTTGTTTATCTATTTTTTTCGGGTTCCCTCCCTCTCTCTCTCTCTCTCTCTCTCTCTCTCTCTCTCTCTCTCTCTCTCTCTCTCTCTCTCTCTGGAATGTACATGTCATTTTAGAAATATTTCTCATGTGCCATGTTATGTCACGTATTGTCCTTATTGTTTTTATGTGACTGCTTTAAGCCTGTTGATAGTTATACACGGCATCAGTACTATGACCCCCCCCCCCCCCCCACCCCCCCCCCCCCCCCCCCCCCAAAAAAAACAAAAAACAAAAAACAAAAAAAACAAAAAACACACACACACACACAGACGCACAGAGCATACAGTTCTATTTGAAAGTACAATGTAATTTTGAAAGTTCTAATGTGCTGAGTGCCGTGTTACATCCTGTCTAGATTGGCATATTTGTGCTTGAGCTGCTTGGCCTGTTACTGATAGTGTTCTATTGTTTCTCCAGCTTGCAGCCGTTGCAGCTCTGTGTGTGCAGTATGAATTAGAGTTTAGACCGAACATGAGTATTGTGGTGAAGGCACTCTCACCATTGCTTGCTAATAAGCCAGCTTCTGCACCTCCTGTTGTAGCTCCAGTTTCTGATGACGCTTGAAGTTACGGGATTGACCACCTTCAGAATTAAACAGTTAATGTAACCCCTGTTTTCAGTAATACGTACTTTAAAAATATATTTTTTTCTCGTATTTAAATAATCAGTATTTTTCTCTAATTTATTTTGTTATTTAAATAATTTTTACGAGCCCAATTGTTTATTATAAACCCAAGTTTGGATATTGATTTTTATTAATTATTAATATGAACCAAGTTGTATTTTGATTTTGTTATGTAACCCAATTATTTATTCTAAAGCCCAATTTAGTGTTTTGATTTTATTAAATTAATTTGAGCCCAAATAATCTAGCCCATCATCCTAATTGTTTTAATTAAAATATTTTGAGCCCAAGAATGAAGCCC
Organism: Hemerocallis citrina; assembly: GCA_017893485.1. NCBI lineage: Eukaryota > Viridiplantae > Streptophyta > Magnoliopsida > Asparagales > Asphodelaceae > Hemerocallis > Hemerocallis citrina. The sequence continues at coordinate 29,345,091 of CM030361.1, read as the reverse complement.
AAGCCCACTAGACCCAGAACCCATTATTTGTACAGATTTATCCCTACACCTATCCCCATACAATATTTATTATTTCACTTCCCACTTCTGTCCCGTACTCCCACTCCTCCCCACTCCTCAATTCCCGTACCTGCACACCCCCACTCTTTTGTCCCGTACTCCAACTCCCCCACATCTTCTCAAATCCCGTACACACTTTATCCATACTCTAATAACTACCCCCACTACTCCCATTATTTTATTATAAAATATCCCTTCTCCCCGTTCTTCATTTCTCCATCCCTCTCTCTGTTTCTCTACAGAACAAAGAAACCAAACATCAAACCCATAATCCTCATCTCCAACCTCGACAATTCCTCCTCTCGTCTCCACCGCTCGCCTCCCGTCCCTTCCGCTCGACCTCCAAACCAGCCACCGCTCCTCTCATCCCCTCGACGCCACGACTTCCCCGCTCGAGCTCCGCCAACCAGTCATCGCCTCCAGCCTCGACTTCGATCCCCGAGTTCTCCGTCGCCGTTGAACTCCCCTGTCACTTCCGTCAGCATCTCCACCGGTGCCCCGCCGCAAGCCATCCCCGACCTCAGACTTCGAGTGCCTCCCGCTCAGCCCCTCCACCACGCCAACCACCGCTGCCCTTCATCTTCTCCAGTCGCAGCGCCGCCTCCGCCAGACCCCACTCCACCTCGTCTGTCGAAGCTCAGCCGCGCTACCTCCATCAGCCGCTGCCTGAGTCTTCACTCCGTCGTCATTCCCCCGTTCGAGATCCAACCGCCATTGCCGAACGCCTCCCTCGATCGAAGCCACAGTGCCGCCCATTCCCTTCCTCTGCCACGTCGACGCGCCGCCCGTTGCTGCCTCCACAATCGCCCAGCTCGAAGTCCTCGCCTCGTTCCCGTCGCCTCCGCTCGTCTTCCCGCCTCGAGCACCCCCGTCGCTGCTCCCACTTCGCCTCCCGCTCAATCCAGTGCCCTGCCGCATCCCTCCACACGCCGCTCATCTCCTCCGCCGCAGCCAACCCCGTCGAAGCTGTCTCTCGCTCAAGTCTCCGCCGCCAGTCCCTGGCCTTGCCGTCGCCGTCTCCCCTCGACCAGCCTCTGTTCCGCTCAACTGCTCCGATCGCGAAGCCCTGACCTCGAAGCTTTCCCCGTCGCCGTCCAGCCGTCGCCGAGTCGCCGCTCCCCCTCCAGTCGCGCGCCGCCCTCAGCCCCGCTCGCCCTCGTCGATCGCAGCCGCTTCCCATTCCCGTTCGTTCTCTCCCTCTCTCTCTCTCTCTGAGTGTTATTTGAAGAGAAGAAGAATAGGCCGGTGCTGCTCTCGCTCTCTTTCTCTTTTTCTATCTCTCTCTCCCTCTGTTCTGTGAAGAAGAAGAAGAAGGAAACAGTGAGATTGGGGATTGGGTTACTGTTGAGATTGGGGATTAAGAAGAAGAGTTTTGGGGATTATCTGGTTGATGTTTGGAGATCTGATTTTATTGATTGTATTGGGAATTATTTTTACTGTTGGATTATTGTATGGTGTTTGGTGTTGTGGGGAGATCCGATTGGGAAAGGTGGGTGTTGCTATTTGCTGCCTTGGAGTTATTGAAGTGGAGTTGCTGTTTGGAGCTTTTCTGGCTTGGAGCTATTAAAAGGAATTGTTGCTGCTTGGCGTGGCTGCCAAACATTTCACACATGTTCTGCTGCCCGGGATACTGATCCCGTTATTCTATCTATAAATTCATCGTCGTCAAATCCAGGCAAGTATCCCCTTGTACAATTTTATTGGTCTAGTACAAGCCTTTGTAAAAATACCGCAAGTATATTATTATTTGACTCCAATTCGCATTCATAAGTCGAATTGATAACTGTTTCCATACATAATCCGTATCCCGTATTCGTACAAGATCACGAATACTTGTTGCCATGTCCCTTGCATGAACACGATACACATATATACTATTATACATGATGTTGTGCATAATTGCTTGTCATTAGGTTGCATGTTGTTATAATATATTTTATTCTTGATTAAGTGTTATGCATGTCATTAGTTGCATCACATGTTTTATAAGTCCTGAAATGTGTTTCCTGTCTCGTATAAGTCCTTGATACTTGATCTTGTCATGTTACCCTTGCCATGTTACCCGTCCTTGTTCTTGCATGTAGTTTTTGTTCATGTTTGAATGTAATTAAAAAGATAACAAGCTGGGGTATAAAGGGAAAAGATTTAGTAGTGGACAATATAGAAGAGCGTACTCGGTCGGGGGCTCGTGGTTCCTCGCTGCAATTTGTAAGTTACAAGTTATAAGTTTGCTAAATACAGGTTACTTGACATGTTTCACGTTACAAGACACACTAACTACATGTTCCACATGCACGTATCTCGAACAAGATACAACTTTCCCGAGTACGTGACCTATAGAATCCACCACGGTCTAAACGTTCACTTGCTTGCGAGTAGCAACCATGTAGTATGGGATGCATGAAGTGCTACCTAGTTAGGTTAATAAAAGACATGACATGACACGTATACTTGCACGATCCGTTTACATGTTACATGTTATGATGACTGGTTTACTTGTTTACATGTTGCGCGTTCATGTTGACACGTTTACTTGCTTACTCGTTTACATGTTACATGTTCCTATGGATTATTTACTTGTTCACATGTACGTTTTGTTCCATGAGGTCTTGTTCTTGATTCTGTCACATGTTGTATTTGCTCTATTATATGATTCTTGATTCTCTGTTCTTTCCTGCTTTTATTTCATTCTATTTTTGTCCCGTAGCTTGTTCCCTTGCGGCCCGTGACTTGCATTAACGGGTACCACTTGTTTCTTCCTTGTAATAATATACTTGCAGGCTCAGATGGAGAACTACCTGAAGGTGTTGCTGAACAGAGATTCTAGTCTTGTTTAGTTTCATGTTATTTTAATTCATGTTTATTCATGTAATCTTGTTGTAATCCGGACGTGTTTGACCCGTAACTATGTTTCTTTCCAGTTGTTGGTTCATGTAAATATTCATGTACTTTGTTATCCTGTTGTGATTTTATATGTTATCGTGGTTGAAATTACTATCTTGTTGTTGAGTTAAATTTACAGCTTATGGATGATGTATCTGCATCATTCGCTGGGCTTCGGTTACGTGTCCGTGTTTCCGTATTCTGGGAAGCGGGACGTGACAGTTAAACAGCATATTTGCGTTTAAAAAAAAGGTGCCCATATTTGAATTATAGTTTGACCGTCTGCAGGTTGTCTCCATAAAACTTCTTGCCTGCTTGTTTCTTGTTGCATAGGAGACACGTGTGAATCATTGTGGTTATGTTGCATTTGAGTTTTATTTTAATTTTATTTTTCGGTATTCCATTGGGCTTCTGGCCTCTGCTTTTGATGTGATAACAAGCGTGATGAATTCTGTGGAAGTTGTAATTTTTCGGTATTATTTTTAGAGACTGTTCTTTTTTTTGCCTAAGAGATTTACAATAAGAGCCTCTTATAAGAGCCTCTTTTTGAGGTGTTCTTTTATCTAAAAATAACCTCTTATAAGTACCTCTTATAAGAGTTTTTTGTTCTTTTTTCACCTCTTACAAGAGCTTTTTTTTTACTTTTAGACATTTTTACCCTTACTATATAATTTCTCTATTTATATAACCCGATGAAATGTTATCTTTTTAACAGGCATGGCAGGGATGTCAATTTTTGCAACGTCTGACCGTCAAAATATATAAAGGGTATTAATAGGGCAGTCCAAATATTTTGCTTGTATATGTAGTGTACTGCCACTTAACAATAACGAGAACTAAAATGCCTTCATTCCAATTCTGTAGTTAGCTTGTAAAGTTACAGACATGATAAATAATACAAAATTAACAAAATACTTGCATGAAATCTTTTGAGAAATTTATTCCGTGAAAAGGTTGCACACTTGCACTCCCAGGACATGTAGCAGTGAAGATACTATATGGATCTATCTTCATTGCTAGCAACTTCGAGTATTGTGTCACATTCTGGCGATGCATGTATAAATGATTCAAAGTCACACAAAACATTTGATAGCTTGTATGTCTCGTCTGATATTATTCCACCAGCCCACATGAACTGGAAGACTTCCAAATGATCACTGACTTTTAAGATTTAGGGGTAGTGTAGTCATTTTAAGTTATAGAAGACTTTTAAGATTTTGAAAGAGGCTAGTAGAAGCCATTTAGGTTTAGAAGCAATTTTGGGAGAAATCTCTTATAAGAGGTAAAAAAAGAACACCCAAAAAACTCTTGTAAGAGGGGGACCACCTCTTACAAGAGGTAAATCACTTATAAGAGGAGAAAAAGAACACTACCTTAGTGTCAGACTTGTTACAGATTTGAGGAGTTTTTGCTATGTCATTCCTGTTTGCCTGATTCATATCGGTTCATGCTCGAAAAGATGAATCCTCTCATCCTTTTCCTGTTGGGGTTTTAACATGCATACCCCTAACAAATATGATATTATCATATATACCCCTCACAAATGTATATTTTCCAATATGCCCCTAATAATTAGGACTATATTTCATATTTATCCCTATGTTAGATATCACTAAGTTAACCATGATTTTAATCTTATAAGACAAATAGAAATCAAATTAAAAGATCAAACTAGACAATCAAACCAGAAAACATTTAAGAGTTTAAAGAAAAATAAATGATGAAGTTTATAATATATCGTTAAAAAACAAGATTAATGACAAATTTGGAGAAGTAACGTGAGGAAGAATATGTAGTTCTCAAAGATGTACTGTTGGTTTGACCATTTCTTGAAAAAATAAAGAAATTTTGATACGCGCTAATGAGTCTCGATTGGATTAACAATTCTCCGAATTTACAAGGATTAAGAAGTTAAAGTTTGAATGGTAAATAAGATAATATTTTTGTCATTTTTCATCAAGTCCACTAAAAAAAATTGGAAATTCTCCAACGTTTTGATTTTTTCCTAACTTGAGGGATAATTAAGAAATATAGCATGCATAGTTGGGGACAAATATGATAATTCATATTTGTGAGGGGCATATATGATATTCACTTATTTGTTAGGGACATACATGTTAAAAACCCTTTCCTATTTTTTTCTTTTTCTTGAATATATATATGTTTTTGTTCGATATTATCATCTATTGGCTTATGTAGAGCATTTGTAGTCGTTCAATTTCAAAATTTGTGTATTCGGCATATAAGAATAGGAATTTTGGCTTTTGATTTTTAAAATTCGAATTTTGGCTTTTGATTTTTAAAATTCGACGGACGATATATGCTGTCTTGTCACAAAATTTTTTTTTATAAGAAAAATGTGTCGGACGATGAATGATTTTCTGTCCATTGATTTTTAAAAAAAACAAGAGACAGGAAATCATTTACTGTTTCAACAATTTTTTTAAAAAAAGAAATTTTGCTGACGGACGGGGAATCATTTTCCGTCATTGTAGGTCGAGAGTTGTTTCCACTAATTAAATATTAATTAATAATTAATTTAATTCTCATTAAATCTTAATTAAATTTTAATCTGTATGCATAATAATTCTATAGATATAATTTTATATCTCTTTAAAATTTGGAAAGAAATCTCATGGATGGGAAATTATTTTCCATCCGATCAAAATTTTTAAAAAATTGATCATCGCTTTAAAAAAAAAAAACGACGAAAAATGATCTTCCGTCTGATTCTTAAAAAAAATGAACGGACAAAAGATCATTGTTTGTCGGCTATATTTTTCATATTTTTATATCTTCTTTCAAATATAGCCGACTACTATTCTTTTCAAACCCGAATTTTGGGTATTTAGCCATGACTATAGCTCGGTTTTTTTTTTCTTTCCAAATTTTGTAAATTTTGCAAAAAATTGCCAACGACCACAGATGCTCTTATAGGCCACAATTACATTGGTGATTTGCTGTATTTTTCTATGAGAGTTGGCAATTTATTGACTCCAAAAAAGCATATTTGGGCTCAAAATATGTTTTGGACCAGGGCAATTATGCAGAGGTTAAAATTTTTTTTGGTTCCCATGTTGCACAAATAATGTGGTGCTGCGGGTGTATTGAAAAAACTTCCTTTGCCTTCGAAAACATTCTGTAAAGCACCACATTTTCTATTCGTTCCAATTAAACTGAACTGTCGGTATAAAATTACATTCGAATAAAAATAAAAATAAAACAAATATTCTGATGACAAATATATTAAGTGCATGCTGAACTGTGCTGGTTATTCTAGCGATGTGGTTTCTTCATATATAGTTTCTCTATTGTAGTTTAAAAGTAGTCTACAAGAAAATTTTACGCTGCATCTGAGACAACTGATCATGGTCTTATGATATATTGAGAAAGAAAATGTGGTCAAAACAACTAACAAAGCAATGGCGGTTCTGAATGCTTAATTTGTGATGCCGATCGACCATAAAGAAGGGCTCAACTTACCCAACAGAAGTGCATGGGGAGGGACTTGGGCGATACATTCTGAATAGAATGCAAGTCTATCGATCACAGAATATATATCATGAGGAAATAAGGCCGATCGATCAAAATAATGACTGAACCACGTTAATTAGGGCAACAAGAAGATGACTGGAGTATCGGGGTGGAGACGTTCTCAATTGTAGGCAGTAGCTTCTTAACTACAAAAGAAGTTTACATGAGGTACTGTAAATTTGTCAAGATCTACGACGAAACCAACAGACGAGTTCTGTGCCAAATAATTAGTGATGATAAATTAATTATCAGGAAAACAAATGACTTTTTTTTGATAAACATGAGAAGTGACCAGATAGGACACTGCAATGAGTAAACCCAGTTTTCTTTTTGTTCTTATATATGTTCCTGTGGCTAATATTATATGCATGCTTGTAATCTCATTGCTTTGAGATTTTAGTAAAAACCAAAATATAAATAAATAAATAAATAAATAAATCAGTGCACATATTCTTAACCAAAATATTTAAAATAGTAAAAGAAAGTAAACGATCTACTGGACAGACGAAGGTTTATCATAAGTACCTTTGTTAGTAGCCAATGCCTTGGATCTCTGAAGATGACCTATTACAACATTAAAAGTAGTTATAACTGATTTTGGGCTCATACTACCATCTAATAAAAGTATATATCTATTGCACATATAATTGGATGTAGATGCTTTGCACATGATTAAATTTGTGTTTTGCCAATTTGAAGAATGAGGGAATCACTTAGGAATTGGGCATTTCTATTATTTTTATTTACTTTCTAACAGTTTCCATTATGCAAAGGGCACATAATAGACATTTACTTTCTAAACGAGTTTTCGGAAGGGGCTGTAAATTAGACAAGCTTTTTAGCAAAAAAAAAGTTGCAAAAAATGATGTAATATATATATGGGTAAAAGGGATATGAGCAACTTGCTCATTTAGTAAATGAGCAATTGATTTACTAAATGAGCAATCTTTAAAAGGGTTAGTTGTCCAATATATCACATGCATGCCACATAATCAATTGCTCATTTACTAAATGAGCAAGTTGCTCATAACCCTTTTACCATATATATATGTATATACATATATAGGGACAGGATCCGTTGCACACTACTTTGGTGCTCACCGCGTGAACACTACGCCTTCGGGCGTTCATATCAAAAATCCGAACCGTCCACATTGATCTACACATCTAAATTAGTCTAAATATGTAAAATCAAATCATTTGAAATTCATTTGCCCATTCATTGAAGTGTTACAAAATTATATGGCTGAAATTCATTGTTTTTATAGTCACATGATGGATGGCAAATGAATTTCAAATGATTTGATTTTACATATTTAGACTAATTTAGATGTGTAGATCAATGTGAACAATTCGGATTTTCGATATGAACGGCCGAAGGCGTAGTGTTCACGCGGTGAGCACCAAAGTAGTGTGCAACGGATCCTTTTCTATATATATATATATATATATATATATAGGGATATGCTCAGTTGAAAACGGGTTTGTTTTCACGGGTTGGAAAACACGAATCTGAGCCATCGGATCGATTATGATCGCGATCAGCGGCTCAGATCGAGCCCGCCCATCACCCTATATGACTTAAGTGGCGGAGGGTTATTTTGGAAATTTCGTCCCAAATAACTCTTCGCCTGATTCGTTTTGAAAAAATTGATATAACCTAGGCCGTTGTTGGGAACAACGGCCTAGGTTATAAGAAAATGAATCATAGGCCATTGCTTGGAACAACGGCCTTGTTTTCAATATTTATAACCTAGGCCGTTGTTCCCAACAACGGCCTAGGTTATAATTTATAGAAATTTTATAGCCTAGGCCTAGGTTATAAATATTGAAAACAAGGCCGTTGTTCCAAACAACGGCCTATGATTCAATTTTTTATAACCTAGGCCGTTGTTCCCAACAACGGCCTAGGTTATATTATTTTTTTTAGAATCTGTTCAGCGAAGAGTTATTTGGGACGAAATTCCCAAAATAACCTTCCGCTCAACAATTGAAACGGGTTATGGGGAGGCAGATCTGAGCCATCGATCACGATCATGATCGATCCGATGGCTCAGATCGCTATTTTCCAAACCCGTGAAAACAAACCCGTTTTCAACTGAGCATATCCCATATATATATATATATATATATATATATATATATATATTGATAAAAAAAAATGTAATTATCAAAGGCATTTTGCAGTTGGGGGGAATTGAAAATAAAAAAAATTTATTTTATTTTATTGAGGTACAAATTTTCTTAAAAGTTGAAATGCAAATGCCCGCTAAGTGAATACAACATAATCCATCCAAATTACACACACAAAAAAGCATCTTGTTCTGCACACATGCAATAATACAATTGATCGATGACACTTTAAAATCACTAGATTCTCCTCCGAACATAGGGGCACAGGGTGTTCAGAAAGAGATAGAGAAGAGTTCAATCGAGTTTCAATGAGCTCAATCTGATAGAGATATAGGTCTCAGAGAGACTTTTCACATGGTCCAACATACATGCCTTCCTAATCATGGAAAAACTAGAAAGGGTTCTAGTATCCATGGAATGGAAGGAGAAGTTTCCTTTGGTAACGACAAGGGCACTTCCATAACCAACCTCAGATCATGTCCCCTCCCCCTACTCTGTGTCTTTGGGGGGGGGGGGGGGGATAATCCAACGACACCCAGGAAGTTTTGATTTGAAAAAGTCTGGTTAGAAGTGGAGGGTTTCGCAAAGATGGTCAAGAAAAGTTGGCAACTATCTACCAAAGGCACGGAAGAGGAGGCAAGGTGGACAGAGAAAATACATAGGTTGAGTAGTTAACTACAAAACTGGAACAGTATTAGGTTTGCAACTATTTGGAGACCAAAGCAGATCATCCTTGAATCTATTGTGCATCTACATCAGATTGAGGAAAATCGAGAACTGACAAAGGCTACAACACTAAGGGAGGGCATTGCAAGCATTACCATATTGAGAAAATACGGTGGCGCTGGTGATTAAGAATCACTTGGTTGAAAGAAGGGGATGCGAACATGTCCTTCTTCCGCAGGGTTGCAAGTTCCCACAGAAAAGCCATCCTTATTCTCTTCCAGGAGAACGGCAATGAAACTATCAAAGAGGAGACTCGCATAAGAGACACGTTCTAAGCATTCTATAAGGACTTGTTTGGAGAATTGGAGCAAACGTGAATTCAGGGTCCCAACCCAGACACACATGTGGTGGGAGAATTGTTTTTCAGAAGATGAGGCAAGTTGTCTGGAAGTGCCATTCACGATTCAAGAACTGTGGGAGGCGGTCTGCCACTTTAAGGCAAAGGCATTAGGACCATATGGTTTTCCCATCCTATTCTACCATGTCTTTTGGGAGACGATTAAGATGGATGTCTTGGACCTTGCTATTGTGTTTTTGAACATACACTGTGGTTAGGAGGATTGAACATGGTCGAGGTTGTCCTCATCCCAACAAAGGCAGAAGCACGGGTGTGGGAAACTGTAGACCAATTTGTTTGTTAAACTATTCGGTCAAGATAATCACCAAAGTACTATCTAATAGACATGGGAAGATGATTGACAGTGTGGAGGATGGGAGACAAACGTGTTTCATTCGCAGGAGAAGTATCCTATATTTGATCACAACAACAGAAGAAATCATTCACTAGTGCCATAGGACTAGTAGTCGTAGTTTCCTCCTAAAGTTGGACTTCGAGAAAGCCTATGATTCGGTGAAGTGAGATTGCCTCTTAGAGGTTCTTCGGGGGTAAAGGGCTTGGGAGGGGGAGCCGTTGGATTGGGTGGATCCAAAAGTGCCTAGCGACGAGACAGTCGTCCGTGGTGGTCAATGGGGTACCAGAAAATCAATTCCCATGTCACAGGGGGTTGAGACAGGGGGGACCCGCTATCACCATTACTTTTCACATTGGTAGCTGATGGACCAAAATGAATGCTAGATAACAGCTCCAGACATGATCTCATTGTTCTAGTGGGTCAAACCAAAACGTCATTTGGGTTTAACATCTTGCAATACGTCAATGATACAATATTGTTTGCGAACGAGAATCTAGCAGAAATAGTAGCTATCAAAGGAATGTTGTATTGCTTCGTGACTTGGTTGGGCTTGCAGGTCAACTTTCAAAAGAGTGCGTTCACGTCAATTGCTCTTTCAGAAGAGGAGTGTCATCATGTACATATTCTAAACTGTAGGATATATCAATTTATTATCTGGTACCTGGGTTTACCTCTAAGGTCAAGAAGGATTAAGATGGTTGACTGGATGCCACTCATCGATAGGTGGAGAGCCAACTATTTAATTAGTTGGAGTTTAAAGAGGCTCACCTTGGGAGGAATAGTAGTGGTTCTACTTAACTCAGTGCTGTCTAGTATGCTACGTACTACATGTCATTCTTTGAACTACGCAGATAGGTTATTCAGAGGATCAGTAGGGTTCAAAAGAGTTTTCTTTGGAAAGGGGCAGATGTGGATGGGAAAGGCATCCACCTGATCAAGTGGGCAAAGGTTTGTAAGTAGAAAGCGAATGAGGTCTTGGGGTACTTGACCTAAAAGACATGAATCTCCTGCTACTTAGCAAATGGTGGTGAAATGTATTCCACCCAAATGGGGAGAGCTGGAAAGTATTAGTGGCGCAATACCTGAGGGTAATGACACAAGATCCAGGGTGTATGTGTATCTAGAAGGGTATCGTGATAGGAGTCGCCAAGACTTATGATATATTCTGGAACTGCTATAGGCATAGCCTGGGAAATGGTATGACGACCAGATTTTGGTGGGATTGCTGGTGTGGTAAACAACTGCTTAAGTCGTTTTCCCCAAACATATAAATACGAGTTCTTAGACCACTAGCCTCTGTCATGTTCCAACGGAGAAATGGGACTTGGACAACCTTGTTTGCAGACTTACCCCAAAGCTTGGAGTGTAGGGTGGCGGAATTACATGATCACCTAGGGAGGGCTGCATGCACGGAATGACCAGACATTACGTGGTGGACTATGGAGAAAAACGGGAGGTTTTCCGTTAAATCTATGGATGCTAGGTTGAATTCTCGAGGATGCAGACCCAAATGGTCGAACTTGATCTGGAAGATAAGGCCACCATTGATAGTCAGGGTCTTCCTTTGGTTGACCTTGCATGATGCGGTTCTTACAAGAAAGAATCTTCTCAAGCGGTCACTATTGTTGGAAGGGGCATGTGACACATGCTCTAGGGAAGAATTTTTTCCCAAACTGCCCCACTTTTTGAAAGTTTTTGCCAAACTGCTCTACTTTTTTTTAATTCCCAAACCATCCCACTCGGTCTTTGAAAGACCGAGTTTAGTTAAAACTAACTCGGTTTTTCAAAGACCAAGTGTTAGTCTTGGATTTTTCGAATTCTAATACTCGGTCTTTGAAAAACCGAGTTAGTTTTAACTAAACTTGGTCTTTCAAAGACCGAGTGGTTCATTTTGGTAAATGCTTTCAAAAGTGGGTCAGTTTGGTAAATACTTTCAAAAGTGGGTCATTTTGGTAACAAGTCCCTTTTTTCTCTATCTGGGACTATTATGTTTATCTTATATGCTTACATCAAATATAATCCTTCATTGCAATTTTCAAATTCTACTAAACTTCAAAATTTTGTTTTCTCCTTCAGGATATATGTAAAATTGTGTAAATCATTTGCTATATATGCAGGAATCTCATATACACTCATTAATGAATGTTCTATGATATTGTGACTTGGATAAATCATTACAAGGAGAGGAAAGCCTTGTTTGCAATAGTGCTAAGGGGAGATTACTGGAAACAAATGAGATGGACTACATGAGCTACATAGTTATGAGGATGTTTGAAAATGTAGAGGTGAGCAAATTCTGTTTCAAATTCTTATATACATGTATGGTGTGGTTGTGTCGACCAGAAAAATTTCACGTCCGGTGGCAGATATTGAGGGACCTTTCATGAATGTTCTAGTTTCACATTAAATGACAACATATGAATAAATATGATACTGTCATTCATCCCATGTCATAATCATCATTTATTCATACAACTAATTGAAATATAACCCAACTGTATAAAGGTCAGCATAAAATTCTGGCAATTCATAGGTAAATCTATAATCATAATAATAAGATTGAGATTATGTATATATTTAGCATTATAAATAAGCATAGCATAATATCTGCCAGTCAGTATTAAGAAAACTATAAGATAGAAAACACGTAGCTGATATACATTGAAGTCACCAATGCAGTTGAAAAAGTCAACATGTTTAAACCGATCTCATGGCATGTCCACAAGAATAAAAATTGCTAGAAGTTTTAGTCTCATGTGTATGGATGTTTCTATTGATTGATCAATGAGATGTTTCGTCTTCTTTTTCATATTGAATTCTTTTGAAAAAATTTTAAAAACTGATTATTGGGAGGGAAGTAGGGGTTGGTGGAGGCTGTCTTTCCCTTTGATAGTTTTTTTGGTTCAGTATATTACAAAATGAAGACAAAATGTAGGTGCCCCTAGAAGACCCAAAGAGGTTTCAGGTAGAGATGACCTTTAGTCGTGGTGCAGATTTAAGCCCTCTACAGGTAACAAAAATCTTTCATCACAGACATCAGATGTACCACTTCAGCTATATCTTGAAAACATAACCAGCAAAGTAGCAACATTTCTCATATTCTTCGTAATGTTTGTTTACAGGGTTGCAGTGGAGAAACTGCGTTGTTGCTCCAGGAGCATACTCTTCCCATAATGGGGCCCGAGAGGCTTCAAAAAGTGGATGCATATCTCACGTTCGATAAGATGGAGAAGATGATCCGTTCATTTGCAATGCCTGCTGAGGATTTTTCACCTACGACTCCTCAAGCATTTTCTGGCATTTTCTCCAAAAGTGTACTAGAGCGTTTGGTCATTCTATGGCCTTTTCATACGAACACCGTTGGCATCCATAAATAACGCATGCACTTCAATTCCTCCTTTTTTTTTAATTTTATTTAAAATTAAAATTAGCAATGTTTCTTTCCTTGGGTGTCAGCAATGAGGTAGAAAATTGTATTGTGTAATCTTAGTGAAATGAAGGTTTTGTCTTCTTTTTTTCGAACTTGTTACCAAAATGATCCACTTTTTGAAAGTATTTACCAAACTGACTCACTTTCAAAAGTATTTATCAAAATGTCCTACTCGGTCTTTGAAAGACCGAGTTTAGTTAAAACTAACTCGGTTTTTCAAAGACCGAGTGTTAGAATTCGAAAAATCCAAGACTAACACTCGATCTTTGAAAAACCGAGTTAGTTTTAACTAAACTCGGTCTTCAAAGACCGAGTGGGATGGTTTGGGAATTAAAAAAAAAGTAGGGAAGTTTGGGAAAAACTTTCAAAAAGTGGGGCAGTTTGGGAAATATTCCTCTAGGGAACTAGAGTCACATGACCACATTTTTGTGGGTTTTACACATGCAGGGCAATATGAGACGAGATCCTGGGCATCTTTAATTTGGATGTATACCTAACTCATTTGAAGATCTCTTGGTGGGTAGGAGATTTTGGAGATGTAGAAGATACTAAGCAACTACCACATTGACCATTTGGTTTAACCAAAATAATATTTACTTCTATAACTCTACTAGTTCTATTTTTATTTTATTTTTTGAAAGATAAAGTGACCATAGTAGTCATCAGTTTCATTAATGAGAAATTAAGGAAAAACATAACATATCACACCTTTCATAGTTCCATCTAGATCACCACGGTCTAGACACAAAATACATCAAACTCTACTAGTTCTATTCTCGACACATTATCACATATTCACTCGTTGATCTACTCATGGTTAGTTGCTGCTCCTGAGGGGGAATGAGCAAGGATTGCCGAGACACTCCAGGATGATCGATATGATGATGATGATGATGAGGTGATGTTCGGGCCGACACTGAAGTACGAGAAGTAGGGAGGTGTTGAAGAGAAGATGGATATGGTTGCCTACTGTACATGGATGTTGGGAGATGATATCTTATATTTTTGGTTTCTCCTTTTATTTTGGTACTCTGTTCAAATGTATGTTTTTTTTTTCCAGAGGTCACTGGGTATGTTTCATTACTTTCTCATTAATGAAACAGTGTGACGAAATTCCAACTTTTTCTCTGGTGGAAAAAATAAAAAATCAAATCAAATAAAATTAAAAGTTTAGATCAACAACAATAGGCTGTAATTTCAATTTCAGACGTTACTTTACCGCTAATTTGCAGATGTGGCTATAGGGCCCCACTGTAAATTTGTAGCATAGCGACTGCATAACCTTACTTTGTAGTTTTTTTTTCTTTTGCAAATCAATTGCAAATGGCAGGAAGTTCTCAATTTTTAAAAATCCAAACAATCCCTTGTAATAAGTAATTTGCATACCGGAAGAATGTCCTGTGAAGCTCACTAGCTTGCACCTTTGCTCCATACAGGCATGAGGCATCCCAACATTGAATAAGTGATATATATTTGGGTTTATTTCCCTTTCACAAATCTCTATTTTTATAAACATCATCATCAATATAGAGTGTGACTCCAAAAAAATACTTATGCGAGTTTTTTAAACTTTAATTCAAGTTGATTTACTTAATAATTTACAAATAACATCATATTGACATTATTCATAATCTTGTGTTTAATACAATTATTTAGAGTGTGACACCCACATTATTAGTGGTGTTTATGAAAATAGAAAACTGTCACTACAAACAAAGAAGGCTACACCGGCGGTTTCGATCGGCTTCACCGGCGTTTATAAACGCCGGTGAATACCGTACCGGCGATTTGAGGAGCGCCGCACCAACCGCCGGTGGTGCGCGTGCCGGGGTTTCTTGGCCAACTTTCCCCGGCGCTTTGGTAACCGCCGGTATATATAATCTATGGGCCGGCGCTTGTAAATGCGCCGGTGAACACAGTTTTTCATTTTATTTAAAAAAAGAAATTAAATCTACCCCGGCGGCTTGGAAACGCCGGGGAATGGTTTTTATTTTTTTTTAAAAAAGAAATTATCCCTACCCCGGCGGTTTGTAAACGCCGGGGATATATATAATTTTTTTTTAAAAAAAATGAAAAAAATATAATTTTCATGAATAACCACCGGCGTTATGGAAAACGCCGGGGTTGTTTTGAATTTAAAAAAAAAAATAAAATCTGTATATATATGCAGATTTTTTAATATATGCAAATGTTGCTAGTAAACCCAAATTTATATTCAAAATTTTACACGCACACTCATGGAAATGAACAATAAAAAATTTAGCTGACAAAATTCAATATATATATTTCATATTGATCAACATACACAACTTCAGATGTTTAAAGTTCTGTAAAATTCATAATCGTCAACAACAATAACCAAAGTATCAAGTTATACATATACCATGTTCACATCAATAAAGTTCTAACAAGTTTGATCATACAAACTGATTGCACCACAAAAAAAGACCAAAAAATGACTTGCAATTAGTAGATTTTTTTAATTGGTACGCCTTCTTAAGTCGTTGCTTCCATCATGCTCGCTTTGGTTCTCTGGATTTGCCCGACTTGAATAAGTTGGAATTCTATTCTGAAATTGTAACAAAAAAAATATGTAATAATTTTGAAGATTGACGTGGAGTATGAATATATAGAATGATCATAGCATGCATGTTCTTTTATCTGATATCACTATATCAGTTATATGATTATTTTTTTCCCAGTTCAAAGTTGAAAAAAGCTGATATATGAAAACAAGGGCATTCATCCTAGCTACCTTGAGATACACGTTCTGATCGAGGTTATGCAAGAAACTGCATGCTTTGCAATTCATGTACACGAATATATGCCTGTTATAACCGTAAGATAGGACATCACAGAATGCACAACTGCACGTACGTACTTCCCAAGTGGAAGGAACTTTGTATGCAACCATCAGAAACCGATCTAGTGACAAATTAACTAAAAATAGACAATCAAATAGTAGCCAGAAACACACAATTATGAGATTGTATAAAAAATAAACTAAAAACAAAGAACGAGAAAAGAGGAATTGTAGAACTGTACACCTAAATTTGGGAAGAATTAGTTGGAACTCTACGGTGCTAAACTGAAATAGCTGGGATTCTAAGGCCCATACTGGTGAGAGTAATTTAATTTATAACCATTATAAATAATAATACTTGCGATCGAAAGTAAATGGATCTGTTGAATTAATATCAGCAAACAAACTCAGGAAAATGGATTTGACAAATAAGTATTCTATAGCATCTTTATTACTGTGTTTGTTCATATCAGCAATTACAGCAAGCAAGGCAGATTTTCTCAATGTGGTGGAGCGTGGGGCAGTAGCAGATGGCAAAACAGATAACACGAAGGTGAAGTAAAACTAGGCTTCTCTACTCATTCATCAATTATATATATATATATATATATATATATATATATATATATATATATTATATATATATATATACCTGTAGCTTTACTAGCATTTAATTTGATAAACAAAGTTATATATATATTCATCAAAACCCAGAACAGGATCAATTCCAATCAAATTAAGCTCATGATAATCCAACTGTGAAATTTGAGCATGGGACTCGATTGGAATTTGATCTAACCATCATGATAGTTGATCTCATATATAGATCACTAGCATTTGGTAAATCGTTTTTCACAGAAGAGGTTAAATTAATGTTTGTACCATGAGCAAGGAACAAGTTACATCCAAAAGCTATAGGACAAAAGTTACCAGGTTATGATTCTTTGTCATCTTAGACATTTTATTAATTTATGAGATGACATTATGGGTTCAGGGTATAATTTAATCATATTATTAAAGCAAAGTAATCAAGTATGTTCCGAAAAATATACTTGTAAATGTGATTCAAAGAAATAAAATGAGTTACAAAAAACAATTTCTAACCTGTGTCGGAATGACTGGTTCGGGATTTTGTTGCCTCACCAAAGCTGCAACTACCTCTTTAAGCTGTGACACATCTGACCTTAGAGAGCGTAACTCCTCGTCTCTCGGATCCTCAGCACTAGACGCATGAGCTTTGAAGACTTCAGTAGGCGTTGGGCCTAAACCCATTCCACGCACACGGCCAGGGCGCTCTGGGCCTCTTGTTTCGAGCAAAGCTTGACGCTGAAGTGATAATGCGTCAAAGTCAGTTGTGGTAGAGTCGGGGGCCATTGTGGAAGACAGTTCAGCATACTTGACTCTGGCAGTGCTCTGTTAAATTACAAATTGGCATAAAATTATATAAGTTATTTACTTCTATAAGCGACTTAACAAATCAAAGAACGCATACTTCATGAAGAAAAATTACCGATATCATCGCAGCTGCTGTGGAAACAAATTGGCCATCTGATTTCTTGTGGGTCGCGTCAAAAAAATCTAGATCGCCAAACTTGTCTGCACCGTGTTCCTCAACCTTTAATTAATAAATCACAGATATAAGAAACTTTATAATCTTTGTATATTCATTAGTGAAAAAAAGGCTTAACACATACCAATCTCTCACGAACTGTAGCGAAGCTACTAGTTCCAGCAGTGTGCAGTACATCCTGTTTTCCTCGACTTGCCGAACCAATTTCAGACCTTTTCTGCACATTTCAGATAATTACAACTCAATCAAAATAAGTTTAAATAATCAAATGCAATGTACTATATGCAATGTACTATATGCACTCTATTTTAAAACTAGGCTTGATTTGAAGAAATTTATCTTCACTCCTACTCAACGCTAACAATCTATAACTCAGTTGTAAGTATCTCATTTGTGCTATCATTCCCAAAACACTTTCTAGATTATTATTTTTTGCTAGAAAGTATATCTAGATACTACTCATATAATAGCATGAAATTGACAACATTACTAGAAATGAAAGCATACATACTCTGCTTTGATTAAACAAGTCAAATTTAATAATTTCAATTCAATCAAAATTAGTTTAAATAATCAAATGCAATAATAGTTTAAAAAACGTCAAATGCAATAAGGTTAAAGAGAAAGCAGAGAAGCACTTTAAAGAGACTGGCATAATAGTTTGAATACTAAAAAATGGACAGAGAGTACTATATAGATAGTTTGAATACCTTTCCCTCTGGAGAACTCCAAAAATGAACAAGGTAGTGCCAATCGGAAGGATTAACATTGCGGGGGACAACCCTTGCATTCTCGGCTGCGGACTTATTTTTATCGAAAAATGCCGCTTTCAATTCACATTTCCAGTCTCTCCACTTCTTTCCCATTGACTTATTCAACCATTTGTTATCAAGATTGTCGGGGAATTGAAATTTTTGCTGTATAATATGATTGATTAGCAAATATATAAGTAGGAACAAGTAATCTAAAGTAGCATCCTCCAGTATATCAAACAATATCAAATTTCAGCTGATAATAAAATGCATTGGCCAAGTCAAATTAATTGGAAAAAAAAATTTGCCTACTGATCATTGAAAAAAATTTCAGCTGATAACACCATGAAATTGTAGTTGTCCGAAGAATAAGAATCAACTTATTGACTGAAGGTGGAATTGATCTTAGTAACTAATTGTGACATTGTGTTTTGCAGGAATTTGTGATAAGCAGATTAAGACCAGCGATGATTTTGTGTGGGCAACTGATACACTGTTTACGACATTTCATCTCTTTTTTCTAATAACTAGTTAAACCTATTAATAACATAACATGACCTGGTTTTGGCTATTGGTAGCCATATTATGAATTACAGTATAATATAGTGATTGAGTACTAGCTATTTCTCTATTGTAACTATCTTTCATCTGTAATCTCCCTTTTCATCAGTATAATATAGTGATTGACCTGGTTAAACCTCCCTTTTCATCTGTAATCTTTCATATTGTAACTATCTTTGAAGTTACTGCCCTCCCTCACTGTCAATTCTTTAGTGATATGATACAAAGTTTATGAAGTAATGTTATGAAGAAATTAATATAGTGATTGAGACAGCTCTCTAAATTGTCTACAGATGGCACACAATCAAACTTTAGGAAGGAAAAAGATCTTATGTAGTCTCCATCAGAAGGAGAAGTATTCTGTAGACAAAATTTCAATAATAGAAGTTGGTGTAACCCAACAAAACAATGAACAAGAAACTTAAACAAAGAAACTTAAAGCATAATACCTTGATTGTATTGATGGCAATTGTCTTAGACGTCGCCGGAACTTTTGACCATCTGTCGTAAGACAATGGTAGTATTTGACCATTTCTTGCAATTACCCCTATGAAATTAGCAAATGTAGTTGCTTCCATGCCCACAGGTTGGTTTGCAGGGTTGACGGACACCACAATTTTGTCGTTCGGCTGACGCTTCCAGACATCTGCCATCCTCGTCGGTCCCCTGTTTTTTTTTATTGGCGGTGCACTCCCCTCACCCATCTCAAACTCAGTGTCAATCTCCATCTCTTCTGGAGACTGTCCCTGCACATCCCCTGTGATTGGTGTTGGCGAGCAAGCCCTTTTTGTAGGTCGTCGAGGCATTTTTCACTAACAACAAAAACATCATATTAATTGCAATGTGGGGAAAACCACTTTCATAAACAAACAAAATATATCCATCAGTTGTAATATATCCATCAGTATCAGTCAAAATAGATCGCATGAGATTCACTTGACTTGAGTATATACATTTGGAAAATACAGATCCAGTGGTGAGGGAAATTTAGTTGTAACTTAGTGTCATACAGTAAGATCATATGTCTCTTGTTTGTTTTATACAGATCCTCCAAGATCTAGTACACTACACTAAACAGTCCAAGAGTATAGTTATACCAAAATGGACTTAGGTTGAGGCAGTAATGAATATGAAACCCTTAAAAATGATGAATGAACCAAAAAAATTATGAGGCTCATCTAAAGATTGAATGTATATTCATTTGTTGTTTCATGCAAAATTATCATAGTGCCTTTATGCCTTTATGCTTTATTCGGGTCGTTGACCCGAATAAAGAGATTATGACACAAGTCTAAGATTTGTTAGATTATACCACAGCATAAATATAAAATATCTTTAGCGCCAGTCATATAATCTTTTTTCTCCTTTGGCCTTTTTAGGGCTCTTTGTCAATTTAAAACTATCATATATGTCTCAATTGCCACGATTGAAGTCTCTGACTCAATCTAAAACTATCATATATTCCATATAAACTATTTTTTGACATACTATCTAAAACTCCTAGTTAGTAACAAAGGAATACAATCACAGGATAGTAGAGACGCCAACAACATCAAACCGATAGGTTTTGTTTTCTGTACTATCAATCAAGTTTCATAATTCTGCTATAAAATTCTCCATTGTTTAAGACAATCACCATGTCAAGCAATTTGTGTCTTATATAACTACTACAATTCATGATCTTGTTGAACAGTTTGCATTAACAAGCTGAGCTAAACTTCAAGGTAATAGATAATGACAAGTTATCAGAATGTTCCAAGTCAAACATATCAAAAGCCGGAGGTGAGGTTAAGGCAATATATAAGGTCATTCATACCTTGAGGGGAGAGGCTCCAAAATGAGATCACCTGAAGTGAAGTGAGACACCAAATATTAGAAACACATAAATGGTGTCAGTTTACAACAATATGTGTGCGACATGTGAAAAAAAAATATAAAAAGAACACAAATCTGACAAGAAAATATAGATGTTTCCATGACCAAGATATAAAGCATAAAGCCACTAATAGGTTAACTATGTTCTTATCTAAATGTACAGCACACAAAGGGTATGGGGCACGTATATGCTTGTCCTTGCACAACTAGCTCTACAGAAAGATACAGAATTAAACTACATATAGGAAATGGAAATGGTCGCAGTTCAATTAACTAATCTTCTTAATTAATTGGTAAATATATAATGTTAGCTAGCAACTGAAAGTGTACTACTGTACACTTTCCAAACTTCGATCAGACGGCTGATTTTCCAAACTGAAAGTGTACTAATTTATTTTGTGATTTTCCAAACTTCGATCTGATTCTTATATCTCAATGTTTAAAAGCTGCCATGAAAATGTTCCATATTGACTTTCTCTAGTACACATTATCAAAAATCCCAACCCATGAAAATGTTCACTGCTATAAAAGCATTATCAAATCCTAATTAGTCCACATTATCAAATCCCAACCCATTCTCAAATCGCAAAATACCCCTAAATCACAGATTATTTCGCACAAAATCCCAAACAATTTCATTAAAAAATAAAAAAATTATCAAAAGTCGACAATAATCATACCGAAGATAAGAGAGGGTTTGAGAGCTAGAGAGAGGGGGAGAACGATGGCGTACGGCGGAGGATCACGGTAGAGGAGCACGGTCGGGGAGGCGCACAGCGGAGGAGACGAGCGATAGGGTTTGAGAGAGGAAACGAGGAAGAGATTTGGAGATTTGGGTAGCGGCGGCGCTAAGAAACGAGGAGATTTGGAGAGGAGATTTGGGTAGCGGCGGCGGCGCGAAGAGAGAGATTTGGAGAGGAGACGAGGAGATTTGGAGGAGGCGCGAGCGATTTGGAGAGAAGAAATTTCGCAGGAGGAGGCGCGATGGTTTTGGAGGAGGCGCGATGGTTTTGGAGAGAAGATATTTCGCGCTAGGGATTTGGAGGAGGCGCGAGGGTTTTGGGAGAAATGGGATTTTGTTAAAGAAAAATATTAATAAAAAAAAAAACCTGCGGTAACCGTCCCCGGCGCTTTGTATACCACGCCGGGGAATATAACGATAACCCCGGCGGTTATCGTAAAGCGCCGGTGAATAAAATTTTTTATTTTTTTAATTAATTCATCCCCGGCGTTTAGTTAAAGCGCCGGGGTAAAAACGCCCCTGTCGGGTAATTCATTTGTAGTGTGTGGATGACTTATTTGAAATTTATAAAATTGTGGATGCTACCAAAGGAATGTTGTATTGCTTCGTGACTTGGTCGGGCATGCAGATCAACTTTCAAAAGAGTGCAATCACGTCAATTGCTCTTTCAGAAGAGGAGTGTCATCATGTAGATATTCTAAACTGTAGGATATATCAATTTCTTATCTGGTGCCTGGGTTTACCTCAAAGGCCAAGAAGGCTTAAGATGGCAGACTAGATGCCACTCATGGATAGAGTGGAGAGCCGACTATTTGGTTGGAGTTTAAAGAGGCTCACCTTGGGAGGAATAGTGGTTCTACTTAACTCGGCGATGTCTAGTATGCAACGTACTACTTGTCATTCTTTGAACTACGCATATGGGTTATTTAGAGGATCGATAGGGTTCAGAAGAGTTTTCTTTGGAAAGGGGCAGATGTGGATGGGAAAGGCCTCCACCTGATTAAGTGGGCAAAGGTTTGTAGGCAGAAAGCGAATGAGGTATTGGGGTACTCGACCTAAAAGACATGAATCTCCTGCTACTTAGCAAATGGTGGTGAAATGTATTCCGCTCAAATGGGGAGAGCTGGAAAGGATCAGTGGCACAATACCTAAGGGTAATGGCACAAGATCCAGGGTGCATGTGTATCTAGAAGGGTATCGTGAAAGGAGACGCCAAGACTTATAACTAGGTTTGCCCGAAGATTGTTGGATGAAAAACTACAACATATATTTATGTACGTTAGGTTAACGTTAACCTGAATATATATAAGATGATGTATATTTTTTATTTTAATGAAAGTGGCATATCCGTGATATTTCTTTACAAGAACTAATTAAACATAGACAGGGGATGTCATAAATAATATTACACAGAAATAATCCATTGAACTTATGAGAGTAATTAAATACAACATAATTAATCCAAATATATATAGCACAAACCTACAAACAATACAACTGAACCATACTAGCTAATTGATCAACATGAAGCAAGAACGATCTCCATCACTTAAATCTAGCATCCCCCGCAAGTAACAATCGATAAACCACTTCATTTCCTCGGCTCCATGGTGGCTACCCGGAAGGTAACAAGACAACAAATTGAGCCAAGGTATCTCAATCAAGTATATTTTGGAAATAAAGTGATTACGTTCAAACCACACGTTAACCCGTACATATATATATAGAGAGAGTGGCTTAGAGATCCTGACGATGTTGCTGAGGATCAAGGAATGGCTTGTAGAACAGATTATGAAACATTTTCATGCTTCTACTAGGGAGCCCAACCAATGCACTAATTGATCCCTTCTCGACCCCCGAATACATTATGATCATCTCTGATTTCATCAACGGAAATCGACACATGTACGTAGACCTTCCCCACCCGAAGTCCATCTCTTCGAATGCCATCCTCCTCCACGAAGTCACAAACACATCGCCGATCGGGTACCCTTTTTCCATCTCCGAGTCGATCATATACTCAGCATACTCATTGTTAATCCTCTCTGCTCCTTCAGCTACCATCTCCACAATCCGAGAAAATGGCCCCTCCTCCAGATCCCGACACGTTGCACTTGCATATGCAGGTAGAATCCCGTTCCCGGAGTAGGAGGCTGGGAATGGTGAGTTAGGCCTCCTCCTCATATCCACTGGATAAATGAGGCTTGAAGGTTTATCATAATTATTACATCCGTCATTAGTAGCCAATGCCTTTGATCTCCATATATGAGCCGTTACAACATTAAAAGTAGTAGTTATACTCACACCACCTGCATCCAATAAATTCCTTGCCTTGGCTTTTAGGAAAGATATGTGTTTCGCATCTAAGGTAAACTCTCTGAATTGTAGGGCAACCTTATTCTTGTTAAGGTTTTGTGTGGGAGTTGTTGAAATAGGCAATCTCTGTATGTCATGATCTAATGTGGTGAAGTGAGGCAAAGTGGTTTGTGGTGGAAATCTAGCTGCTAAGATGCTGCGGTCGGTAAATGGTGGGATGGGGAGATGAGGTTTGCCAAAGCGAAGGGAGGAGAGGTTTAAGAGAAATTGATAGGCGCCTGCGCCGTCCAAGGTGGTATGGTTCACGGAGACACTAAATGCATAGCTTCCACACTTGAAACATGTCACCTACGCAAGAAGAAACACGACTTATAATTTGAACATCTCAATCAGCAAAAAATAATAAGATTGCTTTACTAGTACTAGAATATTATTTCTCAAATATATATATATATATATATATATATATAGAAACAATAATAACAACAACGAATTGTCAAATTATTTTAAACAATGAAAAGTTGTGATATTTTTCTATAATTTAATTAATTAGCTTCATTATTTACCTGAAAGGCAAATAGAAGCTGATCTTCTAATTGATCCTCCAACTCCGGCATAGGAACCAATTTCTTCATTGCCGGGTTATTAAGACCCAACTCGCCAAAGTCCTCCAAGTCGAGTTCAGTAGAAACCACGACGAACCCCACTCCAGCCCTATTACAGTCGATCTCAAGCCTCCCACTTTCTTCGTTGACCCTCAACCTGCCTGCTAGAAAATCATATGACACAAGCAGTTTCGCGATGCCCAGTTGCCACTTCTGGAGAACTGAATGAAGAGGCTCGTCGGTGATTGCGGGGAAGAACAGAACCACCTTGACATGGAAGTTGAAGGACTGGTCAATGTTGGTGAGGTACATTGTCCTCCTCTCAGTTGCCTCTAATGGCTGGATTAAGGTGGAAGACTCAACTGCGAGGTTCAGGTCTTTTGTGAAAGATCCCATATCTTCTATTAACTATCTTTGAAATAGTAGGTTTTAATCTTGTACTCGTTAGCTTCGATCGAGTTTGTGATGACTAGGTTATGAAGTGAGTTCGTATTTATAGTAGTGAAGTCACCCAGTAATGTAGGAATGAACGAATGTTAATCGCGCGACGTCCAAATTGAAAGTGCAATTTTGTCAACGACTAAAGTGTGATTCACTCACATAGTAGTATACAAGAAACTATAAATTATTGACTCATAATTAAGATGGGAGCATGTGACTCATAATTAAGGGTTCTGAAATTTGTTGTCTACATTCTAACTATTGGTTTTTAATTCCGTAAAGATGGGAGCATGTGACTCCCAGTAAGATGGGAGCATGTGAAAGCTGTAAGCCTTGCGAAATTTGTTGTCTACAGTCCAACTATTGGTTTTTAATTCCGTCGTTTTACACATTTTTGAATTTATTAACATCTATGATTGAAGGCTTGCATTTTTAAAATTATGTTAAGAAACTTCTTTTATTATTACTTGGCATTCTGGAACCGCATCACTCCACGCGGGCATCCTGGTCGGGTTAACCGGGGTTGACCCGATTGGGGTTACAGGTTTGACCCGAACCCGAACCGAGTTAATGTCGCTCAGGTCGAGTGTAGCGGGTTGCGGGAGGGTTACAGGTTAACACAACCCAGTTGCCATCACTAGGTGGAATGACGCGGTTCAAGCAATGCGGAATAATAAAAAAGTTTTTTAACATAATTATAAAAATGGTGAATTTCAATTAATCCTACCGAGTTTTACTTATTTGGCCGAAAGTTCTACTCAATTTTTTTTTTTTGCAGAAAATCCTACTGAACTTTATTTTCCAATAGGAGCCACTGACGCCGTTATATTTAGCATGGTATGCCTAAAATAATCCTAGACTATATTAACGTGTAAAATTAGAAAAAAAATCCAAAAAAAAGTTTTCATCTCAATCCCTATCCCAATCCCAACACCTTCCTCCTCTTCCTCTCCTCACCCTTTCACGAACTCCATCTCCTCACCCTAAGAAAAAAATTTATGCTTGGGACTCCATCTCCCTCAATCCCAAACTCAATCACGATTCTGATCTGGACGACAGCACGAGCATGTTTTGGACGTTTTTTCAATCCCACATCTGTGAGAGAGAGAGAGAGAGAGAGAGAGAGAGAGAGAGTCGGAATGCAAAGTGTGATATTTTCTCAGTTTCAATCCATATTTTGGTAAAAGATTCATACTTGTTGATTTTTACTGAATTATTTTGCTAAATTCTAGCGCTCGATCTTGCAGCCCAAATGGAATTTTTTTTTGCTGAATCACAAAGTTTGGTGGTTTTTTTTATCTTTTCCCAGTTGGGTTTTGCTTCTAGTGAGATCTGTGTAAATAAAGATTCAATCTTTGATTAATTTTAGATAAACATTTTTAGTGCAAAGATGAGATTTTTAGTAGTTAGATCTGTAATTTGTTTGGAGTTTGGAGTAGTTCTTGTGTAAAAAATTGGATTTTTGTTTGTTTTTGGTGCAGAAGTTGAGGAAATGAGGAGAAGAAAGTAGAAATGGATAAGCTTATGTTCCAATTTGAGAGAAAAACCAAATCCTTGATAGTACAATCATAGCATACATAGTCTTGTTTGTTTATATGAACACTGGATACTCATTACTTTGTGAAATAATTTTTTTTAACATATACGAATTATAGATATTAATCTGGATATGACTCTGCAGATTATTGTCTTGGATAGTGGATATTAAAGGGATCCACTGCACAATGATGAAAGTTTATTAGAGGAGACTCAGTGGGAATGGTTACGACAAAAGTTAAATGGGTTTGTACTTTGTTTGGTATGACATGTTGCATTCTTTAGTTAATGATGTTGTTTTTTGTTTAATTTGTGGTTAGTTATTTTAAATATAGTGTTTGTACTATGTTGCATTGATATTTGCTGGTTAGTTGATCTGGGTATGCTTCAATTCATCACGTAGTTTGAAAATCTTGATGAGTTCTATTTGTTTTACATTGATATTATTGATTAATTCATCTGGATATGTTAGTAATATTGTAGGTTTTAGTTTCTAGTGTATGTGTGCTATGTAACTCAGTTGGGTCACTGTACTTCCTCTTAGAATTTGATAATTTTGAATTTTAGTTCACCACACTGTTGGAAATTTTGATGGATTATGTTGTATTTTGATCCTTTAGTGTTTAATGGTACATTGTTAGTATTACTAGTCATTTAGCTCAGTTGAGTCAATGAATTTGTGAATTATATCCTTAATTTTTAAGTGGAAAAATGGTATCTTTGGGTGGTGTTTTACATTGATGCTGATTTATTTGGTTTGATTGGGATTATAAACCATGAAAAGAATTAAGAATGAGTAGTGAGTTTTAATTGTTTTTTAGATGATAGAGATCAAATGGAGTGATGGGTGTTTCAAATTTATTGGTTTCGTAGTTTTATTGGGTGTCTACAGTGATAAATTTTCTTCTTTGATATTAGTTCATTCAATTAGATTCGTATGTCTTAAATATATTTGTTCATTTTTTATTATGGTGGTAGGTGTGTGAAGATCACATTGATATTATTTCTTTTGTTAATTCAAACTGATTACCAGATCTAATTAAGAATTTTGTTTTAAGTTGCAAAGCTGAATTAGTTCATAAAGATTTATTGCTTGCATTTGGTCATCTTGCTTGCATTGGGTCTCATTCTAATTGTTTCATTTAATGTTTATTTTCGGCTGTGTTTTATTGTATGTTGGTGTAGGCAATGATGACAAATAATATTCCACAGACAAACTTTAAGAAATTCATGCTACTACTTATGTTTGTGTGCTATGTTTATGTTGTTTATGAGCATTTTCGGCTCTGTTTATGTTGTTTCCATGCATCTTGAGCTCTGTTTATGTTGTTTTGAGTTCTCTGATCAACAATTTGTTTGAGCTCTAAATTACATGCTTGATTCATAATTCCGATTATTTTGAGAGTCATGCTTGATTCAATTGAAAATTTCCTAAATCCTTGTTATATACAAGAATTTATGAGCCTAAAATTACTTTAAAATATTTTGATTTAAGTTGTATTATTAATGTTGTTATCTTGCATAAATAATTACAAACATCTAGTTAAACCCTTTCATTCTTGTTTATTGCAGTTTGTACATTGGTTGATGGTGATGACAAATGTCTAATATAGGATGTATACTGAGCTGCTAGTTGCTGCTCATGTTTATGTGCTCTGTATTAATTTTGTATAATATGATATGTAACAAATTTATGTACATTCTAACAGTATGTACATGAAAAATGTTTATGTTGTTTATATTGTTTATGTTGTTTTCAGGCATCTTGAGCTCTGTTTTTGTTGTTTGTGAGAACTATGAGCTCAATTTATGTTGTTTTCAGGCATCTTGGGCTCTGTTTATGTTATTTGTGAGCATTATGAGCTTTGTTTATGTTGTTTTCAGACATGTTGAACTCTATTTATGTTGTTTGTGAGCATTATGAGCTTTGTTTATGTAGTTTGTGAGCATTATGAGCTATGTTTATGTTATTTTAAGACATGTTGAGCTATGTTTATGTTGTTTGTGAGTATAATGAGCTCTGTTTATGTTATTTCCAGACATGTTGAGCTTTGTTTGTGTTGTTTGTGAGCATTATGAACTCTGTTTATGTTGTTTCCACGCATCTTGAGCTCTGTTTATGTTGTTTCCAGGCATCTTGAGCTCTGTTTAATATGTTTATGATCATTATGAGCTCTGTTTATAAAGTAATTTCATAATTTTGAAGGATTTTGAAGGACTTTTTTGTTCAATTATTTAAGGAACCGGATGAATTTTAAAGGACTTTTTAAGGAATTTTAAATAAATTATTTTTAAAAAAAAATTGTCGAAATTCCCACAAATTTCCCGCCTAATCTCCCAATTTTCCAAAAAAACACCAACAAATGGCACAAGGGTAATTTTCCAAAAAACACCCGAAACTGTCGTTAGATCCATTCTTTAATTGGAGGTTGTCGAGCTATACTTTCAGAAAATTCCAATGCCAATTCGTTAGTGCAATGTTCTTCGTACTCCAAGCACATTAGGTGAAGTCCTAACTCAAGAATCGAGGAACATCGCTGTTGGGTTGACAAATACCCGTGAAGATTTAAGGAACATCAAAGATACATCCTTAATCCCAACTATACCAAATAACATGGAAGATGAGTTGTCTGGTCCTTCTCAATTCATACGCGATTTGGTAAACATTGAAAATATGGGTGATGAATTCAATCGTGCATATATGAACAACAAATTATTAGATGTCCGTATTTTCTCTCCGTTCACTATATTCCAGGAAACATGGCCATGGATGTCACCCATCATGGCCTGGAATAATTTGGAATGCCAAAGCGCTGCCAAAAATCTGAGTATTTCTTTGGTTGGTCGTTAATGATGCAATATTAACTAGGGAAAACTTCAAACGACAACCACAGATTATACTCACATGTGGTTTCTACAACACCAATTTGGATACAAGGGAACACCTTTTACTGGAGTGCCCCAGGAGCATGTTTGTCTTGATCAATGTCCATAGGGCCCTCAGAACGGACGGGTACACCCTAACCTATGATGATTTGATGACAGAGGGTAGATTCGTCAACGCTAGTGTAACCCCTGTTTCCGTTAAATTGTATTTTCAAGTATTTTACCGTATTTTAAATTAAACTATTCTCTTTTAATTTAATATGATATTCAAACTATTTTGTGAAGCCCAATATTTGATTATTCAACTATTTTATTATATGAAATATTTTGGAACCCAATTTTTATTATAAGCCCAGTAAATTTAAATTAAACCCAATGGTCTAATTATTTATTTTGAGCCCAATTCTATATTTAAATAATTAAATTTGTTTTGAGCCCATAGACCAAGCTCATCCTCTCTTGGGTCTTGAACCACTAGCCCAAACCCAAACTTTCTTGTTGACCAGATCAACAATTTCCCTAATCTCTCCTACCCCCTGTAATCCCCAAATTAAATCTCTTTCCATTAACCTAGCAGTTATAACAATCTTAATTGCCTCTAATTCTTCTCCATACAATCAGCCTATTAATTGTAGTCTCGTAACCCCCTCTCCCTAAAATCACTCTACACCTTAATTTTATATTATTTCTATACTTTTATTATACTAATATTTCTCTCTCTACCGTACTCTCTCTCCCTTCTTCTCTGATTAAAACCAAACAAACAAAAACAAAACCAACCAAACAAAACAAAACCCAAAACACCTCATCTTCCCCGTACCCCTCAACCCATCTTCCTCCTCGTCACCCGCTCGAGTGCCGACAACCACCATGTAGAACCCCGTATTTTTAAATATTAGTTTAAAGATTTGAAAATGAATTAAAATGATTTTCTGGAGATTTAATAAGTATTTTCTGAAAATCTATCTCTTTTACACGTTCGAAACACGTGCAAATATTTTTGGTGTAAATAACCAATTTTATATTTTTAGTAAATTCTCCTAATTATAATGGATTATATTCTAAATTTTGGGATTTTTCTGAATAAAGAAACTATTTTTATAAATACCTTGAAAGAGAGGGGCTTTTATGTAAAAAGCCATTTGGATCTTAAATAAATTATGAAAATTCGTTTTTACTGATATTTTAGTTTTCCATGGTTATCATTTAAATTTAAATATATTTAGATTTTATTTAAAGTCGATTTGGTGAAGATTTAAACAAAAAGGGTGTTTTTGCAAATATGGAATTTATGTAGAATCTTGTGCAAATGTTTTCTGGAAAGTAAAAGTCAAATATTTTGATTGGAAAATATAATATGTATTATTAGATATTATTTCTGATTTTTTTGGATTTTTATAAATATTTTATGATATATTTGCAAATATTACAAAAGGGAGGGCTTTTGTGCAAAATCGCCACCCTGAGTTGTAAATCTGGATTTTTATTATTTACTAGGCTGTGCTGGATTGCTCAACAACTTAGTGATAAGAAGATTTGATTTGGTTTTGATTTAGTTAACTTATTTTAACTAAGAAAGGTTATATATGTAAAGTAATAAATTGGAAAAGGACTATCTTGCAAATGTATTTCTAAAACCCTAATTCCTTATTTTCGGCCTGTATAAAAGAGGGTGTACAGCCGTCATTTGCTGCACAACACAAGTTTTATTATATTTCCATTTTCTTGGTGATTGAAGAGGGAGATTTTGGATCTCACAAAAGAGAGGCTTTCTTGTTGGATCTCTTCATTCCTAAGGTGAGTGACATTGTTTTGTTTTATTTTGTTTTGTGTATATTGTAGATGAGTAGATATAAACGTTTGGTTATTTTGTTTGTTCCCTTTGATTCGTGTATGTCATGTGAGAATGATATGAATGTTTAGATTGATTTAGATGTTGAATATGTATATGTATGGATGGATGAAAAATTGGATCTCCGAGAAGAACTCTAGATACCTGCATATGAATGATGTTAGATCTGTTGAGAACCTAAATAAATTGTTAGTGGGCTAATAATGTTAGATTTCCATTGTGAACAGTCGACTGGTGACTCGAAGCAGTTGACTGCTACTGCTTAGATCATATTTTCTTAAAATGTTGGATCAATGTTGATTTGATTGAGTTTGATAGATGCCATGCATTAATTAGATTAGATATGAGATTTTTGGACTATTGGTGAGTTGGATAAAAACAATTTGACCATGTTGAGGATAAATTGGTTTTGATCATGGATCAACTATAGAGAATAGTTAAGATTTAGTTGAGGAATGTTGTGAATGATTAATGGTATAGAGGGCCAGGTTTTGAGGATTTGAGTTATGAGGATTTAAATTGGGGAATTGTGATTTATGTAAAATATGTTGTTTGAACTTGGATTTCTCAAATGCTAAGTATTTTGGTATTAATAAGATTTGGAAAATAATACAAGGTTATTTTGTTATATGACTGATTCTTAAAAACCCTAGTTTTGACATATGTACAACCTAAATTCTGCAGTCTGTAGGCCGACAGTCGATCGGCATGACCTTTCAGTCGACTGGTACGACTCGGCTGTTATGATCATTAGTTTTCTTGAAAATCCGTTCTGGACAGTCGACTTAGACCCTTTTCAGTCGACTGGCACACTTAGAATATTTTCTTAAAGATTTCTGGAGTTTCTCTCTGGTAAGTTGACTTATGACTTTTTAAGTCGACTTATATTCTCTGGTAAGTCGACTTATGACTTTTATAAGTCAACTTATATTCTCTGGTAAGTCGACTTATGACTTTTATAAGTCAACTTATATTCTCTGGTAAGTCGACTTATGACTTTTATAAGTCAACTTATAACACTTAACTTATTTTTTTAAAACCATGGAATTTTCTTTCTGGACAGTCGACTTATGCTTTCTATAGTCGACTGATACTGATGTATCCTTATATCTATGAATGTTCTTTCAAATGATCTTTACTCTAAATGCTTTAATCTATAACTTATTATTCTAAAGGTTACTGTTTCTACAAAACATATATTTTCAAGATATTTTATAGTTGTATTTGGATTCTGGAATTATATAAAGATTTGGGTTTTTGTTGAAAGGAAAGATTTTTCCTTGATCGTTTGACGATGGATTAGTGAGTTTGATCCTGAGGGGAGGTCTCTAGGAGTTAAGTGGGAGTCCTGTGAACCGGCAGTTGAGATTTATTGAGTTAGGCCTGAGGGATTTTGGTTTAGTTGTTGAAGTCCGGCAGGGTACACTAACTCTAGAGATAGGGATTTTGATGTCTTAATAATAACCTACTTAAGGACAGGTACCGGGTGTACACGGCAGGGAGATGATTCTCTGGATATGTTCACATGTCGAAGGTCTACGGGCCTATTCACGGAGCAGACAGGGTGTATTTGTATGTACCGGGTGTACACGACAGGGAGATGGTTCTCCAGATATGTTCACGTGTCGAAGGTCTACGGGCCTATTCACGGAGCAGGCAGGGTGCATTTGTATGTACCAGGTGTACACGGAAGGGAGATGATTCTCCGGATATGTTCATGTGTCGAAGGTCTACGGGCCTATTCACGGAGCAGGCATGGTGCATTTGTATGTACCGGGTGTACATGGCAGGGAGATGATTCTCCGGATATGTTCACGTGTTGAAGGTCTACGGGCCTATTCACGGAGCAGGCAGGGTGCATTTGTGGGTACCGGGTGTATCTGCACGTTAGGGATCTTAAAGGCCTATTCGTGGGGTACACGGCAGGGAGATGATTCTCCGGTTGTTGTTTTTGAGTTATCTTACATGATGCTTGCGCGTCGGGGGCGGTGACGCCTATTCGCGAAGTATTCTGAATCTTATTTCCCATCACCGTAGTAAGATTAGTTGCATAACGAGGGGTTATCCCTAGGTCGTAGAGATCGTTAAGGGCTTGCACCGGACCTATGTACTATGAAATGCATAGACTCCGACAAGTATGCATTAGAGAGTCAGCATATAGAATTGTGTTTTCCTGACTTGGTTTTATGCTTGTGTTTTTCCGTTTTCCTACACTTGACACTTAGTCTACCTTCACTTGTTGTTTTCACTCCATGATGTTTTCATGCTTTACATCTTTGTTATTTCTCATTCCTTTATCCTTTTTGTTAATACATGCTGTTGATGACTTTATGTTTTATGATTTAATTATGTTGTATGTTTTTATGTCACTCACACCATTTATGGCTGACCCCTTTAGTTTTGGGGGTTAGGGATCATCTCTAACCTCATGTGTTACAGGTTGTTGCTTAGAGTTTGGAGGTTGAGATGCTTGAGTTAGTTTTGGAGGTAAACTGGTGTAATAGAGCTTTGTGTAAAATTTTGTAAAGAAAAGTATTGTAAAAAGAATGTTGTAATTCAAGGTGTTTTGTAATCCGTTGTGTTTGTAAAGATTGATGTAATAAAAGTTTTGAATAAAATTATTTGTGTTTTGGGGCTATGTGTACTATTACATTGAAGTTGATGCTGGGATTGTGCCACGTATTTTCTAAGATATTATATTAGAAATTCGGGGCGCTACACACCACCCCATCGCCTAGCTCCGTCTCCCTCCATCCCCGTACACCACCCGAAGAACCACTTCACCTTCGTCTTCAAACTGCCCATCACTGCAAACCCATTGCTCCGCTAATACCCCGTCGTCAACCCATTTCCATCGTCTTCCTCATTCCCCCCCCCCTCCATCATTTCCGACCACCACTCCTTCACCATCGCCTTCGCCTCGCCACCCCATCTCCTTCCTCGTCGTCACCACCTCTGTCCCTCGCCCAACCTCTCGCTCGACCGAACCCAACTTCACCATCGATGAACCCAATCGACTCCTTCATCGTCGACCACACCCCCCCTCGCCTCGCCGTCGCCTCTGCCAACCACCGCCAGCACCTCCGAACCCCCCTGCCCTTCGTCGTCATCGTCGAACAATCCAGTCGCTGCTCACTCTACCTCCCCTGTTTCGAGCGCCAAAACAGGGCACCTGTAATGCCCTGATTTTCATTTATGAAATTATTTATTTTTGCACGTAGTGTGCACGTGCAATTTTTGTAGTATGAAATCTTATAATTATTTTTGTTATGAATGATGTGTGTTCTTTAATTATTTTTTATAAAGGCCCTTTTTCAAATAGACAAAAGCCTTTCTTTTAAAGCCCAAAATTTAATTTATTTATTAAATTTTTATAACCATTATTTTGGCCCATAAACTAAAGCCCATGAGTTATTTTTATTTTAAATACAACTTGTAATGTAGAATACATTTTAAAGATTATTTTTATGTAAAATATAATGTACAAATTTTTAAATGGGGACAAATGCATGCACGTGCACTACACGTACACGTGCAAATGCACATGGAGCATGGCCGGTTTTGGAGCTTTTGGAAGGAAAAGGAGAAATTTCAAGTGGAGTTATGAGTGGTGGTTACTTGATCATGGTTGGTTATTGTAACTCCTCCTTGAATCCTAGCCTTTTGTTTCTAACTCCTAAGTTAATCCTAGCCTTCCATTTACCCAAATTTTTAGTATAAATATCCCCCCTAGCCTAGTTATTTTGTACTAATTATTCCTCCAAACCTATAGTTTAAAATACATTATTTAGTAGTTTAGTAAGTGAGTTAAAAGACTGAGATTGTGTGGGGAATTTGTGCTTGCATCAACAAGGAGAGGCCGGCATCAAGGGAGGAGCTCGGGTTGGACATCTTGGAGCTTGTGTGCACATCGACGAGGAGGAGGATCGTGCTCTTGGCAAGGACATTTGTTTAGAAGGTGTTGCTAATTGTACTTCTCTCCAATTGAGGTGGGTAATTTTCCGTATTTCTAATTAGGAAGCATGTTAGTATTAAAATGAATTAATGATGCATGAAAAAGATTAATAAGAGAGAAATGGCTTATTAATTGATTGGAATGTTAATGAATAACTTGTATGTGTTTCCATCATTTAATTTAAGTTGTGTGTGAATTAACTATAGCTATGGATTGTT
This sequence comes from Hemerocallis citrina, assembly GCA_017893485.1. Classification (NCBI taxonomy): domain Eukaryota; kingdom Viridiplantae; phylum Streptophyta; class Magnoliopsida; order Asparagales; family Asphodelaceae; genus Hemerocallis; species Hemerocallis citrina. Next base: position 29,309,521 of record CM030361.1, on the reverse strand, counting down.
AAAGAAAAATTCATTATTTGCATCAATAACTATATGCAAAAGTTAGTAGATGGCAATGTTGCTTTATATGTTTAAATGGATTTTTTGTGACAATGTAGTAATGGATGTCTTTAAATATAATTTGTGTGTTTGTGAAATGAATAAAAACAGAAAATTGATGTAGGGATTATTGAAATTAAAATTTGATAAGAAATGTCAAAAAAGAAACATATTAGTAGTAGCTTGTAATTCGAATTAATTGTATAAAAAATATGGGTTAATTATTGAAAAAAATTATTTTTAATATACCGGAGTATAAATTATGATGAGAATAGTCAATCTGGAAATTTACAGCAAGTTTAATAAGAATAAAATCAAATGAGAGCTTCTTGAACATCGAAATGTTTTACTAAACAGAGAGAATTGATTTAATTAGAGTTCGAATTGAACTATGACAACCTGAGCTTATAGCTTAAGTGGTCGGGATGCTCTTAATTGCTACAATGGGTTCGGGGTCTCACAGGTTGCTGGTTCGAATCCCATTAGCACCACATAATTGTTTTGTATTTTTTTTTAAATGAATAAAGCTACAGCCGAGAGCACTTAATGCTCTCAGCGCTCCCTTATAACGCTTGGCGCGCTTGGCCTAGTGGTCGGCACTGCCACTTGGTTTCCCTGTGGTTGTTGGTTCGATTCTTGGAATAAGAAAGAAATTATATCAAGTGATGTGATGTGAATTATTCTCATTGGAGAATAGTGTGAAAATTATGAAGTGTGAATATTCATTTTAGCCATATAAATTAGTGATGTGATTTTAATGTGGAAATAGATATTTCATGAATTACTTGATGAATAATTGAATTCCATGTATGATTATGGACTCATGAATAATTTAGAAATCATGATTGGAAAAGAAAAATATTATTGAGTATGATAACTCAAATATGCGAATTTATGAATTGAAATTGAAAATTAGAGTGTAGCCAAAACTCACACCGGCAAGTGAAAAGTGATGAATTATAATTATTGACATTGAAAAGATCAATTTGGGTCATTGTGAAATGAAAGAAATAAGACCGGTAGTAGTGAGAGGGCTAACTCTAAAAGATTGATTTTGTTCATGATTTCATTAAACTAAGGACTAGATACATAGTGGAGATGTGATGAAAGTAGGAGAAAAACATGAGTATGATGGCCATTGGATTGGCGGCGTGAGAGTATTCACAGGCTGTCTTCACGATGCGTCGTGACATGACGTGGATACTGCTCCAGAGTACCGTCCCGGTGGAGACGCTCGTGGGATGTTTGGTGACTGCGGGTGGTGTCATGTCCCATGACGGAGGCTGAATTGACCACAGGCTGTCTTCACGATGCGTCGTGACATGATGTGGGATTCTCCTCCAGGCTGTCTGGACATGAGCTCGTAACTCATAGAACATCTAGGATACTTACCGTAGTTACAATAGTAGATTAAGTCATGGCGAGGGATTGAACCCTACAAGATGAAGAACGGCTAAGGGCTTGTCCTCGGACCTATGTAGTATGGGATGCATAGAATCCGAACAAGTGTGCATTAGTGTCATATAATATAAATAACTGCATTAAGGACTAAGTGCACAATCACAACACGACATCAATAGGATATTCCCTTTAGTTTGATATGTGACAAGTTTGTGTTTGTTAAATATGAAAAATTAGTTATACTATTTCCAGCATAGAGAGGATGGCCGTGTATAATATTCGTCGGTTGAATAAACTGACGTACCCACAGTTTTGTATGCAAGGTAAAAGACATGATAAAGGTTAAAGAGGAACAGATGCTTAGAGATTATTCAATATTGTTGTACATTTATTTAAATGTTGTAAATTTACTTCCGCTGTGCAATGTAAAGAGTAAAGTTTTCATGTAACTCTGATGTAAAGTCAAAAGTTTTAATTTCCTTGTAAAATTGTACGAAAGAAGTGTAAAGATCCTGTGGAATCCCGAATTCAGTGTATTTTGGAATTCGGGGCGTTACAGCACCTTCGAGCGTCAAAGTCCTCGAGATTGCCGTCGCCACCGTCACTTCCCGACGTGGTGCCGCTGTCTTCGTCGGGGTCCAGTCACCGTGAGCGTGCTCCGCCACTCTCGTTCTCGCGCGATCTCTCTCCCCCTCTCTCGACGCATTGAAGAAGGAGATGCGTGAGTGGGTGTAATTGGTGTTCGGTGTTTTGTTGGAGTGGATCGGAGATTGCTGTTCCCTGTTTTGGCCCAGATCCGGTGGGTCGAGAAGAGTCTATTGGCTGGATTCGGTGTTTTGCGTTCTGTGCACACCAGATCCAGTCTTGCTGTCCCGTGTTTGGATCTATCCTAGTGTGGAGTTTTGCTCTAGTTACTGACTATATTACTTGGACTTCTTGCACGTATTTCGCACGTAGTTTTCGGAGTTCGCCGGATTATTCTCTTTCGGAATCGTCAAAAAGGCAAGTATCACTTGTACAATTTTATTTGTTCTAGTACAAGCCTTTGTAAAAATACCGCAAGTATATTATTTTTGACTCCAATTCGCATTCATAAGTCGAATTGATACCCGTTTCCATACCTAATCCGTCGATCTGTATTCACATGTGATCGTGAATACTTTGTTCCCATATGCATGACACGAACACAAAAATAAATACAAACATATGTACTTTTAGGGGTTATACATATTGGTGTGTATGACTATTTTGCCCTTGATAATAATTTAAGTGTTGTATATTATCCCTTAAATTTTGATTTAGTTTTATACATGTGATCACTCACTTTGTAGTTGCAATATTATTTTATACGACCCTAAAATATTATGGACCCATCTATGTAATAATAAATTATACTCAAATATGACATTAAAACTACATGTTTCACATCTCGTTACTTAGAACATATTGCATGCAAAATTCCTGGTTATTCCCTGTCCATATCTTGACATCGTCCTCATTGCATTATGATCATGTTAACAAAATTAATAAAAGTAACAAGCCGGGGTATAAGGGAAAGATTTAAGTAGTGGGCAATATAGAATAGCGTACTCGGACAGGAGCTCGTGGTTTCCCGTTGCAAGTTGCAAGTTACAAGTTGCAAGTTTGCGAATGATATGTTGATATGTTTCACGCTATATGTTTACACTATGTTTGACTCGATATGTTTCACGTTATATGTTTGCACGTATCTCGATACAATATTGAATGACATGTTTTCCCGAGTACGTGACCTATAAAACCAATCACTAAATCTAAACGAAATTGTATTGAGTGTAGCAACCATGTAGTAAAAGTATGGATGCATGAAGTGCTACCTAAATAGAATCAAACATTAGACATAAAATTAACACGTGCATTTGCATGATCCAACTATATGTTACATGTTCATGTTGACTCGATACTTGTTTACTTGATTACTTGTTTTATATGTCACCTGTTCCATATTGCTTTGTTCATGTCATGTTTACATGTTGTATTTTTGTTCCTATTTCATGACTATCGATTCTTAACTCTTTCCTGTTTTTCTTTTGTTTTGCTTTGTACCTCTTTTTCCTTAGCTTGTACCCCCTTGCGGCCTGTAACTTGTATTAACGGGTCTCCTTGTTTTCCTTTTCTTTTCTTTTTGTTATAATATACTTGCAGGCCCAAACGGAGAATTACCAGAAGATGTCGCTGACCAAGTGTTCTAGTTTAATATTATCATGTTATATTTAGTTTGTGTTTTACTTCATTAAACTCTTTAATGTAATCCGGGCTTGTTTGACCCGTAATTATTTATATTTCCCAGTTGTTGGTTATATTATGGAACATGTCATGAACTTTCATTATCATTGTGATTTTTATATGCCTGCGTGGTTTATTTTGTTATATTGTTGTTGAGTTTACCTGTACAGCTTATGAATGGTGTGTTCACATCATTCGCTGGGCCTTAGTCTCGCGCCCGTATTTCCGTGTTTTGGGAAGCGGGGCGTGACAGCTAGACGCCTGATGAAAGAAGCTTGGCCTATTGTTATTGCAATTGCAACGACAGCTTGGATTTTTTGGCTTGATATAAATAACTTCACTTTCACGGGACTAGTCATTGTATTCATAATAAACAAACCCAAATTATTCACCCCATCTTTTTTTTAAGGTTTTAGGTACTAGCACGGGAGCGAGAAAGAGGATCGCAAGTGTGTTCCAGATTGAGGACTACGAGGACGAGGAGATTGAGATTGAGCTGACTATGGGCTAGATTCCCTAGTCTTCAGGGCGGATGTTGTGATCGCTTTTGATGATTGTTGTCGCTATTTTTGTTGTTGTTGAGAAAAGTGTGATATCGTCTCTGCTTCATTAATAAAACATTAACGAAAAAGTAGTACAATAATTATACATCAATCCGTTCCGAGAACGGAACAGTGGAGAACGATTACAAAGCTAAGCCTACATTCCTAACTAGTCCCCCCCCCCCCTAACTACACTCGTAGAAGAAGCATATGCACCATGTTCTCCCTCCTAACCCTCCAGTTATGATTTGAATTCCAAAAAATACTAATTTGGCATTCAAAATCCATCGAGCAATCACTCCACCCCAGAAAATCCGTCAACCCTCCCCCAAACGTCCACCGTGGCAGCAGCCATAACCACCGTCTCTTGCTGGCATGCTTACTCCCCTCTCCACGATGTTGCCGTCATGTGTCCGCCAAACTAACCCCACCACGACGCTATCTTTTGATTGCGTCAAATCAAGTTCTCAACAGTAGTCGAAAGCCACTACCTATCAAATGAGATGCTTGTACTTTCCGTTCACTCCACCAATTATAGTTTGAGTTTCAAACCACATCTAGTTTGAAATTCAAATTACACCAAGAATCCCCCCCCCCCCCCCACACACACACATACATACACACACAACAAAAATTTGAATTTCAAGAATCTATGTTGAAATTCAACATTCACCGAATCAACCCTACCACACTTCCAAATCTAATTGAATTTTGAAACTCTAATTCAAAATTCAAATTTGAATAACACAACCCTGATCCAAAATTCGTAAACTGAATTTCAAAATTTGGCTCCTCTTGACCTCTCCATCATCTGCTACATCCATCATCGAAGTCAAACACATCTCCACTCCTACCAGAATTCCCGTCATGCACCTCCATCGTTCGTCCCTCCACCAAGTCTCCATCAACTTATGACACATCCAAACGACCTACAACCCCTTCGTCAGCCCTGTCGCAACTCCGATGATGCCACCCTTGACATCACAGAAGCGAACGAGCCTTTCGACACAACAACGCTCTCTGTGCCGTCCGTTGACTAGGCCCAACTCCTTTCCTCATTGCGCCAATCTCTAATTGGAATCTCGACGGGCAAAAGCACAACCTTCGGCTAGACACGATCTTGCGCCACTCCGATGAACCCTAGGTAGAGCCTTGCTGCGCTCTAACCCAACAATAACATCACCGACCCACCGAAACCTCCCTCCAGCCGACCCCCTACCCAACAGCGCGCTCAGCGCACCAAACTCGATGAGCGCACCAAACTCAACTCGATGAGCCCACCCCGATGCACCTAACTCCGCTGATCGTCGTCACGCACCAGATCGATGAGCCCATCCCGACGAAACCCTCACCGGTTGCCATCAACACTGCCGACTAGGCTGCGCGCTCAAATCGAACCGCTGCTGCAATCACCCATCACCGGAACATCAGCCTCCCTTGCACTATTTTTTTGTTGTCGTTACTTTACTGCAATCTATTTTATTTATTTTATTTTATTATTGTGCGACAATTACTATTTTGACATTATTTATTTAATCCCACCCCCCACGGTTGTTGGGGGTTAAGTGATGAACCTTTCTATTTTTTTCTCAGCTGTCTCGGTTATTTCATTATTTTTCTATTGAAGAAACATGATGGTCATACTCTATAAAAAAATTATAAATACAAAATTAAAAAAAAAAAAAAAACCTCCAAAGCAGGACAGTTACGCAAAAAAAAAGAGTTTTGTAAATGCCTTTATATTGTTAGTGTGGTAGGGTAAAAATGGCTTGGGGCCCAACCAGGGCCCAGTACAGCTCTCACTCAAAAATGGGAAAAGCAACGATCTGGCTCGGCTTCGAGCCACTACAGGGTCGGCGCCGAACCTCAAGTTCACCCCCACAAACCTGGACTCCTCGTATCCGACGAGTCTCGATGGCCCTCGGCCTCCGATCCACGACAGCCCCACGGACCGTCCGCCCAGCCTAGTAAAGAATGAGGATGACCTGGCACAACCTAGGCCACCAGATTCTCCCAGGAGCACAGGAGCCCCATGATCCGCCATGTCAGCTCCAAATACCACCAAGGGCTTTGCCACATCAGCCCTATACCACTCTTGGTACTGCCACGTCAGCCCTAAACCCCCTGGGCCTTCTGCCACGTCAGGCCCATGGGCTTTCGGGTTCAGACCCGGCCCCCAAGCGGATCCAAACCCGGTTGGAATTCCCTATAAATACCAGACCCTCACCCACCTTTTCAGGTAATCAATCTTTTGCCACCCAAATTTCCCTAGTTATTGCTACTCTCTCACAGAGACTGACTAGATCGTCGGAGGGTCCGCCATCGGGATAAACCCCAGTGTTCCAGGACCGTCTGCAGGTACTCGAGGCGAGGCGATCCGAGCCGATCCTCAAGCGCCGAAGCGAGCCTCCCGCTCGTCGTCCCGTGCCGCACTCTTCCCTCATTACAAATTGAGTCCGAACTCACACCTGGTGCATCCACACTGCGACCAAAAACAAACCGCATCAGTTAGTTTTAAAGTTATGTGGATAATTAATAACCATTCAAATAAGTACACAATTAATAAGTTAATTAATAAGTTTAATTAAGAAAAGTATTTATTTTTTAGTACACAATTTTAGATATGTTTGAAAAAGAGAGTGAAAATTTCTTAGAGGAGCTTTCATCGCGATGGCAACCGGGCCGGGCTGACCCGCGACCCGCCTGCGACTCGCTCGTCAAATCCGGCTCGTGAATATACGGTTCGAGTTCGGATCGAACCCGCAAGACTAAGCGGGTCAACCCGGGTTGAGTAATACGGATTTCCAATCCGTTGAATCCGGCCCGCCAACCCAGTGAACAGTAGCCAACCCGCCTACCAACCCCCTGGTTGACCCGCGGATTTCGAACCGTTAGATCTGTAAGGGCCAAACGTATTATATGCAAGAACATACTAAACATGTAATAATTAAAAAATACATCCGCAATATTATATGCAAGGACATACAAAACATGTAATATAGGCATAATAAGAATGCAGGTGGAATTGGAGACGCGAGAGGCATCATAACACCACCTTTCTCAAATCCTTTCTTTTGCAGACTATTGAATCCATCGATAAGATGGAGGAAATAGGTCTATTGTCGCTTTCTTGTCGTAAGGAACGTACCTCTTATAAACTAGAGTACGCTAACTTACTTGAACTGGACCATATTAAATGGGCTCAAAGAGCGCGGATCAAATGGATGAAAGAGGGTGACGCGAACACCGCCTTTTTTCACAATTTTGCATCGCATAGACAACGTTGCAATCGTATCTCCTCCATCCTTGCCCAAGGAGGGGAGTTGAATTCTGATGCATCCATTCATCGGGAATTTTTCTCTTTTTACAAAAATCTGATTGGCTCTAAAAAACATCGAATGTTAGAGCTTGATTGGTTGCAACTTTATGGTGACCAACATCACGATCTCTCTTCGCTTGAGGCTCCTTTCTCTTTAGATGAAATCAAATCGGCGGTCTTTGCTTTAAAAAGCGATTCGGCCCCTGGACCTGATGGTTTTCCTGCGTTCTTTTTTCAAAAATTTTGGAATTTCCTCAAAGAGGACCTGCTTAAAATGTTTCATGATCTTCACGTAGGTACCTTTTCTTTTGACCGTATTAACTACGCCGACATTGTCCTTATTCCTAAGTTAGCAGGAGCACACCGTGTCTCCGATTTTAGACCCATCAACCTCATCAACACAACATTCAAAATCATTATGAAAGTACTTTCTTCTAGACTGAGTGCAGTCATTTCTCCCCTCATTGACTCTGCTCAATCGGGTTTCATCAAAGATCGTTTCATTCTCGATAGTGTAGCTAATGCACAAGAAATCATTTCCCATTGTCACCGAACTCATTCGGAAGGCATTCTCCTCAAACTCGATTTCCAGAAAGCTTATGACAATGTTAATTGGGACTTTTTACTGGATATTCTCATCGCTCGGGGTTTTGGCCCCAAATGGGTAGCGTGGATTAAATCCAGTCTTTTTTCTGGGACTTCTTCCTTATTCGTCAATGGATCGGAAGGTCACAAATTCAAGATTAGATGTGGTCTCCATCAAGGAGACCCACTATCCTCTCTTCTCTTCTCGCTTGTGAAGGATGTCTTCAGCAAACTATTGCGCAATGCCTGGAATCTGCAGATGGTAGAAGGTCTGGGTAGCTCCCCCCTCTTTGAGGGAATACTCAACCTTCAATATGCCGATGATACCATTATCTTCACCAAACCTACCTCCCAATCTTTACGTAACCTCAAACTGCTCCTCTACTGTTTTGAAATGGCCTCCGGGTTATCGATTAACTTCCAAAAGTCATCTGTGCTCTGGTTGGGTGGTGCCCCCAACCGCCAAGTAGAGGTAGCCAATTTTTTCAATTGTCCTGTCGCTTCGTTCCCGATTACCTACTTGGGTATTCCCCTACGCTGGGGTAAACTTCATAAATCAGACTGGTTCCCTTTAATTGAAAAGGTTGAGAACGGGCTTAATGTTTGGTCGGGTAAGCTCTTATCTCGAGGAGGCAGACTAATCCTTATTAATTCGGTGATTTCTGCTTTGCCGCTATATCTCATGTCTTTCTACTACTTGCCCTCTTGGGTTATTAAAAGAATGGATCAAATTAGGAGTAACTTCTTCTGGAACGGTTCCCCGACTTTTAAACCAGGTTCCCACCTGTGTCAGTGGAAACTTATCTTCACTTCCAAAGAGAAAGGGGGCCTTGGGGTTTTGAATATTCGGCACCATAACTTAGCCCTCTTAGGTAAATGGCTATGGAAGTTCCATAACTCTAACCTCCTTCCTTGGATCCAATGCATTAGGAACTATCGGTCATCCTCGTCACATTGGTGGGAATTTTCGGAAGCGACTCATCGCCTCGCCTCCCCTTTCTGGAAGGGTATCTGGAAGGCCGCTGCTGCTTTCCAGTGTAGCTCCTATCGTATTTGCCATGATGGTTCTAGAGCCAAGCTCTGGAATGACTTATGGATTGGAAACACCTCTCTGGCTACGGCCTTTCCTTCTCTTTTCCATTTGGCAATTTTGCCTTGGCTACTGTAGCGGACTCGTGCATTTTGATTGACGACGTGCGTTACTGGTTTATTCCTTTTACTATTGATCTTGACCCCCCTCTGAGTATTTTACATGAACAACTCATGTCTCTCCTTAATAGCTTTGTTTGGAAACCAATCGAGGGTATCGGCTGGCACTGATCCTCGACTGGCACATTTTCGGTGAAATCCTTTTATCAATTCCTTAATTCGAGAGGTGTTCTTTCGCCCACTGCCTCGGCGCCTCTTAAGGTTAAGATCACGTCTTGGCTCGCTTTTAATAACAAACTCCTCACGGTTGATAATCTTAACAAAAGAAACTTAGCCTGGGGCCAACTCTGTGCCTTGTGTTCTGTTCATCCGGAGAATGTCAACCATATCTTCACCCAGTGCCCTACTATTATTTCTCTTTGGAAGATTGCCGCTTTGGCGTGGGGTTTCTCTTCTATTCCACCAGACCTCGCGTCCGCGTGGTTAGACGTTCCTTCTAAAAGCCCTTTTCGTAATGCTCGCATTCTATCTTATCATACCATTATTTGGGTGATTTGGAAGGAAAGGAATTGTAGAATTTTCCGACACCGATGCGCTTCTTCTATTGTGATTATTGAAGAATTCCTTTTTCTCTTTAAGCTATGGTCTAAAGACTAAAGATTTAGCTGATGACTCTTTCAGTTTATTAAATAATGCATATCTTTGCCTTCGTTCACTTCACGCGGTTTAATATTTTGGTTTTTTCTCATGTTTACTGTTAACCTTGCTCTCTCTTCACTTTTCTCTATTTGCAGGTCTAACCCTGGTGACTTTTCCTTCCCTATTTTGTTGGTCTACTGGCATCCATGGTGACTTTTACTTCCCTATTTTGAGTTCTGACTCTATCAGCATGCTATCTCTCCATTTTGTTGGTCTGGGACTGATACTTCTCCTCCTAGCCTTCCTGTATTTCGGCTAGGCAGTCGACAGCTTCTTGTTGCGACTTCTGTGGTACTTTTGATGCTACTGCCATAGCTCCTCTTTTGTAACTAATTTGCTGTTGTTATTAGCACTCTCTATCTCTAGATGTTTTTATGTTGTTACTCCTCTCTTTGACTGCTGTTGATCATACCATTTGTGCGTTAGCAGGCGTTCTGTTTTTTGTTGTTTGTTCGATTCGTTTGTTTGCTATATTGTGATCGTTATTTGTGTGCGAGGTTACTAGCGATCTCCATTTGGAGGTGTTATCTGGAGGGAGTTTTCCCTTTGCTCTGATTGGGATGGTCTACTGCTTTTCAGAGCCCCGTCTCTTCCCCCCTCTCTGCGAATTATTTGCTGTGTTGTATGCTTGTTCTTTTTTCTCTATGTTGTTGCTATTGCTCAAGGATGGTTGTGGTATTTGTATTCTTTACCACCCCCCTGAGCCGGGTTTTTTTTTTTTTTTTTTTTTTCGGCTTATTATGGTTTTCTCTGTTGGCTTGGAGCTTCTCCTTCGATCCTACCTGTGCTGCGTTTTTTTCCATTTTCTGTGTATCTTGGGTTTGGTCTGGGGGTTTTCTCAGGGCGTACTCTTTCTTCGGCCTGGTAGGAAGCTTTGCTGAGTGGCTCTGTTTGCTGTTGGACTGGTGATTCTCTCCTTCGCTCTGATCAGAATGAGAGGAAGAGGGTCTCCTATGCCGCGGTCTCTGCTTTCCATTGGATGCTGCACGTCCTCTGCTTGCTGCTGCTGCTTGCTCCGTTTGTTTGTACTATTCGTTTATTTATTGGCTGTATCTGTACTGTGTTGTTTGCTTCTTTGCCTGTATCTTACATTGCTGTCGTAGTTTTACTTCTTGTAAAGCTTTATCATGTACTATTTTATTATTATATATGCGATTTGATGTGGCTGGAGTCGTCAGACTCTATCCGTTCTCATAAAAAAAAAAAAGAATGCAGGTGGAATGACGCGGTTCAAGCACCGAATAATAATAAAAAAGTCTTTTTAACATAATTATAAAAGTAAGTCTTCAATCACAGATGTTAATAAATTCAAAAATGTGTAAAACGACGGAATTAAAAACCAATAGTTGGACTGTAGACAACAAATTTCGCAAGGCTTACAGCTTTCACATGCTCCCATCTTACTGGGAGTCACATGCTCCCATCTTTACGGAATTAAAAACCAATAGTTAGAATGTAGACAACAAATTTCAGAACCCTTAATTATGAGTCACATGCTCCCATCTTAATTATGAGTCAATAATTTATAGTTTCTTGTATACTACTATGTGAGTGAATCACACTTTAGTCGTTGACAAAATTGCACTTTCAATTTGGACGTCGCGCGATTAACATTCGTTCATTCCTACATTACTGGGTGACTTCACTACTATAAATACGAACTCACTTCATAACCTAGTCATCACAAACTCGATCGAAGCTAACGAGTACAAGATTAAAACCTACTATTTCAAAGATAGTTAATAGAAGATATGGGATCTTTCACAAAAGACCTGAACCTCGCAGTTGAGTCTTCCACCTTAATCCAGCCATTAGAGGCAACTGAGAGGAGGACAATGTACCTCACCAACATTGACCAGTCCTTCAACTTCCATGTCAAGGTGGTTCTGTTCTTCCCCGCAATCACCGACGAGCCTCTTCATTCAGTTCTCCAGAAGTGGCAACTGGGCATCGCGAAACTGCTTGTGTCATATGATTTTCTAGCAGGCAGGTTGAGGGTCAACGAAGAAAGTGGGAGGCTTGAGATCGACTGTAATAGGGCTGGAGTGGGGTTCGTCGTGGTTTCTACTGAACTCGACTTGGAGGACTTTGGCGAGTTGGGTCTTAATAACCCGGCAATGAAGAAATTGGTTCCTATGCCGGAGTTGGAGGATCAATTAGAAGATCAGCTTCTATTTGCCTTTCAGGTAAATAATGAAGCTAATTAATTAAATTATAGAAAAATATCACAACTTTTCATTGTTTAAAATAATTTGACAATTCGTTGTTGTTATTATTGTTTCTATATATATATATATATATATATATATATATTTGAGAAATAATATTCTAGTACTAGTAAAGCAATCTTATTATTTTTTGCTGATTGAGATGTTCAAATTATAAGTCGTGTTTCTTCTTGCGTAGGTGACATGTTTCAAGTGTGGAAGCTATGCATTTAGTGTCTCCGTGAACCATACCACCTTGGACGGCGCAGGCGCCTATCAATTTCTCTTAAACCTCTCCTCCCTTCGCTTTGGCAAACCTCATCTCCCCATCCCACCATTTACCGACCGCAGCATCTTAGCAGCTAGATTTCCACCACAAACCACTTTGCCTCACTTCACCACATTAGATCATGACATACAGAGATTGCCTATTTCAACAACTCCCACACAAAACCTTAACAAGAATAAGGTTGCCCTACAATTCAGAGAGTTTACCTTAGATGCGAAACACATATCTTTCCTAAAAGCCAAGGCAAGGAATTTATTGGATGCAGGTGGTGTGAGTATAACTACTACTTTTAATGTTGTAACGGCTCATATATGGAGATCAAAGGCATTGGCTACTAATGACGGATGTAATAATTATGATAAACCTTCAAGCCTCATTTATCCAGTGGATATGAGGAGGAGGCCTAACTCACCATTCCCAGCCTCCTACTCCGGGAACGGGATTCTACCTGCATATGCAAGTGCAACGTGTCGGGATCTGGAGGAGGGGCCATTTTCTCGGATTGTGGAGATGGTAGCTGAAGGAGCAGAGAGGATTAACAATGAGTATGCTGAGTATATGATCGACTCGGAGATGGAAAAAGGGTACCCGATCGGCGACGTGTTTGTGACTTCGTGGAGGAGGATGGCATTCGAAGAGATGGACTTCGGGTGGGGGAAGTCTACGTACATGTGTCGATTTCCATTGATGAAATCAGAGATGATCATAATGTATTCAGGGGTCGAGAAGGGATCAATTAGTGCATTGGTTGGGCTCCCTAGTAGGAGCATGAAAATGTTTCATAATCTGTTCTACAAACCATTCCTTGATCCTCAGCAACATCGTCAGGATCTCTAAGCCACACTCTCTATATATATGTATTGGTTAACGTGTGGTTTGAACGTAATCACTTTATTTCCAATATATACTTGATTGTGATACCTTGGCTTAATTTGTTGTCATGTTACCTTCCGGTCAGCCACCATGGAGCCGGGGAAATGAAGTGGTTTATCGATTGTTACTTGCGGGGAATGCTTGATTTAAGCGATGGAGATCGTTCTTGCTTCATGTTGATCAATTAGTATGGTTCAGTTGTATTGTCTGTACGTTTGTGCTATATATATTTGGATTAATTATGTTGTATTTAATTACTCTCACAAGTTCAATGGATTATTTTTGTGCAATATTAATTATGACATCGCTTGTCTATCGTCTACGGGATTGCAAAAGAGGGAGGGACCAAGAATCCTTGTTATGTGTCTACCAGATTGTGAAATGGTAGATCACCTTCTATTTCAGTGTTAATATGCTAGGCCTATCTGAGGGGACCTGTTAGTCAGACTCCGCATTGGCGGGCAGTCTCCAAAGACAATTTACAACGTCGGGGGGTGGAGGGACATCAATGTATGTCAAGACCAAAAAGTTATATGGGAAATTGGGATAGCAGCAATTTGTTGGGAGATTTGGTTAGAAAGGAATAATAGAATATCCAGGCCAACGCACAAACACATCATGCATCAACAATTTTTATTCATTATTATTGCTAATATCAAATTTTGGTCTCAAACGACAGGGACTGAAGCAACAAAGAAGATTAAAGAATTGTATGCAGATATCAGTACATCTACCTATGAAGCGGAGTCTGAGGAGGAAGAAGGGACACCAGTTGGGGAGTGATCCGCGGACGGAGTGGAGGAGCTTACACTTTTTTGGGATGGTCCGGTGTACTGAACTAGTTTCATTTGTAATTATATTATTTTTTGGGAGGGGACTTCTTTGTACGGGATGAGTGCTCTATTTTGTAGGGGAATGAGTATCATGGCCCACTGTTGGAATGCATGAATATCATCTCTCTTGCTTGGTTGTTTGTTTGGTTAAAATATCTTTAATGAAGCGCGGGGGACTAGTGCCCCTCATTTTCAATATATAAAAAAAGACATCCCCTGACTATGTTTAATTAGTTATTGTAAAGAAATATCATGGATATGCCACTTTCATTAAAAATAAAAAATAAACAACATCTTATATATATTCAGGTTGACCTGACGTACATAAATATATATTGTAGTTTTTCCATAGAGGTCATCCACAATTTTATAAATTTCAAAAAAGTCATTCACAATTCTCTATTTTCATAAACACCGCTAACAATGTGGATCACACTCTAAATAATTGCATTAAACACAAGATTATGAATGATGTCAATGTGATCTTATCTGTAAATTATTAAGTAAATCAACTTGAATTAAAATTTTAAAAAACTTGCATAACTATTTTTTTTTGAGTCACTCTATATTGATGATGATGTTTATAAAAATAGAGATTTGTGAAGGGCTTATTTGTCCTCTAGGGAAATAACCCAAATATATATCACTTATTCAATGTTGGGATGCCTCATGCCTGTATGGAGCAAAGGTGCAAGTGTGCAAGCTAGTGAGCTTCACAGGACATTCTTCCGGTATGCAAATTACTTATTACAAGGGATTGTTTGGATTTTTTAAAATTGGGAACTTCTGCCATTTGCAATTGATTTCCAAAAGAAAAAAAACTACAAAGTAAGGTTTTGCAGTCCCTATGCTACAAATTTACTGTGGAGCCCTATAGCCATA